>JAHHFK020000446.1:0-750000 GCA_024533555.2 Aedes koreicus
CCCACTACTCGAACCGGGTGGTGGAGAAAATGGAGCGATTGGGCATTCCGTTGGTACCCAAGCATGCAAACGTGCCCCAGCTCCACCCAATCGAGAAGTTCAGAGCCTATGTGAAGAGGAGAGTATATTCAAATAATTTCGTAGCCAAAACGACGGATGATTTGATTGAAAAGGCGATCAAGGAACTGGAGAATATGCCTACAAGCTTCTTTTTTTTTCACCTATGGCCATAGTTTCGACCAAAGGTCGCAACTCCCTCCCTGAAGCATTTTTGTGAAGTTCTTAATTTTTTAATGAATAAAATGCAATTTCCGTTCTTTTCATCCGTTTCATCCATCCGAAAATAGTTGCTTTTTTTTAATGCGCGCATTACAGCACAAAAGCACTCCCGGTGTCACATGTGCCTCTTCTATCTTTAAATGCGTTTCCCTAAACAGATGATGCTTGGGACTAAGATACATTCTCAATATGTAAAAACTGGTGATCTCAAACTGAGGAAAGTGTACCCAACAAACAATTCAAAGCGATTAATAAACTCCCACGTTAATTAAATGTGGAAATATAGCTTCCCGAGCTGAATAAAGCTATAGTCGTTTTGTTTTTAGGAATAAAAGTTCTTGAAACAGAACAAAAAGCTTTTAAATGATGTTAACATGTTTTATAAACTGTACTGTATTTTTATTACTCTACTGTTCAATCATCAGAGAAAGCCAAGAACACATGGAATAAAAGCATGTAACTCCAAAATCGTTATTATTATATAACGGCTAGATATAATTATTGAAACACGTTTAAACAATCATCATTAGACGTATTGTCCAGCAATACAACGATATCCGGGATGTTTATTGCACTCTCAAAGCAGCCAAACTAGAATCTAAAAAAGGATTTAATCAACATCATATGGATGATTTGTAGAAACAAGTAATTGACGTTTAAGAACCGTGGTATAAGCTTCAGTCACATGTTTTAATTAATGAGGTACTAGCTGATTAAAAACAAACGCTTGTTAACTTTATGTACAATCCCAATTAGTTAAAACGATGACCCAACAACAAATTTGTTGGTATAAGACAGTGCTACAAGATATAAATTAAGACATTTTTTCGGCAATTGTGCAACGCTTAATCGGCCTAGTAAAGCTTTCGTTTTTATTATGTTATTGGACGTTTATAGATCAATTCTAAAACTCTATTAACTCATATCCAAAGTTTTATGTATGTAACTTGTTTGTTTGTAGGATGCCGTTGTAAAAATTGAAAGTTCACGAAAAATGAGTTTGCTTCGAGCATTGACTGTGAACGGTTGTGTCGATGCATTATTGCGCACTATGTACTGCGCACTATCCTGCTGTTGGTATAAATCGATCCAAATTGGTTCTCGAGCGTTTATAAAATTAACCTTGCTCCCTTTACGAAAAACCACCATCACACTTTGTGAATGACCCCAATACATCCTGATTGTTGGTATAGATCGTATCCAATCGGAAATTGGCATTAATATTTAAATATTTCACTGGGAATGTTACATGTTGCTTATCGTTTACCGAAACGAACTCTGCTGCAGCCCAATCATGTTATCCAACATTCCAATGATTTCTTGTGGAAATGTAAAGCTGTTCTCGGCTCTCAATAAAGCGAGTATCACGTTAACATTTTCATACCCTTTCCTTATTTGACCTGCGTTCGGGCGGGGCCGACGCCAGTATTGCCTTAGTTTTAAGATCACCAGTTATTACATATTGAGCATGTATGTTAGTCCCAAGCATTATCTGTTGGTTCTCTGTGTAATAACAACTGATCTGACAATAACGGAGTAGCAACCTCGGGTGGTCAATCATGCTCATGCTCATAATTACTGTTGGTATATGTAACATCGGCGAATGCACGAGAGACGATCATGCAGCGATCGGAGTTCCTTCATCTGGCCAACGAACCGTCCATAGTAATTTAACGCACCAAGATATGAACGTAGTTGCGACAGATTCGATGGCGGTGTCATTGCGCTAGTTTTGGCTGGGTCTGGGCATCTTTGTCGACGATATGACCCAGAAAATTTATATGCGGAAAAAAAGACTCGGCACTTTTCGATGCGAAGATGGAAGCCATACTCACGAATATGCTGGAGCACAACGTTCACCTGATGGTTGTTCTTTAGTTTTTCCAGCGATTAGAATGTCGTCCAGGTACGGCGTGACAGCAGGAATTCCGACAATCATGTTGTTGATGATCCTCTGGAAGGCTTCATGTGCAGAATTGATTACGGTCGGCAAATGGGTTGTACTGGGACAGACTCTTGTGCGTGTTTATCATAAGTAGCTTCCTAGATGCTCCCTCAACTTCAACGTGCAGATATGCATCCGATAAATCAACACAAGAGAAGAACTGGCAGACAGCTAGTTTAGCGAAAATGTCCTCCGGGTGCGGCAGTGGACGGCGATCTTACTCGAGTGCGTCGTTGGACCTGTGGAGCATCACAAATGCGTACGGAGTCATCGAATTTGCGAACGCGGGAGTGTCGCGTAGGCAACTGGTCTCTTCGGGTAGTACACTGGCCGTGCATTTGGCTTCGGGTAGAGCGTTACCTTTGCTCTAGTGCAGCATCCGAGCACGGACTGAAACACTTCAGGGAACATGACTTTAAGCTTCTGCATCGTTGCGTTCGAGTTTTACTGGATGTTTTACTGCATTGTTTCTATTCCGAGATCGTCGAGATCCGAATTGCTTGTTAGGAAAATTCGGCCACTCACCCATGATATTGATGCTGTCTCCCGCGGCGCTCACGGCGGCCGATGACAGGCTTACCAACCGATGTCCAAGTGCGTTTAAAGATGATGGTGATGCCGGAAGCACAATCTAACTGCAACAGTGCTGCTGAACCGATGATGTCGATCTTCACAAATTCCCGCTTCTTCGTGAGATCAACTCGCTTTATCGAAATACATTTAGACTTGACGATGTCTTTTTGTTTCGGTTTGTCGACCTGCTTCGTTGGCTTCTTTTCGGATGAGGAGCAGTAGACTTTCTTGTGAGCCTTCCGTTTGCACTTCGTACAAGAGTGTGTCTAGAAGGGACAATCGGAATGAAGATCCCCGCAGAACCAGCAAGGTGATTCCGGTGACTTCTTCTCCTTCCTATTCGAAGCACGATGACGAGAGTTTGCGTTGACATTAGACTTGTCCATGCAACCTTCACTTACACCTGCGGAGGAAAACTAAAACAAATCGAGAAGGAAGCGCTTGCGTTAGTGTTTTCAGTTACCCGTTTTCACATGATCATATTCGGACGCAAATTCGTGCTGCAGACTGACCACAAGCCACTCCTCAAGATTTTAGGTAGCAAGAAAGTAATTCTTTCGTCTTCAGCGATGGGTGCTAACAATGTTGCTGTACAATTTCGATATACACTTCATCCCAACGGCTAGCTTTGGACAGACTGACCTGATATCACGCTTGATGACTTGCTACAGCAAACCGGACGAGGAATACGTATTTGCTGTTACCTGTCACACCGAAAATGATTGCCAAGGAAACTCAAGATGAACCGGTCCTGCAAGAGGTAATCAATTACATCAGTAATGGCTGGCCGCGAGCGAGCTTCGAACTCCAGCTGTTCATCCGTTCTTCTCCCGACGCGAAGGTCTTAAAGTTACTTAGGACTGTGTCATGTTTTGCGATCGAGTCGTGGTTCCTGAACGATTTCGCAAGCGGATCATCCGACAACTTTACTGTGGACACCCTTCAAACCGACCGGATGAAATCATTCACAAGAAGCTTTGTGTGGTGGCCCAACACACTTAGTGCGTGGCCCGAACATCATCGTTACCGTTTGTTAAAAACGGTTTAAAGTTGAAGAAGTATATAAAAAAAGTTTATTTATTCAATAGAGGAATATCACGTTGTGAGTGATTGCAACAAAATAATTGCTGTTACTTTAAATCATCTTTAAGCGTTTATTAAGCCTCCTTTAAAAAAAGCATGTTATCCCAATAAAGTAATCCACTATCTCACTTTCAAAGTGGGCACAACAGCATTCTTTCCGTTCGTTTAAAATAGTTCCAAGCTTCCATATTTTAGAAAATTGTTTGTTTATCCAATAAAGGAAACTACCATCACACTTTTTGAGTGATCCCAGCAACATCCTTGCTGTTAGTTTAATTTAGTACAGAGCGCTGTATTGAAAAAAATGCATGTTTTCTCTACAAAGAACAACTAAATATCACTTCATAAGTGGTTCCAACAGCATCCTTACTGTTGATATAAATCGGTTCAAACCAGTAGGGTACTAATATTTAAATCATTTACTATACTTACCTTGCCAATCAGACCAAGACCGGGTGGCCTCTGCTGTATACAGAAGTAGACTCCATTGTATTCGGTTCATGGCTGCTCTTCGCTAACATTCTACTTGATCCTTCTTGGTTGTGCGCTTCGTCTTCTTGTACCCGTCGTTTCGTTATCCGAAATGATTTTGACTGGGCTGTCGTCCGACATTCTTACGACATGCCCAGCCCCCCGAAGTTGACCGATTTTAGCGTTGTGAACGATGGGAGGTTCTCCCAGCAACTGATGCAATTCGTAGTTCATTTGCCTCCTCCAAGTCCAAGTCCAAGTCTTCTATCTGCACTCCACCGTAAATCGAACGCAATACCTTCCGTTCAAAGACACCAAGGGGTCCTCCACGAGCCGTAGAGCACTACCGGTCTAATTAGTGTCTTGTAGATGGTCAACTTTATAGTTCAGCGAACTTTGTTCGATCTTAGCGTCCTTCGGGGTCCAAAGAAGGCACGATTGTCAGCCATTATGCGCCGTTGCATCTCTCTGCTGGTGTCGTTATCGGCGGTCACCAATGAGCCCAGATACACGAATTCCTTTACCACCTCGATTTCATCACCGCCGATCTGTACTCGCAGTTAGAGGCTGACATCGTCTTTTCGTAAGCTTCTTCCCATCATTTGTTTTTTTTAAAGCATGAATCGCGTGAATTAAGCGTATCGTTTACCAACACGATCCATGCTGCCAACCCAACCGTTTTATCTAATATCCCAGTGATTTCTTGTGGAAGTGTAGAAGAAAATCTCCATTGAGAAGCACGTCAACACATTCCTATCCTTCCTTTATTTAACCTGCATTCGGACGGCACCGAGGTTGGTTTAGCTTTAGTTTGGGATCACCAGCTTTTACTCATTGAGAATGTATCCCAAGTATCCGAAAAATGATCGCTACAGAATCCTAAACGGTCTAGATGATGATGCCCAGATTCCAGTTAAGTTAGAACACTATTTCAACAGCGGACCAAATACCATTTTCCAGTGCTATTATATGCCGTAATCAAACCAAGCAACTTGATTTTTTGTACCTGTACATACAACATAATACTAACAACATTATACTAACAACGTAAACAAATCAAGTTGTTTGGTTTGAAAATGGCTGAGTAATAGCGACCACTAACGGGAATTGGTCCGCTGCTAAAGTATTGCTCCACCCTGCATACAATTTTACTCAAACTCTCTTAGTTGCCTATACAGCGAAAGAATGCCTCCTTAGTATTTACCTATCCATATAGGGTAGGGAACGGCTTAATCAGGGGTCACTATTTCAATCAGTTGTTAGGAAATAAGTCTATAACTCCTACATTTTCCAAATTATTTCACTTTTAATGATACGATCATAAGCTGATTCGATGTATGAATCATGATTAAATACCAATTTATTACTGTTATTTTGAAGATTTCAAATACATCATCTAGAAACCATCAGTTTCTTAACTGCTGAAGAAGTTCGCTCAAATGTTGTCTTTGTGTATTTTGCATTTAATCGCGTGTACCGAAGAGCATGTTTTCATCAGCTCTCTCTCACAACTAGGCTTGTTGTCAGAATGTGATGTTGAACGTTGAGTTAAATTCATTACATGTTTAGATAATCTGAAATCGCTATTTTCATTTTCTTCCAGTCATTGGAGGTTGATCTATGCTTATGATTATATTGTCCTTAATCTGGCACTATTATTTGCAATACAAAATATGTTTTGGAGCTGTCCAATAGTACCCAACGATAAATAATGCTTCGCTGTTGAGCGGCAGCTATGGCATCACTGTTGCTTTTGAGAGAGCCCATGTTTCCTCTCTACTCTTTGTTAACCATGGATATAGCGCACCGGTAATGTAACGTGAAGCCTGCTGTCTCTTGCATTTGTTTGTTTTTAAACGAAGCATCCCGTTTGTCGTCACAGTCGCTTTGTCTAACATTTGCGTGAGAGTAAATGAAATAAGAAATACACATTGCCAATCTAAAGATCAATGACAAACTAAAAGTTTGGTCGTGTACGTCTGTCTCATAACCTGCTAGTAGACGAGTTTGTGATCGTAGCAATCGACATGTTTTGGTTGATTGTTTTCGAGAGCGGATGGGTAAAACGAAGGAGTGGGTTGAGGAAATTGACGTTTGCAGCAAATCGAGAACTGGCCTATTTCATTTCGCCTTCTCACACATGCACAGAATCGCACTCATACAATATTGTTAGTTTATGTACAGATTAAGGGGCTGACGAAAAATTTTTTTTAATGGGAAAACAATCCGCTTGTTTTTAAAAAGTCCCTGAAATTGGGAATTTTTTTCCATGGGTATGAATTTTTGTGGGCCTAATGCTCGTTGGTAAGGGTGTTCTCAACCCGGGAACAACTTGACACTTCTAGTATATCGTCACTGAAACTCAAAAATTTGGTCCGGTGGTACTGTCAAACGTGTCAAAACGAAAAAAAATCTAGCGTATCTTCTAAAAAGGTCGGAATGCGAATATGACATGCGATGATGTGTGCGATAAAAAATGTTAATGCAAAGTTTGTTACATTTTACGCTTGCAATGAACACGGAACCAGTGGAAACATAAAAGTGTGTCGTACATAAATTACATCATGCACTGAAGCGAGGGAGAGGTATTAAGTGTGACAATCGGTACAAAATTTGCTTCATATACAACGTGTTTGGAGAGGGAGCTGATAAGCGTTTCCTAAGGGGAGCGGTCAACCATCAATTGCGCAAGAGTTTCAAGGGATCGTTCAAACATGAAGCCCATTATTTTTGAATATTTGTTTGGTAGACGTTTGAATATTTCTGGCAGCGAAATATTTTTTTTTTGTCTGGATTATCGAAATTTTCAGCCTCGGGCTGGTTCATCTCCCGTCATAGTCACTCAAATATCTCTTTTGGGTATTTTCGTAACTTGTCCGGGGGTGAGATTCGAACTCGTGACTTTGGCGTTAGAGGTATAGATGTTAACCACTACGCCGGGGTCGCCCCCCGGCAGCGAAATAACGTATGGGAGGCAAAAGTGATTATTCACTGAGAAAAAAAATTGGTAAACGCAAACAAATTCTAGTTTAATTCAACCGGAATTTCACGTTTAATTGGGCACAAACATCATATTAATTTGATTTGATTACCTACGGTGGTTAAAACAAACTAAAATACTGAGTAATTGTTTCGGGAACTAAGCAGTTAAGTTCAACTGACATCCGTTTGAATTTACCATTATGTTGGTTGTTCCATAATGCCAGCTACGAAAACAAACACATTTGTTGATTGATTCAACCAACGCTTGTGTTTTGTTTCAAACAAATTGTAGTAAGATTTAAACTGAATTGTTGTTTCAAACAAACAAACAAACGAAAACGGTTGAAACAACAAACATTTCCGTTTACATTCACCTACATTTCTTTTGTAATTTCAAGAATATTTGTTTGAATAAAATGCTAACAAAAATTAGAAAAGTGCACGTTTTCATTTATAGACTTCTCTCAATCTAAGAGAAATCTACGAATGTTAATGCGAGCCTTTCTACTATTTTCGGGTTTTTTTAAAGTAAAATATAAAATTTTCACATGCAATGAAAAGTTCCGCGAAAATATTCAATTGAGTATTTTTGAGTTGAAGCGTCAAAGGGCGGGACCAGATGACGGAAAATGAAATAAACAAAAAAATAGTGTTAAAAAATTTTTTAAAAAGTGTTATTTGATTTTTATTTTAAAAATTATTGGAGGGAGTTTGTTTCAAACTAAATTCTAGATATTTTTAAAAAAATTGGGGGGTGGATAAATTTTTTTTGTTGGTGAAAATTGAATTTGGGGGAGGGGGGGGGTGCAACTCCCACGATGAGCATTAGATAAAGCTTCCCTGCAATGACAATTTCCACGATGATGACGATTTTCTCTATACTGAAAGCATTTTTTGCGATTAGCAAGATCAATCGCGATGAGAGCGCGATGAAGATGCGATCAGAATAAAAATTATCACTGACAGAATTGAACTGCTCGAAAAATTTGACAACGAGAACTGCCAGAAATAAAATGACATTTCTCGCAAATATTCGATCAGTAAAATTTTCTTCTGACATCGCAAAAAAAAAAATGAAGCTTTCAATATCCGTGCTTCGGAGTTTTTGTTTTTCGTTGCCTCCTCTGCGTTAGCTCACCAGGCTAGTCAGTTCCGTATTCCGTCTACGGAAGATCGATACAAAGAACTCTTCATAAACACACAGACTGCCCAAGAAATTCTCCCTAGCACGATCATTTATGATTCGGAGGTCGCTAATTAGTTATATTTTCCAAATCTTACATACTGTTTGCAGTGAGATTTTCAGGCAAATTTTTGAAAGAAATGGATAATTTCTGGAGAATGAAGTATTTTTATATAAATATATTCAGGCAGGTCTGGAATTCTATAGTTTCCAAAGACTGTTTCTTTATTTGAGATTTTTTTTCGGTCTGCAACCGCTAGCACCGAAACAAACGTAAACAAAGCTACTGATTTTGTTTCTGAAAACTCGCTTGCTTGGATTCACTTGCTCGAAATAAGCAAAACAAATTTCCACACTGTTGCCAGAAAAGAAAAGGGTAGCTCGAATATAAATGTCATGGCTGCCAGACATCACTATCACTGCTCGCGATTCGAGTAAGAATCGGTTACGATGAAACGCGATTACGCGATGAATTTCCCGATTCATAATACTGTTGCGATTAATGGCGATAGGGGGAGCGATGGTTTTTTTTTTTGTGAATTTGATAAGGATTTGCAGCGATCCAATGTGCAATCGCAAAGTGGCGTACCTGTTTGCTTCAAAACAAAATTCTTTGGTTTAAAAAAAAAAAAGGTTTTTTTTAAAAATTTTTTTTTTTTGTGTGGATGAAAAAAAATGTTTTTTTTTTTTAAAGGGGTTTTTTTTTTTGTTTGTGTTTTTTTGGTTACCAAAATTTTTTATTTGTTGTTTGTTGTAGATTTTTTTTTTTTTTTTTTGTTTTTTTTTTTTTTTTTTGTGGTGGAGAAAAAAGGGGGGGCAGTTTTTTTTTGGGTGTTTTTTTTTTTGCCGGTTGGGGGGGGATGGTGCCTTAAGGGAATGACACAACTCGACTGTTTTGTGAAGTACTTACATCAATTTTCCGAACTGTTAAAACCAAAATTGAACGAATCCAATTCTTTTTCGCGTGCGTTTTTTGGAAATCAGAACGAATGTTTCTTCAAACTGTGGTTCGTTTAATTGATTTGTATTAAAACCTTATCTGTGACTCCTCACATTTAACGAATTATTAAGATTTCAAAAACATTGTATAATCACACAACGCATCGCATTTTGTGATTTTTTTTAACTTAACTCTATTCAACTTAACTAATATTTTTCTCTCAGGTCTTACTCTAATTAAAAATTTAAAACACTGTTTACACTTGATCCAATATTTACACTACTTATATACTAGCAACTTAACTTTAATAATGTACATAGAAATAAATGCCCAAAAAAATCACTTGTTCCGAATATCGCCGAAAAACCGCTCAACCGCTCAACCGCTCCAATCTTGCGCTTCGCACTCGAAATATGCACTTGAAAAAACTCCGCAAACGAATAACCTTCAATTATTCTCAGATTCATTGGATACAATACACCGCGCGACTGTCGTAGTATTCACAAAATGCAACGCGGTGTAACTCTTGTAAAACAACCGTGGTTGAGGTAACGCCGCGACTGTACCTTTGCTCGGAGGAAAGCCGCGTGAAATATTTATTTCAATATTCAAATTACTTAAAACTGAAGTTATAAAAATAGACTCTTTTGATATGGTACGCTTGCTTGTTGATTTGCAACCACTCATGACGCAACATAAACATGCTGCTCCGATTAGAAAAATCGGTGCATCTGTCAGGGACGACCTCAATGTTTACGTTGCGGGGCGACATCTACGATTTGCAAGTGGTTACACGAAACTAAGCTAATCTGTCATGATGTGGGGGGGTTGGTTCCGATAAACCAGACGTAAGCAGAGGGATTAATGTCTAAATATTGGCAGTTCTAATTATAGATTACATACAGCTTCATCAAATGTCTCAGGTGCTGTCTAAACTGCTTAAAACCCGTCCCGTACCCTATCAACAAGTTTAACATGTGTCAGATAATCAAATTAGGTATTTTTAAGAGAGTTTCCATTCGCACAATGACTCACGTAGACACATCAGGCGTAGAGAAAGTTACTTCCGAGCTGTTTAAATTAACAAACACTTTCAGTTTCATCCTCACTTTCGTCAGCCTACGTGGTATTATTCGTTAGAGAATGCATTTTCTCATTTGACAAGCTCGTACAAATGCACCCACCGGAAAAGCGACAACTTTCCGCACTATATTTCGACATAACTCTTCCGATACCGATTGATGCAACATGCTTGCTTGTTTATTCGTAACGGGTTGTCCGGTTAATCGTTCCATTGAATGCTAATGATGGGTGGGAATTTCGTTTTCCATTCATTTTCTACCCTCAGCCGTATCAGTAGGTATAATGTAGGAAAAACTCAGAGATTCATGACGAAGTGGGTGAAATCGATTCCGGTCACCCTCTGGCGATAGAAAGACCCTTTAAGCTTCTGCAGAGTAAAAGTCACAACAAGATAATCTTATATATAAATATTGTCATCGGATCCCGGGCAGTGAGATATCATTAAAACTTTAAGAGTAGGTGGATGGCTGGACGAAGCAAGCGATGTCGCTGTCTGCTTTATCCTTTTCTCCAAGCTGCAAATTTCGCGTGCAAAGGTAAGGACTGTATCGAAAAGTAATGAGCAACATTAATGAAAAATGGAAGAAACTATAATTATGATGTTATGTTTCATTTTGTTATAGTTCAAAATTTTTTTGTTAACTTTATGGTTCACACAAGTTGAAATTTCTTAATGATGCAAATTTTGAAATTTTCGGTTCTTTGTGCTTAAATGATTTCAAACTAATTCCTTGTAAGTCTATCTAAATTGGAACTCGTTTAGTTTGCAACTGACTGTGCACACCAACTTTAAAGTTTGTATGGGAATACCTTTAGAAAACCTCAAATTTGTTTTTGCAAAAACTCGCTCTATCTTTCTGCTCATAAAGTTATCAACTTTTCAAAAAAAATATTTTCTTTCCTGCAATTGTGGTGCACATTTTTTTTTTAAAAAATATAAGGAAACAAAGCTGTTAATTTTTCGAGGGGGTATGTTTATTTTTTTTTTTTTATTGGGGTTGGGGGGGGGGGCATCGTTGGTTTTTCTCCCCTTATAATATATTTTGAGAAAAAAACCCCCCCTTGTTTTTTTTTTTTTTTTTTTTTTTTTTTTTGTTCTTTTTTTTTTTTTTTTTTTTTTTTAAAAAAAAAAAAAAAAAACCACCACCACAGGGGAGGTGCGGTTATAAATTATTTTTTTTTTTTTTTTTTTTGTTTTTGTTTTGTGGGGGGGGGGGGGGGGGAATTCCCCCCCAATATTTTTAAAAAAAAAAACCCAATGACGTTTATATAAGGTCTGGCCCAGTAGCCACAACAATATGAGTGAAATGAGCAAAATTCGCTCATGACACTAATACCACCGCATTCCTTGCGCACGCTACACAAGAGCTAGTAAAGTGCTACGTCATACTATTTTTTTTCGATTCGTTCGCTCTGTGATTTTTTATTGTGTGCGCTATAAAACTTAATTTTGAACCAATTACAGTCTATCGATGATGGACAATTGGCTCTATATCGCAACTCGATTGTCAAGTCCCAGCGTTTGAAAGTTAATGTGACAAGAATTCAATTACCTCAATGAAATTCGCTATTAATTACCAATGCTATTGGGAGGAAATGCTTCTGCTCAATAAATGGCATTTGTATCATGATTATTTCCACAATTCAGCATTTATAGCAAACGTTTTAACCGATTTTTTGTATCTGAACCTATGCACGCCATAACAAGTTGAACAGTGTTACGTCATCACTCGTCGGCTCAGCAATGTTTACATTATTTTTGCTTCCAATACAAGCAAGCAGTGCGTTGCCCCAGACCTTATATAGACGTCATTGCAAAACACCTTCAGCCGATTTATTTTCTGTTGCCTTCCCGCACTTCTAAACATCCCAAAATAGACTACGGTTGACACAAGACACAAGTCGGTCAAAAGTATGGCTTAGCTAATATGTAGCTGAGAAAATTTCCTATCATTTCGATGCTATACAGTTTGTGTTGACAAAGGCCAGGCTTTCTGTCGGATCTTGGTATATCCTTAAAGGAGAGCTCCATATCAATCCTGTAGATGATATTGTTAACTCTTATGTGAAGCATTAAAACACGTTCTACGATTTGGTTGTAGGCGATACCCTTTTCGGCGTTCCACATGTGCAGAATTTGTTCTTTTACGTTTTCAGATCAATTATCACCATTCTGTAACAACTTCCGAACAACTTAACAGAAGCAAACATAATGTACAACTATTTTCGACAGGTAAACAAACATTTTCTCGTAATGACACAGAAATCGTCATCAGTATTTGAGTAAAGTGTATTTAAAAGTTGTCAATTACTTTTCGATACAGTCGTTATATTTATTCAACACTCCTTTCACAAGCGAGGGTCGCTTTCTAGACGAAATAAGAGAATGCAGGACCAACTGAATTCATTATTGGAATGATGGTTAATCTGAGGAATTTTTGCGAAATTTAGCAAACACCGGTACGTAGATATAGATACCAAACAGGTTGGTAGATTAGTTGAAGTAACCTTAGCCAGTATTATGAAAAACGTAGTTCATCTATTGGGGAGGTTGTGAATATCGATTCACGTGCGCCCCACTCGATTCCAAATCAGGTGTGGATCTCAAGATATTCATAACACTGATTCTTTCAGGATACTTGTATACTTTTTAAATAAACAAATGTTGAATCGTGCATACGAGGTAGTTTGATTGCTGCCTGAAAAGTTATTTAGCATCCACTTGAAAATGACATTCCAAAACCATCCATCAATTACCAAGAAACTACTCAATCATATCCACT
The DNA here is from genome assembly GCA_024533555.2 of Aedes koreicus. Lineage (NCBI taxonomy): Eukaryota > Metazoa > Arthropoda > Insecta > Diptera > Culicidae > Aedes > Aedes koreicus. The sequence continues at coordinate 13,323 of JAHHFK020000446.1, forward strand.
CACCTAATGCATCAACTTATCGTTGATGATTCTCAAATCCACTTCAGTATATCATGAAATTCAATCGATTTTTCCTGTATTAATATTCAACCCCTTCATATTTATAGTTGCACAGATGATCTACAACTTTTCAGTCCATTCTGTTCGGCCAATCTACTAGTAATTAAGCAATTATTGAAGCTTTTATCTGTGCCAATTATTCTTGTGCGTTTGTATTCTTGGAGTCGTCTTTAGCCCAATTGTCAAAGATGAATCATGAATCCTGGTAAATGGGACCGATCATTGATTGCATATCCGGAGAAATTTGCGAAATGGGCGAATCTGCTTTTGTAAACAAACATTTAAATCGACGATTTCTCACGAATTCAAGCTCAATTTCATAAATTAACACCACAATTGGGTAAAAGAAAACTTCTTCTGGCCAACTGTGGTCTATATTTTTTTTCAAATTGAGCCTCTATTCGCTAAAAAACGTAGATTCAAATGTTTGTTTACAAAAGCAGATTCGCCCATGTCGCAAAGTTCTCCGGATATAAGTGTCCGATTTTCAATTTGAACCGATTTAAACAGTAAAGATGCTGTTGGTGCTACTCACAAAGTGTGATAGTGGCTTGCTTTATATATGTGGGAGGGGAGTAGTGAACAATACGACTCTGAAAAAAAAAAAGGGTTTTTGGATACCAAAGAAGAATGCTAAGATGGAACAGTTGGTACAAATATTTTTTCATTTCAGTGTCCTTTTCAAAAATTAAAATCGGTCCCTTTCGAATGAGCACTCCCCAGTAAACGGGTTGACAGATCTTGTTATGCTCATGCCGTTCCCTCGTTCTGCAAACAAAGACCAAAGTACTTTGAGAACAAGGTAAAGCATATTGCCAGCTGTCATACTATTCTCACATACACGCTCATTCGATCTTACTCAATGTTGAGTAACTTTTACTCAATTTTACTACATATATCTAAAACGTCAAACGCTAAGTAGTCGCATTTTATGAATTTGATTTATTGTTATTCAAAACACAAGAAAACTGCGCCAAACTCAATTTTGAGATAGCTACACATTTTTTTTCAATAATTTAAAATCGGTCGGATAGCGTCTTTGTCAATTTGCGCTTCGGAAGTTAATTTAAAATCTAATTCGTATTCGAAAAATAATTACCAGTAACGACATGGAGCAGATAGCAGCCACTATAACCTTATCTTAAAAAAGCTAAGCTGTTTTATCTTGACTGGGGTTCTTTGATTTTTAATAGTATATTACATTACAGATAAACCAAACATTTTCGAAACTCTTTCTGGCGTATGAATCGAAACCAGACATATTGGCAAAATGGCTTTTATACAATGCGGTTAAATTTCTTAATGTTGAAAATGGTAAGCAAGCATTTCATCACCCTTGCCTTGTCGTGTGATTTTACAAATGTAATAATCGATCCACCAACTCTTTACTATTAAAACATAATATTCATATTATACTTACATACTACAAAGCATACTCGGGCATTACTGCGGATCAACGGCGAAATAAAAAAGGCGAAATGAAAAAAAAACTCATTTTCATATATTTTTGTTTTCATGTTTATGAGTTAGTTCAACTCGAAACTAAATAAATACCAGGATTAGGGGATTCTTTTACTATCGTACAGGTTTGGTCCGGAAAACGCAAATTGAAGTTTTCCGATTTTCAAGAACCTCACCAAATTCAAATATTCATTACTCAAGAGCGCTTCATCGTAGAACAATTTTTTTATCCAAACTTTAGTGAAATTTTCTCAATCGTTTGGAAAATATAATCATAAAAAAAATCCTGCAAAATTTTCCACAGTGGAGGAAAATTTCTTGGATAAGGCCAGTATTCAGCTCAAAAGTAATGTTCATTAGCATAGGACAAGTAATGGTCAAGAAATGCTTGCTGAAAAAGTATTGTTGCTTTTACTTTCGAGATTTATTTTTTTGTTGTTGGGGTGAAAAACCACTGCAATTGAACTTTTTTTAGTAAATTTCTTACCTTGTATGCAGTTTAAAAGTAGGGAAAACTGAAGACGGTTTCCTAACGTCAGTAACGTCTGCTCATGTAAACTAAATGGAGCTGTCTCTTTTTCTCGTGGAATAATATTCCGTTCGATTATTTTGCAAAGAAGATTGACATTTCACCCAGTTGTCGAAATTACTTTCGGTAAAAAATGGCAAGAATTACTTCTGGTCATTACTTGCCAGCTGCATACAGGGCTATAAGCCGGAAAAAGCATTTTATGAATTATGGAAAATTAAAAAAAAATGTTCTTGTTCGTTAATTCTTTTAATGCTTTTTTTTTCGAGTAATGCTCGAAAAACAATGGGCCCGACACTTGTTTTCATACCAAAATAAAAATAATGGGGATTACGCAAATTGAGTTTTGGCAATGAAACTAAATTTAGGGTACGTTCGGTTTTAACGTTTTTAAGTTAATGTTACTCAAATATGAGTGAAACCGGATGGCAAAAAAACATCCATGTTTGCAATGAGACACCGTGAAGTTCCTTCTAGTTGTATAAATTTTATCTAATTTTAGAGTTTAAATCGTTGTGGATCTTCCTGAAACAGTGATTCTGGCCAGGCTTGAAGTGAAATTAAACAATATGATAATCATAATTATAAAAATTAAATTCTTAAATTTTTGCGTACGCTTGCAGATTTCATTAAAATAATAAAATTTGTCTACTTCAACTTTATTTAAAAAAACTAAGCTTTTTCCTAAAGTTATTCAGAAAAAATGCCTGAATAAGTGTGATACTCGAAATTGGGAAACAATCATCATCGAGTTTTCGAACACCTCAAATATCAGCGCTAATTTGACTTAAAAATATTCAGTAATAACGTATTCTCCCAATCAACTTGTATACTTAAGTAACGTACAAGAGTTACTTAATACCTACATGCAGAAATTCAAGACAGAAACATGCGTTTGGCTGGCTTTTGAATCGAAACTGCTTAAATTTCATGCATTTCTGAAGACATTTCATAACTATTTTTTTGCTTTTGTCTCTTTCGTACCACTACATAAACATTGCAGCGACTATAATACCTTGTACTTTATATACGTTGGAAACAGACATCACACTGACGTTTCTCTTTGTCAATCTTGACAATTCAAGATGTGTTCAAAAATTACGATACATGAAATGAAAGGGACCGAGGGTCAATCACAAATTACGTTTGCGATTTCTGAAAAGCACACGAGTATGTAATCGTTTATCGTTGCCAATAGTAAATATGCTATTAGGGCCACTCACAAAGTGTGATGGTTGTTTATCATTAGGAAAACAAAGCAATCTATACTAAAGCATGAGAGCCAGCTTATATCGGTTTACAACAACAGTACGAACGCTGTTGGAGTCACTCACAAAATGGAATAGTAGTTTACTTGTTCCAAGATATGTGGCCTATCGAGTATGGCGAACGAATAATGTGGATCACAATTATGATCCCCACCATCAACCCACCACACCCGTCGAACCACCACATCTCACCGAAAAGCAGGTAATCGAAACAATAGAAAACGCAATATGCCCGATAACAAAATATTGCGCAACAAACCCTCGACACAACCGTTCACAGCCGATGCCCGTCGTAGGCTATTTGATTTTCGTAACCTTCAACTTGTACAACTACCTTCTAAAAACTACTTTACAACTGGAACTGATATCTGCAACAAACAAGTTGAACGTCATAAAGAGCAATCTACACTTTGAATTACGATTGAAGGATTTTGAAAATAAGCGTCCTTAGAAGCATTTTGTAGCTTCTGTCAACGTTATGCTTCTATTGATTTCCAAGCTCATCTGTTTAGTACCAACCGGAGGAGACTTGGTCCTATATCCAATGATTTCATTATCTCCAATCCGCTCAACAAATCGCAATGTTTTGTGATATAGTGGACGGAATATTATAATTTGAGATAATTCAATACAGACGACTTCCAAACTTGGAAGATCGACAGGTAATCGGTGTGTAACCACCGGGTACCTCATAGCAAAATGCTTAGAGGCGGACCGGAAGAGTCGATGAGCTACCTCCCCCATCACTCCAATTGATATCTTTGAAATGTAACTAAAACAGTATATAGAAAAAAAAGTAAAAAAAAACATGTCTTTTTTTGTAATTTTATCATTGATATTTGAAATGATCTATTCTGTTTCCAGCTTTTCCAGGACTAGTAGGATATTTATACATACGCATATTATGTTCTCGTATTATTGCTGGTTGTAGTTGTGATTGGACTCTAGAAGTGATTTTTGCGAATTAAAAAGTGTGATAAAAGTGCACGTTTACGTCAAATCGTTTTGTTGTCTTGGGTGCACTTATCCTTTATGCTGAAAGGTATAAGTTCACTGAAGACAGGAAACGATTTGACGTAAACGTGCACTTTTATCACACTTTTTCTGTTTTTGTCGGAGTCCAATTTTAACTGCCATCAATAATAATTCAAATATCTTTTCATTGAAATTGTTGACAGGATTGATCTACTCTGCTTTTCAGCTTTTGCAGGACTATTAGATATTAATACATATGCAATTTTTATTTTGCAGTAACAATCCAGTAGCTGTCACTTATATTTTGTAAATACATATATTATATTATATTGCGTACATTACATACATACTAATCTAATCTAATCTAATCTAACACAAACGCAGCCAGTACGAGAAAGCATCCTGGAAATAATTGGGTCAAAATCACAAAAATCCGAGTAATGATAAAATGGTAATGATAATAATAAAAATTTGAAATCAATATGCAGTTTCATATGGAATAGTATATAAAATTTACCTAAGGGACATTATAACGTAAAATGATAATCACAATTACACATGCCTGCCGATTGTTGTCCTACTGCTATTGTAAAAGGAATTGCGTATCCATTATGAACCTAAAAGTTTAGACAATGTATCGCAGCCACGAGAAACCACGAGAAAGTTTTTTTTTTATAACACAACTTGGGAATTTCTTGGATGATCCGAAATTAAACGCAGCCAGTACGACAAAGGTTCCTGGAAACAACTGGGCTAGATGACGTCCAATTATCTTTCTGTCACAGTAAAAATATTATTCCACGCAGATATCGTGGTATCCCCTACGAATCCGCTTCTACAAGTGATATGTTACTTCAAATACGAATAAAATACGTGAATATATTATTATGCAATGCTGAAAATTATAAAAATAAAATTATTGCTAAAAGGAAACTCTATTTCTTGTCAGGTTGCTTCTAGCTGCTTTCACATGGTTTTGGTAAGCAACCATCATTCTACTGAGCACGTTGAGCTAATTAGTTCAACGAAAATGGAAAATATGGATGGAAATAATGGAGGCGTTAATGTAATTGATTGATAGTTATTTATTGATAGTCAACGTCCAACTTTTCCTGCGCACAACATAAAGGGATTGACGTTGACAAGTTATGCCGGGTTCTCATTACACGACACTGGTCGGGGCGTTTTTGTGTGCTTTCCACCCAGTCACCTAGTCTAACTGACTATTTCGAACCAACCCAAAAAAGGCACGTCCCGGACACAGCACGGTTTAAAAAGAACACTTCTGTATGCTTGTAAAGCCACCTGGGAACATGAGAGCAGGAGCAAGGTGTCTCTCACATACAAATAAAAAACCCCACTCATCATCACCTGTCACCAAAGCAGTTTAACCAAAAAGGAAACAATTTTTTGAGAAAAGGGAAACGAAAATATTCACCAAATTTTTTGAATAAAGCAAGATGATTGAGCTATACTGCTGGGTCATCAAAGCTTTTTGCAAAAAGGAATATATTTTTAAATATTCCGTGGAGAAAAAAAAAACCAATACGTATCTATGGCAACGATGAAAAAATTAACATGAAGTGATGGGCAAGAAAATTTAATATAATGTTAAACATTTATTGATTGCTGAAACGAAAACGGAATGATAGTTTGGTGATTATTGTAATTGATAAGTTCAAGTATGAATTAGTTCTCATCTGTTTCTTCTTCTATTGGTTGTGGACCACAACTTGTGGTTGCACTGGTACCGAAAGTTATTGTCATCCAACTTGCTCTTCGATCTCATCCACCGATTGTTGATTACAATTTTGACAGCATTTGCCACTTCTCAAGTGTCTGAAGAGATAAGTTCAATGATGCAGACCAGCTTTCCTGTTTACTCCAGTATACAAAAAAAACCGATATAGTCATTAGAAAGTGATATCTATAGATAATATATTATCAAAACGAAATGGCTATTCAGTATGGTTCAACGGATGTGAAATGAAGGAACATCGAAATAAAGTATGTTTGGGAGGAAACAACGAGATGATTAATTCAATTTATTGTTTATTGTTTATTTGAAGTATACATCAACAGACCAAGTTTAGGTCCTAATGATGTTAAATGGATTTGTCAACCATACGTTATAAAAAAATTTTTGCCTGCATGTAAGAATACAAAAAAAAGACCCCGTTAAAAGTATTCAGTATTTTTAGGTAAAAATAATATTTTTAAGGTTTTTGTTAAAATTGATTAATGAGTGATTAATGAGTGATATAGGTATTGGCTTATTGGTGGTTTGCTTTCATCCCTTTCATAATATTCCAAAGTGCACACAAGTTAACCCTTCTTTCATGCAACAATTTCGTACCCTTCTTTCATGCTGCAATTTTGTTTGATAGTCTTGTCAAATGATATTGCCAGAGAAAATAGTCAGAGAAGCGAAGAGTGTGAAGCCGCAAGAACCTTATCGAACTGTCAAACTGGTCACTTATCAAAAAAATAAACAAAAATTAACTATTACTCATTTGGCGAACGGAAGTAATGCAATCGCTCGGACCATATCCTATAGAAACTTATTGATATTTCAATGAGCCATTGAAGTTAAACCTTCAGAAGCAGTTGCCATAAGCGGTTCAATGAAATCATAACAAAGTATGTGTTGCCGTTCCGATTGTTCGGCTATCTTCGCCTCTCTCACTATTCTCTCTAGCTTTCGTATCGTTATCACCAAATGAATTTGTGATTTGACCTATTCAACCTACTGTGAAAATCCGATTCTTAATTTCTATTTAAACATTAGTTATAGGTAGTTAGAACCAATTTACCCCACAATGACCTCAAACCAAGTGTTGGAACGATGTATCTTCTGCAAGATTGCCACCGGGAAAGACCCAAACGCTTCGGTAGTGTACGAAAATGAACGGATTTGCATTTTCAAAGACATCCGTCCAGCAGCGGACCACCATCTGCTGGCGATACCCAAATACCACTTGGATGATACCCGATCCTTGACCGTTGCCGAGCGACCACTCCGTAAGTGGGGTGTCCTTTACTTCCTTATATCCTGTCGAGTGAATCCGTACATCTTTCAGTGGAGGAAATGCGGCTTGAGTTGGGTAATGTTCTGACCGGCCAATACCAGATGGATCTGTCCACGGCAATCTTCGGCTTCCACATTCCACCGTTCACAACGGTCAAGCATCTACATATGCACGGTATCGCTCCGGTTGGCAATATGGGATTCATTTCGAGAACGATTTTCAGGCCCAATACGATGTGGTTCAATACGGTTGGCTTAATTTGCTCGCTGGATTTTTGTATTTTTAGCTAAAGATTGTTTTTTTTTCAGACTGAAGCAGTTATGAGCCGAATTCCACCAGTTTCGCAGGACGAAACGACAACACAGTGATTCTTCTGTTGAACCGTTAAGAATGTTGTTTTTTTTTAACTAGGTGTTTAGCTTGAGTAGCTTCAATTCAGATCAGTGATCTGCTATTATTCACTTTTATCACATTTCCCTTCGATTAAGAACTAAAACGTATTTTGTTTTGAAATTTTTGCAAGAATCCCTCCTCAACCACCAATTTGTATAAAGTTTCAAATTAAGTGCGATTAAAATGCCTGCTTTGCGTAATTCCTGTGTGATTTTAATGACAACAAGGATATTTCGAAGATTTTTTTTTTAAATATACAGTAGACATAACTGAAATAGGTAATTTACTAAATCTACAACAAATCACAACGTTTACATAATATATAATAAAGACGATATCGGAAAGCTTAGCCAAAAAGGAATTCTTACCTCTACAAACATTGCGTGCTAATCAACGTTTGATAATGTTGCACATATTCCCCGCATTGCTCATCTGCAAATAGAAAACAAAACTCTCAAAACTCGCGCCCGGCAAATAGCCCTCAAAAGACTTACGTTTCAGAAAATCCGGTGACCCTCGCAGTCTGATGTTTTTCGCCTGGAAAAAGTTGTACACCGAGTGGAATATCAACGGATCCCTGACTTTGAAGGCTGCTTCCAGGTACTTTCTGGCCGGCAGGGAATCCGCACCGGGCATCTGCTTGGCAATCCTCAGCGCCTTGATGACCTGTCCCTTCTCCAGCAGAACTTCCAGTATGATTTCGTTGGCATTCAACCGGGTCAGCATATCAAGGGCCATCTGCGATATTGACGCATCCGAATTGGATAGCGAGAGTAGAAAGCATGCCAGCGGTTTCGATTCGCTCAGCGAGGAATACTTCAGCAGGTTCTGGAGGGTGTCAAATTGCTTGTTCTTGACCAAATCTATGACGATCTGCTTGCTGAGTTCGTGACTAGGAGCGATGCCGAAGCGAGCTAAGGAATGCAGATACAGAAGCAAGATCTTTCCCAGCTGCTCTGCTTCAGTGATGCAGGAAAATACGGCCGTGTACATGTCGGCTTGATCGATCAGAACTCGCGGAGGAACGGTGTGTTTTTGAGATTGTGATTTGCCCGAAAGGGTCATAAGCGCCATCTGACTTTGCAGTTCACTGTCCAGCACGTTTTTGTAGAGCGAGTTAAGCTTGTTGAAGACGCTTTCTATCACCGGTAGCATGGTTCCACTGTAGTTCGTACTCATCATCTCTTTGAGAACGTTAAGCAGAACGGGTTTCCCATCAGTTCGTTGCAGTAGAAATTCCACCAACCGGATGCGGTCTGTGATAAGCATGCAAAGCGAGCTGAGCTTTAGCAGTACCGACCAAAGGCATCCCAACTTGGCGTCGATTACGATGTTTGGTTGAAACAGAACCCAGTGCTGTGAATCTGGAAATATATGAGAATTTTAGAACCACTTACACCACAATCAATTAGCCAAAGCTCACAAAGATCGCAATTGACCGTTTTGCCATCGAGGGAGATACTCGGTACTTCCAAGGCAAATGGCTTGATCGCCTTAGCCGGAATGATTGGCTGGTGGATAAGAGCGCCGGAATTGGCATCCGTTTCGCCACCCCCAAGTGCAATATCAAATAGCATCGAGGTGGCAGTAGCTTGATGGTGCACCACCACCACATCGTCGACGATATTCATGGCGAACCGGCCGTTCTGACCCAGCCGAAGGATGTGAGACTTCCTCGGTGCCAATCCTGGACCGTTGAGGAGGTAAATGACCACCTCGAATTGACGGTTCTGCAGCTGCTTCAGGATCATGATGGCATTCGTTCCGTATAGTTGAGCCAAAGTTACATCCCGTCCGGAACAACCTTGTCCCGTTCCCAGTTCCAGCCGGGGAAGTTTAGTTATGGTTGATGGTTTCAACAGAACCGGCGTCAATATTGAACCCATGTTTGATGAGAGCAGAGCAAAATTAGACGTGGGACAGAAACTAAACCAATTGACCGTGGTGTTCAACGATTTCACCGACTTCAGCGTTCGCTTTTCGAAGTTCAGTTGGAAAATTTCCACTCCTGCGTTCGAGATTAGCGCTACCTGTCGATCATGTACCCACACGAACCCGTAGACGATGTTCTTTCCCTGATGAACCAGCATGTCGGCGACGACTGGTTGGTTGCTGGAATTAAAGGAACAAATTCGACGGCAGTCTCGTTTCGCTGAACGGCCAGAACTTGATTGTCGGGTGCGAACTTAATCGATCGAATGGTACCGCGATCCTCCATACAGAAGGAAATACTTTGCGAATCATTGGCACTCTTGACCACGATTCCCGTTGCGCCACCGGAACGGACCGCAAACACCTTCGGAAGGAGATCCGAATTATTAGGATTAATTGCTGTAACGCAACTATCAATGACTCACTCACCTGCTGTTTGGCGTCGTCGAAAAAAACATTCGTCAGTTGGCTCACGGCATCGAAGCGAACCGGCTCCGGCGACAGTTCCAGATAGTAGTGCTGGAAGTCCGTGGTTTTATCCATTTTTTTTTTTCTCCTGGGCGATCTATTCGATTTAGTTTAGATGGACATATTTTCGATGAATGCAGTGTGCGAAGTGGGCGAAGTGTTACTGCGCGTTATCAAAACAAATCAAATAAATGACTCTCAGCGAATGACAGCACCAAAGGAGGAATCGAAGTGACAGAAGAATTATGATGCTCGCTCGAAGAACGTGACGAATGACGACAGTAGTTTGAAATGTAAACAACAGCTGTTTGTGTTGATTTGCGGTTTTCTGTATCGATTTTTATTTTCATTGCATTAATTTCAGTTAATTTGAAGTTATTCTATTGATTTTTTATGTAGCTTTTGAAACGTTCCTATAATTTGCATTTTTGGTAGTGAAAATAGTGTTTTGTTCGTGGATTATGAATGCCATCATTGCATTGTGCCATTTTTGCGAAGCTCATGGTAGGTATTGGCGAATATTTTGCTATATTTAGCAAATATTGTCGCATTTTGAGGAAAGTTATTTTTAAATGTAAAATAGAACACCAACATGCAGGTCGGAAGAAAAAGTTCGGTGCCGGTTCTTAGAAATGACCAGAATTGTATGCTTCCGTAGCGTTGTAATGAGGCTTTCTCGATGTCTAAAACTAAGATCATTGTGTTAGAATATTATTGAATTCTCTATGATTTTGTATGGTCTGTTTGAGAAGCTGAGGTTTTATTCACGAGACGCCGTAGGTGGACGTAGACTTAAATCGCTACCGTTAGATATGCATTTTTGGGATGTGAGCATACATCAACCTTAAGGAGAACACATTGGGCAATTAATGACCCCCTAAGGCTTGAGAATACCGACTAGCCGTGCCGAAATGGTGTTATGGAAACATCATTCAAACGCTAGAACAATGTTTGAATAGCCATGAATCTAATATTGAGGATGTAATTCTGTACTGACCGATACTCACTGTGTGATTTGAAGATTCGCTCCATGAATGATGCAACTGATGAACTGGGGTACATTGAATTGCATGGTTGTTAATCCTGATAAATGCTCCATAATTTCATTGGCTCGAATGCGCTAACCCATCATGGTCAACTACAAGCTTCTTGGTTATTGAATTTTGAAGTTATTTTGGACACCCAGCTAACGTTCAAACGACATATGTCTTACATAGTTGAAAAGACATCTAGAACGTCAGGATTCACGTTTCGCTTTTGGTAGCGGTTAACTGTGATTTACGCTACTCCTCAGGTGGCTTGTATTCGGAATCAGTAGTGCTCTTCTAAGCTCAAATTGCTGACCGACGATCAATTTCAAAGCTGCTACTGATGTTCTGATATGAGGCTAAAGTCTGGCCAATATTCATCAACAGCTGCGAATACACTTCTCTTCCTGTTCTAGAGCCCAATGAGGTTATACTCAAACTTTTATGGCCCAAAGTGATGCCGGATATCAACGTGCTTGCTGCGAGGGAAATATCTGTCTTCTTTGTTCGCCAAATGCACAGCATTACGGTTGTTACAACAACTTTGAACCGCTTCAGATACTCCATATCATTTTTCTCTGAATCTATACTTACCAATCCTTACCTTACCAATCAGACCAAAGCCGGTGTGGCCTCTGCTGTACACAGAAGTTGTCTCCATTGTAATCTGTCCATGGCTGTACCTCGCCAGCCTTGCTGTCTGCGAAGAGTCCGCAGGTCGCCTTCTACTTGATCTATCCACCTCGCTCGTTGCGCGCCTCTTCTTCTTGTACCCGTCGGTTCGTTTTCGAGAACCATTTTAACAGGGCTGTCATCCAACATTATTACGACATGCCCAGCCCATCGTAGTCGACCGATTTTAGCGATGGGTACGATGGGAGGTTCTCCCAGCAACTGATGCACTTCGTGGTTCATTCGCCTCTTTCACGTTCCGTCTTCCGTAGATCGTACGCAGCACCTTCCGTTCAAAGACACCAAGGACGGATTTGTCCTCCGCTAGCAATGTCCATGTTTCGTGGCCGTAGAGAACCACCGGTCTAATTAATGTCTTGTAGATGGTCAAGTTTTTAGTTCGGCCAACTTTGTTCGATCTTAGCGTCCTTCGGAGTCCAACAGAGGTACGATTGCCAGCCATAATGCGCCTTTGTATCTCTCTGCTGGTGTCGATATCACCAATGAGCCCAGATACACGAATTCGTCTACTACTACGATTTCATCACCGTCGATCTGAACTCGTGGTAGGAAACTAACATTGTCTTCCCGTGAGCCTCTTCCCTTAATGTATTTTGTTTTTAATGCATTAATCACAAGCCCAATCCTACCAGATTCAGCCTTAAGTCTGATGTACGTTTCCGCCATCGTCTCAAAGTTACGTGCTACGATATCAACGTCGTCGGCAAAGCCAAATAGTTGGACAGACTGCCTGAAGATCGTGCCACTCGTGTCGAATCACCATCGAATTCACGACAAAACCTACCACCAAATCCGTCACCAAATTCACCACAAAAATCAACACCAAACCCACCACCGAACTCACCACCTAACTTACAATCAAATTCACCACCAAATTTATTGACAAACTCATCACCAAATTCACGGCAAAACTCACCGCCAAATTAATCACCAAACTCACCATCAAACCCACCACCAAACTCACCAACTCACTCAGGAGCATGGGAATTATTGCTTATCTGTTTTCATATGCCTGGACACATGTTGCAGTACAGCCATAGACTAACTCTAAGACCAGTAGGTCTCGAACAAATACGATATTTTTCTTGGCTCAGTCAGTACTAGCACATCGGTCCCAAGCTCAATGATTCGCCCCTAACAACGTAGCTCACACCAACACATTCTCAAATGTTGTGTCAAAATAACAGTGAATCAAAACAACAACCAAGATACTAGTACCGGAAGGTACCGAAAAAAGCAAGAATTATTGCAAGGTGCAGACTGCAAGGTATACTTCGGACCTAGGGGTTGTACAACAGTGAACCAATTTAAAATCGCTAGTTGCACATTGATTGTTGGTACAGCCCTCCCCCTTATCCAAGAACCCTTTACCCATCTCCCTATGTTTGTCCCAGAGAGTTGAAGAATACGTATACCACATTTGGTTCAAACGGATCCACGCGTTCATAAGTTATTGAGGGTCGTATATACAAACGTACAAAAATACAAACATTGATTTTTAGATAGAAGATACATAGACTGATATCAGGAGGGCATAAAAAATAAACATAAATTAAAATTTTCGTGAGAAATAAATACAAAAATGTTGATAGGTCTAACGGGAATGGTCTACTAATCAAATATTTTCCTACTATTTTCAGCACTTTGCTATACTCTTGCCACTTAAACTTTCCAATGAAAATCACTTTGAAGCACTTCTGATTGCGTAAACAAAAATAAATAACAAACCAATCGGAGATTTTTGACAATTGGCAGTCGAATAGCAACCCTCTCTCGCGCCACTATCGCGTTGCTAAATTTGAGCGCCCGATGCTTTCCGATAGTCGCGCCACAATTTTGCTAGCACTTTAAGTTGCGCCCGATACGGTTTGAAGTGATGGCGAGGGCGATTAAATATAGTTGAGTCGCGCACCGGTACGGATGCTCTAAAGAAGGGATATTACAACACTCCCAGATTCGCATATTTGTGACAATTGCGTTTCCGTCGATATCGAATGAATTATGCCAACATAACTAAACCATACATACTTTTAGTCAATACAAAAATTCATTGATTTTCAAATTTTAACCCTGAAACCTATGAATGCCATATTTTGAAGAACAGCCTATTTAAAAAGAAGGGAATATTACCACAGCCATTCAAGCTTGAATCTCAGTCTGTATAAAATTCCATAACCATCAATATAAAAGAAATCGCCAAATAACAATAAGCAATTAGTGACCGTCATCACGTCAGTTATATTGCAGCGATAAGGCGAATCGCCCATCAAAGTGCCGTTATGTGGCATCTCATTGTACGTCCAAACATCGTGTCAATATGGGGTGGAGTGACGCGAATGTCGACATGCTAGCAGATGCCGCAACTTCGCCACATCAGTGCGCACCTTGACTACTACGCGGCGCTATTGAGCAAGTGATTGCTAACGTATTTTAATTTTAAAATTTACTCAAAGTCATCGATTAACTTTGTTCTTGCTTGAACGTCTGTCTGCGATATTACTATGGATAAAAGCCTATGTCAACGATATTATGCCAAATGATCATTATGCTAAATGACCACTTGGACTCTATTTTATTGCAAGAGTGTTATTCCAAATGGTCATTATGCCAAATGACCACTTAGCTCAAGTTATTGATATGCTAAACGACTTAATGTCAAACGACCTGATGCCAAATGACCTTATGCCATGTGGGCTTCCCCCCTAATAGTAGGTCATTATCATTTCTAACAACTATTAAAAACTCCGTGCCAATGAAGCCTTCCTTCTGCTGACAATAATTATTCATGTTTGCCATTCTTAAAGTAACTTCTATATTGAGTTATAAAAATATCATTCCATCTCCCCACCCGCACAGGTCCCGGGCCGGTGTTCTGCACGCAAACGCTGCGCGAAACCAACATCCAGCAGCTGGACATCCACTTCGATACGGATCGGAAGGGTTGTGCCGCGTGCAACTCGATTGGCAACAGCATCGGTCTGGTCAGCAAGGATCCGGACAGCAATGCCCACTTCGTCAGCAGTCAGATTCCGGTCATCAACGAGACGATCGAACTGGTCAAGAAGGCGGCCTTCCGGAGCATCAGCAGCGAGGTCAGCTCCAACGCTTCGTGTGGAGGTGGATTGGTGTTCTTTGGTGATGCACACCGGGGTCACGTGCTGAGTCACACGTTCCATCTGATGGATTCCGAAGCGCGAGGATTCAGTAAGCTGTTTTCGATTGTAATTCTGATGAAGGACAAGATGTTCCTGTTGAATATTCAACCCTTTCTGGCGGATTGCTTGGGCAAGATTTCCAAGGAGTTGGAAGGCTATGCCAAACTAGTTCATGATGATGATCTGAGAGCACAAGGATCCCAGCGAGCTCAGAGGATTACCCAGGGCTATGCGAGCAATACTTCCAAGACGAGATCGTTGGTGGAGCTCACGGGAAAGGAGTCGATTTTTGCTTACCTGCATGCGCATTTCACCTTTGTCTTATGGGCTGGAGCACGATACCTGACCGAGAGCATCACACTGGGGAGCCCATCAGTGCCGGCTTGGTTGGGGCGAGATACGGAAGAAGGCTTCACGATGGTGCAAACCGACAAGGAGGGATATCTTATGCGGCGAATGGGCTATGGGAAAATCGAGGACGAGAGCGATAGGATTGACGAACGATCCAAGGCTAAATATTCGATGAAAGTGTTCCGGCAGATATTGAAGGGAGAATTTGCATCCGTTTGCTTCTGTGTGCTGACCGGAATTCAGATTGTGATTCGAGGACCTTACGTGAAGGGCGCTTGCTTGGTGAGTAATCTAAAGAAGCTATTGCCAGATCCATTGCACAAGTTGGTACGGATGCAAGCTGAATCGTACAAAGCCGCCAACGAGTGTCGGATAATCAATCTAAGTCAGGAAGCGGTTGCCCCCAATCCATCAGCAGGAATCATGAGAATCAATTTATTGGACGATAGAGATCAAGATACGGTGGCGGTTTGTGTATGGGATGGCGATCTACCCTCCAAATGTAAGTATTCCGAAGGCTCCTATTAACAGAACTGAGGAACATACATCACCTGATTTATCCATCTCCAGTGCCAACGTTGCTTCAAAAAATCTTGAAAGCCGTCGACGAGGATCTGTTCACGGATTTGGTCTTGGACAAACACCTTCGAGCATTGATTGAAGAATGGAAGAAGTAAGTTTCCTCGAACTGCTATCACTTGATCCAACTAAGTCCAAACATGGCTTTCTTTCACACACTTTCAGTAAGGTGGTCTGCATCCGGAAAATGAGTTCCAACCAGGACGTCGCCAAGATGAAGAAAATCATGGGTATCCAACAGCAGGACCAGGTGCTGATCAACTACTGGCACAGTCACTTATGACACACTGTGAACTTCGATTTCATGGAATCATTTTTCTTATATTTTCACTTAAATACACAAATAATAGAAGGAAAGATGTTGTGTTTCCTTTCGAACCGACAATGTGAATTTCCCTTCCTCCTCTCTTAGTTCTTGAAGCCACAGCTGCTGCGGCGACCACGAGCCTTCTCGTACTTGCGTCCCTTCGACTGGACATAGGGCCGGGTGTTGGAGTGTGGCACACCGGGAGCACGTCCGAAGTGGGTGAATGCTTCGCGGGCTGTGCGTTCTCCTTGCATCAACACGGTATTCTTTCCGGTAGGGGCAACTAGCGCCAACTGATCGAAGGTATAGATCTTACCTCCCCACTTCAGGATACGTTCACGGGCAGCATCCGTCACACGCAGAGCACAGACGCTCATTTTCGGGACGTACAGCTTACGATCATCGTTGGTCACGGTTCCGACAACAACGGCAATCGAATCTTCCTTACCGCGCAGCTTCAGCAACTTGGCCACCCGAGACAGCGAAATTGGCGGCTGATTCGTTCTGCTCATGAACAGACGACGCAGAATGATCTTGTTGAACTTCTTGTGCGTTCTGCGGTACAGGAAGCGATACAGCTACAATGAAAAGTTAAAGAAAAAAAAAAATTCCATCAGCGACCTGTTTACTTTCGGAACTTCCTGTTCACAAGAAGGCTCAATTTGACAGGTATGGATCGAGCATGCCATAACCTCCGATCGCCATCACGTAAACAATGCACTATTCCGATCGATATTTTGCACTTACCTTGACCAGCAGTCGCAGGTACACATCCAACGACTTAGGTTGGGTGCGGCGAACCTTACGGTCCCACTTGTGATTCAAATCAATACCCTATGGAGAGAGAACACAGAAATACATAATCCATTAATATTTCCACTTATCAACATTCATCGGTTTCACAGCGCTCAAGACCAAACTCAAAACCGGAGATAGCCACATGCAATCAACATTAAGTGATACTATTTCTTTAATTTTTAGGTGGAAAATCACTTGACTCGTTAGTTTTTCACTTGCACAGCTATCGGGCCGGTTAGTTTATCCTTTCGAAACAAAAACATAACGTATTTTTACCATATTTCTAGCCAAAAATCACTGTGAAGAAATTCGCAAACAGAACGACTCTTACCATCTTCAAGACCGGAAAAAGAAAGAACCAGAGCTACCAACCCAAACTTGAACGTTCAGCTGTCAGAAATGAGCTTTTGACGTTTCAGAAAGAACGATGCCCACCGTTTTTGTTGTTAATCCCGCGATGGCGGGTGTAGATTTAAAAGGCGGGATTGTTGATGGCGGAATCCGATACACACAGAGGGAAAAGTAATACCGTTTTCGTTTTTTGAATCAGTTTCAACCTCTTTCACAGAGAGGAATTTGATAGTGAATTTTACCATTATTGGGGGTTAGGATGACTATTGCAGTATAGTGATTTTGAACCGACTATGATCATGGTCAAAACTACCATTCAAAATAGTTGATGCAACATTTTCTATAATGTCGGAATAGTCCTTGTTACCATGATCATGGTCAAAAATGCCACGAACGTGGTGAATTCGACCATTTTCATGGTTATTGAAACCATTATATGCGATAGTCATCCTGACCATGATTTCATTGTCGGTACAACGATGAAATTTTTCTCAGAGTTTAACTACACTAATCCCAAACATCCCCCTTTTATCGACTGAATCCTCCATCGGTTGATATCGAGACATTCAAATTCGAATGCACGCTGTATGAAAAATCGTCATCCCAAAGTGGAATGCGTATTGCATTGGAAAAGCACTATAACGCAAATCATTTGATATGAAGATGACAAACATTCCATTTTACTTCATTCGGTATAAACCTCTTAATCGCTATCGGAACTGGTACCATCACGAATAAAGGATCGAAACCCGCTCGCTTCTATCGACAAATCTCGAGTACTTTTTCAATCAGACGTATCTGACTTTGTAAACAAAGAGGGGAAATAAAATTCAAACATTAAATTCTTGAAACCTTTATCACTTTATTGCAAACTAGGGCCACCAACACAAGGAATAACATTTCGATGAAGGTGATGCTACTTTCCGCGAGGGTGCTGAGAGTTTTGAGACATTTAGGTTTGAATCTGTTTGGAAAAGTACTCGAGAAATGCTGATCATGGTTCACACTGTTCTCAGCTTGTATTTTGCTTCGAATATCATCTGGATCGTTTTTCATGGGATGTCTGGTTTCTTCCAAATTCTCTTTCGTCTGATCACCTCCACGTAGCATCCCAAGTAACCACAAGCATTATATTATTGCACGTATTGAACCCAAAATTAACATCATTAATGCTGGATCGCATCAATTCAACAGTAGTCAAGTAATGAAGCGTTAGATTCGCCTTAAGAATATAGTGATGCAATTCCAATGCAATAATGCTACTTTAGCAATGTCTTATGGCATTACAAAAGATATAGTATTAAAGGGTGTATTCGATAAAAATGGCACACACATATATACTCATCAAAATTAAACTGATTATCGGATTTTCTTGAAATTTTCAGGAAATGAAGAACTACTAATGAGTTTTGATTTACAACATTTGTTTTATTCAATTTCGTCTCCCATCCCGAATGCCCGCACCTTCCTTTTCACTCCACCCATCAAATTTTGTACAACCGATTTTCCAAGTGTTTTTGTTGTTTTTACCCAAATTTTCTTCAATTCTAGCTCTGTTTTTATAGTTTTGGGATGTTTGCGAAGTTCCGTTTTCATAATTGCCCAGAATTTTTCAATTGGACGAAGTTCCGGTGAATTTGGTGGGTTCATATTCTTTGGCACAAAATTGACTCCGTTGGCTCGGTACAACTCCAATACGTTTCGAGCGTAGTGGCAGGATGCTAGATCAGGCCAAAACAGAGTTGATCCTTTGTGCTTCTTAATGAATGGCAAGAGACGCTTCTTAAGGCACTCTTCCGTGTAAATCGCACCGTTTATTGTTCCGGAAGTGATGAAGGGAGCACTTATTTCACCACATCCGCAAATCGCCTGCCAGATTAGAAACTTCTTTGCAAATTTCGATAGTTTCTTCTTTCGAACATCCTCCGGAACATCGAACTTCGACTTGACAACGAAATATTCTTGCCCAGGAAGTTGACGGAAGTCGGCCTTGACGTATGTTTCGTCATCCATCACGATGCAACTGGATTTGGTGAGCAGCTTCGTGTAAAGTTTCCGGGCGTGGGTTTTCGCAGTGATGTTTTGTTTTTCATTCCGGTTTGGGGCTTTTTGCACTTTGTAAACATGTAACCCAGCACGCTTCATGGTTTTCTGCACAAAACCGACTGACACCTTAGACTTTTTAGCGACATCTCGAATTGACATGGTTGGACGGTTCTTGAATTGTTGTACGACTTTCCTGGCCATTTTACTGTCCATTGGACCACTTTTACGACCACTCCCTTCCTTCCTTTGGACAATCAGACGCTCCTTGAAGGTTCTTATTACACGAGACACAGTTGTATTTGCAATTCCAAGCCTTTTAGCAATCCACCGGTGGGACGCCCCTGGATTTTGATTGTGAGTGCACAAAATTTTCTCACGGACAATTTCTTGTTTCGACGACATGACTGGAACTACTGAATGTATAACTATGAAACTTGGCAGATGTAAATAATACACTATGGATAAAATCTACTCAAATTTCTAGGTTTTTTACTCATACGATTCAAAAGTTACAGAAGATTTTCTGTGTGCCATTTTTATCGAATACACCCTTTAGTTCGATCTTATAAGATAGTGGGGCCCTTTTCAGCTTTAATCCAACTTCAATGATGCACTAGACGTAATGCATATGCCCTATATATGCATGCTATTATAGCCTCGTGGTTACTTGAGTTGCGCAAGTGATGGGCGTTCTTCATTAGAGTTCTCTCACCATCGGTAACCAGATACGAATGGTTTTCATCGAGATGTTTCACTACTTTTCCAGGTGTCGTTTTATCTTGAACGTGTATACTCTCCCGCTCAGCAAGCTGTGGTGAAATCAACAGTCCCTCTACCAGCATAATCTTTCTGGATCTCTCGCTCATGTTCTAGTAGTTGCTGAACATTCACCGATACTCCATCGTCATCGGCATGTTTGAACGTACCAGTCGGCTCATGAGACGTTTATTGGGCGACCCAAGTAACCACGAGGCTGTAATAGCATGCATATATAGGGCATATGTATTACGTTTAGTGCATCATTGAAGTTGGATTAAAGCTGAAAAGGGCCCCACTAAGATCGAACTAATGCTATATCTTTTGTAATGCCATAAGACATTGTTAAAGTAGCATTATTGCATTGGTAATGCATCACTACATTCTTAAGCTAATCTAACGCTTCATTACTTGACAACTGTTGAATTGATGCGATCCCGCCTTACCGATGTTGATTTTGGGTTGAATAAGTGCAATAATATAATGCTTGTGGTTACTTGGGGAAGGTATGGAGCTGCTACGAGGTGTATTCCTCATGTGAAGCTAGGCCAGTTGTTTGTCAGACTGATCATCACTGCATTTTTGCAGCATTGATTTGGCGACTTGCACGTATCGTTCAGCTAATCCGGTTGCCCTGGGAAAGTGAGGGCTCGATGTTTGGTGTTCAAATACCCATTGACCACAAAATTGGTGAAACGCCTTCGAAGCGTATTGAGGTCCATTACCCATCTCCAAAACATAAGGAATAAAGTTCTGTCCAGTTAGAATCCGGAACCACTTATTGTGTTGCAGCGGCACGGAAAGTGACCGCTGCAAGAATTTTGTGACGTACACTCAAACAATTTTAAATAATATTTTTATTCATATAACTTATTAATGTTCATGTCTGATTGATCAATACTTATCATTAAAATACCTCACATAGCTTTAATGTGGTTTTCTAATAAAAAGTATTAGGCTTGCCTTATGGCTGAAAGTTATTAGGTTTGACTTATACTTATGATTAGAAATGAAATTGAAAAATGTTTTCGCTCATCATGGCGCTTGGGATCTCTTCGGTCGTAATTTCAAATAAGATGCTGAGTATATGCTTAAGGTAAGCATTTTTTTTAAATACTCGCAAATTGATGGACATTTAATTTATGTGGATTATATTTATAGTATTTTTAACTGGTTTATACAGGAGTTTATAACAGACTGATAATGTGCATAACAGGCTCAGAAGGATGTGCTCCGTTCGTTGGTAGTTCCACTGGAAGAGGATATTAAAACGCTGAAACTACGCGGTGCATACAAAGAATTGAGTAGGCACCGACGAGAAGAAGCTAGAATATCTCTAGAATCGGGTCTAGTTGTAATGTTAGAAGAGGCAACGCAGAAGGACCCAACTCCAGTGACGGTAGAAGTGAGTGATTCGCCAGATCAGGTCAAGTCCGATATGGTGACTCCATGTGCGATGTGTGCAAACTATGAGACAAAGTTGGTGCTTTGCCAGGGGCAGATTAACGGTGAAAACTGGACATACTGAGGAAAGATTACGCTCAACTCTAGCAGACCGTCAACGACGGGCTGAAGAAGCTGACGAAAGAACGAGAACAGGTAACCGACCATTGGGAAAAGAAGGGACTTATGTTTAAATATCGCAACATTTTGGAATGAATCTTTTGTTGGTGGGGACTGAATTACAAATGACTGGAATTAATGTGACCTCTATGTTTTAGCTATCCAAATACATCTGGACTTAGACTGATTCGACTGAAAAGCCATAACTAATCCCATCGAAACTCATCGAAAGTCTTCAACCACTTTCAGGTCTATCGCCACCTTGGTGTCCTGCAGAAGGAAACGAATTTCTCTCGGGAAAGTGCTTGGAGAAGTCGAAAAAGCTTAAGGATCAGGAAATTAACCTTCCGCAGAATATCGATGGACTGCATGAATTGGTTCTGACGCTGAGGAGAACCTCATCGTTACAAAAGTGGGAACCCGAGCACCTGTTTCCCCAGATAAGACAATAACTGGTTGAAAATGTGAATTATATTATATGAAAACATAAAACGATATTAATACTTAAAACCTTAATTGTTGTTTTTTGTGTTGAAAAAAAAAGAACACAGATAAATAAACATAATAAATATATTTGGTTTCATTCTATTTTTAGTATACATTTAGATGTGCTATGAAAACTATTTGGTGATAAATAAAGAGTATTTTCAATTGCTCATGAAATGTATAATGGCTGGCCCACAATTGATACGTTGCGGATGCGTTTGCGTGAATTTGACAGTTTTCCCATTGGTTTTCTGTCAAATTTACGTCAACGGAACGCAAACATATCTATTGTGGGTGACCCTTAAGTCTACCCAAGTAACCACGAGGTTGTAATAGCATGCATATATAGGGCATATGTATTACGTCTAGTGCATCATTGAAGTTGGATTAATGTTAAAAAGGGCCCCATTAAGATCGAACTAATGCTATATCTTTTGTAATGCCATAAGACATTGCTAAAGTAGCATTATTGCATTGGTAATGCATCACTACATTCTTAAGCTAATCTAACGCTTCATTACTTGACAACTGTTGAATTGATGCGATCCCGCATTACCGATGTTGATTTTGGGTTGAATAAGTGCAATAATATAATGCTTGTGGTTACTTGGGTATGTTATGAAGTTGATTCGACACGGCTAATAAAACCAGGAATAAAACTTATGTGTATGACGCATAGACATTATGCAAAAATAACATTGGCAAAAATCTATGCGGTTTGCTTAATACATACAATATGGAATTTTCTTTTCGTGTAGGACTACGTGTGTGTTTTCAATACTGGGGTACACGTTCGAATTGTGAAAATTTGGAGCATCACGAAAAATATATAGGTTTTGAACGTTAATAACTAAGTCATTTCACAATCGATTTACAAAATGTTTGCACCAATCGATCGGGACATTTTCTATTCCAATGTTTAAATCTATTGATTTTTAACATGCAACTAATAAAATTAACGCTAATATAAGGTAATGTCTTATAATGTCAATTTTTCATAGTAAATTTACCAAATACACAGTACTTTCCTAGCACAGACTTCATATTTAATTAACGAATGTCTCCTAGGCAGCCATGAATGTTATATAAGGGGTACACCCTCGCATTTTGAATTAGTTTTTCGGTGGTCATGGAGTTGTGCAGAGTAGGATCTGCAGTTGGATCACCGACAAACCGACATGAAACTCAATCTTCACTTTTGATCAAGAAACCATAACGACCGATTCAAATGTGCAGCGATCCCATCTTTCAAAACCTATAGAAACATTTTATCTAGATAACATTTATTTGTCCAGAATTGCTCACACATGAACCTTCTTATCAAGTTCCCAAGCGTGTTCGTGGCTTCAATAAACGTTCTCAGCGAACACGAAGATCGATGTCAGTAATATGATTTAAACAGAAATATTAAGACATTTTCTATTGTCATTCATGTCGGTTTTTCGGTGAGATTACTGCTTCACAGTTAATTGCTTTTTAATTGCAACACGTGAACTTGCAATTAAAAGACGTTGCAATTAACGAAATTGCAATTAGCGAATAGTCACTGTACATAGAATGTGTTATATTTACTGTCATATTGAGCTCTCACATCTTAGATTTTAAAGTTAGAGCAATTCTAGGGTTTTTTTTCATTAGGGCGAATCTACAATTGAGAAATTCTCTCCGGGCTCGCTCTCTTTCATTCATTACAGCGCCATTATAAAACTTTCGAAGAATTATTTAGTACAGATCGAAACACAACAGTGCTGGCTAGCATACTCTGCAAATAGTAGAATGAAAAACGTAAAGGTGATTGATTTATGAATGAAAGAGAGCGAACCCAGAGAGAGAGTCTCTCAATTGTAGATTCGCCCTAATGAATAAAAACCCTAGAATTATGGCCGCACAATTAAATTGTGAGACAAATTTCTGACAATAATCAAGCACAACAATTCCATTCTACAGGCCAGTATCGAATTAAAAAGTAGAGAGGTTACGGAATTTTGTTCAATATTACCAAGTGGAATTTTGACAATTGATCTGCACGGAACGAAATGTCACCTTCACTTACGGAATAATCGAGCAGATTATTTTTCCGAAAGTAAAAGTGACAGCTCCCATTAGTTTGTGTGGAATCCTTACAAATTCCAATTTTATTTTTCGTTCTTTTCAGGTCGGTACTGCTGCACAAATTTCTTATCGATTCTCTACTTTTCCGTTTCAGTAAACGGAATGTAATATCGGTTTAGGATAGAAAAAGAAATTTCTTTTGAACACGATACCGACCTTTTTCAGGAGGATATTGCTGCAGACATTTCTAGGTTTTTTTTTCATTAGGGCGAATCTACAATTGAAAGATTCTCTCTGTTTACTTTCTCTTTGTCCAATAGCTAAATCATTTTCACATTTTTTGTTTGGCTGTTTGCCCAATATGCTAGCACTCTTATCTTGCGATCTGTGTTACAGAATCGATCCATAGTTTTATAATGGCGCTGTAATTAATGAAAGAGAACGAGGCAAGAGAGAGTCTCTCAATTGTAGATTCGCCCTAATGAATAAAAACCCTAGATTTCTTTTTGATTCTTTACTTTTCCGCTTCAGTAAACGAAATTTAACATGGAATTGAGATAGAAAAAGAAATTTCTTTCGAACTCGATACCGACCTGTAAGGTATTTTGAGGACCTCTGGTATTTTGAAAATTAGTTTCTGAAACGACGTAGGTATCGGAAAATGAATCGGTGTCGTGTCGGATCGTCGAAATTACTATTAACAGCACTGGTCGCACGTTTCTATTTTGTTACAGGAAGATCGAGGAATAACCAAGACTTGACCCTGTAAAAATATTTACGTTTGTTTAAACTCTAATGATTTTTTTTCAGTAGTTTTCTCATTTTCATGTTGGTGGTAGCACCCTGCCGTTTTCGACAGACGGAAATCCATAGCAAGATCCTCAATAAAAGCATTATTATTTACATGGATAAACTTAATTTTACACCCGAATTCTACTGATTTTCTTTGAACTTCTCCACGATGTTCTCCCAGCACCGCATATTTCTGAGAAGCTTCAATTTGTAGTTCGGATTGGGCGAGAAAATCTTGTCCACTTTTCTCAAACGCATGGCTTCGGGTTTGTTTTTCAGAATACCCTCGTTGATCCCGGCCAGAAGAACTGCTCCGAATGCCGACGGGTCCACTGCTTCTGCGCGCTCTACCTGAAGTCCAGATATGTCTGCTAAGTTTTGGCAGATAAAATCGTTCCGAGAGATTGTTCCATCCACTTTAATTTTCTTGAAATCGTCCAATCCTTGATTCAAAATTTCCTTATGAGCACTGACGAACATCAGCGAGATACGATATACAAGGCTCTCCAACAGTGCCCTCACTAAATGCTCTTTGCGAGTGGATTTCTTCATACCGATGAAGCTGGATCCGGCGGTGATGTCCCGTACACCAAAAACGCTAAATGCCGGTATGTAGAAGACTCCATTCGAGTCGGAGACGGACGAAGCCAGGGTAGATGCGTCATTCGGGTCTGTAAACAAACCAATTTTGATACCCCATTCGATTACGGTAGTACAATCGGAACAGGTTCTCTCCAGAACGTAACACACGTCTTCGTGACCGGTGATGGGGTGAGTGGACTTGTAGCCAACCGTGGGGATCAATCCGTACTCAGATGCTAGACAAGTGCGACCCGTGATGATATTGAGTACAGCGGAGGTGTCCATTTTTATATAGAGGTCTGTGCGCTCGAATGAACCCGCTCCCCAGAGGGCAGCCGAGGTGTCGGATATCTGGAGAAAACATGGATTTGTTTAGAACCTAGTATGTGTATTGGTTAGTTTCGTAGCTTACCGAGGTGCCAATTTTGATGGCGCTTCCAAAAATCGAAGCGTGGATGAATCCAAAATCGTACGAGTTATTCACTACCTTGGGCAACATCTCTCTCTGGAAAAGTTTCAAAATGGTTTTAGAACGTTCTTGAACACTAATTTGACCTTATTTACCCGTATGGGGTACACTATGGGTGCCCACTCGGTCCATTCGTGAGTGAAAGGATCGTAAAACCCGGTCGCAGCACAGCTCGTTACATCGCTAATGTGTTCGACCTCGAGATTTGAATCGGTGCCTTTCCTGAAACGATACAACAGCCACGCATCGATAGTTCCATACAAAACATTTCCTGCCTCTAGATCATGCTGGATGCCCGGGCAGTTTTCCAGCATCCACGCCAAACGCATGGTCACGTGTGAATTAGTGACATCAAACACTCTCTGGCTGAGGTACCGCTGGCTTCGGGTAACGTAATGCAATAATCCCGCACTGGCCTTGAAAGCCTTGAACATGAACTCGTCGTTGCACTCTTTGACCATTTGATCGGCACGCAAGTCTTGCGCAGTGATGAAGTTATGATACACAATTCCGGTCGATCGATTCCAACAAGTGAATGAACCTCTGTGGGCGGTCAAGGCTAGGTACGCAATCTGACTGGCCGTCAGATTGGCCTCTGAGAAAAAAAAAAACGATGGTTGGTTGATTATCTTCACGAAAATGAAGTGTCCTACCCTCGATGGCCGTTTTGATCGTATGTATAACACTGTCCCATAGCTTCCCATGGTCGATTTCTACCCGTCCAGATACTGGATAGACAAATGTTATCTAGAACATCACAATCAAAAGATAATTGGATTCGATTCCGTCTAGAAAGAAAGGCCAGCGTGATTAGTGCTTACATGATCGTATGCCGACCCCACGACTTCGAGTCGGGATGAATCGCGAAATAGTGCGTAGACGAAACATTTGACCACCTTCGCGTCGACGTTCAATGCGGCGACATACCGGACCGCGGTGCCCATTATGAATCCTTTGCGAAAAATCTGCTTCTGATTGCACACTTGGCAAGGAAAAGAACTTAAGCCACCAGTTACGACGATTGCAAGCCGAAGACTGACCGTTTTGAAAAATTGTTCTCATCCTCTTGAAGTGTGCGCGAGCTCAAAACTAATGCATTATTGACGAATCAGTGGAGCGTGAGAATGAGTTCGGTCGTTCAAGTGAAACATTTGGGCAATTTAGGAAAAAGTGCTAGTAAGTAGACGAAACGATCAGTTTTGGTTAAAACAGTTTATTGCAAAAGTAACAATATCACATCGTCAGTTCATGTCCTCTGCGATATACCATCGCTTGAATCTTTCGACGGCACGTTCCCACGATCGCATACTTTTCAGGCATTTGCCCTGATTGGAAACGATTGGTTCAAAGGTTCGATCGATCTTTCTAATATCAATCAGTTCCTGTTTGCAGCGCCAGATGCCTAGGTTTAATCCGGCTAGGAACATCGCTCCCAGTGCGCTCGAGTCCGTCACTTCCCCTCGTTCGACGGGTAGCCCGGTAAGATCGGCCAGCGTTTGACAGATGAAATCATTCCGCGAGACACCGCCGTCGACCTTGATCCGAGTGAATGTGAATCGCGTTTCTTTCAGTGCACACACGTACAGCAGCGCGATTCGGTATGCAAGACTTTCGAGAATCGCTCGTACCAGGTGTTCCTTCCGCGTTGACGCTTTGATGCCTATGAACCCAGTGCCAGCTGTGTCGTCACGTATCGGTGGCTGAAAAACAGAACATTTTGAAATGTGATTTGAAAGCGCAGTTCTTATTTTAACATTGCATACCCCCAGTCCACTGAATGCCGGAATGAACGCGACTCCGTCCGAATCAGGAACGGAAAGTGCCATACCAGCACTGTCTGCTGGATCCGTGAAAAGCCCTATACTCATAGCCCATTCGATGACTGAGCCATTGTCATTGGATGCCCCTTCCATCAGGTAAACCAACTCGGAGTTGTCATAGGACGCTATTTTATATCCTACCAAGGGATACAGTCCATGCACCGAAGCCAAACACGTTGCCCCGGTGTTGATGTTCATGAATGATCCCGTTCCCATGGTAATTTTAACTTCACCTTTCTTAAAACAACAGGTTCCCCACAAGGAAGCGGATTGATCTGAAATCTGGGTTGAAAATTTGATGTTAATGATATTGTCATTTAATTGATGCACTAGGTTTATCCTACCGATGTTCCAATTTTAATAGCACTACCAAACAGCGATTCATCCACATACCCAAAGTCGTACGAATTGTCTACAACCTTCGGCAATAGCTCTTTCTGGAATTGGAAAATTAAAATCGTTTATCATTACAATCATTCAAAATGAATCATTAAACCTTGATATTGAACAGACTCAGCGCCCACCCAGCCCATTCCTGCCCGAACGGATCGTAGAATCCCGTCGAGGTGCAGTTGGTCACATCTCCAATGTGTTCCACCACCCGCGATTGGTCCAGCCCTTGTCGCAATCGATAGAGCAGCCAAGAGTCGATCGTTCCGTAGAGCACTTTGTCCTCTTTGACATCCCGTTTAAGGTCACTGTTGTTCTGGAGGACCCATGCCAGCCTAAGCGTTACCTGGGGGTTCATCAGTTTGATCACACTGCCTGCCAGGAAACGCTTGTTGCGTGTGAAAAAATGCAGAATGCCGGCTCCAGCTCTGAGGGCTCTGAAAGAGTTAATCATGCGTTAGTTATGTTCAAACGTTTTTTTTTTCTTTAGGGGATTGAACCTCAATTTGAAGCTGTTGTTCCATTGTTGAACAAGCTTATCCGCTCGGAGGTCCTTCCACGTGATAAAGTTGTGGTATACATTGCCGGTCAGTTTGTTCCAACAGGTGAATGTGTTCCGCTGGGTTGATATGCTCAGGCAGTCGATTTGCTTCGCAGTGAGCTTTGCGTCTGTAAATTTTCAATCAGATATTGAAGGTGTTTCATGAGGCGCGAATAAATCTACACAGTAGCCGTAACTAAGCAACAGTGAACGTATGAATCTGGTTTTATTGACAGTGTACTCACAGCCCATCATACAATTTTAACACCTATTGGAATTCCAAACAAATTGGCTGATGTTTGCTTGGAACAAATAATCGTGACTCGAATAGTGTAAATAAATCGGCGCACTTTGCGACGCTTCCGTGAGTTTACATCGCGCTATCATCCAAGAATGCCTGTTTTTGGCGCAGTTGGAGGATGGGGGATGCTGAAAGAATAATTTCTTTTCCAACTGCCCCGTCGAAAATCCTCCCAATTTTCCCTCCAACTAAATATTGTTTCCAATCATTTGTCATTTGTGATATCATTTGCTGAAGAGAATGTTTCATCGTTGTCGATTGCGTTTAGTGATTGCTATATTTTGCAACATGTGGATCTTGTCATTTACGAGCATTGACATCTAGATTTTTAACTAGAAAATGAGAAGAATGATTAGTAATTTCCATTTAATTCCAACTACCTTTGTTGCTTATCTTGACAGATACGCGTATTTCGTCTACAATGTGCAGACTTCTTCAGTGCCGTGTACTAATACTAGTCGAATATTAGTACACGACACTGAACAAGTCTGCACATTGTAGACGAAATACGCGTATCTGTCAAGATAAGCAATAAAGGTAGTTGGAATTAAATGGAAATTACTAATCATTCTTCTCATTTTCTAGTTACAGGTATTCCACTAAAACAGCTCACACTCTCCAGGATTCACCTAGATTTTTGTTCATTGGAAAAGCATTAATGGATTTTATTGGTTTTTAAGATACTGACGAATCCAAGTAAAGCTAAAGTGAGGTTAAACATCATACACGCAAAAAAAAAATCGAGTTATACCAATACAAAAAAGGAATCAATTTAACTAAAATTTGGTTTAAATAAGGACCAATAAAACCGATGAACTAATTCAACAAAATTTGTGTGTGTGTGTGTGTGTGTGTGTGTGTGTGTGTGTGTGTATATACAATCCAACGCCCACCGCCCGGCAGTGTTTTTATGGAAGAAAAATGTTTGCAGTTAAACGAACTGTTGTCGAATCGACAAACACTTTTAGCCCAGGAAGTTGGAAGGTGATAGCTCTGTTGGGTTCCAGTGACCCATTTCAGAATGCCTGGTTACTCACGTCCATTCCGAGGTCACTTTCACTTACAACAAGCCCCGCATAGACACAGTACAAAAATCAAATGGATATAGGTACTGTGCATACACTTCCATCATCAAATCTTACTGTTTTGAGGATGGCACGTATTTAGCAGTATGTTCAAATTTAGTTATAATCAGATAGACCTCACCGGAATTTGTTGCTGATATATAGACTCCATTTGGACGGCTTTCCTGTGATGCTAAAGGAGGCTTTTATGCCTACACTCCGTTATTCGGCAAATATTTTCACATCATCCTTTTCGAATGGAACAGCCCGAATTCAATTAGTACTTCGCGCACAAATGCAATACAACGAAAATCAAATTTAAAAAATGCACTTCTGAGAAAAAAATTTACTTGCAAATCACAATCATTGTGCAACGAAAGAAAATAAATCTTCACAGCTCTCCATCGGTACATCTGAAATGATATGCCAGTCACTCACGCACGCATGCGCGTTAGCTTCGTTCTTTGCTTGTGACCAGCAAATGGCCGTTTGCTACTTTGCACTGGTTTTCTTTTTTCTCTCTCCACACTCTGTCAATAATAGAAATCCGCCGCTATGAGGCGACTCTATATCGACTTCTAAACTGCTTGTAATCATCAATTCACTCGCGACAAAGCGGAAAAATACTCTAATTTAATCATGTTTCTCCGCGTGGCACAATATTAACCGTACTAACAAACACAATTAAGCTGATATTAACTCTTCCTCCGGGTTGCGGGGGGCAAAGCACAAAAAAACAAAAAAAAAACGGGGAAAAACTACCGACCATCACAAATTTCGGGAGGGAATCGATTGTATTCACTACATCTTACACAAAACACGTGGAGATCTTATGATTTCACTGTTCGATAAGATTGAATTACGAATATATTTTTGATTTTGTTTTTCGCGAAAAGGATGCAGCAAAAACAAAACACCTCAGTTTCCAAGCACGGCTTGCTGCGATCCCTGAACTAATTCAACAAAATTTTTGAGTTGAAATTAAATTTCATGCTTTATAGAATTGAACATCGTGTTTTATTGCTCAAAACAAAATGTTGCAGTTCTGTTTCTGCTTTCGTTTGGGACGGTTGAGAGTTTTGTTTTTTTCGCGCGATAGCCTTCTTTTCTACGGCATTGAAATACATTTGCATTGTTCTTGTTTCATCAACCCAATCGCTTTTGTTACAGCAGCAATGTGCGAGTTGAAAAATACTGTGCGATTTACCTTCAGCAATGGAGCAGATAAACCAGTCTTAGGCGAAGTGGCAAATTTCGTCAAAGGCTTGGATGTGGAGCTTGTTGAAATTGAAGCTGCATATAGGATTGCAGATGAAAAGTCCCTTCTCGTCAAGTTCAAGTCTGAGCGGTCGATGTTGCACACGTTGACCGCCAACTCGGATGAACTGATGTTCCATTATAGAAATGGAAAAATGGTTAAAGTGCACATGTCGCATGCCCAGGATCACATCTGCTATGTGCGTATATACGATCTCCCACCGGAGATTCCTGACCAGGAGATCGTTACGGTGTTGTCCAAATATGGACGCGTGAAACGTATCGTGCGGGAGAAGTTTCCGGTGGAGCTGGGCATACCGGCCTACACTGGTGTGCGGGGCGCGTACATGGATGTGAAGCAGGAAATACCGTCATCTTTGCCAGCCGGAAGGGAAACATATACTACCAAGGCAATAAGGACAAATGCTTTATCTGCAAGGAAGAGGGACACCTGATGGCTTCCTGCCCCAAGTGGCAGAATCGGAGTCAGCCGAAAGTGCAAAGTCACGAAAAGCAGCAAAGCGGTAAGCTGAAGAAAACGTCTGGATGTGCAGTAACTGGAGGTACAGCCACCAGAGGATCAGAAACTGAAGGTGAGAGAGAATTGGATACGCTAGAGGTGCTGCAAGATAAAATGGAGGAATCTGTCATCGTGCACACCGAAATACGTATTGATGAACCGAAGGAGTTGGATACCCGCGATCGTGCGTTGTTGCAGTTCGCCGCATTCATGTCAACGGGGATCAGTAAACAAAAAGAGTCGGTTAGAATTGCGAAAGAACAAGAAGAAGCTAACATAAAATCGACCCCAAGAAAGAAGAAGAATCATAATTTGTTTGAAAAATAGATTTTTTTTGTGTGTAACCCACAAACATTGCCTGTGGCTCCGTAAAGCTAACGCAATTGAGCCTTATAAATAAATCAACTGGTTAAAAAAAAAACAAAATGTTTTTTTAAGCCAACTAAATGTTTTTGTTGAAATAATAAACAATGATGAAGTAATTCAAGAAAACCATTGAATTGAAATAAAACTTAATGCTTTATAGAATTGAACATCGTATTTTATTGTTCAAAACAAAATATTTCCTTCCTAAATAATAAACATTGATGAACTAATTCAACAAAACCATTTATTTGGAATAAAACTTCATGCTCCATAGAACCGAATGTCGTGTTTTATTGCTCAAAACATTTTTTCTTAGCCTTGTGACATGGACATGGTCTACATCATGTCAACCCGATTCGGAAGGCCAGTTATCTGCAAAAAGAATAACTCGTTGATAATCTGTTTTAAAAATTATAAATGAGTATGTTCAAACTTACATTTGAAGAGCAGAGGCAGATACAGTATGAAATGTGCGCTCATAAAAGTATTTTGTTAAAACAATAAATTTACCACTTTAGTTTAAATGAATGTGATATTTAGTTATAGATCAACTATCATTTAAATTAATGTCCCACAGCGTTGATAACCTTAAATAATATAATTGGTTTGATTTGAATGAAATTTTGAATTGATTTGAAACTTGTTTATAAAAACCGTGTATTGAAAAGAAACAAATCATTTTGTTGATTCAAAACCGAGTGATTTCTAAGGGTGAACAAATATTTTGTTTAAGCAATAAATTAATCATTTGAGTTAAAAAATAAATGTGATTGTTATAAATAAAAAAATATGTAAGTTAATATCACACAGTGGTGGTTACTTTAAATAATTTAATTTAATAACCATAAGGAATGGAATATATAAACATAGATACCTGATGAACATTTTTTGCGAACAGAATATATCTCTTCTTCTTCTTCGTTCTGGTTACCACCACGTCAGCGACACACACACACACACACACACACACACACACACACACACACACACACACACACACACACACTTACACTCACACGTTCACATATTCATGGTTTGTAAATAGCTTTAGATTGAAACAAACGGTCAAAAAAATTATGTACGATTAAAGGAATTTACCCCGCTGAACAACAAACGTTACGAGAGCTAAAACTCTACTGATATCAAAAATATAAATAGTAAAAAGTACTTAGCTGAATTCCGTTTTATTACGCGTACGATCCAAAAAGCCCGATCAGGAAACTAGCACCGAGCAATGCCAATAACCTCCAGCTGGAGACTGAAGACACGGGTATTGACACCGTTGGGGCAACGCAAAAAGTATGATGGTGGTCGGTTGGCACTCCCGTAATAATCAATCATGACACTGAAAAAGTCTGCACATTGTAGACAAAATACGCGTATCTGTCAAGATAAGCAATAAATGTAGTTGGAATTAAATGGAAATTACTAATATTTCTCCTCATTTTCTAGTTACACATTGATAGTTTTCTCATAGGTTTTCTATCAAATTTACGTCAACGGAACGCAAACGTAAGGAGTATATCGAAAAGTACTCTG
The DNA here is from genome assembly GCA_024533555.2 of Aedes koreicus. NCBI lineage: Eukaryota > Metazoa > Arthropoda > Insecta > Diptera > Culicidae > Aedes > Aedes koreicus. The sequence goes on from JAHHFK020000446.1 coordinate 47,244, forward strand.
AGAAAAATTTCATCGTTGTACCGACAATTAAATCATGGTCAGGATGACTATCGCATATAATGGTTTCAATAACCATGAAAATGGTCGAAATTACCACGTTCATGGCATTTTTGACTATGATCATGGTAACAAGGACTATTCCGACATTATGGAAAATGTTGCATCAACTATTTTTAATGGTAGTTTTGACCATGATCATAGTCGGTTCAAAATCACTATACTGCAATAGTCATCCTAACCCCCAATAATGGTAAAATTGACTACCAAATTCCTCTCTGTGTAGTTATAAACATTCGATGCGTTACTACGCATAAACTACTGTATATATTTTTAGCGTGTAAGCGCCATTTGCTTTGTTTACATGTCAAAAATGATTATTCGGTTCATTCATTTCCGTTGATAAAGTTGTATTCAAAATGTCGCGAATTGAATTTGAGACTAAACAGAAAATTCTGCACACTTGGTGCACCGAAAAGGGTGTTACTTACAACCAGATTGCGAAAAGAGTAAATGTTCACCCGGCAAGTGTAAAACGTATCATCGAAAAGTTTGGTAAGGAGTGCTCCCTCAAGGATTTACCAAGAAGTGGCCGGAAACCCGGCTCCAGCAACCCCGATTTGGACCAAAAAGTTGTGGATTATATTCAACGGAACAAATCTGCCTCTACTCGCGCTCTAGCCAAGAAGTTCAGGACCAGCATCGGAATGATTCAACGAATCAAGCGCAGGAATGACTTGAAAACGTACAAAAAGCAGAAAGTGCCCAAACAAACTCCGGAACAAAAGTCTCGTGCCAAAACCAGGGCTCAAAAGCTGTACAGCTGCATTTTGGACAATGTCGACCAGTGCATTTTGATGAATGACGAAACATACGTTAAAGGCAACAAACGATCGTTTGGCGCAGCAGGATTAATTTCACCCGATCAGCCTAGTTTATCGCGCGGCACAAAAAAGCCATCTGCGAACATTCCATCGGTTGCAACTGTTCCCCCAGAACCAGAAAAATGTTGGATATTTCTGTCTCGCATTGCAGTCAGTGCAACGGAGGATGATATTCTTGCTTTAGCCACTGAATGTATACCTTGCGACGAACCGATCGAGGTTAGAAAGTTAGTGAAGAAAGACGCTGATCTAACGGCTATGCGATTCATTTCGTTTAAAATTGGGGTCGACGAAAAGTACCGTGAAGTGGCTCTCAGTGCCGACACATGGCCAGACGGGATCTTCTTTCGGGAATTTGTCAACTACCAAGACAAGAAATCCGGACAGGGGTTTCTAAAAACACCTCGTTTGAATTAAACCGCCGTCTTCATCCTACGTTGGATACCATAATTTTCACGAAACCGGGATGCACACTGCAAGGCATTACGGGAGCCCTCAACCGCTCCGACCCAGTCGTGCCAATCGATGTTCATCATCTATCTTGCATCTGTTCCTGCCATCCCAGCCATCCCGGTCCTGTGGTCGGAGTTAGGGGGAGGGTCTCCCAACCTGAACTTCCAGGCAAGTATGTGTGTTATCCAAGGTATTCTGCTCCTGGTTCTTTCCCGATTTCCAGTGCCGCTTCCTCGCATGCTGATGCTTGCAGTAATTCACCGCTATTATGCCCAACCAGCCCGCTACATACCCATCACCTAACATGTTTTGCTCATCATCAACACACATCGACCGCCACTTCAACCGGTCTGGGACGCACGTCACAAAGCAATATGGAGGCCCTGGACCCTCCTAGCCCAGATGTGCCCACTACCGGTATCAGTGACGCTGTATTTGCCCGTTCCAGCCTTCAAAGTCGTCCCGGCCCTGGGTCTAGCGACGGGGACAGGGCTCTCCAAGCTGCCATTCAAGGCAAGTATTCTTATTCTAATGACGTCGCCCGGCCTGATGCTGTTTCCATTTCTAGATCGATACCGGCCGATTCCGTTGCCTCCTTATCGAAAGCCCTTCTGTACTACCAGAACGTAGGAGGCATTAACAGTTCGCTCGCCGAGTACCAATTGGCGTGCAGTGACGCATGCTACGATATCTACGCCTTCACTGAAACATGGCTAAACAGCAACACATTATCGAAGCAACTGTTCGACGACACGTACGATGTGTACCGACTAGATCGATCGCCGCTCAACAGCAACAAGAAATCTGGTGGTGGAGTCCTTCTTGCCGTGCGCTCAACGTTCAAATCTCGCCTCCTGAAGCCTCCCGAAAACTCAACGGTTGAGCATCTCTGGGTGGCAATAACCACCAAAACCGGAACATTGTTTATGTGCGTTGTGTATATCCCACCTGATCGTGTCAACGACAGCAGCCTCATCGATAAGCACACTCTTTCTTTGGATTGGATCGTGTCACAAATGGGACCCAGCGACAACATCGTCGTTGTGGGAGATTTCAACCTCAGCACGATTTCATGGCATGTTGATACCAACGGCTTCCACTATCCAGATACTTCATGTTCGTCATTCAGACCAGCATCTCTCTCCTTGCTTGATGCTTATTCTACCGCAAGACTTCGGCAAGTTAACGGCATTCCGAATAACAACAATCGTTTGCTGGATCTATGCTTCATTACTGAAGAACTGGGTCAAAGATGTTCTGTCATTCAAGCTCCAGCACCACTTGTCAAAAGCTGCAGAAACCATTCCCCTCTGCTACTGACGCTGGAATTAAATCCTGAGTACAGCTTCCATGACAACTTCGAAAATGTTTATTATGACTTCAACCATGCTGACTACGAGGGAATGAACAACTTTCTCGCCGACGTGGACTGGAACACGACTCTTGCAAACGGGGATGCAAATTTTGCTGCTTCGACTATGTGCTGTATTTTGCTTTACGCCGTCGATCAATTCGTGCCTAAGAAAATCAACCGTAAGCCTCCCAAACCTGCCTGGTCAAACTCTGACCTCAAACACTTGAAACGAGTTAAAAGGGCTGCTTTAAGGAAACACAGCAGATATCGCACCGATTCCACGAGGGCAAACTACGCTCGCGCCAACGACGATTACAAATACCTCAATAACAGCTTGTACAACGCCCATCAGTTTCAATTGCAGAGTCGTCTCAAAACGAACCCGAAAAGCTTCTGGCGGTTTGTGAACGAACAACGGAAAGAAACCGGCTTACCCTCTACTATGACTGATGGCACTCTTGAAGCTGACACTATCGTGGATATCGCCAGCTTGTTCCGTACGCAGTTCAGCAGTGTCTTCTGCGACGAAATTCTGGACGCCGAGAGCCTCGAATCGGCTACTAGCAATGTTCCCCGCATGTCTGTATTTGGCTCTGCTTTCACTATTCATAGTGATATGGTGATTTCAGCCGGGAAGCAGATGAAAACTTCAACTGGATGCGGTCCTGACGGTATTCCTTCAATTGTCCTGAAGCGTTGCCTAAACACGCTTGCTGCGCCCCTAGCTACGGTGTTCAATTTGTCTGTAACTTCCGGCGAGTTTCCTGAATGCTGGAAAGAGTCATTTGTATTCCCAATACACAAGAAGGGATGCAAACGGTCCGTCGCCAACTATCGTGGGATTGCTGCACTAAGCTCTGTATCCAAGCTATTTGAACTAATTGTTCTCCAAAGGCTGGTCAATGACTATTCACAGACTATTTCTCCAGACCAACACGGTTTTGTGCCCAAGCGCTCGACGGCGACCAATCTAACCGTATTTACATCGTTCATCATGCGCGAAATGGAACGCGGTCATCAAGTAGACGCCATTTACACAGATCTCTCTGCGGCCTTCGATAAAATGAACCATCAGATTGCCATTTCTAAATACGGCAATATGGGGGTTCACGATCAGTTGTTGAACTGGCTCCGTTCATACCTGACTGGTAGAACTATGTCCGTGAAGATTGCCGATTACGCCTCATCTAGCTTTCCGGTAGCATCCGGCGTTCCTCAAGGTAGCCACCTCGGCCCATTCCTTTTCCTGCTATATATGAACGACGTGAACTTGGTCCTCAAATGCCTGAAATTATCCTACGCGGATGACCTGAAGCTGTACTACGTTATAAAATGTCCGGAAGACGCCCACTTTCTTCAGCAGGAACTGCAAGTGTTCGATAACTGGTGCCGAATCAACAGAATGTCCTTAAATGTATCCAAATGCTCAACTATCTCCTTCGGCCGAAAACGTGCGATGTATCTTCACGACTACATCCTTCGAGGTACGCGCTTGAAACGAGAAACAACGGTCAAGGATCTGGGAGTAATGCTGGACTCCAAACTGTCGTTCAAGGTTCACATTTCGTATATTGTTTCCAAGGCCTCTTCGCAGCTAGGATTTATGTTCCGCTTCGCAAAAAACATCAAGGACGTTTACTGTCTGAAGGCATTATACTGCTCTTTGGTTCGCCCTTTCTTGGAATACTGTGCCATCGTTTGGTCCCCTTTCTACCAAAACGCAGTCCAGAGGATCGAAGCTGTTCAGCGAAGGTTTATACGCTTTGCTTTGCGACATCTTCGCTGGCAAGACCCTCGCAGATTGCCAAGTTATGAAAGTCGGTGTAAGCTCATCAACCTGGAACTGTTGGAAGGTAGGCGTATGGTAGCCAAAGCGTGTTTCATTGGTGATCTGCTTCAAGGAAATGTTGATTGTTCCGGTCTACTGGATCTCTTGACCATCAACACTCGACGACGAAATCTCCGTTTACAACAGTTCTTCGTGTTCCGGCACTCAAGGACCAACTACGGAAAACACGAACCTGTGCAAAGCATGTGCCGCGTTTTCAACAGCTGCTATAATGTGTTTGATTTTAATGTATCCCGTGATGTTAATAAGCGTTGTTTCCGTATATGTCTTTGTTAAGTTTTGTTAATTTTCGTATGTACTTTAATTTTTTAAAGGGTCATTGGGATGAACATTTTTATCTGTTGACGAAAATAAAATAAAAAAAAAAAGACATCAACCCACCAAACTGTCCCCAGTTGCGACCGATCGAACGCTATTGGGCAATAGTCAAGCGTATATTTAAGAAGGATGGTACAGTGTCCCAAAACATGACCGATTTTAAGAAAAATTGGGCAGCGGCATCCAGGAAGTGCACAAAGGTCACTGTGCAGAATTTGATGGCAGGTGTCAAATCAAAGGTACGGGCATTCTACAGAAATGAACATGATGACTAGTTTTTCCGTTTGGATCTTTTGTAAACATGTTAAGCTATAATAAACTGAAATAGTATGTTAATTTTAACCATGTTTTCATGCCTATTTTATTATTTGGAAGTTTATAACTACTTTTCGATACACTCCTTATCAATGATGGAGCAGTCATAAGTATTTGATTATAATAATTTGTTAACTACATTGCCGCTATTCGCAAAAGAGTCACCATTTCACGTGTGTTATCCGATCTCTATGAGACGGATACATGAATAGTGGCAGTGTGAAGCCTAATTAAAAGGTACCTGTAGAATATCTTTAATCTTTTTCCTAAACATAATGGGTAAACATTGCCGAATTACGTAATTATTCGTTGCCTCCACAAGAGTGTTCTCTATCCTTATTATTTTTTGATAATATTAGCAAAGCATATCCACTCTCGAAACCAAGCAACATTCCAGGCTGATAGTTTTTTTTTTTCTGATAAATTTGCAAAGAAATACCCCTTTGTGCTTGTCCATTTCCGCGACCGGTTGATATTCCACTTCTCTAACATGATTAACATAAACGAACGATAACCCAAATGCCAAATCTATTTTGGTTGGTGGCATAAAGTTGCAAATGTTGAACTTTTGCTTCTGATGGTTGTTTCTTGATCAAAAATGATTTAAACGGTACTAACTGAGAAGCTAACTCACAACCTGGAAAGTAGAATACAAATAATTATAGAAAAATTAGCCTTTCTCAAATCAATTTCCATATAAAGTTCAAAGAACCAGTGCAATTTTGGACAATTAGGACAACTAGGTCCTAATTAGGAAACGATGGAGTTGAGTCAATATTTTGGGTTGACTCAGTCAGGTCACGCGATTCCAAGCAAATCATCATACAACAAAAATTCAACCACTGAACGAAAAAAAAAAAAACATGACAGGCTGCTTGCACCCATTAATTGAGCACACGGGTAGATGTTTGATGAAACGAAGTTTTTTTTTATTAGGATTTCGTTATCAGGTTGCAACTAAAACAGGTCTGGTCGAAAAATGCAAAACGTGCGACAAAAGTGCACCGTCATCGAGGCACGTATTTCTCACTTCTTAAGGAATAAGTGCACCGGAGGCAACCAAATAATTTGACGTAGCGTGCACTTTTATCACACTTTTTAATAGATGAAAACACGCTTCTATGATTATCGACTCAATAATTCAACTGACAGGTGCGAGCTGCAGATTAGGTTTTTTTTTCACGCCGAATGATTTTGATTCTGGGGTGATTGGCTTGGGCTTTTACCAATGGACGATAGGGGAAGTGATAGAAAATAATTGAACTGAGCTAAAACATTTAAGGATTAAGTTTTTTTTTCGAGAATTTCTCCAATTGATCACTGCCAGTAAATGCCAATAATTGTGGGAAATCCCAAACTTTTGAGTTCTCTTTAACTCGAAGACAATCGAACAAAATGAACGGGGTACAATTTGGCTGACTAATATCACGACATTTACTGTCTCTTTGGAATCGATTCACAGTCTATGGGAGCGGAGCCATCAAACAAGGATACATAGGATCAGCAGCTTCAAATCAGCTCGCCGGGAAGCAAGAAAAAAGCATTTTACGATCTCAGCCGAACCCATTTTGCAACGTTATGTTTCCGAGTAAAGTCTAACTCCATAAAGACAGCAATTTGAAAACTTATTTTGATACCAACATCAAATTAAAGTCGAGCTTTGATTTCACTACAAAATTGTCAAATTTGATATCCAATGCAGTTTTCATCTTGCTGTAATCTTGCGTTCACTCTTCTTTGAGAAAATTAGTTTTGAATTATGGAGAGTGTGAGTTGTTTAGTGGAATACCTGTAACTAGAAAATAAGAAGAATGATTAGTAATTTCCATTTAATTCCAACTACCACTATTGCTTATCTTGACAGATACGCGTATTTCGTCTACAATGTGCAGACTTCTTCTGTGTCGTGTACAAATACTCGACAAGTATTAGTACACGACAATGAAGAAGTCTGCACATTGTAGACGAAATACGCGTATCTGTCAAGATAAGCAATAAAGGTAGTTGGAATTAAATGGAAATTACTAATCATTTTTCTCATTTTCTAGTTAAATTAGATTTTGTTTCCATTGTCAAGTGGAATACTCATTTTGCTATCAACAGGAAAAAATGAACAGCAAATTGACTTTTCAATTTGCTCTCACTGATAGCAGGATTACTTTTAAATTTGATGTTACAGGAATAATTTTTTGCTATCAATACGGATCTTTTAACCGTTAAAACAACGGTCGATTGGATTAACGAGATGTTATCAAACAGACAAATATCAGCAAACCTCGGAAGCTCATTCATCAGTATTAGAGCTGTAAAAGGGTGTCCACAAGGAGGCGTATTATCACCTTTATTGTGGTCTATAATAGTTGATGATCTCCTTAAAAATCTGAAAACCCTAGGGTTTGAAGTAGTTGGCTTCGCAGATGATATAGTCTTAATAGTACGCGGTAAATACGACTGTATCATTGCAAACAGAATGCAAAGTGCTTTAAATTATGTCTCTTCGTTGTGTGATAAGGAAGGCTTGAACATAAACCCTTCCAAAACTACTATTGTGCCATTTACAAAGAAGAGAAAATACTGTATTGAGAACTTAAGGTTGAAAGGCACACATTTGGTACTTTCAAATACAGTCAAATACCTTGGAGTATTTCTTGACAGCAAACTAAATTGGAACTTTCATTTAGAGCAGACAATCAACAGATCGACAAATGCTCTATGGATAGCCAAAAGAACATTTCGTAAGCAATGGGGACTAAGGCCAAAAATGATCCATTGGATTTATTCGGCAATTGTGAGACCCAAGATTACCTATGCTTCATTGGTCTGGTGGCCAAAAACAAAAGAAACTGTTGCACAAAGAAGGTTAGAAAAACTTCAAAGACTAGCAACTTGTTCAATTAGCGGTGCAATGAGAAGTACACCAACGAAGGCACTGGATGCACTACTTTTTATGTTGCCATTGCATCAATTCATACAGTTAGAAGCTGAAAAGAGCGCTCTAAGGATCAGAAGGTTTGCGAACCTTTTAGAAGGTGATCTAATAGGACATCTTAGCATTCTAAAAATTGTAAAATTTAATCCTTTAGTTATGAACAACGAAGATTGGATGGAAAAAAATACAACTTTGATTGTTCATATCAAGTTATTGATCCTGGGCGTGATTCGTGGGCAAGAGGTGGCCCAAACCTCCGCCAAGGATCGATTGTTTTCTATACAGACGGTTCGAAAATGAACAATCAAGTGGGAGCTGGGGGAACTGGCCCAGGGATTAACCTTTCAATCCCAATGGGAAAGTGGCCTACTGTATTCCAAGCTGAAATTCAAGCAATTCTGGAATGTTCTGCTATATGCTTATGCAGAAACTATAGATATTCAAATGTATGCATTTTTTCGGATAGTCAAGCAGCTCTGAATGCTGTAAAGTCAGCAATATGCACGTCCAAACATGTTTGGGAATGTGTTCAATCACTTCGGAAATTGTCTTGTCGTAATCAAATCAATTTGTGCTGGGTTCCTGGTCATTCTGGAATTGATGGAAACGAGAAAGCCGATGAACTAGCAAGACTCGGATCGTCTCATCAGTTTGTAGGACCTGAACCCTTTTGTGGTGTATCTGCTTCTTCTCTTAGAATGGAGATGAAAGCCTGGGAATGCTTGAAAGTGGAGACAAACTGGAACAACACTTTCAAAGCTAGGCAATCAAAGCGGTTCATTACTCCAAACATTTCAATGACTCGCAAGTTACTAGATCTTACCAAAAAAGATCTAACAATATATACAGGCCTTATAACCGGTCACTGTCCGAGCCGTTATCACTTGAAGCTGATAGGAAAACTTCAAGATGATTCATGTCGATTCTCTAACATGGATAGAGAAGACTCGGAACACTTGTTATGCCACTGCCCGGCAATTTTCAATAATAGGCTGAAGTTCTTTAACAAAGGGCTACTAGAACCCCTTGAGATTTGGAGAACAAATCCCAGTACGGTAGTACACTTTATTCGGAGCGTTATACCGTCCTGGGACAATGCTTTAGGTCAGACTTTGACGATCACTTCTATCAATAGTGATGCGTCATGCTGAAAATAACTAAAGCAACAACAAAAAGGGGATATGTCACAATAGATCTAAAAATTGGTCACAGTGACGAAAATACCCGACATGGAATAGAATAATAAGAATTCCTAATATTCTTAGTAAAATAACAATGATTTTTTTATTATTATTATTCTATGATTATAAATTATTGATTTGCTTATAATGATAGTAATAATTTTAATTATACCTATTATAGAAATTAAAAATAATCAAAATAGTTATAATAACCATATGAGGAATATTAATAATAATCGTTATACTTATTATCATAAACCGTTTACCCATATTAGTTTCAATCATAATAATTATAATATTGTTAGCCAACATAAAAATTATAATAAGATACATTTTGATCATTTTTTTCAAAAACAGTATTATTGTTTACTTTGTAAATACTAACAATAAATTAATAATAATAATTTTTCCTACCAGAATTGACTTATCATTATTATAATTATTGTTATAATAATTGTTTATATTAAAGGGTGATACGGTCAAAATTTGGTCAAGGGAAAACGCGTGTAAATCGGTGAAATCGTTTATTTAAAAAATCAAATTAAATTTCTTTTTCAAGTTCAATTAGTATAAAATTCAGGAAAAATATTCAGTTAGGCTTCCGCTTTTCCAAATCCGAATTGCCGGGCCTTACGCTTGACCCCTGCCATCAGATTTTGTACAGCCACCTTGTCCACCTTCTTCGCCGCAGAAAGCCAGTTTGCCTTGAACTGCTGCTCGTCCTTAGCAGTTTTTTTGGTCTTCTTTAGGTTCCGCTTGACAATAGCCCAGTATTTCTCAATTGGGCGGAGCTCTGGCGTGTTGGGAGGGTTCTTGTCCACCACCTGCACGTTGTTGGCGGCGTACCACTCCATGGCCTTTTTACCGTAATGGCAAGATGCCAAATCCGGCCAAAACAGTACGGAACAACCGTGTTTCTTCAGGAAAGGCAGCAGACGTTTATTCAAACACTCTTTCACGTAAATTTCTTGGTTGACAGTCCCGGAAGCTATGAAAATGCTGCTTTTCAAGCTACAGGTACAGATGGCTTGCCAAACCAGATATTTCTTTGCGAACTTTGACAGTTTCGTGTGCTTGAAAATATCTGCTACCTTTCCCCTTCCTTTTGCCGTATAAAACTCCTGTCCCGGAAGCTGCTTGTAGTCGGCTTTGACGTAGATTTCGTCGTCCATTACCACGCAGTCAAACTTCGTCAGCATCGTCGTGTACAGCCTCCGGGATCGCGCTTTGGCCGTCGTATTTTGTTTATCATCGCGATTTGGAGTCACTACCTTCTTGTAAGTCGATAGTCCGGCTCGTTTTTTGGCTCGATGCACGGTTGTAGACGATACACCCAGCTTATTTGCGCCATCTCGGAGAGATAGGTTAGGGTTTCGCTTGAAACTACCGGCAACTCTCTTTGTCGTCTCAGCGGCTTCCGGTTTTCGATTTTCCCCCGATTCAGACTTCCTGGCTGTCGACAAACGTTCCCCAAACACTTTAATTACATTTGTAACGGTTGATTTGGCAACTTTTAGCGATTTTGCCAACTTTGCGTGCGAGTAGCTCGGATTTTCGCGATGCGCGAGCAAAATTTTGATACGCTGCTCTTCTTGCTTGGACGGCATTTTTACAACTGAACAGTGAATTCCAAAATCAAAATAGGAGCAACATTCTACACACACACACCTTCAAAATGAGGGGTGTTCAGGTTTTTTAAATGCAAAATTGAAAGAAATACGTCAAGTTGATATTGACCAAATTTTGACCGTATCGCCCTTTATTATTTTTTTTTGTTGGGGCGTAGAACCACTGCATCCACTGAGTTGAACTTTTGTGGTATACCCCTGTTTACTATTCTAATTCGCATCTTAAAGCTAGATCACCATTTGTCAAGTGACCAGCCCAAGACGCGTCTCCCAGTCAGGCAAAATTGAGTTTATAAAACCCACCACCTTTCCAGGATTTGCAGTCCAAATTTCTTTAGGTTGCATATAGCCACTGTACAGAAATTTAGGTCTGCTCTTGTACAAAGCATCACAACTGCAAAGCAGATGTTCCGAGGTTTCACGTTCCATGTTACAGAAACGACAGATATCATTCTGAACCTGGCCAATGTTTTTCAAATGATATCTACTCGGGCAATGTCCGGTTATTAGGCCAGTATAGGTACAAAGAACTCTCTTATTGAGCTCCAGAAGCTTTTTACTGATTGTAACATTTGGAATTATAAACCTTTTCGCTTGAACACACTTTGTGGTGACCAACCAATTGGTCATCACCCTTTGCACTTCTCAAGATTTTAATTCCATTTTTATGGCACAGTATGATATATCGCAGAATGGTTCTGGGCCAATAAACTGTGCATTTGAACCTTGTTTAGCAAGCTCGTCTGCCCTTTCATTGCCTTCAATGCCACAGTGTCCCGGAACCCAGAATAAATTTACCGAGTTCTCTTGGCACACCTTTCACTTATATGACGGCAGAAACTCTCCACTTAACTTCGTGGTACAACATGTTTACTTTCTTGTTACATTCAGTAAAATGGCGTCGAATCAAGTGGAAGTTCGCAAACGCATTCTGTACGAACGGCAGCAAAATCCGAATGTAGAGGCACCGAGTTTTGTGTTTGCAAATCATTTGACCAGCGCTTGATTGTGGATCGGAAGGTTGGAAGTGGAAAAAATCGAAAAGTATGCTCCCGACAAATGGACAAGAAGGTGGAAGCCATTATTGAGAGAAATCCTAAACTTTCTGTGCGAAATGTGGCTCGCAAAGTTGGGAAGTCAAAATTATACGTACAAAAAGCAGAGGCGAGGACTGAAGGCGTACAAAGTCAAAATGGTGCCCAACCGTGATGACAAGCAAAATTTCTCTGCAAAAATTCGTGCTAAGGAGCTTTACACCAATTGTTTGCAAACATTTTATTGTATCCATTGGTCATTGACCATCTCGCGTCAGTATTGGAGGTACGTCCTGATGCGGTCATTAAAATGGAGCTCGTTCGATCGAAGCGTTTGAACGAGTACCAGAGGCACTTGGTACGAGAGGGAAAGTGGTGTTGAAGACGCAATGGGTAAGCAAAGAAAAAACTTGCTTCTTTTGCAAGAAGCCCGGCCACTTGAAAGAGAACTGTCGAAAGTGACAAGCAGCGAAGGATGACAGCGGACCTTCTAGAAGCTAGCCAGGAGGTAACGGTGGTTGGAATAGCAATCAATCCCCAGCGAAGGCTAAGCATGCGACGAATGTGGAAGCGGTGAGTTTTTTCCTACAAGAAACGCAGATCACCTGTGTAGCCGTGAAGCAAAATAATTCGTGGACGGAGGACAGTGGCGCATCGTGCCACATGACAGGTAACGGAAGATTTTTCGGCGCTCTGGAGCAGTTGTCGAGCGGACGAGGTACCTGTTTCGTGGCAGGTATCAACGGTGCGGGGAAAAAGGTAGATATTCATATGGAAAACATTGTGTTCGTACCGGATCTCGAAAGCGGACTACAGTCGGTAAGCAAAATTGCCGATTACGGCTTCGAAGTGCTATTCAAATGGAATAGCGTAGTAATCATTGAAAAATCTGGCAAGGTCGTGGTTGTCGGTGGCCTCTGTATACACTGAAAGATTTGGAGCAGGCTGCGGTCGCCGTTGGACGTTGTCACACTACGAATTGCCAACATACGTGGCATCGGGGATTTGGACACCGGAACCATGCAGTGTTGAACCAATTACAGAAGGAAGATTTAGCTATCAGCTAGAGTTGGACAGCTGGAGCTAGTCAACTGCGGCATGAAAATCGTGTGCGAGCATTGCTTGGAGGGGAAGATGGCTCGTTTGCCATTCCCGCAGCACGCAGACCGGAGAACCGATGGGCAACGTCACGCCTGGCGGGAACAAGTACTTTATGGTGCTCATCGAAGACTTCAGCAGGTTGTTGGTACTGTATCTGTTGAAGGATAAGGCGGAGGCAAAGCAGTGCATCAAAAGCTACATGTGGCTCGTCGAAAATAAGTTCGGTCGGAAGCCACGGATCATTCGTTCCGTTCGTGGTGCCGAGTTCGTCAACAAGGGTTTTATCGAGACGAGTGAATAGAGATGCAGCTGATAGCAGGATAATCGCCGCAACAGAATGGCGTCTTCGTCGGGTATGCTTGCGGATCGAAGGCTTACCGATTTATTAACAAGATGACCATCAGCAGAGATGCTAAATTTTTCGAGCTTGGAGCGCATTTTCCGGAGGATTTTGGTGACAGCCAGAAGAATCATCGGATCAACGGGAGGCAGTTCCAGTTCATCGACATCCAAGTGAAGAAGAAGAAGATCAAGTAAGTGATGAAGAAAATGATGATGTAGCGAGTGATAGTGATGGAGATCCAGATTTTCGTGTATTCTCGGACGTAGACACTGACGAAGAATACCGCGAAGTTGAAGATGAAGATTTGTATCGTGGTGAAGAGGACGATCGTGCCGATGAGGAATTGGGTCTACGAAGATCCCAGCGAGCGAATGCAGGTGTTCTACCGAAGAAACTAAGTGATTTCGTCGGGCGTAGCTAAGTGGGATGAGTGCGTTCCGCATAGCTAAATGGGGTGGGGGCGACCCCGGCGTAGTGGTTAACATCCATACCTCTCACGCCAAAGTCACGAGTTCGAATCTCACCTCCGAACAAGTTACGAAAATACCCAAAAAGGGAATTTGAGTAACTACGACGGGAGATGAACCAGCCCAAGGCTGAAAATCTCGATAATCAAGACAAAAAAAAAAAAATAGCTACATGGAAGCGATGAAGAGTGGGTAAAAGCGATGGACGAAGAATACCGGCCACTATTGTCTAATAAGACGTGGACGCTAGTTCCGTTGCCACCGGCGACGACATGCGATTGGTTCGAAATGGGTTTATAACAGAAGAAGAAGTCAAGCGGGTGCACAGTGCGTTTCAAGGCACGCATGGTTACTCAGTGCTACGCGAAATGTTTCGGTGAAGATTTCAGTGAAGTGCATACTTCAAGTGCGACACGTACGACACGACATTACGGGTCGATTCGGTCTCTATTGTGCGAAGACGTCTAAGTACCCACTGGATCCCGGGTATATCAGACAGCAGGATGATGACGCACTGGCTGACAATGCTCAGTATCACAGCCTCGTCGGGGAGCTGCTTTACGTAGCAACAAATTTAATGGCCAACCTTAGCAGCAGCAGTATCAATCCTCAGCAGAAAGACTAGCAAACCTGCGCAACGTGACTGGGTGGAATTTAAGCGACTGGTGCGCTATCTCGTGGCCGTACAGAACTATCAGCTAAGATTGAGCAGTGACCGCGCGAAGGACCTGGTGTTGATCGGGTACAGCGATGCCAACTGGGCTGGTGACTCAACTGACCGGAAGTTTACCAGTGGTATCGTGTACCAGTTTCAGTTTTCAGTTGATATGCGAGAAATCGTCTACTTTTATGTGGCAGAAGATTTTGCCAAAATCGACGAGTCGATTGTCACTTTACTCGTCGATTTACATAATTGGTTCCATGATAAATTATTTGATACTATTACAAATTTGCAAATCATAGACAGGGATAAAGTTTGGTTTACATCCTTTCCTAGAATAACATCATAGATGTGCATGTTGGAGAAAAATCTTTACTCTGGGTAAAACAATTATCGGTTCGACCATTGCCCCAAAGTACTCAGACTGGCGCTAAACAGTGCTACGGGTTTTATAAGACCATCTTGTATAATGTTGTCTATATAATAGCTACTCTAAGTTTTTGATCAATCTGTATGAATGTGTAAATCAGTCCAATTATACTCCTGTTTGAATTGTATAGCAGTTTGAGCTCATATTTTTAAAATAAAATTGATTTGCTAGTATACAAAACCGATAACGAAAGCGGAAGAAGTTAATAACTTTTCCTGATAATCAAATTTCTATGAATAATATGTGTGAAATAGTTGGTGCATGCCAAAAATAAACCGAACAGCAAGAGATAATTGCTCACCCATGTTAGGCATTGGGAGAGGGAAATAAACAGATCGCTAGAACCAGAACAAAGCAATAGGTAGTATAAGAGCACGCTCGGTCGCATACTCTTTTACCAGTCAAGGGAGTACCGTACGTGATATTCAATCGAACTTGAATATCCCTATGAAATCATTTTGGTTCGAATCATCTGATTTATACTGGCGTTGATAGCATTGCCTGGAAAGAAGAGAAGCACAAACATGCAGTACGAGGCAAATTTCATAAGAGGGGACGGGCTTAAGTTATAAAACCAGACACCGGAAACAAAGCAAACAATTGCAGCTGAGGGGTGTGGCTATGGCTGTATTGAAAGTGTGTGGAGTTAAAAATTTAAGTAAAGAAGATTTTATGTTCGCGTGGAGTCCATCCCTATTCTGTTGGTGCGCGTTCACACTACCCGCACAACCAGCTGTCACATTCCTCATCGCCCGGTGCTACCAACATTGACGAATATCAACGACGTATCGAGATCATTCGACTGCCGATCATTCAAGATCAAACACGTTTTTTCTTATCCAAATCAAATTAATACAGTCCGCTTTTCTTTTAATTAATTCACCGCGTTTTATTAGATATTCCGATTCCCTCGCAACATTTTGGACCTTCGTCGCCGGATATTTACGACTCGCTATGGAAGCAATTCGAAAACGTCGCGATGTGCTTTTCGAGCGCATGAAATGGGAGCAGAATAATGCGAACGCGGTAGAAAGAAGACAGCCTCCTGCCGGCGAGATCCAGGAGCGCTTGAACAAACTTACAGATCTCTTTGATCAGTTCGACAAAGTGCAATCGGAAGTGGAAGAGCAGTATCAAGCGCTCGAAGAAGTCAGCTCGATTTTCAATCATCGTTTGGAGTTCGAGGAAATGTATTACGCTGTGAAAGGACGCTACATCAAGCTACTCGGCGAACATAACCCCCAAAGAAGCAGCGAAGCAACAATCGTCGAACCATCGTGTGATCTGAAGGATGCAATCATGTTGCTGATCGAGTCACAACGATTGCTAATGACGTCACAGGCTGCAGCCTCGAATAATGTGTCGCAGTTGGCTGGCCAGGTTGGTTCCGTGAGCATTTCCAGTCCGATCGCTGACGCTCAAGCGTCCGGAGGCCAAGTTCCGCTCGAGGTGCGCTTACCAACTTTCACGCTACCAGTTTTCAACGGCGACCGAAAGCAATGGGCCTCCTTCAAGGACCTGTTCGAAAGTTGCATTCATTCGAGGAACATAAAGGATTCCGTGAAGCTGCAGTACTTGCTCTCACACCTGGACGGAGAAGCCAAGAAGTTGGTTAGTGCGTTCACTATCACCGATGCCAATTACGCAGAAGTTTGGGACAAACTGAACGAGTTCTACGATAAGAAGAAGTATACTGTCGCGGCACTTGTGAAGGAATTTGTAGACCAGCCGCCAGTTACTGCGCCAACACTCGTGGGACTCCGTAAAATTGCATCGACCTCGGATGAAATTGTACGACAGCTCAAGGCTCTAGGCGAACCGTACGAATCTCGTGACCCGTGGTTGATACATTTGCTGTTGGAGAAACTTGACCGTGAAACCCGTTCGTTGTGGGCACAAAAGCTAGTCGATGTGGAGTATCCTAGCTTCCAGGATTTCGTCACGTTCCTCGAGCGAAGATGCGATGCCTTGGAAACCTGCGCATCCTTCTCCAAGAAGGGAACTGACATGACGATTAAGAAGGAGCAAGACCGGCGTATGGACCAACACACCAAGACCGCTTCGTCAAGCAAAATCATCCAAAGCTTTCACGCAAGTACCCAGCAATCCTGCCCGCAATGCTCAGAGCTTCACACCATATACCAGTGCCCCGGCTTCAAAGGGATGCCGGTAAATGATCGACGAGAATTCACCCAGCAAGCTAAGCTCTGCTTTAATTGCCTCAAAGCAACTCACATTGTGAAGAATTGCACCTCAACCGTAGTGTGCAAACAGTGCAAGCAAAAGCATCATTCATTGCTCTGCACAAGTGGAATCAGCTCTGCCTCTAGTTCCGGCCAGCTCGAAGAATCAGCAGCTGTGAAGCAGCATAAAACTACAGCAGAAGAGCCGAAAGAAGCGGATTCGGTGGCATCGTATGTCGCGGATCTCAAAACCAGCTGTTCAGTGAACTTCCTCAGTTTGCTGCCTACGGCTGTTGTGAAGGTGTTCGGAAGGAACAAGGTATTGTATGAAGTACGGGCAATGGTGGACTCTGCCTGTATGAATTCGTTGATCAACAAGCAAGCCTTCGAACGTCTTGGCCTGGAGAGGCGAAATGCCAGCATTCTCGTCAGCGGTATCACCGATGGGAAACCCAGCAAGACAACGGGAGCAGTCACGCTACAGATAGCATCGCGATTCGACGACCGTGTCGTCATCGTGGTGGATGCATTAATCCTGAACCAGTTGGTTCCGGATCAACCATGTCAAAAGTTTGACGTCGATGCTGATGCCTTAGCCAAGGCACCTCTCGCAGATCCAGGCTACAATGAGCGCGGTAAGATTGACATTTTGTTAGGAATCGAAGCCTTCTTTTCTATTCTAGAACCGGGCAAGCTATACGACGGTCGTGGCATACCCATTGCACAAAACTCCGTCTTCGGCTACCTGGTTGGTGGCCACTTCAACACATCGCATTCCACCGAGGGTCGTGCGATACTCGGTCTACCGACATCAATCAACTTGGACCAAACTCTACGAAAATTCTGGGAAGTCGAGGAGGTGCCTAAAACCAAGCAGTTTACTCCGGATGAGCAACGTGCTGTTGAGCATTTCCACTCCACCCTGTCCCAGACTGAATCAGGGCGATACATAGTTCGCCTACCCTTCGACTGTACCAAGCCAGAACTAGGTGAATCGATTACTGCTGCCATCCGGCGATTCAAGTCCATGGAGCGGAAGTTCAGCATCGATCAAGACCTACAGCAACACTATCAACAGTTCATGGCTGAGTATGAGGCTCTCGGCCACATGGAGAAAATACCGCCAGACGAAGTGGCGGTCGCATCGGAAAAATCGTTCTATCTTCCGCATCACGCAGTGTGGAAAGACGAAAATACGACGAAGAAAATACGTGTCGTGTTCGACGCCTCGAGCAAGAGTGCTTCCGGAGTTTCACTGAATGACCGCCTGCTAGTGGGCCCAAATGTGAACGAGTCTCTCTTTAATGTTTACCTTCGCTGGCGCACGTACATTATCGCCTTTATCGCTGACATCGTGAAAATGTATCGGCAAATTCGCGTAGCCATGGAAGATGCCGATTTCCAACGGGTAGTGTGGCGAAATAGTCCGGACCAACCTCTGGGCCACTATCGCTTATTGACCGTTACTTACGGTACGGCGAGCGCGGCGTATCAAGCTGTGGCGGCCTTGCAGCAGGTCGCTGAAGACAATAAGAAAAAACACCCACTAGCAGCCGAGCGGATTCCCAAAAACTTTTATGTGGATGACCTGCTCTCGGGGGCAGATTCCACCGACGAAGCGAAAATTCTCCTTAACGAAATCACCGAGGTACTTGGAAGCGCTGGCTTTTCTCTGCGAAAATGGAGCACGAATGAACCGCAGCTATTGGAGTGCGACACCATTCAAAATGAACCCATTTCGCTAACACAAACTGAAGATGATTCGGTTAAGGCACTGGGAATCAGATGGACACCTCAAGAGGACGTCTTCAGTTTCAAGCTCACCTTCGACATCGACAGCGTAAATACCAAACGTCAATTGCTGTCCGACTCGTCAAAGTTCTTCGACCCTTTCGGCTGGATTGCACCGGTAATCATTCGAATGAAAATATTGTTCCAACATTTGTGGCTCTATGACCTGAGTTGGGACGATCCGCTTCCAGCCTTCATTCTAGGAGAGTGGATCGAATTAAAGGAAACGCTGCACCAGATCGAGAGGATTCGGATCAAGAGATGGATTCCGCATTATCAAGGCAAACTCCAACTTCATGGTTTCGCGGACGCATCCGAAGCCGCGTACGCTGCTGTCGTCTACGCACACTCTGTGAACCAAGAAGGAAGAATTGTAACTAATTTGGTGGCGGCTAAGACCAGGGTGGCTCCCATCCTTCAAATTTCACTACCACGCCTGGAGCTACTAGCAGCCGAACTACTCGTCGACTTGATGATCAAGGTGATGGATTCATTCTCACATTTGGAGGTGGAATTATTTGCGTGGAGCGATTCGGAGATCGTGCTTCACTGGCTCTCGTCACCGCCAAGAAAGTGGAAAACGTTCGTGGCCAATCGCACCTCCAAGATCTTGCAACATCTGCCCAGGAAGCACTGGCGTCATGTGTCATCAGCAGATAACCCGGCCGACTGTGCCTCAAGAGGCATCACACCTTCTGAACTTTTGGTACATCCATTATGGTGGAGGGGCCCCACCTGGCTCTCCGAAACAGAAGATAAATGGCCATCATCATCAGTAGGGCCGATTGAAGACATCGAGTTACTAGAGCAACGCATGACGGTGTCGTGTCACTTTGCTACCGCCGTACCACCACCTAGAGGTGGCCACGAAACACTTACTTTGTTACTCAATCGTTACTCTGATCTGGCTCACATTCGGCGTATTTTGTGTTGGATCAACCGTCTGCGCCACAATGGCCTGGCTCGACGAAACGGTGCAGCCTGGCTGAAGGAACTGCTCACCCCAAAGGAAATCAACGATGCATGCTTGCAACTGGCGCGAGCAGCTCAACACGACTATTTTCAGAAGGATATTGATTGTTTGGTCAAGAACACTTCGCTTCCAGGCAATAGTAAATTAAAGACTCTGTTTCCCTTCATCGATGCTGATGGAACTCTGCGAGTTGGTGGCCGTCTTCACAATTCCAACCAACCGTATGACGTCCGCCATCCAGTTATTATACCGAAGGAGCACCGGTACACCAAGCTGCTTCTGTCAGAAGTACACCTTCGAAATTTGCACGCAGGGCCAACTCTGATGATCGCAACACTCAACCAGAGATATTGGATCGTTGGCTGCCAAACAGTGGTACGTGGTTTTGTGGCGAGCTGCACACGCTGCTGTCGCATGAAAGCGAAAACTGCAACACAACTAATGGGAAGCTTGCCTTCAGTCCGGACGACTCCGGCTCGCCCGTTCGTGCATTGTGGTGTGGACTACGCTGGCCCGATCCTTCTTCGCACCTCCAATCTAAGAACAGCTAAGTACACAAAGGGCTACGTGGCAGTCTTTGTTTGCCTTGCAACGAAGGCAGTACATCTAGAAGCAGTTTCAGATCTGTCCACAAGTGCCTTCTTGGCTGCTCTCAAGCGCTTCTGTGGTCGTCGTGGACTTTGCAGCGAAATCTGGTCTGACCACGGAACCAACTTCGTGGGTGCAGATCGAAGCATCCGAGAACACCTGCAATCACCTGAGTTCAACCAAGCTGTGAGTCAGTACCTGTCGGATCTGAAGGTGAAATGGACGTTCATCACTCCATCTGCCCCCCATATGGGAGGAATTTGGGAGGCGGCGGTGAAGAGCATGAAAAAGCATCTCCGAGCTGTACTCGGAAACACGACGCTGACGTACGAGAGCCTTTCGACCATCTTATCGCAAATCGAGGCGTGTTTAAATTCGCGTCCCTTGTGCCAGCTTTCCACATCGACGGACTCTTGCGAAGCCCTTACACCAGGGCACTTCATCATCAACCAGCCGCTCAATCTGCTACCGGAACCAGATGTTCGCCACATCAAGGAAGGCTGTCTGGACAGATGGCAACGCATCCAGCGCTACGTAGATGATATATGGGCACGATGGAGAGACGAATACATTGCCACACTTCAACCTCGGAACAAGTGGCAAGCAATTCAGCAGAATCTAGATCCGGGACGTCTGGTCGTAATCAAGAACGAGAATACATCGCCTACGGCATGGGAGCTTGCTAGGATTGTCGCAATCCATCCGGATCAGTACGGAATCGTACGCACCGTTACCGTACGTCGTGGACAGAAGGAATATCAACGAGCGGTTCACAAGCTAGTTCCGCTTCCATTGAATTGAGGCATCCGCCTCAAGGGCCGGGTTGATGTTCGCGTGGAGTCCATCCCTATTCTGTTGGTGCGCGTTCACACTACCCGCACAACCAGCTGTCACATTCCTCATCGCCCGGTGCTACCAACATTGACGAATATCAACGACGTATCGAGATCATTCGACTGCCGATCATTCAAGATCAAACACGTTTTTTCTTATCCAAATCAAATTAATACAGTCCGCTTTTCTTTTAATTAATTCACCGCGTTTTATTAGATATTCCGATTCCCTCGCAACAAGAGATTTTGGTTGCTTAACTGAATGTTCTGGTAACCAGTCATTCATCTTCGCGTTCGTGAGTGATTTTTTGGCCACAGGATTTTTTTTTTAAATCTTCCCGAACATGGCTGAAGGCAAAGGAAGCCAAAAGGCGAAGTTGTATCAAACGATACATATGGCGGAAATCGCTACTGAGTTTGTGGTTCGAGATCGAGAAAAGGCATTTTGCAGGATCGATTCGAGAAGTGGCTGAAAATACGTGCAAATAAAATACGTTGGTGTTCCCTAATAAATTTCGGGTGGTTATTTTTCTTAACTACCTATTTGGGGTTTCATCCAAACCATTAAAGAAATGGAAACGGAACAAAGCATTGCCATATGATTGGTAAATGCATGAATTGTGGTGATTCCTCGCACACTAAGGACGACTGTCCTGTGAAGGAAGATCCTAAAAAATTCAAATGCTCAAATTGTGGTGAAAACCATAAATCAAATTTTTGGGAGTGCAAGGCTCGCAAAGCAATTTTGCAGTCGCGTACTAAACGCCAGGTAGGGAACAATAAACGTTACCGACCAGCTACTACCCATTCTGTAGCTGTTAACAACGATCAGCAAAGAATCGATTCCTACCAAACCGTCAGTAGAAACAGCGGACAGGTTTTTCCATCCGCAAATGTTACTTCAAACGCTCAACGAGGAGTAAAAACTATTTCGATACCTGCAGGTACCAACAGGGTTCAATCTGCAAACCCTACATTCTTACCCAACCGTGTTGTTAACAATGTTCAACATGTAAATGGACCGGGTAGAAACCAAAATCAAAATTCCCACGGGACTTCTGATGAATTTGATTTAGGTCCGCTCCTAAATTAGAATTTTTACAGCAATCGTTAATCGATATGATAACCGATATGCTAAAAACTAATTCCATGTTTGAAGCTATTCAAATTGCCCAAAAAACATCGGTGTTGAATTAGAGCTTGTTCAAGCAAATTTGGAGAAGCTATTCAGCTGTTTCTTTTAGAATAGCTGAATAGCTTCTCCAAATTTGTTTGAACAAGCTCTGATTCAACACCGATGTTTGTTGGGTGGTATTAAATTTGCCAATAATATTGTTATGACATTGAAGTTCAGTAATGGATTTTAAGTCATTAAATATTTTGAATTGGAATGCTCGATCCATCAGAGATAACGAGGATGAGCTATTTAATTTTTTAAAAGTCATCCAAACCATTAAAAAAATGGTTGGAGTATTTGTGATATCGTTCGTTTCAGGTAATGTTTTATCAGGGTTTCCAATTAATTGATTCTTTAAATGAAGGACTGTTCGTTCTTCTTTCACAGTTCGTGATGAATAATTTTTTGTCTCAGTTAGGGTGCATTATGAGAATTGAATATGGTATTTTCAAACACTGCCGTAAGCAAAACAAAAAAACTCATCGAAAAGGTGGGAGGAAGTTACAGGAATAAAGAATTATTAGACACTGTTATCAGGCAGGCATCAAACTTATCAAATCATTCCACGAAACTGAAAATTTCATGTACCATCCATGAGTAACAATGATAATGATCATTCATGAGTAACGTAACGATATGCGAGGCAGGGTCTGGCAGAGCAAAGGGGTATATAAATAAGTCTTAGAGTTTCCATACAAAAACCTTTTGAAGTGCTTAAAAGTATTACGAAATTTCCAAACGGCCCGGCTAGTTTGTGAATTAGGATTTGAATAAAAAAAATTCCTCTATGGACCCCTACAATGTCTTTTTTTCTGTCCCCATAGGATTGCAATGATCGGGGTTGGTTTTTGAAAATTTTCAAGTGATTATGCCGGAAGGATTAGTCTATGGTGACCAAATAAACACCGGGCTTTCGAAATCAGCTCACATAGTCTTCTTGAAAATTTTTTGGGATTCAGTATCAGTCAGTATACGTGTCTTGTTGTCCAGGTATTTGTTAAAGTCCGTGTTTTTGTACTTGTCCGTGTCATTATATTGTTAGTGATATTCTTGTCAGTGCAATTTAAAGGATATTTTAATGGTTTTTTTGTGTGTGGGTGAGGTGAATTTTTCAAGGGAAAAGGAGGGACTGTTCATAAACCACGTAGACCGAAATTTGACATTTTTAAACCCCCTCCCCCTCGTAGACTTTAGTAGACTTTTGCTTCCCCCTGCTTAAAGTCTACGTAGACTTTATCAAAAAAAAAATAATATGTGTGGAAAAATTTTCTACAATGTGTTTGAGGAACGAATTATGAAATGAAACTCAAACAATCAGGTAATTCCGTTATTCGTTCTTATTTTTTTCACCTTAAAAATGAAAAAAACAATGAATTATACAAATGCTTCAGATGCTCAAACCATAGCTGCATGAACCAGTTCTTAAAGCTCGTCAGTGGAAGTTCTGGTGGGATAGTTTTTTGGATGTTAAGTCCAATGATTTTGACGAAACGTGATTCTATCCAAAAGAACTTCCGTAGCTCCGTTCACGTCCGACCTCACAAAGAATTTCTTCCTAGCGTTGCTGCAGAATTTGGGTGGCCATATTTTCTTAGACAAAATATCTGCCTTGTGGATGCTTTTACGGTGACGATCTGCATTCACTTTTATCGCAAAAAAACAGTCCACAATTAGAGCAAATGCAGTTATTTTTGCTCATGCCTTAGATGCCAAGTAAAATTTATATTCTTTGGAAGTTTTCCAAAACAAGTTGACGTCTTCTCAGGCCTCTTCATGTATTTTCTGCTTTTTCCCACTCAGCGCTTTAGTATTGCTTGAACACGTCTTTTTCCGTTACTTCAGCGTTTGACAGGTAATCACAACCGGATATAACTAAGCCCCTCTTCTAAATGTATGTCAAATGGGAGCATGTCAACTATCAAATGTCATCTCATTCACGTATAAATGAAAATACTAAATGGTATTTTCATAATAAGCTTACTATTGATTTTTTTGCGAAAAAGAAAAGCAATCCGGTTTAACGTGCTTTTTGGGCGGGTTCGAGCGAGTGATCGCATCATCCTGCTGGCACAGCCACTCAGATGTTATAATAAATGGAATTAAATTAGTCCTCGCAATCTTACTAAGCGACGATTATTTGCTGTGAATCCCACGATACGGTCGATAAGATAAATTGGTTGCTTCTATCGTGAATTTCAAAAGTTTTGCCGAATTCTGTTTCATCGATTGTTTCAATCCGACACAAGTACATCACATAGGAGGTTCAAAAACGTGTCACATGTCGCAATCATCGTTAATATTCCATGCACGTGTGCCCGTATACTCACTTTCAATTGCATTCTTGATCGTGTTGATCACACTATTCCACAGTCGATCCGGTACAATCTCCACTTGTCCCGGAGCTGGATATACAAGCTCAACCTGTTTCAACAGAAGAAAAAATAAAAACGAAACATTAGATTAATTCGGATGTTAAGCCAACTAATGGCCGTCACTTAAAAGTTGTCAGAATTAAAGTTTTTATTGCACTTCGATTTACCTGCTCGTGAGCACTTCCTACGACCTCCAGCTTTCCGATATCACGATTCGCCGCGTAGATAAAACATCTTATCGTCGTTGTACCAATGTCCAGCGATGCAATGTACCGCTCGGCTGATTCCATTTGTGTTGTAATTTATTATTGTTATTATTCGTTGATGTTGTGTCCACAGAAACGAGAGAGAAGTTATCGAGAAAACTCAATTAGTTATATGTAACTGCCACTGATGGTTTACTTGAACGATGAACGGGGCAAAAGAATACGCGAAAAACGCGATCACACCACATGCAATGATCGCAAAATTCAAAACGGAAGAAATAGACAACAAAAACGATACAAGCCGCGCAAACGATGGATCCAAAGCAAGCGGGTTCGATAGAGAATAGCGTGCGAATTGCACCCGAATGGTCCGAGTGACGTCGTTCCACTGACCGCGAGTCGCGAACGGCTGCGCTGCTGATGGGCGGCTATCCCAAAGCGGACGACATCGGAGTGTGCTTATCATCGATAGCTCTGTTCAATGGGATGTGGGAAGAGATTGCACCCTGTTTCTGAGGGTGTTGAATCAAACGGAGAGATTTACAATAAGTTGTTAACTTGAGCTGGCCAAAACCTAACTTAACGGATGAACAAGATCAACGCATGACTAGCTTTACGTATGATCATTTGGATTTTAGATAGGACCAAGAACAAACAAATCTATCGCAAGTAAATGTTGTTCAAATCAAACGGTTGAGGAAAGTAGTTCGAAGGAAACCTACCTTAAAACTATCTTACAGAAGAGAAAGCCTGGGAAACTTTGAGTGAGTCAGTGAACACAGCTATTCAATGCACAATTTACATTCACTTTGTGGGGTGTAAAAATAGACCATGTGCGAGTATGTGTTATGTGTAGGTTCATCCATGAGTTACGCTGCGAATTTGCTCCGAACCCTATGTCATGACGATACAAACGATGATAACGAGAGTACATAGGCGTAGCCAGGGGGCAGGGGGGGGGGGCGTTCCTCCCCCCTAAGTTTTGATTTTATTTTTAGAATTTTATTATTTGTTTCAATATATTATTTATTTTTTATCTCTAGAAGGTTGCAAGGTAACTTGTTGCAATACAGTTGATGTTACTCCAATACTACTCAATTAAGTCACTGTCACAAATACTCAAGTCACTGTAACCAAATATGACGATTTTGTGTTGCTTGGGATGTTTGTCAGATTGCTCCTTTGCCTAAATAAAAAAGCCAAATTACGCGAAGTTGCCTCGATTTTGTAACAAGTTGTAGCAAAAAAGCGTAAAAAATTGACAACCATGAGAAAAAAGTTGTAATTATATAATAGTTTTTAAATAGTAACGAGTAACAATTTTATTAAAATATTTTTCCTTTAACCTAGAACCCAACCTATGTAGCCTAAAGTATCTAAAAACCCCAAGTAGCACACAACAGTCAAAACTGGTTTCAGCAGCTCTATTGTGACTTAATTGAGTCACAGAGCAGTCACCTTTACTGGGTTGAAACAAATGTGCTACTAGGGAAATATCTCTTAATCTGTAATGTTAGCTATTAGATAATCATTGATTGATTTTTTTCCCCGCTAGCTGAAAGTTGAAGAAGCTATGCTCAATAAAATGTTCAGTTCTTGGTTAATTAAAAAACTGAATATTCAAACCTATGCTATAGCTTTCAGAAGCCAAATAATACTAGATTAAGAAACACAGTTGATAGTTAGAAAAAGTATCAACGAAAAATATTTATTTGAACTATTCATGGCATGGATCAAACCGCCCCGTTACCCCGCTTTCCCCGTTTTAGGGTACTGTAGTTTCGTATTATTGAGAATATATGTTGATCATATCTTACAGTTTGAGTCAGCGTGTGAGAAGCAGAACAGCAAGCTAGTCAGGGCGAGAAGTTGCAGTTGTCTTATCCTATTCAAATAATTTATCCGTTTTTATGAGCATGAGCAGGATAATGAGCATGATTGACCGCCCGAAGTTGTTATTCCGTTACTGCCAGTTCAGCTGTTATTACTCAGAAGATCAACAGATGATGTAAACATGCTCAATGTGTAAAACTGGTGATCCCAAACTAAGGCAATATCGGCGCTGGCCTCGCCCGAATGCAGGTCAAATAAGGAAAGGGTAGGAATGCGTTAACGTTTATTTGGACGTTTTATTGGAAGCCGAGACCACCGCCGCACTTCCACGAGAAATCACTGGGATTTTGGATGACAAGATTGGGTGGCAGCAGGGTTCGTTTTGGTAAACAATAAGCTGAATTCACGCTTCGTTTAGTAAAATATTTAAATACTAGTACCGATTTCTGATTCGAACCGATTACAACAGTAAGGATGCTATTGGGGCCACACACAAAGTGTAATGGTGTTTTTTCATCGGAAAAACAAGGTGATTTTTTATAATGTTGGAAATCCGATTTGATCTGAGTTAAACCAATAATAAGGATGCTAACGGAAAACCACCATCACACATTGTGAGTGGCTCCACAAAGTGTGATGGTGGTTTTCCGTTAGGAAAACGAGGATAATTTTATGAACGCTTGAGAGACGCTTTGTTGTTCTCTTACTGTGCTCACTCGATCACTCGTTACACCGAATTATAGATAACCGAAACAACACGAAACGCGCCAGGCTCGATAGGAAAATAGTGCGTAATAAAGCATCGACACAACCTTTCACAGCCGATGCTCGAACCAAACTCTTTTTTCGTAACTTACAATTTTTACTACTGTATTCTACAATCTATTGCACTGCTGTAACTAATAACTGTATCAATCAAGTTGAAGTGTCTAATGAACAATCTATGCTAATCCATTAAAAATTGAAATTGAGGGATTTCGTAAAAATAAGAGTCCGTAGATGCATTTTGTGCCTTCTGGTAACTTTATGTTTCTATTGATATCCATGCTCATCGGTTTAATACCAACCGGGAGAGACTTGGCCTTATACAAATGGATTTCATTATCTCCAGTCCGCTCAACCAATCGCAACGTTTTGTGATAGATTGGACGGATTATTATAATTTGAGATAACTCCATGCAGATGTCTTCCAAGTTTGGCAGATTGACAAGCAATCGGTGGGGAGTTTAGAGGAAGACCGGAAGAATAAGCGATGGTTCTGCGCGTGTTTATAAACAGAAGAACCTTCATAACAAAACGAATCATCGGGTAAAATACATACGGTTTTTTTTTAATTATAAGCAGTTTAAAGCAGTTATTTGATTCATTTTATCCAGAAGTACCATAAATGGACATTCGAAAGTTTTTCAAAAGTAAGTATAATATTTTCCAGCATGAAATTAAAAAAAAAAACAAGCAAACGAAACAAAACGATTTTTTTTTCATGCAGCTGAAATAACAACGAATAGAAAAATATGCAAAATGGTTGTATTTCTCGAATTTGAACAACAATTTTAATGTAATTCAATGATACACCATTTTGGTTTCATACTACTCAGATACACATGATTGCTACATATACCGTGTTTCGACAGAACGTGTTTCAGTTGGATCATATCAGATAAATCGGTTCAAATTTCAAAACGCAGATGCAGATGTGTATATAAATTATTTTTAAAATATTGGGGAATAGCTGTTGGAACGCATATGATTTTTTTTTTGTCTTTGATGAATAAAATTTTTTTAATTTTTTTTTATTTTTTCGTGTGTTGGGAATGTAAATAGAAAAAATTTTGCACAAAAAAAAAAACTTTTTTTTTTTTTTTTTTTATGTTTTTTTTAAAGTTTTTGTTTTTTTTTTCTTTTTAAAAAATATAAAAAAAAAAAATTATACTAAAGGTGAGCAAAGGGGACACAAACCATAAGCTATAAATGATGATGTGATGATGATGTAATACTACCATCTATTGCAGCAAGGAAACTTTCCATAGCAGTGGAATAATCTGAAAAACGATTTGATCAGGATTCTATTATTGTTTGTGATCATCAAGCTCCTGTATGAAGGGTCAAAAACGTTTGGGCGGGCCCGTAAGCAGAGACACTTACGCGAAACCCGCGAATATAGGGAAGAGAATCTCCTTCCAAAAGCAAGTTCACACGCACAGCACTAGAATCGAGCCCTCGATTGACAGAATAAACCCAATAGATGGGGTCGAAGAGCCCGCCCTCGTTCCACGAAATGTTAACAATAGGGAGGAGGCAGTCCCATGCTCCCTATCCAAATCGTTTTACTTGGGTGCCCTGATGGTCCCTCCCTTTCCCCGTTATATGTTATTTAATATATAATATATTTTGTACACAACAAATTAAGATACCATTATAGACAAAAATGCTAATTTATTCAAATTTCAAACTTGAATGGATTGTTACTGAAAAATAAATAAAAGTTAGATATGTATCAATATCCTACTAGTCCTGGGAAAGCTGAAAACAGAATAGATCATTCGAAATATAAAAGATAAAATTTCAATAAAAGATATTATTTTATAAAACATTGTAATATTTGTAATATTTTTTTTATACTGTTCTAGCAACATTTCAAAGATAGAGTGAACGAAGAGTCCGGTGGGATAATTTCTGAAAGAAATGGCTTATCTTACCATAATACCACAAACACAACATTAAAATATAATCCTACATTACGTATAAGCACATGCCAGCCTTTTATGAATATAATAGTTGAAGTTCAGATGTGCAATTTTAAATAAATGGTATGCTGAAATGCTGAGATACAAATTCCGCCTTTGATGCCTGGCATGTTGCTCCAGGCTCTTACATAGTTTTAGAATGCAAAGATGATTCCAAAGCGTGCTGAAATTATTAATAAAATGAGAAAAGAAAATATACAATATGATTTAAAGGTATAAGATCTTCGGTCGCACCCCCTCACTTCGCTATTGTCAGATTGACAACATTGCCCAGGCTACGCCAACCAGCGTCTCCATGTTTCAGCTGGCAGTCTTTTGTGATCATATGACTCGTGGAGGCGTGAGGTAGGAACTTGTGAGGACGAGAGGTCGGTCGCACCCTCCTTCGAAGTTGTCAACTCACCATTTGAAGCCCGGACACAAACCACAAGCTATAAACCACCAAAACTCAAAATGTATGTTTGTTAAAAGCTAATCACTTATTATTTGAACAACCATTAAAAAAATATAATTTTTAAAGGGGGGGGGAGGGGGGGAAAAAAAGGGTGTTTTTTTTGGGGTGTTTGGGGGGGGGGGGGGGGGGGGAAAAAATTTTTTGTAAATGAAAAAAATTGGGGGGTTTTTATAAAAAATACAAAAGCCCTTTAATTTTTGGGTTTTGTGTGTTTTTTAAAGGGGAAAAATGGAAATTTTTTAAATTGTTTTTTTTTTTTTTGGTGTTTTTTTTGGGGGGGGGGGGGGGGGGGGGCCTAATGTCACATAAATGGGGCTCCATTCCCGCTCCATCTGTCGGAACATGAAAATGACCCTACTCTACTGGTCCACCGGGCGTTGTATTGTCCGTTAATGTTAATTGTTCAGTATGTGCAACCACTGGTTGGAGACGATGTAATCTCTCTCTCTCTCTCTCTCTCTCTCTCTCTCTCTCTCTCTCTCTCTAAAAAAAAAACTCCCCCCCCCCCCCCTATTTGAAATCCTGGCTACGCCTATGCGAGAGTAACTGACTTCATTGAAAGCACGAATGCCGGCTTGTGTTGGTACATCAACTCAACCATTATGCTACTCTGAGAGCGTATGAATTTTGATTTTCCCTGCACAGAAACAGCAGCAGTAAGAGCAGTTTCGTTCCATTCGAATCGTGTTCTTTTCACTAGTGAGTCATACCACAAATGTTGCTCTTAGGGTTATTTTTCGTCATATCAGTAAAAGCAGAAAAATGAAATGAATTCACTAGAAGGGGTTATTTGGTTCTGTTCATGTAGACATCGAAAGATGGTTCTTAAATAAATTATTGCGTCAAATGTACTTGACGGAAATTGATGCTTTTGTCAAAGTGGTATTCTACACAATATAGTAGGAAATTGAAACTTTTTAAAACCTACTGGTAATAGCGTTGCCGGAAAATAAAAATGTTATTAAATTGTACGTGTTTATCATGAATAGAGAATCTGGAGAACCTTTAAAACTTCTGAAATGACTATTAATCATCAGGAGAATTACGCCGAGGTTTCAGTAGAATGAAAGGTCAAGAGTTAAGTTTAATAAACAGTAAATTAACTTGATTATCTATTACGATGCGCACACAACGAGTTCACTTTGCTGAATGAATAAAATAGTGAATTATGCTCAACAGTAGAAAACACCTATAGGCTCGTTATTCCTTCAATAAACAGAGCGGACTGTAGTTTTTCGGGAACTCGAGATCGAAATAAAACACTTCCGATACTTGCGAGTTCAAAAAGGATATAAATTTCATTCTTCAAAAGATACATTTGTAGTATATGTGAGGATTTAACATTTCAATACAGTGTAGGCAGCAATAGTAGAATTCTGCATCATTGTTTTTTCTCTCCTAACAATCGTTGTACTTTTAACACTCCTCCTCAATGAACAAGTCCATCTCACGACGATAGACCTAGCATTACATTCAGCTTATGATGCTTCCCAATGGCTTAGTCAAAATATCAGCCACCATGTTTTCCGTCGAACGAAACTCTAGATCCAAAACCTTGTGTTCGAACAACTGATTTATGCAGTACTTGTTTCTGCTGCCGTCAACCCAAGTAGATCCCGGAGTTTCTTGAACTGCATCCTCGACAACGGTTTGGTCATTATGTCGGCCACTTCGGTCTTCGGTCGGTACGTACTGCAAACTGATAGATCCACGCTGTATCCCGTCACGAACAAAATGTAGCCGCTTAGTTGGCTTGTCATCATCTGCGACCTGAATACAAGCTTGATTGTCTTCACGGATAACAGTAGGTTCAACAGGTGTCCGCTCAAGGTCCTCTAACAACAACCTCAGCCAAACTGCTTCGGCCACTGCTACGCTGAGCGCTATATATTCGGCCTCAGTTGACGATAGGGCTACACAATTTTGCTTCCGGGTAGTCCAGGATACTGTAGCAGAAAACACTCGAAAAATGTAGCCGGATACTGATTTGCGATCTCGTAGATCACCGGTCCAATCGGCGTCAGCAAAGCCTTCAATCGCATATCCTTTATCGCATCGTCGAAACACCAACTTGAAGTCCAAAGTACCTTTGATGTACACGTTTCAGATGGCTAAAATGTTCGTCCGTGGCGCAACTTTGAAAGCCACTGAAATAATTGACCGCTGCGCATAGATCAGGGCGAGATGTAACAGTAACATACATAGGGCAGCCGATGAGCTCCCTAAAAGGTTTTTCAGTTTGCCCTGATGGATACATATACTTCTCCAATCGTAAACCGACGGCTATAGGAGTTTCTACCGCCTTACAGTCTGCCATTCCAAACCGGATGAGAAGATTCTCCAAGTATTTTTTCTGGCCTATTTTCAGCACTCCTTCCTTTTCGTTTCGCTCGATCGATAATCCCAGAAAAATTTCGACGTTTCCCAAGTCAGTCATCTCGAACTCACGACTCGTAATAAGAATGTCGTCAACGTAGATAATCTGATACACCAGTAACCCGTTCTTCCTTGCAACGTACAAACAGCTATCCGACAGACTTCGTTTAAACCCAAGTGTAGACACAAAGTTGTGGAATCGCTCGTTCCAGGTGCGTGAAGATTGCCTTAGACCATACAGTGTCTTTTGCAACTTGGCTACCTGTTTATCAACTGCGAACTCGGCTGGAAGCCGCCTGTAAATGTCCTTTTAAGGTGTCATTCAAGAAAGCGGCTTTAACATCAAGCTGGTGGATGTACATCTGCGTAGAATATGCCATCGCCAGCACCATACGCAAGGTTGTTAATTTTGCCACTGGAGAGTAAGTGTCTTCGAAATCAAAACCTTTTCGCTGTAAAAATCCTCTAGCTACTATAGCTTGGCTTTGTAGCGTGACTTTTCTACAGCTTCCTGATGCTTAATTTTGAACAACCATTTACTGTCTATCACGTTTCTCCCGGGCGGTGGGGTAGTCAAAATCCAAGTCATATTCTTCTCTATTTCGTCCGCAACAGCCCTCTCCCAAAGGGGCCAGTTCATCTGTTTCCGAAGTGCTTTAACTGTTGTCGGCAAATCTTCCACGAAGTTTTCCGCACACAGCGCAAGACCACAAGACATTTCATAGCAGTCAAACCAGGCAGATAATCGTCTATTCCGGCTGCTTCTTCTCAATGAAGACTGTGCACTTGACTCGACATCCGATTCGTCGCCCGATGAGGCATCTTCTTCCTCAGCAATGGTTTCGCACTCGACAACGCATGGTGTGTTTTCCAACTCCACTGAATTTTGAACCTTCGAATTTCGAACAACTTTCTCCTTCGAAATCTCTAATCCATACAGAAAGCCTTCGTCGAAAACTACATCCCGTCCGATGACAATCTTCTGCTTTTCCGTAAAGGGTGTCTACGATGAAATTGCCACACACAAAATTGATTCGCAAAATTCGAGTTTTCATCCGATTGCCATCACTCGTATTTTATTTACAGTCCATACGCAAATGCCCGCACCTTGGCCTTAACCCCGGCCATAAGATTCTGCACAACCTGTGAATCAACCGTTTTTTGCATGTAAACCCATACTTTCTTCAGTTCCTCGACTGTCTTCACTACCTTAGGTCGTTTAAGAAGGTGCTGCTTCATAATCGCCCAGTACTTCTCGATGGGGCGGAGCTCCGGAGTGTTGGGAGGGTTGAACATTTTCGGCACGAAATTGACCTTATTGTCCGCATACCACTTCAGCACGTCCTTGGAGTAGTGGCATGAGGTCAAATCCGGCCAGAAGATTGTTGGGACGTTGTGGGCCTTCAGGAGAGGATCAGCCGCTTCTGGAGGCACTCTTTTATGTACACCTGTCCGTTCATCGTGTCCTGGGTCACGAAAGGTGCACTCCGCTTCCCGCACGTGCAGATGGCTTGCCAAACCAGGAATTTCTTCGCAAATTTGGACATCTTCTGAGTGCGGACATGCTCCGGAACGCTGAACTTATCCTTGGCCGTGAAAAACAGGTTGCCGGGGATCTCTTTGAAGTCGGCCTTCACATGTGCTTCGTCGTCCATGATGCAGCATTCAACTTTCGTCAGCATGTTGAGGTTCGACTCCACTTCCGTGAGTTTTGATCACAGGACTTTAAAACTTGCAGGATGTAAATAATGCACTATGAACTAAATCCACCAAAATTTTCATTAAATTCTACCCAACGGTTAAAAAGTTAGAGCAATTTCATGGTGTGGCAATTTCATCGTGGACACCCTTTATCCCATAAACGATAGCCGTTCCCCGTGTTACCAACCATGTACAGTTTCTTGCTTTTCGGGTCCAGTTTCGATTGAAGCTCTTTAGGTATGTGCGTGAAAGCTGTACTTTCGAAAATCCACATATTCGTCACATCCGATTTGCGCCCTGTCCACAATTCGTACGGTGTTTTGATCTCCTTCACCGCAGTAGTCGGACATCGATTCGTAATGTATGTGGCAGCGTAAACCGCCTCTCTCCACATCTCCTTCCCGAAACCCCTATCCGCCAGCAACGCCCTTGCTCGGTCCATCAGGGTTCTGTTCATACGTTCGGACACTCCGCTAAGTTGCGGCGTATAAGGCACCATCAACTCCATTTCGATACCCTTACTCCTACAGAAACTCTGCATTTGAGCACCTGTTTATTTGCCGTAGACTGTCGCTTCCCGCATGCCCAAAACGCTGATGCCATACCATGGCGCTTTTGGATACCTTCCCGGTGAGCATCGCTGCCTCCAAGTCACTCCACTTACAGAAATTATTTAATTCGTACAGTTTACCTTTGAAATCGCCAACGGCCATCACTATTCCGTCTTTCGTGATGTCCGCTTTGTCACTTGCGAACTTGACTTCTAGTCCCGATCTCGTAACGCGCTTTACGGAGAAGTTATAACACATCTTTGACTTCACATCTCCTCTTCTTATCAGCAACCACAGAGTACATTATGATATCACTACAGTATTCAGCCAACAACTTTTCTCCGTTGGCCACTACTATTCCCACTGGCCGTTCTAGGCGCCGCATCACATTGAAGTAACAGGAGTCCCTCACCATGTGATCGGTGGCACCTGAGTCCAGGTACCAACCCATTTTCACAGTCTCTTCTTCTTCACTAGATGCCAAGAAGGCCACTTCCGTTTGATCTTCTTCAACTCCTACGTTCGGTTTGTGGTTATTGGATCTCGCATCACTTTTGTCATTCGACTTCTGACCAGATTTCGAGTTCGGCATTACTGGTACACGACAGTCGGCCCGTTTGTGTCCGAGCTTACCATTAAATTTTCCTCCTATTTTGCTTGCTCGCCATAGCAACGCCCTCACTGTTATTGTCAATACCCGTCAGATTTCGTTTCTTCAGATCAACATCAAGCAAGCCGTTTTTCACGAAGTCCATAGTTACGCCCCCCGGAGCATCTCAATCGCGGTTACCACGGAATCAAACGAAGGCGGAAGCGTCAGCAACAAGTGACAGATTGCATCGCTATCTTTTAACTCGTGAATAAAACGATCAAATCTCAACAGGTTCACTAATTCGAGTTGGCTATCGGCGATGGCCTGTATAATTAGCGCTTTTTACTTCTTTTCACTTTTCACTCTTTCCTCCTTCTTCTTTTTTTCTCCGCTCTAATCGCCACTGAATCTTCGTCCATTGCAATTCGACAATCTCTGCAGCTTCCCGGCGAACGCAGTCCAGTAGATCGTATGTGTCAAGGATGGTCTCCAACCGGAACGTCGAGTTATGGAAGTCGGTTCCACTAAACGCCGCGATTTTCATTCTCTCGTCCATGTCTGGGCCCATAACCTGAAAACGGCGCACCAGCAGACAACGAGAAGCGGAAAGCAAAAACACGAGGACCCACGGCCCGGAGAACAGAAACACACAAGTTTGCTTTAACAATGCTCAAGAACGAATGATATTTTATTTAGCTTCACTTGAATACAAAATGGTGATTTGGAAAACACATCGATAGTGACCATAGTCAGTTGATAGTTGTAGTCATGATTACGAGGGGTGGCCGGATGCACACTCAACAGTTTCAATGTGCTTGGATCGACGAGTGGACCTTTCCGCTCCAACAAACTAGATGCAACGTTTGTTGTCCTCACGAACAATTACCGGAGCACTCTAGTGCACACGAATATACTTAAACACACTCATCAACCATACCAGCTCCTGGCTTGCCTCACATATACTCCGACTCTATGGACGAAAGCGTCACACAATTTTGTCGTCGGGTAACCCACGACACTGCTCCGTTCTGGCTGCTTGTCCAGTTTCCTCTCCAGGTTGAGAAAGCGCTGCAGCGCCGTTGTACGCGAATCTCCAAGTTC
The DNA here is from genome assembly GCA_024533555.2 of Aedes koreicus. Lineage (NCBI taxonomy): Eukaryota > Metazoa > Arthropoda > Insecta > Diptera > Culicidae > Aedes > Aedes koreicus. Next base: position 83,666 of record JAHHFK020000446.1, read on the forward strand.
TTGCTTGCGTTCGTTGAAGGGGTGTTGCACAACGTATCTACCGTCATCCGTACGCTGGTATGTCTCGTCATCCGCCGTAAGGGATGGGCAAAGTTCTAGAAACTCGTCAGAAGCTCGATTAGCGATTCATCCTCAGCAACCTGACAGAAGGTGTGCGCAACAACAGGCGCGTTTATTACGATCATGCCTCCAACGACCCACTCCAGCTTGGAATTCCGTAGGGCTGGAAGTTTCGAGCCAAGTTCGAAATGGCCATCCTCCAACAGCTTCCAGAAGACTTCGGCGCCAATGAGCATATCGACACGTCCCCGCTTGTTGAACGTTGGATCGGCCAATTTCCGAAGAAGAAGATTTCCGGTTATTTGTGGTCACAAGAAGATCCAACTCTGCAGCAGAATCCCCATGGTAAGACCTGATCGTCGCCGCAGCATACGACAGATCCGAGTTTTATTGCCGTCCAGACCACTGACTGTGAAGTCAGCAGGCATCATTTTCAGTTAGTGCAGGTTTGCTCCGTGACGAAGTTCATCTGCGTGGCCGAGTCCAGCAGAACTCGGCATGGATACGGAGTACTACACAAGCCATCGACCAAAACGAGGGCAGTCGAAAGGAGCGTTTGCCTATTGGAATTTAAAGAGTTGTCACAATCCCCGATGTGGTGCTGTTTACATCGGATTTCACAGCTTCCTTCGTGGTAGGTTCTGCTGGCTTCGAGGAGGCATTCATAGACTTCTTGGATGATTCTTCGACATGGAGCGAGGTGTGGTGTTTCTTGCCGCAATCACGACAGGCAGTCGACGAGAAACACGCATTCGTTCGATGGCCTCTTCCTAGGCAGTTACAGCAGGAGTCGAACTTTTTCAGAGTTTCATACTTTTCACTGATACTTTTGTTTTTAAAGGCTTCGCACCTCCAACGTTCATGGCTAGCCTTACACAATGGACACTTTGGTTCGATCTTTTCATCTTTTATTTCACTGGTAACTAGCGTATGGCTTCTGGCCATCGTTTTAGGTTTAGCAGTCTGCGTCAGCGGTTTTAAACTTGCATCGAGTTTCTCGTATATCTGACACTGATCTTGCAGGATATCCAACGTAGCAGCCTATATAGACAGCGCATTTCTTTTCTGACGAGCTTCCCATGCTACCCGTAGCTTTTTATCCATTTTCCCGGTGATAAAGTTGACCAACATCTGTTCTTCGAGCCCATAAACCGGCAAGTTCTGATGGCTTAAGGCCTCCACGTTCTTAATACAGCTGTCGATCATTTTTCGCATAGTTTTTGCAATTTCTTGACCGACCTTAGGCAGGTTCAATAGGTTCTCGACTTGCTTATCGACGACAACCCTTTTATCTTCATACCGCTCTGTGAGTACCATCCATGCGGCATCATAGTCATTGTCTAGCTGGCCAGAACCAACACCAACCGACTTGATTGACGTACCATCGGACAGAGTAATTCTTGTCGCTTTGGATTCATCCAGCTCCTCCAGAATGTTGAAATTTTTCGTCATGTGGGAAGTGGCACCTGACTCAAGGTACCACCCGTCAGCCTCTTTGACTACCCCAGCAGCAAGACACAATTTTCCTCCAGACTCCTATTTAACAGCGATATTAGCTTGGTGGGAATTCTCCTTCTCCGTACGATCCTGTGCTATCTTTGGCAATCACGCTGGAAGTTCCGTTACTTTCTTGCAATAGTGGCATACTTTTTCTTTCACTACGTTTTACTACCTGCTTAACTACTTGCTTCTCCGTATTTTTATTTTAATCCAGGATCCAGTCGCCAGTCCGTTCTCTAAACGACGCCTTCTTTCGTCCAGCAACATTGCTTTCAAAACATCGATCGTCAGATCCGCATCTGGTCGACTTTCATCAATCCAGTGGTCCTTCACTTGCTCTCGAAGCGCAGACAAACGAATTCGCAACGCAGTCAGTTTCTTTCACCATAGTACCAACAATCAATGTGCAACTAGCGATTTGAAATTGGTTCACTGTTGTAGAACCCCTACACAGAGAGGAATTTGATAGTCAATTTTACCATTATTGGGGGTTAGGATGACTATTCCAGTATAGTGATTTTGAACCGACTATGATCATGGTCAAAACGACCATTAAAAATAGTTGATCCAACATTTGCCATAATGTCGGAATAGTCCTTGTTACCATGATTATAGTCAAAAATGCCATGAACGTGATGAATTCCACCATTTTCATGGTTATTGTAACCATTATATGCGATAGTCATCCTGACCATGATTTAATTGTCGGTACAACGGTGGAATTTTTCTCAGAGTAGGTCCGAAGTATACCTTGCAGTCTGCACCTTGCAATAATTCTTGCGCTTTTCGGTACCTTCCAGTACTAGTATCTTGGTTGTTGTTTTGATTCACTATGTTATTTTGACACAACATTTGAGAATGTGTTGGTGTGAGCTACGTTGTTAGGGGCGAATCATTGAGCTTGGGACCGAGCTTGGGACCGATGTGCTAGTACTGACTGAGCCATGAAAAAGATCGTGTTTGTTCGGGACCTACTGGTCTTAGAGTTAGTCTATGATAGTACGACACTCTCAGCGTAGTCAGCGTGTTCAGCTGGCACACAGCCTGAATTATGCTCGACAGAGAAAAACGCTCGTGGTACTTTTCAATCGCATCTTCCAGATTACGCAATTCTGGTCGTTCAACTTGTCGCACTCACGAAACTCACGCACTTTCCTGGACAACTGAGCCCATAACCTCTTGTGATGTGGTTCCAGTAAAGTTTAATCAACATTACGATGCGCACACAACGGGTTCACTTTGTTGAATGAATAAAATGGCGAATCAAGCTCAGCAGTACCATTTTGAGTTAAAACACCAACAATTTATAAATGCGTTTGATTTTACCATGTCTGCGATTCGATCAACCATGGTGAGGTTGATATCAACATGAGGTCTGTCAAATATACCACAAATGTTGAAGGCTGTACCATAAACGTAGTAAATTTGACTGAAAGTTCATGGTGGTTTTGAACATAGGCACAGTCGGGTAAAATGGTAGTTTTTACTGCAAGTTTTTTTTTTCAGTGAAAACAGCTATAGCACGGAACGGAAGGGCAACTTAGAACGATTCAATGACACGAAAAGTGGAAAATTTGGTTGTGTCAAAAGTATCTCGATTTTATTTCTTTCCACTCATTCTATTTCTATACAGTGTTGAAGAAACGTCAAATCAACTGCTAGAAGTGGTATATTTGCTGCCATATGATCATCACAGTATGCTCTGGTTACGTGAAGAAAAAACAACAATACTTCAATTTGTGATTTTTTCCATTTAGTTTGTGATAATCGCACAAAAAATACTGTTACTACTTACACCTTTGAATTCTTGGATGCATTTCTACCATCTGATGGAATAAAATGTTCGGAGCACACGAACATATGATTGCTATCGTGAACACTCGAACCAGTAAATGACAACAAATTCTGCCTGTTTTCAAATTCCCTAGAAGTACGAATTCTCGAGTAAATGATTTTTAATACATTTAGCCAGTGCAAAAAAAGAAATATTGTTGGATGCTGATAGGCTTAATCAATTTATATATAATAAAAGTGACGTATGACTACGCAGCAATCTAATTCCCATACACATTCAATTAATATATCAAAGCATATGTTTCCCTCGCATTATTCTTTGTTTTTCCGTGCTTCTGTCTCGAAAAAATACTTAGAGAAATGTCATAACAACAAAAAGTAAGGGCTCTAAATCACACACATAAGGTATAGCAAAAACGCAGATGACGTCACTATAATAACCCGTTGGGAAAACAATTCGTATGCAATATAGAGAACGGTGAATAAATGTCAATAGATCTCTATCTCTTGCTGTACAGAACCGCGATTCGCAGTGTAGCAAAAGCTGCTAGTGTTTTTAGGTATCTTAATTTTGATCTTATATTTTGCTATACTTTGTTCCAGCTTGCATGTTTGTCTGCGCTTCTGAATTATTTTTTCAGCCCTTGTTTTCCACAGACAGAATTCTCTAAAACGTTACATGAAATATTTGTAGATTATTTAAGCTACGACCATGCCAATATATGAAACCTACACACTTAGAAAACTTTACAGTATTCGGTAATTTTTTACCAAACTTTCAACAGCTGAACGTTCGGTAATCCGATTTACCGGTTTTCGGTGAAATTTTACAGTATTCCGGTAAAAAATTATCGGAACTTGTCAATTTTACCGAAATCCGTTAAATCGGATTACCGAACGTTCAGCTGTTGAAAGTTCGGTAAAAAATTACCGAATACTGTAAAATTTTCTAAGTGTGTATATAAATTCAAAACACCAGTTGCTGATCAAGAAAGTGAGACACGAAAAAGATTAACTCCCATACAAAGTCTCGTAGAGGGGTGTATGAATACTGTTTTTTTTTTTCAAATGCAATCGCACTTGTACAAAATATTTCCTGTACATTAAAATTCATAATATTTTGGAAATACTCAAGCTCCTTAGACAAAGGTATGTTGAGATTTCGTTCAAATAAAAAAGTCGATTAGAATGTCAAACATTATCAAGCCATTCTGACTGGAAATGCTCCTAATTGACTTTACACCGCAAGTTTTCACTATTACAAACGTGGCAGGCTATACTTACGTGTTATATAAAAATGCTTATAATTTTCAATCGTGGAATCAGCTGTCAAAGAGGTTGAATACAACGGCACTTCTCAAGATGCTTAAGTGTGATATAGATCATTTCACGGAATGTATTAACCTCACTTTTTGACAGTTCAGGGAGTTTGTTTACTAGGTGATAGAATTCGAGCCGCTCAAACGAAAAGTTTTCATTGGCTTTTTCTGTACGATTACGTAAAAATCGACAAAGATTATTCTTTATGGCCTAACTGTCAAACATAAACAATGGTGTTTTCCACGAATTTCTCGTCATTGAAAACTCCCCTAATTAATCCACTGCGCTCGTTTCGAAGAGGAGGGGTTCATCTATCCGATAGAATTGGAGGCTTACATGAGTAGCTTTTGTGCCACGAGAAATTTACGGAAGAAGCCATTGTTTACGTTTGTCAGTTAGGCCCTAATGAAAAAGTTTTGTCGAAATATGTACGAATGACGTAAAAGTAAGCACTGGTGTCTGTTTTCCGGCTATTTTATTTCAATAGTAATAAATTTAGAGCACAAAATCTCAAACCGATCTTGCCGAAAATATTGTTAATCCATATAAACAAGCTCCCTGAACTGTCAAAACTATGAAAAAAAAAACGATGTACATACACATCCAATTTATTATTCGCACAAAAAAAAAAGTCAAAGAAGTCTATTTAAGATCAAATCATTAAAAATAACTATTTATTTATATTTACATATTCGATCTACGAGGAACAAACCTTCATGTAAGTACCTTGCTACTTTATACCAGCAGGTCTAAAAATATTGTCTAAGCTTGGAGCAGATTAAATTATTTTCCGTGTAAAATGTGTGACCTCAACCGCAAGATGTCGCGACTAAGAGCACTCAAAATTCATCATTATTTGTCGTTCAAGATATACTTCCGTTCTGTGGCTATAGGCTGGTTCACACATTAGGCTGGTACATGAATAATAGGACGATTGTTGTACCTTTAACAATATACATTGAATCGCAGTAGGTCTAGTATTTATAGTGTGTGTGTTTGTATCTCAATATGTCTATTTGTGTAGCGTGTTTTTTTTTTTTTAACTGGTATATTTAAAGGGGGGAAAATTCTGTGGGGGGGGGGGCCCGCCGGCCTTGGGTTGGTTGGGAAGATAAGAAGCACCATGGTGGGAACCCATTAATAAATTTTAAGTAGCAATTGGGAATTTTGGAAGGGGGGGGGGGAATTAGGCTTTTTGTTGAAGGGTTAGTTTTTTTTGGTGGATTTTATAGGATTTTTTTTGGTTTGTTTAGGGAAAATATTTTTTTTTTTTTTTTTTTTTGTGTTATTTTATATAATATTTTTTTTTTTTTTTTTTTTTTTTTTTTTTTTTTTTTTTGCGAACTTCTTTGAAAACAGTTGCGTTTTCAAAAGTTTGTTGAACTCCTGAACAGCTTTTGTTTTTTTTTTGTGGTATCGGTTTAACTTCACAGCCCATAGAAATTTTAAGAAAGTCGAATAATTGTTTTAAAATACGCAAAACTTGTAAACGAACGTTAAAACCTATGGAAAGACAGGTTTTCTGAAAATTTCTTCAAGATCCATAAAACAGTCAAGCAGTCTAAAGAGCATCGTTGAAGTCTATAAAACTTTAAGGAAAGCCGTAAAACACGTGGATTGTCGTTTAAAATGATCGTAACCATTTCCGAGATGTCAGCATATGTTTTGCAAACCCAGTAACGATTCCTAAAAGTTTATAGAAACTCTTCCTGCTAATCTAAACATGTTTCTAACGGTTTGTTAAATTAGGGATTTTTTTGTGACGTTCAACCAAATTATGAGACATTTAGTGACTAAAATTTCCATAAATTTCTTTCGAACCACTTTTGTCAGTCCGTAAAATTCATATTTTTTCAGAAATTCCTTTTTGGACTTGGTTGAAGGCTTCTGAGGAAGCTTTCGGAATATCCTTAAAAGTCGTCTCGAACATTTTTAGAAAGTCCGTAAAACTGTTTTCTAGAACATCCAAAACGTTTGTTGGAATCATAGAAAGTCCGGAGAACTATTGCAGACTGAGAAGTTTGAAAAGCGAATCCCAAGTAACAATTTCAATGCATCTTCAAGTTATTTTTTATTTAAGTTTTATCAGAGTGGCATGAAAGCAATACCATTTAGTTATGATGTGTTATTGGTCTCAACATGGTTCTGAAGAAATCCTTTTGAAAATGAAATTAAACTGTTGGTCAGTCTTCCGTTTTCGTTTCCGGTGGAAACGCCTTTCATTTGATACCGTCGCACCATTCGTAGGGAGTCAAAAACAACAACTATCGCACGATACGGACTTCTGTTAACAACTTACGTCCGCCTGGATAGACGGTGTCAAATAGAAAATTTTTCATCACGAGTCTTCAACCATTGACAGGCCTCAAGAGTACTGTTCATCCATTGGCTGACTCAATTCTTTTCCAGAGTATGTTGAACCGTCCATTCCACTTGGAATGGATTCACTCCGGAATCTACTTGGATTCCTTTACGCTGACTGACCTAGTTTGTCACACCGCAATCGGTTCACTTTTCCATCAAAATTGGCTGTGATCAAAGTTTCATATTGTTGGCACAGAACAACAACACCACACTTTTGTTCTTCATCAACAACGTCAACGTAAATTGACGCTTATCATCGATGAAGGTCATGAAATAGTGCACTTCTGCAACGCCAACAGGTGATACCGTTCCGCAAACGTCTGACTAGATCAGCTCCAAAACACGCGAGAGCCTTTGCTCGCTACGCTTCAGATTCGGCTCCCAGGTCTGTACCCCATCGACGAACGGCTCAGACACTCATCGGTCAGCTCTAATCCAGCGATCATGTCAGCTTCAAATTAGCACGAATGTTAACAGTTTTTATCAGGAAATGGATTGCAAATTGTAAACTGTTCACAATCATGCTAACGTGGACTAATGAGAAAAAGTCGCTAAAAGTCGAGAAAACTGGTAACTACATCTTATTACAGAACACACAATATTTGAAAGTAAACAAAAACACGTAAAGCCGTACATTTCGTTCCGCAGATTGAATCTTCATTTACCTTCGGACGACGGAGCGCTGGTCAAGCTCGTTGAACTTCTCAACCGCATCCGCATCTCCGCTCTCGGTCAGCTGCACTTATTCATGATAAATGTTTTCTATATCAACCTGTTTATCAACTAATAATAAGATTTTTTTTTCAGCAACATTGAAAACAATACGGCGATTCGGGTGACACTTCTTGACACTTTTTCGAACTTGTCAGTGCGCATGTCTGTGGTGGAAGCGCGCAAATTAAAGTCCCGCTACGCATGCAATCACGTGGCCGTTCGAAATCGTGCACCAATGGGCGGGATTTATCTGAAGCGCGTCAAGCAACGGTGGCGGGCAACAGAGTCGAACTCACGGTTCTACCGGTATCGTTGCAAAATGAGCCAGCTATTTGTTTTGCTCGTAAGCTTTGCTGCGCGATGCTCACGTAATTTCGTGTTCGGCGGTAAATTTTCCTTGATTTTCATCTGGAAAATCTGCGGCTTGGTGTCGTCTTCTGTGTGAAATCGTTGTTAAGTGTTTCCCGAAGTGTGGTAGCAGAAGGGGGAAGAAATAAAATTATTTTTTTGTGATGGGTGGAGTCGATGCGACCAGGTGGAAACCACGAAGAACACAAGGCACGGTCATCAACAAAACGCGTAACAAGTTTGCCTGGGCAGTTCTGGCCATTGGAACTACGACGTTCGCTGTTTACTAGTAAGTTGATGTTTTCTCCGTAGTGTGAATCAGGTTGATTAATGCTTTTCTTTAGTTCCTTTATCAGATTCCTCGGAGGCGACGAACTAAAAGAGCGAATGCGAAACGACTTCCTCAAACCATCGGAAGAAGAGATAGACCGACGGAATTTGATGAGGTTCAGTTTAGTGGCACCCCGACGAGGTGACACCATTCGACAGTTGCTCGAAGAGCAGGAATCCGAACGGAAGCAGAAGTAAAAATGGCTAGCGGCAGCGGTAGAACTAAGATTAAGTACGCTAAGTTAAGGCTTTTCAAGCCGTCGCCTTCTGGCAGCAGAAGTCAGCCGGACTTGGAGAAAAATGAAGGGTAAATTCCTTAGTTATTTCATCTGTTAATCCTGTTGATGGAATTCATATTCTTTTCATAGACCAAAGCCAGAAATAAAAAATAGACAATTTAATCATCAAGTACCAATTTCACTTTTTAGGAAAAATCCGAAGACTCCCTCCAGTGAATCGATCGAGCGCATGGAACAGGAAATTATTCATCTATCTGACTCGGAAGATGCAGGCCCGTCAACAAGAGAACCAGATGAACCGATTATAAAACGAACTCGTCTTGCTGGTCACGAAATGCCAGAGAAGCCAAAGTTACCCAAATTCCCGAAGAAACCAGCGGAGCCTGATGTTGGGGTCATAAGTAAATTTTTTAAAACCTCTGAAGATGACTTCGAACCCGAAGTTAAGAAAGACGCTCCTAAAGCAAAGACAAAAGTACAGCGGAAGGTTACCGCCCCCCGGAAACCACGAGCTCCACGGAAGGCGAAAAATCAAAGCGACATTAGAAAGGTTTTCCAAAAGTACAAGGACAACGACGAAGAGCTGCTCAAGAACCTTATGTTGGAGCATGCTCTGAGGGATAGGCTCGATCCAGAACAGTTCCAGATTGCTTTAGCCATGTCTCGATCGCTGGTCGATCAGCGTGGTTCTGAAACGGAATTGAAGGAATCTCTAGAACAACCAGAGGACGATCCGAAAGCTTCTTCCAGTGCAAGTTCTCTATCATCGGATGAGCGAAGGATTCAGGGCATTCGGAATACGCTGGAACAGTATGGGTTTAAGTGCAAGAACAGCTACACCGACTACGATTTGAATGTGATATTTGGCAACGTACCGAAGAACGTGAAAAAGATCAAACACAAACGACCGACGATGCTGATCCGCCGGGATCAGGAAGATGTGGTGGATTTCATGGGAAGACAAGCGAAGCGATTGCTGCAAGCGGATTTAGAAAAACCGGGTCTGGACTGTAGTGAGGTTGAATTGGACGGACGGACGTATGGAAGCACGGTGTTTTGGATGAGTCAAAATCCTGCGAACAGTGCGGAAATCCTCACCGAATACTACGTGGAAGCGCTGGTAGAGATGAGTGAAGTGAAGGCGGGCTATTTACTGAAAAGTTGGAGCTTAATTCCGGGTCGGGAACGAACGCCTGAAAGGCAGTTGGCGAAGGAAGATAACGTAGAGGATGAATGTCTAACGTCATCGATTGGAAAGTGTGATGGCGGGGAAGAGTTGCTCGAAGATCCGGAAGACTCGAAGCTGGACATGAACACGGTCCCGGAAGAGTATCGCCAAAAGTATAACAATCAGGTTCCGATTCATGTGAGGGTTCCCAAGGAAACGGAGAATGCGAGGGTTCTCGAAGAGGGCCGACGATCGGTTTCGCCCGATTTGTTTGCTTCCGATAGTGCTGGGGAAGAGGATGGTAGGGAAAAGTCCGTTCAAGAGTTGATAGAAGTGCAGGAGACGCCTCGGGATGCAGATGAACAAGAAGTAAGGTTCCTGACAGCGCAGGAAGAAACGGCTGAGGAGAATGAAAAGGAATCAACAGAGGGCGTTGTTCGGGCAACGAGTTCCGAGAACATTTTCGAGGATTCGGATCCAATTTTCGACTTCGAGGTTTACTCCAGTGAGGAAGGTAATTATCATTAGAAGCTGTTGGCTTTATTGGCGAGTTTATAGTCCCAAAAATTGGCACAATTTGAAATCGAATAATTATTTGAACTTTGAAATAATATAGCAAAATATGGAACTACAAATGTGTTACATAAGCCCCGTTCGTATTTTATTCCAGCGCATTGGAATTGGGAATTAAATTCAGACCGTAGTCGTAATAAATCCTTCTTGTATAGTGGTCAAAAACAGAATGGACAGTAACTGTTTATTCTATAGCTGGCTCATTTATAGACATGTCAAATTAATCACTGCCTACTAGGCATAAGATAGATTTGTAGTCGCCTTCAGTCTGCTTTCGGGATCCCCAGCATATTCTTCACTTCGCATCACTTGCCCACACTGCATCCACGTACATTTCCTTCCAGGCCGGAATCGGTTTTCCCCAAAACAAGTTCGTGGTCCATGGTATGCTTGAGGTAGAGGAGTTTTCTTTTGGCTTCGGTCCAATCTGCCTGCCGTGGTGCGCTCATAGACCTCCCCAGAATGGAAACACTTACCGCAATATCCGGGCGAGTATTTACAGCCGTACAGCAAACACCCGATGAGGCTGGCGTATTGATGGTTGTCAGACAACCTCTCTTCCTCATCCTTTTGCTGGATGTGGCCAGGATCCATGTGATATTTGGACGGCTTTGCTTGATCCATGCCAAAACGTGTCAAAACTTTCTGAATATACGTGTGGGGGTTTGGGGATTATGCTTTCTGGGGGGGTCTCTCCCGGGTGGGGAGGGGATGGGGGGGGTGGCGCCATGTGGCCCCTCGTGGATGTTTTTGGTGCGTTCGGTCACTTTTTTTTTTTTTTTTTTTTGTGGGGGGGGGGCTCCTCATTGTGGGTTGTTTGTAAGCGTGGTTTTTTTTTTTTTGCCTCGCGTGCAAGGGCGGGTCGTTGTTTGTCTGTTGGGTGTTTGTTTTTTTTTTGAGTTGGTGGTTGTTTTTTCTCCTTGAATGAAGAACAAAATATTTGATTAACTACTAATCTTTATTTTAAGATTTGATCGTAAACAATCACGTGCGAAAGGTTCAACATTTCTACTCAGATGACAGCTCGAGTCGCCATGGCTAATAATAGGGGTTTTTACCAGTGTTGCCGGGCGATGCCACAGGGTCCCCCCAGTTACACCAAAAATCTGACACGATGGCCAGATTGTGTAACTTTCGTACGATGATCATCTGATGGATGTTTCTGTAAATCTGGGTTACAGGTGAACGCCGCTTTAATCCGGTCAACTGAAATACGCTGCTGTTTCCCAGAGATGAGAACGTCGAAAAACTTGTCTTCTCGTCGAATAACTTTGAATGGACCTTCGTAAGGATGCTGCAACGGTCGCTTCACAGAGTCCACTCGTACAAATACATGTGTACAAGTTTTCAAATTAGCGTTAACAAAAACTTGTCGTTGTCCATGAAGTTTGACACTTTGGGGTTTCATGTTGTCGAACGTATGGTGAAGCATCTGGGCAAACTCCGATCGATTAATATCTCCAGGGGTGGATTGGGAGAATTCACCAGGGATCCGTAAAGCTTGACTATAAACCATATCCGCAACCGATCACTGTAGGTCGTCCCTAAATGCTACCCTGAGTCCCAAAAAAGGATCATCGGAAGTTCATTGAACCAATTCTTAGAATCAACGCACATAATCGATGCTTTTAATGTTCGATGGACACGTTCTACGATGCCGTTCGCTTGTGGATGATAGGCAGTCGTACGAATGTGGTGTACTCCTAACATTCGCGTCAGCTCCCGGAAGAGATCAGACTCAAATTGTCTTCCCTGATCGGTTGTCAGGTTTTCTGGAACACCAAATCTTGCTATCCATGTTGAATACAGTGCTTGAGCCACTGATGATGCTGTCATGTCAACGAGAGGAACAGCTTCAGGCCACCTAGTAAAGCGATCAATCATGGTCAGTAGGTAGCGATATCCTTGTGACGGTGGTAAAGGTCCAACCAGATCAATATGTAGATGTTGGAAACGAGCATTCGGTAAGTCAAATTGTCCCAACGGCGAGACGGTGTGTCGATGTATCTTCGATTTCTGACAATCCACACAGTGTTTGACTAACTCGTAAATGTCGCGGTTCATAGCTGGCCAAACGAATCGTTCGGATATCAATTTCCTACTGCCTCGTGCTCCTGGGTGAGAAATTCCGTGTAGACATTCCATGATGGTTTTTCGCTGATTGCTTGGCACGAATGGTCGTGGTTTTCCAGTAGAGACGTCACAATAGATCTGTTGAGAGCAGCCACTCATCCTTTTAGCTTCAAAAAATCAGCGACGTAAATTTGGACCGCATAAGCTGCTCAAGTTTCGCGTCGTTTTTCTGGTCTCGTCCGATTTGGTTATAATCCACCGAAGTAGGCGCCTGTATACTCTCCACGCGAGACAATGCATCGGCGACGTAGTTTTCTTTTCCGCTGACATGTTGAATATCCGTTGTAAATTCCGATATGAAACGGAGGTATCGTGCTTCGTGTGGCAACCGAGAACTGGACTCAGTTGTTAACGCATACGTTAGTGGACGGTGGTCAGTAAATATCGTGAAGTTCCGCCCTTCAAGAAAGTGCGGAAAATATTGTTCCCGGGGATAAGCTTCTGCAGATCAGCTTGAATTTCGGATGCGTGACAAACAAAGCGTTTGTATCCGTTGGCGAGTGCTAGAAAACGTCGAAGTTCCTTCACTCGAAATCCAAGATAGCTTGGACGCGTGTTGAAAGAGGCCGTACTCCATCGCTGCTGATCATATATCCTAAAAACTCCACAACCTTTTGGGCAAACACACTTTTACCCAAATGAAGCACGAGTCCATGCTGGCGTAAGCGGTCAAACACGATGCGTAAATGCTCCTGGTGTTCAGCAAGAGATTTAGAGGCGATGCATATGTCATCTATAAAGACGACAACAAAATCAAGATCACCAAGGATTCGGTTCATGTAGCGCTGGAACGTCTGACTTGCGTTACATAACCCAAATTGCATGCGGGTGAACTCAAACAAGCCAAATGGTGTAATAACCGCTGTTTTGGGAATGTCTGCTTCTTCCATTGCAACCTGATGGTACGCCCGCTCCAGATCAAGAGTTGTGAAAATGGACTTACCATGAAACGAGTGCAACAGATCGTGGATATGTGGTACCGGATAACGATCATGTGGTACCGGATAACGATGGTGACATGATTGAGGCGACGGTAGTCACCAAAGAAACGCCATTGACCGTTCTTTTCAAGCACACCATGTAAGGGGCTTGCCCAACTACTGCTCGATGGTCTGCAGATTCCAAGGTCACATTCTTCCTTTGCTGCTTTGACTTGGTCCGGATGCATTCGTCGAACTTTAGACGCCACGGGTGGTCCACGGGTAACTATGTGATGAGTTACGTCACACTGCGTAGGGCAACGAAGCGTCGAAGGCAGTGTGATTTCCCGGTACTCCATGAGCAAATCGTGGAATGGGTGGTCGGCATCAATAAGTGTTACACTATGCAGAGCAGCAGTCATCATACCGCCAGAAGACTTTAGGCCGGTTTTTCCATCTATTAATTTTCGATTTTTTAAATCGACGAGTATGCCGAAGTGTGCCAAAAAATCAGCACCGATTATTGGCATTGTCACCTCAGCGACGAGAAAATTCCAAATGAATTTGCGTCTCAATCCTAGGTTGACAGATAGTAGTTTTGTTCCGAATGTCCGAATTCTACTTCCGTTGGCTGCGTGGAGCGGTTGCAAAATGCTGCTGTTAGTTCGATCTTTTCTGGATGTGGGTAAAATTGTGACGTCAGATCCTGTGTCAATTAGAAAGCGTGTATTGTTCGTCTGGTCGAAAATAACCATTCGGCGACTTTCAGACACTCCTGCCACCACCGCCGATGATGATGGGGAGGATTCTAGTTTTTTGAACTCCATGAACATGGTTCGCGGCACCGTTCAGCATCGTTTCCGAACTTTTGATGGTACCAGTATATTCCGGAGCGTGAAGAGGAACGAGAATCACTCCGATTGAACGAAGGTGAACGACCTCGTTCAGGGTTAGAGATTTTTAGGCGTCGTATTTCCGCTGTTAGAAGTTCGATCTGTTCTGCTAGCTTGTCACCACTGTTGTTGGATGTAGGATCGTTGTGCACCACAGCAATTCCGGGGGTATGAGTACTGGATACATCGGTAATCTTGTCTGCCATTTCTGCTAGCTTGTCGATGGTACCATCGTGGCATGTGAGGATAGGTTGAATGTTCGCCGGAAGCCGTTGAATAAATATCATTTTGAGCAGATTGTTATCTACTCCCAGACCCGTCGACAATTCCCTCATTTTGGCTAAAAGATGCGTTGGGCGCATATCGCCAAGATCCTGAGCTCCCAGTAACTGTTCGAAGCGATTTTCGGCAGATACAGCGAAGCGAGCGATTAGACGATCCTTTACCGTTTTGTACTTATTTTCTGCAGGAGGAGCAGCTACCAAATCGGCTATGTGACTTATAACCGATTGATCCACTTTGGCCACAATGTGGTAGAACTTGGTTTCATCATTGACGATTTTTGCAAGGTGGAACTGCGCTTCTGCTTGCTTACCTTACCAATCAGACTAAGGCCGGTGTGACCTCTGCTGTACACAGAAGTTGTTTCCATTGTAATCGGTCCATGGCTGTTCCTCGCCAGCCTCGCTGTCTGCGGAGGGTCCGCACGTCGCCTTCTACTTGATCAACCCACCTTGCTCGTTGCGCGCCTCTTCTTATTGTACCTGTCGGTTCGTTTTCGAGAACAATTTTCACAGCGCTATCGTCCGTTGCGCTTCTGCTTGCGCAAACCACATAGCCGGATCTGATTTCCAGAAATCCGGTAGTTTTACCGCGAAGGATGCGGTTGTGTTGCTCTCGTCCGGCATTTTTAGGTTAGAGTTTCCACTTCGAGATTAAACTAGGCGAATATCGATACGTAACCGCGTAATCGGAACGAAACTCAACGATTTCATCACGTCGGGGTCACCAATGTAGTGATCGGACACGGAATGAAGAACAATATGTTTGATTAACTACTAATCTTTATTTTAAGATTCGATCGTAAACAATCACGTGCGAAAGGTTCAACATTTCTACTCAGATGACAGCTCGAGTCGCCATGGCGAATAATAGGGGTTTTTACCAGTGTTGCCGGGCGATGCCACAGTCTGTACAATGACTTGCGTAACGAGCATACTACGTTCCCGTCACCATCTTCATATCCAGCATGCTGGCGCATGAAAATTGACAGCTTCAGGTTCCCGTGAGGAAGGCGGTTTTTACATCCGCGTATTTGATTACATTCCTCGTTGACTGGCAATCCATAGCAGCACTTGAAAAGTTACTTGACGGACTACTGGCGCAAAAACTCGGCTGATGCACCTTCGTCATCTTCACCTTCGTTCGAGGTATCGTACATGCTGGAATCTACATCCGTTTGCTCCTCCTCAACCAGAGTTTCATCGATGTTATCTTCTTCTTCAGATTCGGAAACCGCATCACCAAGATCACCCAAGGGATCGACATCGAACTGCTGGACGATTTCGCACTCGTACTCAACGATTTCAGGATCCGACATTTTAGAATGCTTGATTTCCTCCTGTTCCTATATTTCGATAAACTTCGCATCTCTGCTGATAGTTATTTGGCGGTGGTGGGATCCATGAACCGGAACGCTTTATGGTTATCAGCATACACCACGAACGCGAGCTTCTTACCCTTAGGATCGAGTTTCTTACATAAACTTCCTTCTTATAGTGGTCAAAAGCAGAATGAACAGTTTTTTTTACGATTTAATTTCATGTTATTTTTGTCCCCCCGGAGCATCGTGTAGCATGTAATTTTTTTTAAGTGATTTTGCAAACTTCATCCTTCGGTGGTAATTTTACATTTCAATGTATGTTATGTTATGTTAATATGAGTGTTGAGTTTTAATTTTTTAACCTACTTAACCTACTATTTGATAACCTAATTTACCAGTGCTCAGACGAGCGGGTGGTCCGAGGCCGCGGCACTCATGATGAAGCTCTCGATTGACTCGTCTACACGGGCCTGGATAGTCTTGCACTGTGCAGCGTGATGGAGGTCACGTATCCTCGTATCGAACGGAGCATCCAGGATTGTCCTCAGCAGCCGATTTTGGGCCACTTGCAGCTTCTTCTTGTGGGTCTCGGCACACGTACCCCACACCAGCAGAGCGTAGTTTAAAATCGGTGCGATGATTGCGTTGTGAACTGCCAGTTTGTTCCGTCGTGACAGTCTGGATCGTCGGGAGATAAGCGGATACAGCGTCTTCAGTAGCCCGATGCACCTGTTTTTGAGCTTTTCGGTATGGGTACGGTAGAGTTCCTTGTCGTCGATGGTGACGCCAAGGTAGGTTGTTCGTTGACTCGGATGAAGCATTTCGCAGGTGATAGCAGCGAACCTCCCATCGTACACATCGCTGAAATCGGTCGACTACGATGGGCTGGGCATGTCGTAAGAATGTCGGACGACAGCCCTGTGAAAACGGTTCTCAAAAACGAACCGACGGGTACAAGAAAAAGAGGCGCGCAACGAGCAAGGTGGATCGATCAAGTAAAAAGCGACCTGCGGACCCTTCGCAGACAGCGAGGCTGGCGTAGTACAGCCATGGACCGATTACAATGGAGACAACTTCTGTGTACAGCAGAGGTCACACCGGCCTTGGTCTGATTGGTAAGGTAAGGTAAGTAGCAGCTTTGGTGACGGTCGATGACGCAAAACGATGGCTTGGCTCTTGGCTTCGTTCACCTTAATCTTCCAGCTGGCCAGGTACGAGACGTACGTCGTCACACCTCGTTGTAGTCGGGACCGGTAGTGGTTGGGAGTCCTACCGTTGGCGATGATCGCACTATCATCTGCGTACAGCGCCAGGGTGCAGTTTGCAGGAAGTTGTGGAACGTCGGAGGTGTAGATGTTGTAGAAGATGGGGCCCAAGAGGCTGCCCTGTTGCACACCCGCTGGGATCGCTTGCAGATCGGAAGTGGCATCTGAAAGATGTACTCGAAACTTTCGATTGGAGAGATAGTTTCGTACCATTCTCGTGATGTAGCCTGGGACGTTCGCCAGCACCAGTTTGTGGATCAGTCCATCGTGCCAAACGTTGTCGAATGCTTTTTCCATGTCCACAGCTGTGTTGTTGGAGAGTGACTTGTTGCGTAGGATGATGTTTTCCACTCGGACCAGTTGATGGACGGTAGAGTGGCCTTTCCGAAAACCGAATTGCTACGGTACGATGACTTGGTGTTCTTCGACGTACTCCATCAAGCGCTGGAGGATGAGTCGTTCGAAAAGCTTGCTGACAGCCGACAGCAACGTGATAGGCCTGTAGTTTGACGGGGCTGTTGGATCCTTTCCGGGCTTCAGAATGGGGATGACTCTCCCTGTCTTCCATCTGGTCGGGAAATAGTTTAGCTGAAAGCATCTTGAAAAGATCGCTGCCAAAAACCGGAATGCTTTGCTGGAGAGCTTCTTCAGAACCAGGTTGAATATCTTGCCGGCTTCACCGTCGCACGAACTTCGTTCTCCGTCACTTGGCAGACGAACGGTGAATCGTCGGGTTGTTGGTCGAGTTGGTTGATAGTTTGCTGTACTGTGGCTTCGTGTGGACTCACCATGCTGGAGCCCAGGTTGTGCGCTTCGACGAGCTTGCTTGCGATCGTATTGGCCTTCTCCGACGGGGAAACCAGGATGCCTCTGGAATCGACTTTCAGCGGTGGAGCTGCTGTTGGCTTTTTCTTGAGCATCTTTGCCACCTTCCAAAACGGTTTCGAATGGACGCTCGTCTGCGCAATGCTGTTCGAGAACTGTTGGTTCGTGATGGTCGTCATTTGGTCCCCAATCATCCTGTTGTACAGAGACAATTCGTGTTTCTTCAGGAGGCACCCGGTTCGCTGGTATTGTCGCCTGATGGTGTTTCGTTGTTGAATAAGCTGCGGGGTGTAGGTGCCAATCGTGGTGAATTGTCTTCTTACTGGTACCCAGCGGATGCAAGCTTCTTCTGCGGTGTGGATTGTTTCCTCGAAAACACTCAGCTGTTGATCGATGGCTTCAACGGATGGTACGTTCGTTTCTTCGGGTAGACGTGAGTCCACTAGGCGACTAAAAGCGACCCGATGGTAGTCCCTTCTCACTGCCGCCGACGCTTGTGTTGGATTGCAGTTCAGTTCACACACCACCGGGTACTGGTCGACGGGTGTTTGGCATGGTGGTGATTTAATGGTATCGGCGGTAGGTTTAGCACTTGGTACCGAAGCGTCGGGATGAACAGTTTATTCTATAGAGGGCTTATTCATAGACGTGTCAAATTAATCATTGCCTACTAGGCATCAGATAGATTTGTAGTTGCCGCGTAGCTGCGCTCCACCTCGACGTGAAGCTTCTCCTTGAAGTTCAGTAGCGTAACCGCCTAGCTTCCATCAGTTAGATAATGATTAGGATATATTCAAATGCAATATTTAAAATGTACAAATTGAGACATACTAATGTGGAAGATCAGATTTTGGAGTTTACAAGGAGAGAACTCATTCTTTCATATTTCCAAAGCCTGATGTCATCAGTACTGCACTTGCAAGCTTTAATGAATGAAAATGAAATTTTGAATGAGTGATAATTTTCCGGTGCTACACCATGTTGGTATCATTTAGGCGCTTAACACTGTTTTACTACTCAAAAATAGATTCTAGGGAAACTGCCCCCATATTAATCTCATTGTTCCTTTATTCATCCTACGATGAATCAAACAATTGGGCAGTTGGAGGATCGGTTTCGTTTTCTAATAATGTTTGCTTACGTTAAATAACTACAACAAACATTACTAACTAATCCTGTCACGTGTATATCGTTTTATTTCAAGTAGGTGATGAGATTAATATAGGTACATCTTCCCTATTTGTCAACGATCAAACAAATCGTAACCTTCAATAACCCACGTGACCGACTGATATCTCCATTGTGTGCTATGCTTTTCTCTCTCTCACTTCCATTGTTTCATCGTCAGCGAAGATGTCTTCTTCTTTACCGGGAGGAAACAACCCTAACGAACAGCCGTCTTCCGAGTCCCACAAAAGCCTAGGCGATTTGGATCCGGTGGAGGAGGTGATCTCGCTCAGTTCCATCGAGGATGACGACAACCTCAAAAGCAATCAAAACGCCCCGACAGTGTTCAAAAGAATTTCCTCCAGTGCGATCGATAGTGGTATCAAGGGAAAAGAACAACGTTTCGACCACCAGCTGTTTCCTTCGCCTGGTAAAGATTTTTCCTTTCACGCACTAGCGATCAAGGACAAACTAAATCGCATATCGTGGAACGAAGTGGAAACCATCGTGCTAAAAGATGATAGTGATGAACTGGACACAGTGTTTACGATGGAATCAGTTGCGGATCGGTCTCTAGATCGAAGCGAGACGTCACTCATTACAAATGAAGCTGGCGCTGATGATCCCGAAGATGAGCTGGTCATATCCGATGACGAAGTAAACTATTCCATTCGTCAGGATTATTCAGTCGTATATAATGTATCCCCTATGTGTCCCTCGATGCCTGTCGCTGAAGAAGCTTCGGGGATTGATCCGGAGCCAAAAGATTCAGCCAACGCCGACGGAGATCTCGAAAACACCAAAGTATACTTTGACGTTGAAGACTTCAAAAGACTGAGCTCAGATGCGATCGTGTCAAACGAACATCATGGAAGCGACAACTCTGCGCCAACGGAAGTGCCGAACGAGTCAGTCAGCCGAGCTGACAATACGATGGCATTTCTGGACGGTCTCGTCAGGAAGTTTAACCTTCCTCCCACGCTAGGCAAACAGTCGACCTGTGATGATAATGCGAAAGAAGTCGACTTGGACGACTACATGGAAAACTATGAGATTCCAGACTTTCCAGATAACCATCTGGAACGAACTGAATGGGACGACGTGCAAAATAAGTCGGAGGAGAAACCGACGCCGATTCCATCGGAGCAATTAGATTTGGAAATCGAGCAAATACTAAGTCAAGCCAAGCAAACTTGCACTCATCTACATCAGCAAACACGTGGTAGTCCCGTTAGAAGGACAACTTCCGATTCCGTTCTAGCTGGCCCGAGCAGGCGTAAGTCACCTGGGAAACTACCAAAGGCAACACGGAAAGACTGTTTCGGCGACAAGTTTAAAGACCTCGCCCTAGAAGCTTCTCCTCCTCCAACTGGCATTGAAATTCGGTTGGATTGTATAAGTCCCCGACCGGACTACGACGGAATGGTGTCGCCATTGTTGCATCGTGAGCTGTTCAAGTTCGGTCTGAAGCAACTGAGTCGACCGAAAGCGGTGAAAATATTGAACCACATCTACGATCAGCTACATCCGATGGTGGATATTGTGGAGGTGGAAGAACCCGAACCGGTCGCGATTCAATGCGGACCCGTCTCCTCAAATAGATGTGTGAGTGACGATGCATTGCAAAGCCACCTCAGCTTCGTCCCGGAAATAGAAGGGGAAGAATTCATACTACCTTCGAAGCCCAGAAAGAAGGTAGATCAATTCTATATAGACACTGGCATAATTATTTAATCGTTCATTCTATCCTCCTTCTACAGACATTCTGGTGTGCCGTCCCATTGCACATTGCCTTCCACAATATGGTCAGTGCAGATCCGCGGCTCCGGCGGCAGATGCTTTGCTATCAGCCAATAGACTTGGACGAGGTCTACGGACACCTGAAAGAGATTGGACTGCGTTATGAAAGCAATGTAAGTGTGATTACAATTTGAGTACGACCTTTAATTTACGATAACTCCAACAGGATCTGATTGCATTTCTGGACAAACGGTGCATTACATTTCGCACGACCCAGGGAAGTGGCAGTCGAACGAAGAAAGGAACTATCGGTCAATCTCAAACCGTTCGCAAGACGGCGGGTAAGTCGTAAATGCCTTTTAATTAGAATTGCAGCGAAGTTGGTAGTGAGTACTTTCAATAAAGAGGAACACGCTTTGCTTATCTTCCATGGAATCGATTACTTATTCGTGAGAAAGGCTTCCACATCATGAACTTATAAATCTATTTCTTATCACCGTAAAGTAATGTGTTACAATGTTTGATAGAGAACCTTCACATATAAATAAATTTATTAAATACTGTGGGATCGTTATAAAAATAATGAGCAAAAAAATCGGCCAGTTTGTTTTCATAATTCAATTGCAGGGATTACTTCCATATGAATCTTTTATAAACATGTAGGCGCCGTTGACTTGAATTGATTTGATAGTATCGCCACAAGGAACGACTTGAATTGACTTGATAGTAATCGCCATAAGCAGTGTTCAATCTTCAACCTATAGGGGGGAAAGGGACATGGGAGCACCCTAAGCAATGCATAAGTTTTTTGTTACTAAATGCAATCAAATTCCATGTATTTCGCTGCTATATTTCAATAGAAGTCTTTTCACTGGATCTGATAACAAAAAGTATGAAATTAGCCATTTTGGACCATACCAATACAATTTTTATGATTGGATGGAAATGATAGCATTCTTAGAGGTACGGGGCTAATTGAGCACCCCATGGGGCATGGGGCATAATGAGCACATCTATAAAAATCGGTAGAAATTGTAGCTTTGAATCCTTTATATATTTTAACGATTAAAGATAGACCTATGAGGAATTAAGGATCGTTTATTGGAGTATTTTTATGTTAATATATTTACATCAAGATAAAAAAAAGAAAGAATCTTACGGATGGGCAGTTTTCACCGCTACATTCGTGAAACCACAAAAAGCACAGGCTGCATTTGCGCCAACCATGCCCACCATTGGAAGAACTGAAGCATTTGCCGCATAAATCACAAAGGAAATCATGCAAATTTTGCAAATTGCGCTTGTCCGCTTTAGTTAGGCGACCACGTTTTTTCTTAGAAGCTTCGTAACCATTTTTAGAATTTGCTTTTTGCTGAACCTTTCTCTCCTTCGTCAACTGGATGATGTCTCTTGTAGCCTGCAATTTTTTCAATGCCCTCCTGTATGGACTAGTGGTTAAGTTTGTTGCTTTGTCCCTTTTTCGAATGCTCGCAACCTTCCTTCCTGTCGATTTGGGAATCGGCAAAATAGCTGACGGCGGAATAGGAAAGACGCTTGATGGGCCGGGTTTAAAACGAATGTCCAATTTGTTTTTTGCTGGATGTACCGATCATCCGGAAACCGGAAGGGAGCTGAAACCCTTGCTTCACACGCAGTCTCAATGTCCAAAACCGGCGGACACCCTCTGTGTTCTTTTCACTGACACTCCATCGTGATTGACCGCTCTCATTGCCGATGTCAAATTGACATTTGTCCACCGCTGGCGATCCGTAAGGCGTTTATAATTCCGGACCATTATCGCACTTGAGCACTTCACACGAAAAATTAATAATGACAGCTTGTTGTTTTTCCTTATTGGTTATGTTCTTAAGCTGCTGCTGCTGTCCCACTTTTACCTCGTCATGGTGTGCATCATCATCATCATCATCATCATCATCATCATAAATTTGTCTTTATTTCTTATCATTTGTTGTTTGTAACATGTTCATTTTGTAAGTGATACAGCTTTGCTTTTCAGCTTTAGTTATGGCTATTTATACAAAAGAAATTTTTAAGTTATCTAGACCTATCTGGCCTTTAAATCTACCACTTAGATGGGATTGTTTGTTTGGGGAATTTTTAAACTAAACTAAACTAAACTACCTAACTATCTACCTAAGACAACTATTTACATTTTGCAATTAACTTACCTACTATGCACAACTAACCTACAATATACAGGGTGCTTATTAAAGCATGTTCCGATACGTTACATTTCTCTATAAATTTGTTCCTAATATCAATAATTTTTGAGTCGATTTTGGGAACGGTCGCGTCTAGATGAAGGTCAGTCGTTCTTGTTTCAAATGGGCGATCTAGGATCATTCTGAGCGTTCGGTTTTGCGCGACTTGCAGTTTGTTTCTGTGAGTCATTGCACATGATTCCTACACCGGAGCACCGTAGAATATTACAGGCGCTATGATCTGTTTGTAGACGGCCAGTTTGTTCACCCCTGAGAGGCGGGATCTTCGGCAACTTGACCAACGTTCTCTCCGCATGCGATCTGAAGAGAAGTTTCTCGTCAAACAACAGCCCTAAGTAAGTTACCTCAGTGGACCACTCAACCTTCTTCTTCTTCTTCTTCTTCTTCTTCTTCTTCTATTGTTTTGCGAGGGACTTTAACCTTTTCTGGTCATTCGTCCCTCAAAACCACTCAACCCTTGTGCCGTCAATGACTACCGTGCAAGATGGAGGTGGTTTTAGTTTGGGGGACTGCCTATGGAGGAACATGATTGTTTGGGTTTTGGAGGCATTGATTTTGATTTTCCACTTGGTGGCATAGTCAGCAAAGGTGTTCACTTCGACTCCACATGGCGATAGTTTCCTTTAACGAAAAGCATCGAAGAGTAAATCGACAAAATGAAGAATGTAGAAATGGAGTACTATTAAATATCTCATGTTTAAAACCTTAAAAGCGAACATAAAAAATATGGTACACCTAAGGTGAAGAAAGCATCCAACATCGTATAGGCCACTATGCCTGCTGGATACGGTCGGGAAACCGAAGAGCGAACACGGGAACGACGTTAAGAACGCCTTCAATAGTGCCAGCTGGAAGGCTATTGCCGAGTCGCTGTACAGAATGAGGGTCCCTGATTACCTGTGCCTAATTCTGAAGAGTTACTTTCAGAACCGGGTGCTAATCTATGAGACCGTCGTATGGCGGAGGTCGGTAAAAATCACGGCGGGAGTTCCGCAAGGTTCTCCAACCTTGGCCCAACACTTTGGAGATGTACAATGGAATACGCCGAGGCTACCTAAAGGCATATTGATCGTTGGCTTTGCGGACGACATCGTATTGTCAGTGACAAGCGAAACACTGGAAGAAGTGGACATGCTGGCGACCGAAGCAATCGGCACTGAATGCAGGGGGCGAAGCTGCAATCCACCTAAAAACGGAGGTGATTTTTTCAGCAACTACAAAGCGGTGCAGCGAGCAGAAATCGTCATCGGAGGGCATGCCATAGCCTCGAAGCGCGTGCTGAAGTATCTGGGTGTGATGATCGACGACCGGTTAAAATTTAACCGTCACGTGGATTATGCCAGCGAGAAGGCGATGGAGGCAATCAACGCGGTAGCTAGAATCATGCCGAATAGCTACGGACCTAGCATTAGTAAGCGGCGTCTACTGGCGTTATCGATACTGAGATACGTAGGCCATTCTGTGGCTCATGGCCATGCGAGTCCTGAGGGCGTACAGAACTATTCCATCGGAGGCAGTATGCGTCATTGCCGGACTGATCCCGATTGGCAGCACTCTTGTGGTGGACAGAGAGTGCTATCAACGGAGAAATATCAGAGGAGTTCGGAAGCAGGTGAGAGTGGAGTCGATGGTCAAATGGCAGCAAGAATGGGACACGGGGGAGAACGGACGATGGACGCACCGAATCTGTAGATCTGGATAAAAAGAAGCATGGAGATGTAAACTTCCACCATACGCAGTTTCTGTCTGGCCATGGTTGCTTCAGGCAGACGTCGACGCAGACGTCCAAGCGACACCGGAGCACGAGGTCTTTGACTGCCCTCGATTTGGTAATTGCGAAGCGAGAATGGTTGCCAACAGCGGGGCAGATACCAGCCCAGTTAACGTCGTTTATGCAATGTGTCGTGACGAAAGTAAGTAGAATGCGATTAACGGAGCCATTACGCAAATCAGCGAAAATGGCGGAGGAATCTAGAAGCGAGTGGTAGAGCGGGTTGTCGGTCTCGGAGGATGTTACAACAGCGGGGAACTCTCCGTCGTTGTATGGCAAATCCACCGTCGGGGACTACTCGAATCGATTGTGTCAAAGCGACTCATCAGGGTTCGGCTTCGGGAGAACTTTCACTGCCGCGGAATCCTCCGTCGGAGTATGGTAGATCCACCGTCGGGGACTATCCCGATTGCATAGAGAATGGAAGTTGAATGGCTCAGGCAAGGAGTAGGAGCTAAATTGTTTAGAAATCATAGTGGCTAAATGGCCAAGATTCCCCATGAAGTAATACCCTTGGGCAGTCCAAGGAGGATTCTGATGGATACGGGGGTTAGTGGGATCAGAAGTCGACTTTTTCTCAAAGTCGACCGTGACCACATTCTGACACAGTGCAGGCCTCTGAGTTGGGTTAGTCCATAAGGATTTCCATCAACCTTGTAAAAAAAAAAAACACGCGAACGTACACAGTCCTCAAAATTTTTACCTAAACATGTAAATTAATCAAATTAAAATCTAAGATTAATCTTAGTCAAAAACATATAGATAAGTTTCATGAATTCCTGATCGCACACAGCTAAAATGTCTCAAATTGGTACATTGTGTTGTTTACTTCGAGCCCGAAAAGAATCATAAAGCTCAGATCTGACTCCACGATGCTCAGCACCAAACAAAGTTACGCGATCTGCGTCCTGGTTACCTTGTCCACATTCACCGAGATTGCTGTCTCTCAGCCCGACACGGAACACATGGGCGTTCAAAGAATTATGATCAGACATGAGGCGAGACATCACACAAATGAATTCTCGACCCACATCCAACCCCCTGAACCTGTTAGAATCTGGCCCTTTTCAAATATCATTACATACAACAAAGACAGTATCACTGTTTACATCAGTGTATTTCTCTTTCCCTCTTTTGATTACACGCATACAAACACACTGATTCATGTAGACCACAAAAACAGAAATAAAACTTCATTCCATGTTCGTTCGTTAACCAAGCAACACGTTGTTTTTTCTTTCTCTATACTGCGCGTATCACAACAGGTTATGGGCCTGCGTGCGGAGAGAAGAAAGTGACGCCATTTTTCGAAAATCTTGTTTAATTTGCGGTCGCAGAGTGATAACATGGACGGATCACGTTTCAGCATCCAGAACAACAGCAACTATCCCAGCTGGCGTTTTAAAGTCGAGCAGTTGCAGTGAAGCCGGATGCCGAAGAAGAAGCTGTTTGGAAAGCGGGCAACCATCGGACTCCTGATTGACGATAATCAGCATAGCCTGATTCGTGCTGTGAGAACCGCCAGAGAAACGTGAACCGCATTGAAAAACCACCATGAAAAAGCGAGCCTAACCTCCAAAGTTTCCCTTCTGAAGCGCATTTGCGATAAACGCTCCACGGAGGGGGACATTATGGAGGAACATTTGTTTGCAATGGAGGAGCTATTTTCGCGGCTCGCCAACGCCGGGCAGGAGCTGGAACAAAACTTCACGGTCGCAATGATCCTACGGAGTCTCCCAAGCTCCTTCGGCGCTTTGACATCTGCCCTTGAGAGTCGAGCCGAAGCCGACCTAACGTTGGAGCTGGTGAAACGCTGGTGAAACTTTTGGACGAAGCTGCCAAACGACAAGGCTCAGAGTCGGATTCAATGCTGTGGTTCAAGGGAGACAGCCGGAAGAACAAGAAACAGATCACCTGCCATTTCTGCAAGCAGCCGGGGCATAAACAAATGTTTTGCCAGCGGTTCATTCGTGAGTCGGGAAAATAGAGCAATGCTCAACCACCGCCTTCCAAGAAGAAGGAAGAAAGTGTATCGTTCGCATTCGCGACATGTGTTATCGGGAGTAACAATATGGACAAATGTTGGATTGTTGACTCTGGCGCTACGAGCGCTACACCGTCGCGGACCGAAACTTTTTCGTTGGATTGCGCCCTAGTGATGTGAAGTACGCTAAATTGGCGAACGGAAAAGTGGCAAAAGTAGAAAGCGAAGGTTGCGTGGAAATCGAGTGCTGTGACGAGAAAGGTGAACGAAGAAAGATGACGTTAAGTTCGGCACTGTACACCCCAACCCTTTTCGATGAATTTGCTTTCGGTGTCGGCGCTCATACAAAAGCAGGCGACAGTGGTTTTCGACACCAGCGGTTGCCATATCAACCGAGGCGGTGTGATGGTTGCGGTGGCCAGCCTCAAGCAAGGATTGTACCAGCTGAACCGCCCGGACGAGGTTGTCATGGCAGCGAAGAGCCAGCACAACAAAAATTGTAAACACGTCTGGCACAGGCGGTATGATCACCGGGAGCCGAATGCCATCAAGCTGTTGAAGAAGCGCAATCTTGTGAATGGACTGGAAATATTCCATTTCCTAAAGAGTCCAAATCGAAAACTGTGGCCCCCTTGGATATCGTCCACACAGACGTCTGCGGCCCGGTAGAAGCTCCTTCGGTGAGTGGATACCGCTTCTTTTTGACTGTGACGGACGATCAATCTCGTTATTGCGCGGTGTACCTCTTGAAGGAGAAGTCGTAAGTAGCCGACAAGATGGAAGAAAAACCACTTCGGCCGCAAGCCGAAAATCGAGCGATCGGACCAAGGAGGGGAATACTACAACAAGCGGCTGCGAAATTTCTACAGGTGAGACGGGACCAGCGCACAATTTACAGCGGGTTATAGCCCCCAGCAGAATGGGGTGGCGGAACGTCGCAACCGCTATCTCGTGGAGATGGTCAGATGTTTGCTTTTCGAAGCTGACCTCTCGCAGTGCTACTGGGCTGAGGCTTTGAACACAGCGGTGTACCTCCAGAATATTTCACCGTCGAAATCTGTGAGTGTTACCCCGTTGTGGTTCAACGTCAAACCGGATGTGAGTCATCACGAATTTTCGGTAGCAGCGCGTGGGTCCACATACCGAAAGAGAAACGCAAGATGCTCAGCGAGACATCCCAAAAGCTTACGTTTGTGGGCTATTCGGCAGAACACAAGGCCTACAGATTTCTTGATCGAGCAACGAGAAAAGTCATCGTGAGTCGTGACGCAAAGTTCGTAGAAGGGACGCCTGCAGCCAGCGGTCCGGAAAACACGTCGAGCAACGAGGAGAGCGACATCGTCGAATTCGAGTTCCAGCTGAAGAAAACAAGTCGAGCAACCAGCGAGACGTTTCGAGCGTTCAACTAAAGGTGTGCCACCAGCAAGGTACACCGATGTAACCGGTGTCATGACGCATAGCATCGATGGACCCAGAAACTTCAACGGAGCGATGAGCAGTCCCGACAAAATATCCTGGAAAGCGGCGATGGAGGACGAGATGGCCTCTCTCAACGAGCATCAAACGTGGGATCTCGTCCAACTCCCTACAGGTAAGTAGGCAATCGGATGCAAATAGATGGACTTATAAGAAAAAGGAAAACGAAACCGGACAAACCGTACGGTATAAGGCGAGGCTCGTTGCGCAGGGGTGCTCGCAGCAATATGGTAGTGATTTCGACGAGGTGTTTGCCCCTGTCGTTAGACAACCGACCTTGCGAACGATTTTGACTATTGCAAGCAGAGACGGTATGCTGGTCAAGCATCTGGATATTAAAACAGCGTACCTGTATGCCGAGCTCAAGAAGGACATCTATATGAAGCAGCCACCGGGATTTTCTGCGGACAATGGCCTGGTGTGCCGCCTGAAGCGCTCCATATATAGCCTCAAACAGTCGGCATAGGTCTGGAATGAGAAGATAGACAATGTGCTCCAGCAGATGCAGTCGATGCAGATTCCTGCCTATATGTGCGTGAGCGGAACGGAAAGCCAACGTATATCCTAATCTACGTCGATCATATCGTCGTGTTCTGCCATTCGGAGCGCGAGTTTCGGCAAATCTGCAACGGGTTGCAGAAGCACTTCAATCTGTCCAGTCTCGGGGAGCATCAACATTTCCTCGGTATCCATGTGGAGAAGGTTGGAGATCACTACACTCTCAGCCAGAAGAACTACATCGAGAAGCTCGTTACCAGGTTCGGGCACGAGGATGCGAAGGCTTCGAAGATTCCCATTGACCTGGCTTACGTGAAACAAAGGGAGGAGAAGGAGCTACCCAACAACTTCTCCTACTGTAGCTTAGTTGGCGGTTTGTTATACGTCGCGGTCAATACTCGTCCGGAAATTTGCGTCAGCACGTCAAGGCTGGGACGCAAAGTGTCGAAGCCAACGAACCGTGATTGGACCGAAGCAAAACGGGTCCTAAGATACCTCAAAGGAACTAAGGATCTGCGGCTGCACCTAGGATCAGGAAGCGGAGACCTTGAATGCTTTGTCGTTGCTGACTGGGCTAACGACGAAGGAGACAGGAAGTCGAACTCCGGCTTTCTAATCAAGTACGGCGGCGGATTAGTGAACTGGGGTCGCGTAAGCAAACATGTGTCGCGCTATCATCTACAGAGGCGGAATTTATTGCGTTGGCAGAAGGCTGCCAGGAACTTCTGGGGCACTTGAAGCTAGCGAAGGACATCAACGAAAAGCCACCTCTACCGATCTCTGTGTGGGAAGGCAACCAGTCTTGTATTTAACTGGTGGAGTCGGACCGCATAGGAAAACGCTCGAAACATATCGACACCAAACAGGCTTTCGCTAGGGATTTGCTGCAATGTGAAGTCAACGATCTGAAGTACATCCCAACAGCGGAAATTGAAGCCGACATCATGACCAAACCGTTAGAGCGAATCAAGCTAGAGAAACATCGAGATGCGATCGACGTCAGGGCGATTACCGATACCTTCTTCGTTGAGGAGGAGTGTTAGACTCTGGCCATTTTCAAATATCATTACATACAACAAAGACAGTATCAATTTTTACATCAGTGTATTTTTCTTTCCCTTTTTTAATTACATGCACACAAACACACTGATTCATGTTAACCACACAAACAGAAATAAAACTTCATTCCTTCGTTCGTTCGTTCGTTAACCAAGCAACACGTTGTTTTTTCTTTCTCTGTACTGCGCGTATCACAACAGAACCAACATTTTTTCGACACTTTGGGAGTAATAGAATGTAGCAATCGCTCCAAATCTCCTTTACTTCATTAAAATTGATAAAAATTCGTTGAAGGCGATATGTCGATCATAAATATCGACTTCCACCTTTGCAAGCGGTTCCGTTCTCTCATTGCTCAGAATCGAACAACGAGATGAGATGGGACCAACACAAAGCTGATATTTGTTTATTTATTTATTATTTATTATCACCGGCTCCAACAACAAAACCTTACAGACTGTACTCATTCTAATTTAACTTCAAAAACAAAACAATTCGGGCAATCCGATTTTTGAAAACACTTCTGGACATGTTAAAATCGAAGTCGTCAGAATTGTCATTGAATGACCGAATAAATGCGTGTTGTATCCGTAGTTGGTTCGGTGGAACAGCAAGCAAGTTGGGGTTCCGAAAACGTCGAGGGGGAATGTTCAGCAGTATCTGCTCGAGAAGCGCAGGACAAACAACTCCAGCGGATCAACAGCAACCTCGCCAGCACGTTTACCATCACGGACACAATGGCGTTTCAATCCGCCCTCTACGCCGCACATGGGTGGGCTGAAAGTGCAACGGGTGTTTCCTGGACGGGGCGGTCGTGTATGGAATGCGGAAGTTACGAAAGCCAGTTCAGGAGTGCCGATTCGGTCAGTGGCAAAGCTGGCGGTTCTGGAAGTAGGTAGTACAGCTGCAGTAAACTCCGGGAAATACGCGTCAGGGGATGTACTGAACGGCAAGAATCCTGCACCCCGCTTCGAAAGGGTCACCCGATCACATAGCAAACGATTATAGATGACAACTGCTAAACGTGGAAATGTATTGTGCCCAACGTTAGTCAAATGTGTTTAGTTCGTTTCCTACCTAGATACATGTAAAGAACACGAGTTAAATTAGCTTATCACTAGAACATTGAATTCCATTAAGTCTATCCTAAGACTTGTTAAAATCCCTTAAATCTAGTTACAATTTAAATAGTAATTTAAATTGTAAAACCCAAATTGGTCACTAATTGGAGTAAAACATACTGCAGCTAAAAAGCTGACTCATACGATTCCTTTGATAATCTGACTGTCCCTTCAATCATCCTACGCTTTGGAGTATATAGATTGCTTCTTATTCTTAATAATGTTTGTTTATCTTTAACAACGAGCGTGTCAATCCTTTGACTTCGAGCAGAAACGATGTATAGAGACACGCACGGACTGAAACCAAATGAACCAAACGATCCGTCAAACGTTGAACCAAACGAACAAAGTAAATATAGATATTACTAGCTGAACCCGGTGCGAGCGCTGCTACGCTTGCAACTAAATGAAGGAACATTTAATAGAACTGGCACGTTTATGGTTGTTTTTCGGAATGAGTTTTTTTTCTTGACTAAGAAGAGGTTCAAACTTCTATCAGAACATCATTCTTACCCACGAAATACACGTTTTGTGTTTAAGTAACCTGGATAATTCTCATGTTTGGTAGAAGTTTGTGTTTCATTTGTATGGCAACCCTCCCTTCCAGAAGGGGGTGGTTTCTTAAACCCCATACAATCGTTGCCTTCAAAACCCCCCATAGGCCACATTTGGTTCCATTTGCTTGATTAGTTCTCGAGTTATGCAGAAATTTGTGTTTCCTTTGTTTGAAAGCCCTTTCTGAGGTGGGGAGGGGGGGGGGGGGGGGGGTGATCTTGAACCACCATAGAAACATTCTTGCCTTCTAAACCCGCTGCATGCTAAATTTGATTCGATTTGCTTGATTAATTCTCGAGCTATGAAAAATTTGTGTCTCATTTGTATGAGAGCCCCCTTCCTGAGAAAGAAGAGCCACAATAGATACATTTCTTGTCTTCAAAAACCTCCACATGCCAAATTTGGTTCCAGTTACTTGATAAGTTCTCGAGTTATTCAGAAATTTGTGTTTCATTTCTATGGAACCCCCCTCCTCCTATTACAGATGGCGGAGGAGTCTCAAACTACCATAGAAACATTTCTCTCCTCCAAAAACCCCCACTTGCCAAATTGGGTTCCATATGCTTGATTAGTTCTCGAGTTTTGCAGGAATTTGAGTTTCATTTGTATGGGAACCCCCCTCTTACAGAGGGCGGAGGGTTCTCAAACCACCATAGAAACATTTCTTGCCTTCAAAAACCCCACTTGACAAATTTGGTTTCATTTACTTGATTAGTTCTCGAGTTATGCAGAAACTTGTGTTTCTTTTGCATGGGAGCCAGCTCCCCCTACCAGAGAGAGGAGGGGTCTCAAACTATCGTAGAAACAATAATTGTCTTAAAAATCCTTACATGCCAAATTTGGTTCCATTTGCTTCATTAGTTCTCGAGTTATGCAGAAATTTGTGTTGCATTTCTATGGACCCCCCCCCCCCTCTTCTAGATGGCGGAGGGGTCTCAAACTACCAGAGAAACATTTCTCTCCTCCAAAAACCTCCACTTGCCAAATTGGGTTCCATATGCTTGATTAGTTCTCGAGTTATGCAGGAATTTGAGTTTCATTTGTATGGGAACCCCCCTCTTACAGAGGGCGGAGGGGTCTCAAACCACCATAGAAACATTTCTTGCCTTCAAAAACCCCACTTGACAAATTTGGTTCCATTTACTTGATTAGTTCTCGAGTTATGCAGTAACTTGTGTTTCTTTTGTATGGCAGCCCCCTCCCCCTACCACATAGAGAAAAGAGGGGTCTCAAACTATCGTAGAAACATTAATTGCTTCCAAAATCCCCACATGCCAAATTTTGTTCCATTTGCTTCATTAGTTCTCGAGTTATCCAGAAATTTCAGTTTCATTTGTATGACAGCCCCCCTTCTGGAGAGGGGAGGGTTCTCAAACCACCATAGAAACATTTTTCGCTTCCAGAAAGCTCTAATTGTAACTTCTGTTTCATTTGTATGGGAGCCTCCCCTTTCAGAGAGGGGAGGGTCTCAAATTACCATAGAAACATTTCTTGTTTCTAAAAACTGTCACATGCTAAATTTGGTATCCTTTGCTTGATTAGTTCTCGAGTTATGCAGAAATAGGTGTTTCATTTGAATGGGAGCCGCCCCTTTCACAGAAGGGAGGGGTCTCTAACTACCTCAAGAACCTTCCTCGGTCCCAAAAACTCATCCATACAAAATTTCAGACAGATCGGCACAGACAGACACAAAGACAGAAGGACAGACAGACAGACAGACAGACAGACAGACAGACAGACAGACAGACAGACAGACAGACAGACAGACAGACAGACAGACAGACAGACAGACAGACAGACAGACAGACAGACAGACAGACAGACAGACAGACAGACAGACAGACAGACAGACAGACAGACAGACAGACAGACAGACAGACAGACAGACAGACAGACAGACAGACAGACAGACAGACAGACAGACAGACAGACAGACAGACAGACAGAAGACAGACAGACAGACAGACAGACAGACAGACAGACAGACAGACAGACAGACAGACAGACAGACAGACAGACAGACAGACAGACAGACAGACAGACAGACAGACAGACAGACAGACAGACAGACAGACAGACAGACAGACAGACAGACAGACAGACAGACAGACAGACAGACAGACAGACAGACAGACAGACAGACAGACAGACAGACAGACAGACAGACAGACAGACAGAAGACAGACAGACAGACAGACAGACAGACAGACAGACAGACAGACAGACAGACAGACAGACAGAAGACAGACAGACAGACAGACAGACAGACAGACAGACAGACAGACAGACAGACAGACAGACAGACAGACAGACAGACAGACAGACAGACAGACAGACAGACAGACAGACAGACAGACAGACAGACAGACAGACAGACAGACAGACAGACAGACAGACAGACAGACAGACAGACAGACAGACAGACAGACAGACAGACAGACAGACAGACAGACAGACAGACAGACAGACAGACAGACAGACAGACAGACAGACAGACAGACAGACAGACAGACAGACAGACAGACAGACAGACATACAGACAGACAGACAGACAGACATAGTTTGTTCGCTTCATCGATAAGAAGGAAGTTCAAGCACGGTCTTCCCTTAGCTCAGTCGGTATAGGTGTGGCTAAAAAGCAACACCATGCTGGAGGGGGCTGGGTTCGATTCCCGGTCTGGTCTAGGAATTTTTCGTTAAGGATAATTTCTCGACTCCCTGGGCATAGGGTATGATTGTACTTGCCACACAAACATACGAATGCAAAAATGGTACCTGGCATCGAAAGCTCTTAATTAATAACTGTGGAAGTGCATATAGAACACTATGTTGAGAGCAAGCAATAAGCTTGAAATGCTAGGAAAGAAAAAGAAGATTGTATTCAATCAAGCTTAAAAAAAGGTGTTCAACCATACTGCTGATTCCTTAGCAATTTTCGTTGTGCGTCTCTGTTATCGGCTCTGATCTCTAGTCGTATGCATTAATCGATGGCAGTAGTTTTTAGGGGGCTTCTGGCATTCAATTGGAAAATGTATGGCGATTTTTGTCAAAAAACGAAGCCATTCAATACTTCCTTGCGCTAAACTGGCCAGCTTATAGTATCACTACTATATCACAACGTTTATAAGAAATTGGGGCCTTCACCGATGTACAAGACTGTTATTTGTAGTGAACTACGCTCCAAAATTCTTCATAAATTTAATGAAAAGCATATTGGCTGACTCTCCTAACATAGAAGTCTGGTCAGAGGAGCATCTGAAGAAGACCATGACGATGCTGGTAGAAAAATAATTTCAGTTCTAAAAGAACACGACATGTTGCTGAATATGCAGAAATGGATGGAAGTGAGCTATTCCAAAATCGGAAGTTGAGGTTCCAATTTCCAGACGTAGATGATCTTAGTACTGCTGTTTCGCCATCCGAACATTCGGATAAGGATCCAGTTCAACAAACATTGAAAGGGAAGGAAGGAGAAGATTTAAGAAGAAAAGAATTTGGTTTTAATGAAAAACCTGAACCCGCAGAACAAGCCGCAACTTATATATTGTGTACGCTTCATATCAAGATAAGTGTCGTCACTCTCTATGGGAATATTATATCTGTCTTCTATAGTATTAGTGGTCATTCCATTGTACAGGTTGGACGTACATACTGGGCATCACAACTACCACGAAAGGCGTTGTGCTCCGGAAAGAAATTAGAATAAAGAGTTTTGCAATCGGTTAGAGGCGAAGTGATGAACTTAATATAGGGAAGACGATATCTCGCACAAGTTTCAGCATTTTTTTCAATTTATAGAAAGTCATGTGCACCTTTTGGTTCTCCCTTTGCTCAATTGGCAAAGGAGCACCATCATGCTGGAAGCGGCTGCTATCGCTTCTCGGAATAAAACTAGCCGTACAATCATACTACTGCCAAAATGATACTGACATCGAATGCTCTGAAATAAGAATTAATAATAAGCAAATTCTAGGGTTTTTTTTCATTAGAGCAAATCTAACATTGTGAGATTCTCTTCGGTCTTGCTCTCTTTCATTCGTTACAGCGCCATTATAAAACATTCGACGGATTCTTTAGTACAGATCGAAACACAACAGTGCTGGCTAGCATACTCTACAGATAGTAGAATGAAAAATGTACAGGTGATTGGATTATGAATGAAAGAGAAAGTAATCAAAGAGAGTCTCTCAATGTTAGATTCGCCCTAATGAAAATAAAAAAAACCTAGAATTGTGGGACATGCCAAGAGAGAAGAAGAACACGTGCAGCATTGGATTTTGGATAGAAATTGGTCTTGCAACCAAAGCAAATGTGTTTTTTGTTAGAATTATAATTTGTCCCTCGTTTGTAACCATCATACTTGCAGCACGGTAAATCTGATAAACGCAATTTAGAAACTTTTGCTTGTTTTTCTTTTTAATTTTTTCTTTCATTTTTTAACGTCCCTTGAATAAAACATGTGTCGAACTTTGTTCCGTATAGAAGTGCCATAAGCTTCCTCGGTGGCCTTAATTTTTCTCTCCCATATGTAGCTCGGAAAACTTTAAAATAACTACCAGCTGAATGGCAGATCAGTTGCAGACAAAAATAAAGTGATGTTCGCATGAGGCACCGGTAGCAAATTCCAATAATTCACATTCTAATATTTTTCCTTAGAAAAATAGCTTCAGCATTGAATGTGGAGGGAAGTGGAGCTTAGCAAAGCTTAGCAATGCGATAAACTGTATTTTCCAGGAACACATTCACGTCACTATCAAGCCGCCGCCTCTTATCACATTCAAGCTCTGCTCTTTGAAAAATTCCAAAATGTCCGCTATTTTCGCGGAAGCCAAAGGGTATTTAGGTAAGAAGAAACTTTTTTTTTTCAATTGCACTTGGGGAGAATTCACGATAAGAGACCGATTGGGCAGCACATGATTCAAAATGACGAAAAACAAATGGTCAAGTACCGACAGGAAAGCTCCTAGTTGATTGTTCGGAATTCACAATTTCTGCAAGCAAAAAATCCCTGTCAATTTTTGAACCCAATGGACGGCACTCTCGCTCTGGATGGGAGCATAAAATATCTCTTCACGCTTGCCTGACCACATCAGTCTTCGTTGGACGGCCGACAAGAGTGTCTCCCTGCTAGAGTTCTGTGTTTCGCTATCAGTCACAAAGTAGCTGTCGCAGTTCGCGCATTGCACTTCCCGATTGCTTGGTTGATTAAACTCAATCATTTCAATAATAATAACAGTCAAACTAAACGTCTACTGCGTCGACCAATTAGTGTGAGCAATGTCGTGCAGAAAAGTAACCTACATTCAGCGTTCGGCATGCTCTACTGGCGGGTAGGTCGTAAAAGTGAAGTAAACCTATCTCACATTATAACTATTGAAGGCTCTTTCAGACAGCGGATTGTTACCGTTACGCAGCAATCTTCCGGATCCGGATGGGTGCAGGTTCCACAGCTGCAACAGCAGCACCAACATGT
The DNA here is from genome assembly GCA_024533555.2 of Aedes koreicus. Lineage (NCBI taxonomy): Eukaryota > Metazoa > Arthropoda > Insecta > Diptera > Culicidae > Aedes > Aedes koreicus. Next base: position 120,802 of record JAHHFK020000446.1, read on the forward strand.
GGTTATCCATAAAACTACCCAACCTTCGCGGACACCGACGGCAGTGACGTATGGAAGCAGTGGTGCGGCCAGTTGCTCGTCCTTCGAAGCAGCCGTTTTGGATGAACACAATCGACTACGTGCCCAGCACTCAGCCGAACCGCTAACGCTCAACTCAACCATTAGCCACTGCGCACAGGAATGGGCTAAAGTAAGTGACCTATCACAATCGATTCCCTGTTTTGGTGTTTAACTTGAACACCTAGGATCGTGCGCATACTGTAAATCGGTGTTATTCATTGCTTTGATGTCAGTTAAAGATAAGGATGGCATTTCTGTCTAACTACTCATATCAATATCTTTGATGAGTAATTCCTGTCTTGTCGTTTTTTTTAATTCTATCAGAACATAGCCAGCCGGAACTGTATGCAACATCGTCCGAATAATCGTTACGGTGAAAATATTTACGCTTGCTTCGGTAAAACGGATGTCTCGGGAGAGGAGGTAGTCCGGGCGTGGTACAACGAAATCAAGGACTACCGTTTTGGCGCGGCCAACCCTAGCAACTTCAGTCAGGTGGGACATTTTACTCAGCTGGTGTGGAAGAACTCGGAACAGTTGGGAGTAGGCATCGCTAGGAATGGGTGAGTTGTGAATATGTTCATGTTCAGACGGTTTGTCTTAAATGTGATTAATTTGCAGGAACAATATCTACGTTGTTTGTAACTACGATCCCCCCGGAAACTTCGGCGGACAGTACACGACCAATGTTACTCGCAGTTAGTTGGGAATTCATCATAAAGTAGAATTTTAGAATGATTACATATTTTATTAAATGCTTTAAATTTGCTCGATAATATGCAAGCGATTTTATTTATGTTTTCCGAGCTACATAACAGAACTAGGTATTCTAGTTGACTTCAGCTGCATCAGCTTAACTTAACGTGGCAAATCTGCGGTGTTTTGTTTTTGGGTGAGTTACACGTTTTTGCAATAGTAAGTCGAAATCATCAAAGCTCGGTGAAAATCGTTATCTTGGATATGAGCGGTTGTTGATAAGGATAAATGATATGGATTGTGTCTGGAACGGGGGGGCGCAGCTCTATCCGATCGATTGATTGTTTAATCGGCTGTTTTGAGAAGAGCGTACGATTATAGGATGTCCCAGAAAGTATAAGCACGATTTCTACACGAAACCCGATGACGTAAGACAGCTGATTGTTTCATTGTTTACATTCTGAAAAACAAGTTGATGTGTCGGAATTGAATGTTTGCAACAAAGTTATCAAAATACGAGGCATTTCTCCTGAAAAGCGTATACAGATTGTGCATAAATTGTGCACAAATTGCGCTCTATTCCTAATATCTTACTAAGTCAACTGGCGAAACTGGAAAGTGTGAGTATCTGAGCGGTTCGAAATGCCATCCGGAAGTTTTGTGAGGCTTTGCGGACGCATCGAAAGGTGGTCAAAAACGGGGACCAATGGATCGAAAGATGGACGCGAAGATCACATTTGCTTTTTCGAATAAAAAAGCAGTTCTGTTCGAGATGTTGCCAACAAGTTGGGCACTTTTAAGAGTAACGTCCAGCGTGCCAAGGCAAGAATCCATCTAAAACGTCCCGAGTAGAGTCTGAGGTCAAATAGAAAACTAAATATGATGTTGTGATGTTGCCGATAATGCTTACTAAGGTTGCTGTCGGTTTGTTCGTTTTAACGGTTAAAATATCAACATTGCTAGCACACATTTATTCCTGTGACATCAAATTTAAAACTGATCCTTCTATCAGTGAAAGCAAATTGAAAAGTCAAATACTTTTCTCAAAAAGTTTTAAAAACTGTCGCAAAGCGCCGTTGCGCTCCCCATTGTAGCTGGTCCTTAACCCTGGTGGGCGTAAGCGAGCGGAATACTTCCCCCATAGGCGTTCGGATTTGGTGGATATTGAAAAACGAAGCAATCACTGATTCAAGCATGTCTGACAGCAACCGTTGGTCTCATGAAGAACTTCATAATTTAATCATTCCTAATCAAGCTCTCGCCAAAGATAGACGTATTTAAAAACCTTCAATAAACGTTATAAGTTCTTATTAGTTCCCGTCGAGAGTTTTAATTCCCGAACCTCAACAGGTTATGGGCGACACACGTAGAGAAGCTGTGGTTCAAGGAATCCCGCAATTTGCTGGCACCGGATATGATACCTGGCAATTGCGAGTCAAGATGTTCCTGCAAGCCTCAAAAGTTTGGAATGTGATTTCCGAGGAGCCCCCAGCGGCAGCGGCTGAAGCAGCGAAATGTCAACAATCGGATTGGAAGGCCAAGTCACTCCTGGTGAGTTTCATTGCGGACGAATATCTCGGGTGTATCCGTGACAAGGACACCGCGAGAGAGATGTGGAAGAGTGCGAATATTCCGGCTTACCAGGCGATCTGAACACGAGGCGCAGTGAACGGGAGCGCAGATTTCTGGGTAAGTTGCTCAACTATATAACCGGATTCGAAGCAACTGCTGTCGACCCTCTTTCCCCAGATGTGCCAGGTAGTTATGGCGATATAGCAGCCTGTAACAATTCCGATGGCTGGATGACGGCGGTTCAAGACGAACTACAATCGATGGAATCCAACAACGTCTGGAAGTTCATGAAGCGACCCGATGAAGTCAAACCCTTGAAGATCAAATGGGTATTCCGGCTTTAGGAAGACGAAAATGGACAAGCAGTTCGCTATAAGGCACGACTTGTGGCGAAGGGATTCCTGCAGCGACCTGGGATCGACTACGAGGAAACGTTTGCTCCTGTGGCGCGGCTAGCCTCTGTTCGTGTGGTGCTCGCGGTTTGTGTTCGTTATGGCTTTTATCTACATCAAATGGACGTGAAGACGGTCTTTTTTTCATGGCGACCTGGAGGAAGACCTGTACATTAAAGTTCCCGAAGGTGTGCATGCTGGTCCCAATACCGTTTGCAAATTGCAGAAGTCGATATATGGGCTAAAGCAATCGCCACGTTGGTGGAACGAGAGGCTGAATTCAGTTTTACTAAAGCTGGGATTCACACGATCAAGACGCGACTACTGCCTGTATAAGTCAGCTACTAAAGGCGATGAGATTTTCCTGGTGATCTATGTGGATGACGTTCTAATTGTCGGCAGAAAAATGTCCACGAACAAACAGCTGAAGCAACGATGTCAGACTGTGGAAACGTGAAACATTTTCTGGGCATGAAGTTTGATTACCATCAAGATGCTGGAAAGCCGGAGTTGTCACAGGAAGCAAATGTACTCAAAATTCTGGCAAAGTTCGGAATGTCGGAATGCAATCCCGCGAAGACCCCGATGGAGAAGGGACTCCAGCTGGATCGAGAAGGTTCACGGACTGCTGAGCCATACTGGGAACTATTAGGAAGCGTGATGTACCAGATGCTTTGTGTGCGGCCGGATCTGTGTTTTTCGGTAAGCTACTTGGGTCGTTTCCAGCCGTGCCCTACAGAGAACCACTGGAAGACTCTGAAACGAACAGTCCGTTACTTGAAGGCTACCAGCAGCATGGGTCTGGTGTATACGCGAGCAGAAGGATCCAAACCACTTGTAGGCTACGTGGATTCTGACTGGGCATCGGATCTTGAGAACAGAAAGTCTGTTACTGGCTTTTTGTTTGAGGTGTTCGGTTCAACCGTTTCTTGGGCAAGCCGAAAACAAACCACGGTCTCGACGTCTTCCAGCGAGGCGGAATATGTCGCTTTGAGCGCGGCAGTTTCGGAAGCAATATTCTTGAACGGAATTCTTGAGGACCTCAATTGCAAAGCTAATGGACCAGTTTCAATATTTGAGGACAACAGAGGATGTATGGCACGAAACCCGGAGTCCAAACGTGTCAAACATATCGACATCAAACACCACTTTGTCAGAGACAACGTAGCAGCAGGAATCATCCAGATTGAACCCATCGTGGATCAACAGGCGGACATATTCACAAAATCCCTGGACGTCTCCCGATTCCAGATTCTTCGATCTATCATTGGAGTCTCGAAGCAATCGCTGATTCAAGTATCCCTGACAGCAACCGCTGGTCTCATGAAGAACTCCATAATTTAATCATTCCCAATCAAGCTCTCGTCAAAGATAGACGTATTTAAAAACCTTTAATAAACGTTATAAGTTCTTGTTAGTTCCCGTCGAGCGTTCTAATTCTCGGACCACGACAGTGGATAATATAATTAAAGGAAAAGGGTATGCCATTGACATGTATTCACTTCTACTGTTTCCCCTTTTTTTGTAGAGCCGTAAAAACCACCGCGACCAATTAGAGGAATACTGTGGTATGACCCATATGATTTAGCAGACCAATTTACCCATCAGAATTGCGATGTCATGGGCAATGTTTGACCATGCATTTTGTTCCTGTCAAAATAACATAGCGAATCAAAACAAAAACAAAGATACTTGTACCAAAAGGTACTGAAAAGCGCAAGAGTGTATGGCAAGGTGCAGACTGCAAGGTGTACTTCGAAACTAGGGGTTCTACAACAGTGAACCAATTTCAAATCGCTAGTTGCACATTGATTGTTGCTTGGACCCAGTACAAATTGACTTCGTTTCTACTGGTGAATTGCTTCAATAATAGAATGAATTTAAAAAAAAAAACCATTCCCAAACTAACTTTGACTAACATGTATATGCTTTAACAGCATTTAAAGCTGCTAAGCTAACGTTTGCATTTAAAAAAATGGACAAATTTTTTTTCATGGGTTTACCTTCACCCGCACTGACAAAACTACCCATGCAGCATCAATCATAGTAACCCATGGGTCAGCAGACAAAATTTGACAGCTCTATCAGTCGAACTCTAACCGTCATGGCAAAAACAGTGAAGCAACTCCGTTCAGAAGTGTGCGCGTTCAAAGAACGGCACCCCGCCGCGTTGAAAACGGACATCGTGCGGCACTTTGTGGACGCCGGATACGCCCGTTCCGGCATCTACAACATCTTGGCACTATTAGACAACAATCAGAGCATCGAAAGAAAGCCCGGTTCCGGATGGCCGACGACCCTGAGCGACAAGAAGCTCCAAAGGATGCTGAAGAGGAAGATCGAGGGAAAAGTGGCTACATCGTTGCGTGCGCTTGGCCGGGAGGTCGGTTCAACCGGCCAAACAGTGAAAAAGTACCTGGCGAACATGAACATATGTACATGTAAGGAAGCGGAAGTCGCGTACACTGGTTTCGGAGCTGCAGGCTCTACTCGATTTTTCCAGCGAATCGCGACGCGGTGGTCGTGATGGACGACGAGACCTATCTCGTCCTGGATGGCAACGACTGGCAGGACACTTCGTATTTTACTTCCCCCACGAAGGAAGTGAGCTTGAAGTTCATTTCACACACCAAGTTCCCCAAGAAGGTGCAGCTGTAGCTGACAATCAGCGAGAAGGGGATGTCAAAGCCGCTCTTTTCTCACTCCGGAATGGCCGTGAACGGGGAAATTTGTAGTACGAAATGCCTGCCGGACGTTGCGTCGTTCATCAAGAAATACCATAAGGGCGAAGACGCGGTGTTGTGGCCGGATCTGGCGTCGGCCCACTACTCGAGGCGATCGTTGGAGGAGATAGTGCGGCTGAATATCGATGTGGTACCCAAATCGGCGAACCCGCCCAACGTTTCCCAGCTGCGTCCCATCGAGAATTTCTGGGCCAACCTGAAGCGTAAGAAAACTGAGGAGGAATTGATAAATAAAACGAAGAAAGAACTCAAAAACATGCCTACACGCATGTTTTCGTCCGCCATGGTGAATGTTCCGGCTAACTGCCGGAAGGCCGCTTGTAAGGGCGTAGATTTTTTTTTGCAAGTAAGCTTAAATAATTACCGTCCATGGGAAATTTATCAAAAGCAACTATCTGTCTTAGCTTTTTTTTTTTCCCTTCCAAAAAAATTTTTTTTTTTTTTTTTTTAATTTTTTTTGAGGAAAAAAAAATTTTTTTTTTTAAGAAAGAAGTAAAAAAATTTAATAATTGAATAATGTGGGTGGAGGTGGGTGGTTTTGGGGGGGGGAGTTTTTTTGTGGGCTGGGGGGGGGGGTTGGGGGGGGGGGGGGGGGGGGGGGGGGGGGGTTGTTGTGTTGTTGTTGGTGGGGTGTGTTTTGTGGGGGGGGGGGGGGGGGGGGGGGGGGGGGGGGGGGGGGGGGGGGGGGGGGGGGGGGGGGGGGGGGGGGTGGTTGTTTGTTTGTTTTTTGTGTTTTGGGGGGGGGGGGGGGGGGATGCCATATTTACAGACATGTCTGTAAATTTGCAGACTTTTCATTTTTGTTGCAGACTTTTTTAACGATACAGACATTTAGCAGACATTTTATTTATGTTGCAGACTTTTACAGACATTTGGAATGTATTTTCTAATTTAAAAATAAAGGTATTTGGGTGCACTGAAACTGTTTTCAAATGACACTATAGGTTGTTGCACCTGACAACTAAGAAGCAATCAACTCTATCCATAAACTAAACCATAAATACAAGCATTAAACAATATATACCTCCGTATCAAAATACGAATAAACTCACTAATATGGTACAGTTAGATAAGTCCAAAGTGAGTGGGTTTAAAAACAAATCTTAGTTCTTATACTAGACTGAAATGCTGCTTAAAATACACAACACGCAAAATAACACTCAATTCTCCATTAAATACACGTACATGATAAAACATAAATATTTAAACAAAAATATAAAATGCACCTTTTCAATACCCGTAGATAAATCGAAGACACGCAAGTTGACAGCCCCTTGACTTTAACTACAAAAAAAATGGGGTGGGTTATATCAGGGATATAACCGCGAGGTTTCCGTCAAACCGCGTTGGTGTGTTAAATAATAGTATCATCTAATTTATAAATATCATAACACATACGGTTGGTAAACATTGAAATGTTTTTGCTTTGATCCGTCCCTTCTTATGAATTTTGCTTCATACTGTCCTTTCGTTACTCTTTTCTTTGTGAGCTATGCTATTCAACGCTAGTATATAGAACGCGAGACGAACCAGTGTTCGACAGATAATTGTTCACTCGGGACTTTGGCGATAAATGTGGTAGACATTATTTGAATCAATATGAAAACATAGGCTGAATTTACAGTTGTTGGGGTCCGGGGGCAATCAAATTGTGGGTTTATGTTTGGTCCTAATTCCATGTCAACCATGTGTCCATGAATAACTGAAACTTATTTTACGGCAGCCCCTAAAATGTGGAGGCCAGAAACCGTGACCATGGTCCATGTCCAGGTCCAGCCGGTAGTCGTCTGTCTGTCATCTCTTCAGTCATCTTAAATGCAGCTCTAAACTGACCATGTCGAATGCATTCAATGAAAACATACGATTTGACAACTTCCGCGTGGACTTTGGTGGGTGGGCAAAGCCTTGTGTGAACAACCAGCTGAGAGCTAGTGTCCAATACTGAACTCATTTCGGTTCGACTCGCTTGATATGTACTAGCGTTCATAGTATAGCCCAGAAAGAAGAGATGCGAAAACGAAGTACGAATCAAGATTCATAATAAAACAAAAGAAGACAATTTGAACCATTTGTTACTCGATTCTGAGAACCCGGAAAGGGAAAACCTTATTTTCAACCTGTTCATATTCAGATTTTTATGGGAGCAAAAGCTGGCCATTTTGAAGTAAAAAAATGAACTACTGATACTAATAGCACTTTATTGAAATTTTAATACAACAAATTTGTAAGTTTTTCTGATCAAATGGTGTATAAATGAAGTCATTCCATTCATTCGAACGAAAGTTATTAACGTTCAAAAACCTTTCAGAGCGTTACGCTAATCTCATTTTTTTTTAATTTTGAAATGACTCCCGGTATAGAAAAGAGAGACGTAATCCTACGTTGATAATTTCTTTTTATCCAAACATTTTATTTCATAACAATAAGTATGAAACTGAAGTGTAGTTTTTTTTATTAATGAAATAAAAATAAAAATTTTGAATAACTCTTTAATTTATGTAACGGAAAATTGACTCTGTAATTCATTGTAATTCAATCGTTATTTTTGGACAAAGAAAAAACAGTTTGGTTGAATTTATCAATTGAAAACTAAATTTTGATTTTAAAATACAAAACTGGAAAGAACGTTATAGGGGGAAAAGACTATAGAAAATTGTGTCATCTATGCGAATGCTTCAATCTTAAGTGTCACTTCATAACTATGAAACAATATGGTAAGATTGCATACAATCCAAGAAAGAGCTGCAGAAATGTTTATATAATCATACATATAGCGAAAATAACATAACTCACTCGCTTATTACGTCTTTTCGTCGAAAGAAGTCAAATTTTGCAAAAAATAAAAATTTACAGACTTTTTTAGGCATTCCCAGACATTTCAAATTTTTATCGCAGACATTTGAAAAAAATATCTGGCATCCCTGGTGAAACTTATTTTTTTATAGGGGAAAAAAGAGGAGAAAAAAAAAAAAAGGGTAGTATGTGTTTTTTTTTAGGGGGGGGGGGGGGGGTGGGGGGAAGGGGGGGGGAGAGGGGGGGGTTGGAAAGGGGGGGGGGGAGGGGGGGGGGGGGAGGGGGGGGGGGGGGGGGGGGGGGGGGGGGGAAGGGGAAAGAGGGAGGGGGTCTCTCGGATCCACGACGATCAGCTCGAGCATATGCAAGGAAAATTCACTTTTAAGCTGATGTGGGATGCCTATTTTTGAAAGGAAAGGTGTAGCTAAGAGGATGCACTTGAACCACTAGTTGCATGAGCTAAGAGCCTAAGACACACGAGTGGAACACTGCAGGAGCACTTTGTCAAATTTGATCTTTTTGATGCGGATGTACCGGAACGTTGGAGGGAAAATCAACGACATCGATTAGGTTTGCCGTTTGCTTCCTTCTCTGGGATCCGAATATTATGCGGTCGTCACATCGATTTAATCGCAGCCGGAAGAGTAGATAACAATGGATTTGATTTTGTTTTGGATTTTGCAGTAGAAACTACCATTTCGAGGGTAGGTGTGCGATCACATTTGATTTTGAGTAGGTTTCATTATTCGTGTAGTTACGACTTCCGCCAGTAGTTTCATGCATGTTGCAACCGTTGCAACGAGAGAAAATACCGGGAGAGCGCCAAGTACAGAAGGAAAGGGAAGGAATGGATAGAGTGCTGTTGTTTTTCTCACCTATCGTTTTTTGATGAGTTTGGCTGACAATGTCACAGCGATGTCGCGCTACACGATAAAAGTTCATCCGCAACCACCATGCAGCTCATCAATCCACCGTAAGGTGGATTACGGTGAGCTGTTGAGTTATGAAGTGAGCAAAAGGAAGAAGGCAACTGTTTTGACAGTTCTGGCGAATTTTATGTTGTGAAATAATTTAATGATTATCATTATTATTATTATTATTTTTTGCGCAATTTATTTAAAAACCGGATTATTTGGATGTATATTATTGTGTCCTATACTATGCCAACACCGACGATCAAGCGGAAAAGGAAGGTAAATGTAATCATATATGTATGTATACATAATTATTATTATTCTTTTCAGGTTTTTGGTCATGCTCGTGCATTCCCGAGCAAAACGAGGTGAACGAGGTGCTTCCGGTTGATTTTAGGCGTAACGTTTCTCTGTTTTCGTTAGGACCGTAAAACCGAAACTTATAGTCTCGACTTGAGACCGCCTTCAGAGGCCGTTGTTAGGGATACCAATATTGACGACCTGTTAGTTCTATTTCTAGAGGAGCAAATCTGACTATTAATTGATAATAATTATATGTATATTATAGAATAATTTTTTTTAATTTTTTAGAATAGAATAATCAACTTTACAGAGCCGAGTTTTGATTTCTATTTACATCAGTTATCTGAAAACTAATGTGAGTGGGGAGAACCGATTACTCGTGGTCTTCTCGAGGTTAATAGGAGAACAATTTACCGGATGGGAAAATGGGCGGGAATAGAGACTAGGGGTCACAGTAGGATCTACTTTATACCTGTAGGTACGCGAAGTACAGATGGTACGCATTGTCCAGCCATTTACTAACCCTGATTTTTCTAGATTTTGTTCTTTACAAACAATATCGTCAATCGTGTAATAAATGATGATACAATATGAACTTGTTGGGGTTCAAAGATCTGAGATGCCACGACAGCTTCATGCCACTTTTTTTTAAATAGGTGGGCATCGATGAAGTCAAACTTTAGCCATTATTCCGACTAAATGGAAAATCTTGACTTATTTACTGGTCTATAAGAGCAACTCCTTCTGAGATGATACTACCAGTTAAAAAGCAGCCCAGTTAGCGAACACTTGGTCTAATAGAGTATGTTTCTTTTTCAGCATATTTAATAACAATCTCATAGGATATCTTTGTTATAAAATCGTGAACTGTTATTTTTCTTCATATAAAAACGACACCTGATGAATAAGTTCTGAAATAAAATGTATACCAAGTTAAAGATATATGTCTGCCGAGCAACTTTACCGCAAACCGTATCTTAATGTATCGAGTTAATCTCAAGATATTTATAATAAATGTACTGCCATTTCTATAGAATTGTGATAGTTTTAGGACGCTTGGATAATATGAGTTAATGTTGTGCAAGCAGATAATCGAATCTTCCGGTCAGCTTCTTAGTATCATGCTATGGGGTACGGGATGGTTATCTACCGAATGCCTGTCGATCTGTTAAAGTTAAAAGTCGTCTGTATTGAAATATGTCAAGTTATAGTATTCCGCCCATTATATCACAAAACTTTGCCGGTAGTTGAGCGGATTGTAGATAATCAAATCATTCGTTACAAGCCCAAGACTCACTTGGTTGGTGCTAAACCGGTAGTATGCAAATCATTCTATCTAAACTACTGAAGGATTTTTTGGGGTCGGAGAAGATTCTGATGATGATTCGAGACCCCTCCTTCTCTGGAAAGGGAGCCGCCCATACAAATGAAACACATTTTTATGCATAATTCGAAAACTAATCAAGCAAATGGAACCAAATTTGGCATGTGGAGGTTTTTGGAAGCAGATTTTTTATCTATGGTGGTTCGAGACCCCTCCCATTTCTGGAAATTTCTGCATAACTTGAGAACTAATCAAGCAAATGATACCAAATTTGGCATGTGGGGGTTTTTGTAGGCAGATTTTTTTTTTGTAGGCAGAATGCTCAAAACAAAATGTTTTCTTAAAACAACTAAAGGCATTTGTTGAAATAATGAACAATGATGAAGTAATTCAGAAAAATCATTGATCTGAAATAGAAACTTCATGCTTTATAGAATTGAACATCGTGTTTTATTGTTAAAAACAAAATGTTTTTCTTAAACCAACTAAACGCATTTGTTGAATTTACAACATTGATGAACTAATACAACAAAACCATTGAATTGAAATAAAACTTCATGATTTATAGAACCGAAAGTCGTGGTTTATTGTTCAAAACAATTTGTATATTGGAATTAAAACATTTTTTTTCTGTATTTATTTGTGATATATAGCCCAAGACCCGATTCGGAAGGCTACTTTGCGTCAGACGTTTGGTATACTGATAGCGGTCAACTGATTTTCCAGTTATCTGCAAAGAGAATACGCGTTGATAATCTGTTTTACAAATTATAATTGGATATGTTTAAACTAACATTAAACAGTAGAGGCAGAGGCAGCAACTTGCCATGTCATCAGTACTGAGACACTTTTGAACAATTACAATATGGCTGCTAGGCAGGCTGACAGTATGAAATTGGATTTTGGAACTTTTTTAAGAATTGAAACAAAAAGAAAGCTTGAATTGAATATCAAAGAAATATTTTGTTGATTCAAAGCAGAGTGATTTCTTTGCGTGCAAATGAAAAACAAATTTCAACCAAACAACATATCCAACAGCAATAAGAATAATTTTTGTATTTTTTTTTCAGATGAATATTTTGAATATTTGATACTGGAATTACACATGCAACCAGGCATGCAACGCAGCTACGTTAACAAAAATAAAAACACAAAGTAAAAAAGTAAAACTTTACAATCTAAACCATACATTAGCTTACGAAAATATTTTAACAAAACTCATTTCGAAAAACAACCATAAACGCGCCAGTTTTATTAAACTTTCATTCATTTAGTTGCAAACGTAGCAACGCTCGCTCCGGGTTAAGCTAGTAGAACCATAAAGTTGCCGTAAGTGACAAAACTTGGGACGAAATGATTCTGGAGATTCCAATTTTCCCAATTCCTTCAATCGTAATTTTTATGTAGATTAAAATATATTACTTTACAGGACGTCGACGTTTGATAGAACATTGTATTTTGCATTATACTTTATGTTGGAACAACCAATCGTACTGTACAGATGTGTTACTTTTGGAAAGTATAATATGAAAATTCCTATTTGATTATGACAAATAAAATAAATATTATTTTTGTGTCATTTTTTATTGATTATTCTTTTTCTATGAAAATTTTGATGGCAATATTGGAAACAAACAAACAAACAAATCTGCGAAAAAATCTGAAGGAAGGAACCAATAAACCTTGAGGATGTGAACATGGATGAGAAACATAAAACTTATAATGACTACATTTATTTGGTGTCGTTTCGGTAAACATAAATTCCCTCCAATCTATACTTTCTCCCTCATCCTATCCTCTATTCAATTTATCTGAAGCTTGTTGCGACAGCTATCAACCTGAGCCTGCCTTTTGAAGATCCCGGTGTTACACGATCTAACTTTGTCTATGTTATGCTGATTAACGGGTAAGGTGCTGTGCTGAAAGCTAAGTTACGATAGCGTTTTTTTTTAAAGAAACCTAAAAATAAAGATTAAAAAAAACGTATACACTAAACCACTATCATATCAAAAGCCGTAATAATTAACATACGCCGTAGTGGTTAACATTAATTATCCCGTAAGACTTCATCATCTAATGTCAACAAATAGCTTCACGTAAGTTATCGTAGTTGATTGAGTGATCTACCCCGTCCCTCTTGGCTTTTTATTCAACTTTTCCTGCAATCATCTTCCTGAAAAATGAAATATTTAGGCTCAATGGCATACTACTTACTGGATGCTGGAATCTACCTACTGGTTCTGGTCGTTCGAATTGGCATCGCCCCCAAGGCTAGAAGGTATTTTCGGAAAACCTCCTCCGTCAGATAGGACACCAACTGATTTCAGTTAATTCCATTTTCGGTTGTTGAACTGCATTCAATGTTCTTTCCCGCAGCTCTTGATGATCCATCTTGGGTGATACAATCGAGCTTGCCACCATCTCCAAGGAATTTATCGCAATTTGCTCCATTATAGTCTTGCCAATCTTATCGTTTTAAATCTCCAAAATCAAAATTGTCTTAAAAAATTACTTAATATTTTTTTTGTTTTTGTTTTCAATCACCTGTGTCATGTGTGCGTGTTCTGGAAGATATGAATTTATCTCAACGCACGCACACATTCAAAAGTATGTGCAACAAGAATTTACAGCACGCTCATGAATCATATGTCACGGCTGAGTGGAACGATACAAAAACTGACAGCGCAACTCACCAAATTCACTCATCAAAGGCAATTGGTGAATAAAACAACACAGCTAAAGTCTTGTGGGTGAAGGTGATGGGCGTGTGGGGGGGGGTGAGTTGATTTTGAGTGTTGTTTTTTTATTTGGTTGAGATTGCGTATCCGGGGACTCACCCCCAGGTCTATACACCCATAGTCCTTCCCGTTGCACTCGTCAGCTCGTGCGATACTCTAGACTCACATGGGTGGTCGTATCCGGGTCCTCCACTGGGTAGGCACAAGTGTCCGTCCAGTTTCTGGTACATTAATTATCTATTTTTTATGCCTTAATGAAGTACAAATGCTTAAAACGTTATAAGAAAACCCGTGTGAAAACAACTAACTAATAGTAATTGGTATTGCGCTCAATTGGCCATTATAATGAAGATTTTATTCCGACCTCTTGAAAATATTTCAAACTTTTGAGAGTGGACTAATGTCCATATTTGTACCTTTTAGATTTTGGATTATTAGTAACATTACATGAACTTTTCTCATTAAATGTCTCTCTCAACAACCAGATGGCAGCGTGGAAGGTGCCCTGTATTGGCCAACAAATACTCTGTACAACCCTTCCCTTATACATCCAAACCCAACACTTCATCACATCCAAATGCTTCCCTGGAAAGACATAAGAATAATAATAAAAATAAAATATGTAGACACAAATTGACGAAACAACTGCAAAAGGTCTGAATCGGATGCTTTCATGTTTCGTTGGCTGGCGATTCCCTTCCTGGTTCCTTCGGCTGCACAGGTGATATTTTTTCCAGTGAATATTTTCCTGAGCGACGGCATGCTCCTTTACAAGTGGTGATAGAGACTAAACAAACCGGACTACTCCTCGGATTGGTGGCCCGTCATATCATTAATAGCTGATATAACTAAAAATTATTAAACAGACCCTTTAGCTTGACTGACTGCACGTATCAATGGTTGCTATTCCGTGATTGATCAGAGTCAGTGAAATTGCACAATGAATCAATTGAATGGGGCTGGGATTAACCGACCATTCTGTAACTTACATATTCCACTTAACTAATTCCACGAAATAAAGATGAGAATTAAAAAAAAAAAAAAAAAAAAAAAAAAAAAAAAAAAAAAAAAAAAAAAAAAAAAATACCTACATGGTAAAGGACCCTGCTACCTACTGAACGATAGAATGAAAAAGAAGAAGAAGAAAAAACTCCGGAAATCAAACTTTTCACCTAAACATTACGTTTACACTCGCGGACACATTCAGGCACACTTTAACACCTGTTTTGGTCAGTTCCGTTTCTAACACCGAAAAATTACGAAAACAAATTGACCAATAGATTCAGACGTCCTGCATTTTCAAATAAAAAAACAAAATTGCAAAAAATTTTTAAATAGGGGGATAAAAAAATAAAAAAAAAAGAGCAATCTATGCTAATACATCTAAAGCGACGACTGAAGGATTTGGTGAAACTAGAGCCCTTCGAAGCCATTCGTGCCTTTTGGCAACTTTATGCTTCTATTGATTTCCAAGCTTATCGTTTTAGCACCACCCGGGGGATACTTGGTCCTATACCCAATGATTTCATTATCTCCAATCCGATCAACCAATCGCAATGTTTTTGTGATATAGTGGGCGGAATATTATAATTTGAGATAACTCAATTCAGACGTCTTCCAAATTTGGCAGATCGACAGGCAATCGGTGGATAACCACCTGGTACCTCATAGTAATATACTTAGAGGCGGACCGGAAGTTTCGATAAGCTACATCCCCCATCAAACCTCCTTTATAATATTATACTAAAATAGCTGCATATTTGGACAGATACCTAAAGGTTGTAAAAATATCTATAATTTAAAGCAATCGACGAGCGACCGCAGCGGAAAATTTTCTATAAGGTAACCCAACAAACATTGCATGTTGTTTAACAGCTTGTTTAATAAGAAATTCGCTTTTCAAACTAAAAAAATAGCTTAAACAATCAGCTTTAAATCAAATCAAATTGTTTGTTGGGAACTCTTCAGCTCATTAGTAAAATCTACCTATGGACACTTTTGCAGACTACGACGATGGTAGCATAACGAAAAATTCGCTCACCGGGACGTCGGTTACCTCGACGAACGATGTCAGCACTACTTCCTACGAGCGTACCTGTGATATCTTCCGTCTGCAACATAATGGTAGCACGGCCGCCATTTTGGGCAGTGCCGGGCTGGATGACAGTATTAGCATTCTATCGTTACAAACGATGGATGGAATAGGTGACCTGCAGCGGTCCAGCGAGCAGCAAATTCCGGCAGCGAATGAAAATGTGATCATCATCAATGGTGTCGAGGAAGACGACGGCGATGACGATGACGAAGTAACGGAGAAGCAGCTTTCCTGTTGATCGGATCGGGGTCAGAACATGCCACATGCCTCAGTTCACAGTAGAAAAGAAGGTTGTTACGACAATCAAACGTCCACGACGTCCATTCACTAGAGAAAAAATGGACACTGCCAACAAAAAGCCTCATACTTTTTCCGAGAAAAATAAAATATCAATCCTGTAGGATTTACATAAATAAACAGCAATAACTATTACTCCTCGAATAGGCTGCGAGAATGTTTGAAAACTCGCTCAATCGTACCTAGCTGAAATAAAGGTTACTTGGTTTATCAAGCATGAATGAAATGTGAAGAACGCTCGTTTGTCTTTTCTGTAGCAGAAATTTTTGAATTGAATGGTTAAGATTTTACACTGATAGGTGGTTTTTCTTCGGATAGGTAGGTAAAACTGTGTTGTGATTTTGTTTTTTGAACGTGAATGCTAACCTGATATCTGAAAGGAATAAATAAACGATACCTAATAACGCCGTGTAAGACTTTCTTTATTTTCGATTATGTTTATCTCACATAAATTTTGAAGAATTCCACATCATCTAAAAATAAACGATATTTATGAAGTTTGATCAGTGAGACTGCTTTCCAAATTGATACAGCTGAGAAGCATATCCCAATCAATTAGATTTCCAGTGACTCGATACGGCGTGAAAAAGCAAACGTCGTGCTTAATATTGAGTGGTTGCAGTGGTTTACAGGGCGTCTCCATGGGATTCAATATGTTCAAAAAGTCCTTCACTTCGATATCACCGCGCTCATTTCGATTCAATCTATGTACATAAATAATAACAATTGTAATTTGAATTCTATTAAGAGTGTCAACCGATACTTACACTTCTAACATTGCATCAACCAGTGCATTATCCAGTGGGATCCTACAAGCTTTAATTGTGACTACGATATTCTTCGGACTCATCCATCGATCGTTCAATGGATCCAAGTGATACATGTGCTCCCTGGTTCGTTCCAGATCGTTCCAAAGTTGTCTGGTGAGTTCCCCATGTATGGCAGCACGCACCAGTTCCTTGTCGCAGTTGACACTCTTTTTCGATTCGGCCGAGAATTGTCGGCAAAGTGTAACGATCTCCTGTTCTACAATGCGCTCACCCAAAAGTTCGAGTAACATATCCCGAAGGACTTCGTACGGAAGCGTAGCTATCGTTTTGTCGTCAATCTTTTTGTGCTCCACTTTGGACATATGCTTAGCAACGTATTCCTTATAAATTGGTTGAAGAGCGTTGCGAATTTTCTGAACAATTTTGGAAACGTTTGACAGAGGGAATTCTTCACAGTGGGCTTCCATAAACGAAAGAGCATAGATGTCGGCATTGGTCACGTTGAACTTATGGTCCTGTAGAATGGTTGTTGCTCCAAGATAGAAGTCCTGGGCAGAGAAATATTGAGGTCTGGATGGTAAAAATATGTCTTGATTCGGTAAGAGCATTCGTGACCGCTTGATGAACTCCCCGCCCTAGAAAATGATGATTCATTGCCTTATCTCATTAAACTAGAAAGAAATTCGAAATACCTGAAATCCGGAGTTCCTTATCATTAACTCATACACGGAAACCGTATCATCGCTTAAGTAGTATGTTATTACAAAATATCGATCGTTGTTTTCCTTGATGTTCGATATCATGCGGGCCCCAAAGCGAAGATTGCACCGATCGTAGACAACGAACTTGCGGAAGTCGATCTTTGGTGGCTTGGGTTCAACTGTAAGGCAATTTCCTTCTGAATCCTCGTGTGAACCCCATCCATTGTACGGTGGCAGCTGTCGTTCCCTGCGATAACGAAGCTCAAATTCATTCTTAGTTACACTGTAGCCCGATATGGGTGTAAAGTCTTCGATGCCGTACTGGAATAAAAATCTTGTTCTGAAATGTCAAATAATAACCTGTTGACCAATTACCTTCACTCTATAATAATCGCTTGTATACTGATCGCATCCAGTCAGCATAACTCTTCGCCCATAAACACTTATCGTTTTTCCGATTGCGAGATCCGAATCTTTGTAGTAGTTATCGTTGACCTTACCGATCCCGACGCAATCGGTTAGATAGCGGCCTCCTTTCAAACCTCCTCCTATCACGTTAAGAACCATAACCGGAGTGCTTTCACCCATGATCGGAAGGCGCTCGAATTGTTTCGGTAATCGTCCTCTCCGCAGAAACATTCCATTCGAGTCACGGCCCGAGTTTAGCGGAAGCTTCTCTTTGATTTCGAACGTATCATCACTAAGATGATAGAGCACTTCCAGCTCGTGAACATCGCCGAACAGTCTTGATCGATCATCCCAGAATGCTTGGAAGCGAAGAACCTTTCGATCGTATTCTAGGAATTTACCCAGCGTGTCGATTTTGTAGGCCGGCTTTTTGGCCAATTTGGCTGCGTCTTGTTGTTTGCGTAGCTCGGTGCCTGGATCGCTGTAAGTGGGATTAGAAATCATCATATTGATTTAGTTAGTATCTGACCAGAGGCATTTTGTATTCTGCTACGAAATTCAAAGTTATTATTCATCATTATATGTCTGTTGCTAGTTTTGAGCTGTGTCGCCGCGTATTGTCACTGTGAACGCATTGACAGCGGCGTCAAAGTCGCGTTGCGTTGAAGGAACCTTAGGGCGGCTGCCTTCTTCAAACCCGCTCAACCCTTTCCGGCTCAGAAAAGAGCAGATTTTCCCAGGTTTTTTCTTAACCTAGGAACACAGAATATTAAGGATGTATTCGATAAAAATAGCACACACATATTTACTCACCAAAATTGAACCGATTATCGGATTTTCTTGTAATTTTCAGGGAATGAAAAACTACAAATGAGTTATGATTTACAAAATTTGTTTTATTCAATTCCATCTCCCATCCCGAATGACCGCACCTTCCTTTCCACTCTACCCATACAATTTTGTACAACCCATTTTCCCATTGTTCTTGTTGTTTTTACCCAAATTTTCTTCAACTCCAGCTTTGTTTTAATAGTTTTGGGATGTTTTCAAAGTTCCGTCTTCTAAATTTCCCAGACTTTTTCAATTGGTGAATTTGGTGGGTCCATATCTTTTGGCACAAAATTGACTGTGTTGGCTCGGTACCACTCGAACTCATTTCGAGCGTAGTGTCAGGATGCTAGATCAGATCAAAACAGAGTTGATCTTTTGTGCTTCCTTATGAATGGCAAGAGACGCTTCGTAATGCCTGGGACAGACATACACGTACAGCGTTGTACTCCTTTAGTCTAGTACGTGTTTTTTGGTACTGGATTAAAGTATTTGACAGTTCGTACAACGGTCTGCGTTGTATGTCTGTCATAAGTATATGGCACTCTTCCTTATAAATCGTACCGTTGCACAGTGGGCATAATCGAGGCTGTAATCGGACTTATTTCAAATCCGCTAGTACCTATACATGAATTGATGCTTTTCTATAGGAAAAAACTGTGCAGAGTATAGGAAGTGGCTCATTTTGCCTCATTTCGATTCCTCAGAGTTTTTCACATAATATATGTTCTTTTTCAAGCCAAAAATACAGCGGCAATAATAATTGCAGGAGTAAAAACTGAAAAAAAAACACATGTTTAGGGTAAAATGGGGCAAAATGGACCATTTCTCGACCCCGGCACAGCATGAAACCAACACCATTCGGTTCCTCAGAGTTTTTCGAATAAGACATGTCCCTTTTCAAGCAAAAAATACAGCGGCAATTGTAGTTATCGGAGTAAAAACTGAAAAATACACCGATTTAGGGTGAAATGGGTCAAAATGAGCCACTTCTCATGCTCTGCACAGGATGAAATCAGTAGCAATCCATTTATTGATGTTTTTTCCTACAGACAAGCATTAGTTCATGTCTTAATACTAGCGGATTTAAAATAAGTCCGGTTACAGCCTCGATTATGCCTTTGTGCGTTGATTGAACCGGAATTGATGAAGGGAGCGCTTGTTTCTCCACATCCGCTTATCGCCTGCCAGATCAGAAAGTTCTTTGCAAATTTTGATAATTTCTTCTTTCAAACATCCTCCGGAACATCGAACTTAGACTTGGAGTAAATTTCGTTATCCACCACGATGCAACACGGTTTGGTGAGTAATTTCATCCAAAGTTTCCGGACGCGTGTTTTCGCAGTGATGTTTTGTTTGTCATTTCGGGCTTCTTGCTCTTGGTAAATATGTAACCCAGCATGCTCTATGGTTTTCTGCACAAAACCGACTGACCGACTGACACCTTACGACCACTTCCTTCCTTCCTCGGGCACTCAGACGCTCCTTGAGGTTCTTAAAACACGAGACACAGTTGTATTTGCAATTCGAAACTTTTTAGAGATCCATCGGTGGGACGCCTCTGGATTTTGATTGTAAGTGCACACAATTTTTTGCGGACAAGGACAAGCCTGTACTGCTTCGAAACGTTCCACATACTGCGCATAGTATGGGTTCCATGGGGGTGAGCTATATTCTAGTATAGGGCGTACGATGCGGTTGAAGCGATATCATAGGTACAAGTTGGTAAAAGTTTCTGCATTACGCATTACGAAACCAGATAGTCGTTCCACACAATCATGTCAACATGTGGATTAAAGCTCATGCGAGTGTCAACTGTTACTTATACCCAGATCGAGGGTCATAGATACCTTCTCAAGCAGCAATCCGTTCACGTAATACGATGATTCGACGGGACGTCTCTGGCGCGAGAAGGTGATTTGCTCGCTCTTCCTCACATTGAGGGTGAGGCCATTATCAGCATACCACTGAGTAATAATATCGATCGCCTGCTGCAGTCCCAAGGTGTCGGGCACTGTCTTGATGCGCTTAGCAATTTTCACATCGTCTGTTATCCTGAATAGCAAGTCGTTAACAAACAATTACTCTATCTAACAAGCACAGATCCTTGGCCGACACCAGAAGTAGCGTAAATTGGCTGATATGACATACCGTTGAGTCTGACCTGATAGGCTCGGTTTAAGAGTTACGTACGCAGTAGGTTGATAGTAGACAGTCCGGTTGGTAGTAGACAGGCTGAAGAACTTCATACCGTGCCGGTGCTTGGAAGTATGCACGAAAGTTGGGGAAAGATCTGGTCTCTTCTGCAATACTACTTCACCTTCGCGTCCTTCTGGTGGTTCCTGAGATCCGTTTTTGTTCCGCTCCCAGCCTTCCTGGCTGTTGTCAAACGTGTATCGAAAGATTTAAGAACGTTATGAACAGTGCTTGCAGGAAAACCATTGTTCTTCTTTCGACGCCATCTTCGTTCTAAAAGCTTGTAGTATCACCAAAAAGTGATTTTACACAATGAACAGACATACGTTCATCAGTCTGCGAAATATTTCACGCGTTGATGAAGTATTTCCAGAGATATACGTATTTGGGGGTGTCCAGATTTTGTCGCGAACAAGCCTTACATACCAAAAGAAAGGTCTCACTAAAGAGTGTACCGTTTCAAATCCGCACACAGAACATTCATTCTCAAAATTCGAGTTTTTATCCGATTATCACCAAATTTTCAGGGAGTAAAAAAACAAATAAGAGTTAGTTTCATCCATTTAATTTATTTAGCATCATCCATTTAATTTATTTCGCCTTTATATCCGAATGCGCGAACGTTGGCCTTAACTCCAGCCATAAGGTTCTGCACAACCTCAGAATTGACAGTTTTTTGCAAATTATCCCATGCTTTCTTCATTTCTTCTACATTCTTCACCAATTTAGGTCGTTTTAGAAGGTGCTTCTTCATAATGGCCCAGTATTATACTTTTGGGCGCAGATCGTTCGGCACGATATCGACATCATTCGCCTCATACCACTCTAGCACGTCCTTCGTGTAGTGGCATGATGCCAAATCCGGCTAGAAGATCATCGGACCGTCGTTAGCTTTCAGGAGAGGGAGAAGCCGGTTTTGGAGACACTCTTCCAAATTCACCTGTCCATTCATGGTGCTTGCGGTAACGGAAGCTGTACTCCGCTTTCCGCAAGTACAAATCGCTTGCCAAATTAAGAACTTCTTGGCGAACTTCGACATCTTCTGTGTCCGGAGGTTCTCGGGAACATCACACTTATCCTTGGCAGTCTGATACAGGGTTCTTGAAATCTGGTTGAAGTCTGCCTTCACATATGTCACGTCATCCATTACACAGCAGTGTGGATTCGTTAACTCCTGGTCGTACAACTTCTGGACGTACAACTTCTGGGCACGGCTTTTTGCGACCGAATTCTGTTTCTCGTTACGGTTTGGGAACTTGTGAACCTTAAACATACGTAGTTCAACCCGAGTTTTGTATTCGGCACGATCTCAGGAGTTTTGGTATTCTGCAGTCTTGCTCACATGCAACTTTTTAGCCACATCTCGAACTGAGGCGTTCGGTTTCCGTTTAAAGGCCCCAAGCACGCGTTGTGATCGTTCTCGTTGACCTGACGGCTTTTTTCCGCCAGACGTTCTTCGAACCGTTTTATGATACCAGACACCGTGGAATTCTCGATTCCCAACTTTTTTTTCCGATGGCACGATGCGACAGATCTTTATTCTCAAAGTACTCGTGCAAAACTTTTTCGCGCACGCACTGTTCTGAAAACTTTTGCGCACCTGATGAAATCAACTAAAGCGTAAAGATACGATTGTTGCTGTTTGGATCTGAAACGCGCTTTTGAAACGATTTCTCGGCCCAAGTTGTTAGAAACAATCAAGCGCTTTGGATTTTCGGGTTCTGCATACGATGGTTTAATGATTCTGTTTCAAGCCCTGTGGATAACAGCCTTGGCGTACCACAAGGGAGTGTATTAGCGCCCATTTTATTCATTCTATATATTAATGACATGCGACGAGTCTTGCGATTTTGTGATATTAATCTTTTTGCTGATGATACCGTGTTGTTCATTGCAGCTAAGAGCCTTGAGGAGGCCGTTTCACATTTGAATGCAGATTTACGTTCTCTAAGTAGATGGTTGAAGTACAAACAGTTGAAATTGAACATAAGTAAAACTAAATTCATGGTAATTTCGCGGAATCGAGTTATCGAAGACGTCTCTGTTAAAATTGATGATGAGACAATTGATCGTGTTCATGCGATTAAATATCTTGGCGTGATTATTGATAATAGATTAAAATTTGACTCTCACATTGACGATGTCATCAAGAAAATAGCCAAGAAGTACGGTATTCTCTGCTGATTGAGAAACGATTTAACTATTGCTAGTAAAATACAATTGTACAAATCTATCATCTCTCCTCACATTGAATTTTGCCCTTCCATTTTGTTTTTAGCCAATCAAACACAAATATCGAGATTACAGCGTTTGCAAAATAAGATAATGCGTTTGATCATGAGATGCAATAGGTTCACTTCCTCCTCTTTTTTGTTAGATGCCCTACAGTGGCTATCGGTGAAGCAGAGAGTTGTTTATTTGACAATGGTGTTCATTTTTAAAGAAATTAACGGTTTGCTGCCTCAATATTTGTGTAATCGAATTAAAAGAGGAAGTGTTATTCATAGATATAACACCAGAAACGCGGATGATGTTAGAACACCATATTTCTTGTACGGAGCTTTACAAAATTCGTTGTTTTTTAAAGGTATAAATGTTTTCAATTCGATGCCTACACACATCAAACGTGCAGCAACACTAACAGACTTTAAGAGGCAATGTATTTCACACATTAAAGCTGCCTTTTGAACAGCTACTCTGTTAACTTTTTACTCTTGACTAAGTTTGTATCTTGACGATGTTATAACAATGGATATTTTTGTATGGTTTATTGTTAAATGTTTTATAATTGTCATGGGGCACAAACAAACTATACTTTTCGCCTCGATGATGATGATGGATTTAAAGGTTTTATTTGTTATTGTAATTTAAAGTAGTTTTTATGTTTGGTGTAGTCTTCAAAAGTTTGAGCCTCGCGCGCGGTATACAGGTATAAAGGACTTCTTTTTGAATTTATAAAAAAATAAATATTGGCCTTTGATGCTTGAGAAGATGCCATGAAATAGTAGTGGGTTATCTGGCTGAATGTCGGGGAATTCCTTGTCAATTCTGTCGTGGTTGAAAGTAAAAGTTTTTTCGGTTTGGAAATTTTCTCGATTTCCCTGATGGGGGATATCCGTGGTCAGCCCAAAACTAAGGTGGCGGTTCCATTAGTGTTGGAAACTCATTGACTCTGTAGCGGGCAGGATCGGATATTGGCTTGTCTTTTGATAATGTCCTTATACGGGATTCTGTGATTTGAATTGTAATAGGATTTCCTGATCGCTGGGAATACTTGCGAACATTTGTGGTTGACATCAATAGCTTTTCACAATTAAATCACTGTAATGCAAATGAACAGTTTTGGAAGAAGTTTACACCTGTAGATGAAATCAGTTCGTTTTTTGTTTTGCATAACTGGTTGAATGGTTTTTAAATAAATTATCTAATAGATAAATCGTCTAGCTCAAACCTTTGTAGGGGTAATTGGCGGGACCATCATCATCAACTCACAGAGTGTAAACAAAACATATTAAACTATGTCCACGCAAAGTTTCAATTAATTTTACCCAACTGATCAAAAGTTAGACCAATTTGAGTATGTGCGGATTTTAAACGGTACACCCTTTATTGTGGAATCCAAGCTAAAGTGCCCAGACAACCACAAGTCGTATAACAGTGTTCAAATAGTATCGTATATTCCTATATTTCAAGTCAAAATCGCAATTAATTGTGGTCTTTATCGTATTATGTTTAAGTTAAATCGTAAAGAGTGCAAATTTTCGACTTATATACGATATGTCATTTATTCATCGTACTGCGTCACAAACTAAATCGGATATACATCGCTAAACTTTTTAAATCGAATTTGTTATAACAAATTCAATCGCATACGAAATCAAATCAACTCGTTTAGGAAAACAATGGAATTTGTACGTATATGGCCTCCACTTTTGCACGTATAAGCCATATTTTTGCATTCTATACGATTTGTTTACTAACATATATGTTTGTACACACTTAGAAAATTTTACAGTATTCGGTAATTTTTAACCGAACTTTCAACAGCTGAACGTTCGGTAATCCGATTTACCGGATTTCGGTGAAATTTTACAGTATTCCGGTAAAAAAATTACCGGAGCTTGTCAAATTTTACCGAAATCCGTTAAATCGGATTACCGAACGTTCAGCTGTTGAAAGTTCGGTAAAAAATTACCGAATACTGTTAAATTTTTTAAGTGTGTATATTATAAAAACAACTTTCAATACACGTGCATTTTGGTTGTATGGGTGAGGTTAAACATCGGAGTTGACAAAATTGAAAGTAATAGTAATAGTAGTAATATTTTTACCCTCCTTACCAAAAGAAGGGTATTAAAATCGCTTGAAAACTCGACTTTTTATCCGAGGCCCAGAGGACCGAGTGCCATATACCATTCGACGCAGCTCGACGAACTGAGCACATGGCTGTGTGTATGTGTGTGCGCGTTACAAATAATGTCACATCGGTTTCTCAGCCGTTTGTGAACCGATTTCAGTTCTGAATGAAAGTTACAACATTCCCATCGAACGCTATTGATTTTTTTTTCCTTTGGACATTCCGTTACGAAGATATGAACGAAACAGTTCTTTATGGCCTATTATAATAGTAATCAAACAGTTTAGTCTCCGATTACATACTGAGCTATTTGTGTACCGATTTTAGTTTTGTTGGTGCCAAATTAAGCTATAAAGTCCTCAAATAACTGGTCAAAATTTCATAATGATTCGATAATCCTTCATGAAGATGTGACCAAAACAATACCTGAGAGCACATAATTGTGAGATGAAAATATATTCGTTGCAGTTCAAAACCGAACAAGACCACTCACCCCAATCGATGCCGCTTGTATTCTATTGTTCCGCATCTGGTGCGTTGTATAGCACAAACAGCGGACTAGCCAGACTATGCAACCCTATAGCAGGAACGATTGGCTCGAGTGGTCCGGTTTTGAACTGCAACGAGTATATTCGAAAATTACATAATGTCTCCATTTACTATAACTACACAATTTTCAACGAACATGTACTTATTAAGCATCTTGAATCCACATCGATAATCAACATTGACGCTTAGGATTGTATAATAATTCATTCTATGGAATTTCTAATATTTATGTAATTTCCCCTTTATATCCGGAGAACTTTGCGAAATGGGCGAATCTGCTTTTGTAAACAAACGTTTAAATCGACGATTTCTCACGAATAAAAGCTCAATTTCTTAAACTAAGACCACAATCGGGTGAAAGAAAGCTTCTGCTAACCAACTGTGGTCTTAATTTTTCAAATGTTTGTTTACAAAAGCAGATTCGCCCATTTCGCAAATTTCTCCGGATATAACTAACATAAACAGGTCGTTAAAAACTATTAAGGTAGAACTGGAGGGAGTTCTTTCTCCATATGAACTGTAGGTTAGGTTAGTTATCACTTCACGTTTTTGAGACTAAAAATCACAAACAAAACAAAACAAACAACGCTCAAATTGCTAACCAGTGGATGCTCTATTGGAGCAAACGATTCTAGAAAATTTCACGCCTGAAGTCCTAATAGTATTTGAGGTTTGTGTTCAGAAAACTTCGAAGTGATAGGGACTTGATCCCGTATTCTCTGTGCCCGTATGTCCTTAATGGCAATATTTTAATCACATCGATGAACAATACGTTCAGGATTGACAAATAGCTCATTTTAGCCGGCGTCGGTGGTGTAGTGGTAAGCGTGACTGCTACTTGGCACCCCAGTGGGTCTGGGTTCAATCCCAGTCGACGTCGGTGGTTTTTCTGAGGCGAAAAAATCTAGTCACGTCTTCCTTCGGAAGGGAAGTAAAGCCGTTGGTCCCGGTTCATATTCATGAGTCGTTAGGTAGGGTCCAGGTGGTGGAGTCGTCTTCCTGGCGTCGGTGATTGTCACCATGTGAGGAAATAGGCCGACGTAAAATAAAGATTAAAAAAAAAAAAAAAAAATAGCTCATCTTATCAACTGAATGTATGACATATCTAAAATTTTCGGTTCTTCCACAGAGAACAGACGTTCATCTTCGGTCTGCTACTTGTGTAAAACTTTAAACCGACATTTCAATTGTATGTCGTTATGCTCCTGGTAGGCGGCACTGCAGTTGTGCGATAACTGTCATGTCAATGTTTATCAATAAAAAGCTTAGCACATAACCTGACAAATTTTGTTTGTTTTTCTCTGCACTTGCTTCTTATACCGGCTGCCCATATTAACTTTTACACACGTTTTTCAAGAAAAGTTATCAATGTCTGTTCTCTGTGGTTCTTCCTAGAATTTCTGATGAAAATATGTATCCAGTACCATATTGGCCACATTTGAGTTCGTAATTCTGGTGAAGTGGAAGAAGGGTTCAGTCTCACCATCGGTGGATTCATTCGGGTTTTAACTGTATGGAATTAGTCAGTATAATCAGTAGTAACAGCTCTAAAAACCATTTTTACCTAGCGTCATCTGCGATGTTTAACCTAACTTTTGCTTTACCTGTATTCCTCTATTAGGGACAATTTTATCGAAGACTTGTTCTAAAATTTCAACCTTTAGCTGAAAATATATCTTACCGTCTAAGTTCGCATTCTGAACCAGAGTGCAATTGTAAAGTCCAAGAAAAATCCCACTCCGAATTTAGAAGTACATACGCTGTATTCCTTGAAACGGACCAGTTCAGCATTCAAGTGACAGTCATGCCTTCTTGTGTACGACCTAGTTAACCAACTGAATTGGCTGATTCAATATGAAATTGCAGCAACTTTTTAAAGTTTAATTGTTTAAAGTGTTTCATTGTTCTGTACAATCAGCTGAACATTTGTAATTAGATCATGGTCCTATAATATACTATTTCACTTCAATCCGTTCAGTTTGAAACGGACAAACCTATTCCACCTTGACTAGTTATGAATAATAATTCAAATCCAAGCCATGCATGTTTGTTCAAGCTTTTGACGAACAGAATAATACCCAGAAAATTTAATAAACATTAATATGATAAGGGACGTATAATTTTTCCTATCATTTGTATCGTTCTAATTATTTCACCTTGCGGGACTTCGGAAATGAAAATGTTGGAAAATAGCTGAAACTGCAATCGAATGTTAACCGCAAGTTCTAATCAATACCTTGTTTCTATCTTGTTCTGCGATTTGCATCTAATGGCGCAAGTAATGGCGTCCCGCATCCCTTTAATAGATAAAAATCCACATTGCGATTTACAATTGCCCGTTACTACATATAACGTTCTGTACTATTGTCCTCCTTACTAAATAACACCCCTATCACCGCCGAAGGATGCATTTTGAAACATTCAAATACAGACGCAATATACACAATGTCAAATAACATAGTTTTATACTCACATGGGAGGCTCCACGGATTCCTGTACCGATATACCCAATCGATTCAGGAACCTCCGTGTAAAATCATCACATCCGGTAATGGTGTACACGCGATCGAACAGCTGAACCGTGTGGTTTATGTTGAGATCGAGTAACGAAGTGAATTCCCCATCGTACGGTGGCGGACGAGGAATGCGTTGGCGCGTTACCAGGCAACCTTGTGGGATGCCGGAATTCATCGTTCGGGGCTCGCTCACCTGCATGGTATTATCCTCCAGGTAGTACAGGATTTTTACCTTCCTAACCTGATACGGAATGCGATCGACCTCACTCATGGTTTCCTGGAAGAAACCATGGAAGCACAGGACTTTTCGATCGTACGTTAGCCAAGACGGCAGGAGCGGCCCATGGCGAGGTGGATACAGTGAAGGCAAACAGTACTCCGGTCCGTCAGTTGGGGAGTAAAGCTTACTATCGATGCCGGGGCGTTTCCGATCGGCCAGCATGCAAGTGTTGCTCCATCGATCGAAATGGTGCGATTTGTTGAATCTTGTTTGGCCGATCTAAGAAATGGATGTTTTAATTAAATGTAAATTTGATGTAGGTACCTATGTAATAGGCCCTGTTTGGAATATTGAACGGAGACTAACTTACATCAGGGAAGGAGTTTCCTGGGAGAAATGGAAGTCCCGAGCAACGAAGCATGTTTTTTGGTAAGCGTAGTAATTGGAAGTTTATAAATTAAATCGGCCGGAGCGTTTATCAGCGTTAAAAGGAAACAGGTGAACTTGAAATTAAAAGGATTCGAATGCAGCTTGTATCAACAAAACAGTAGAGTTTTCCATGGTAACCTATGGTTTCTTGGATTCCTACGCACCGTCCGCGTGCTCTATACGTACTATAATAAACAACTATTGTGCGCAAACTCTCTAAATTTAAAACTTTATTTGAATTAAATTTGATAAATTAAAAATATTTTCAAAACAGCTTGTTAACATATCATTGTTCTAATATAGAAATAAGTATAATATGTAGACGAGACACTTATTACAAAACGGTTGGGAAACATTATATGAAACTGATAGAAATTTGTCTGCTTTATCATATGTCGTGTTCAGAATAAGCAATTACTATAAATTTGAGGCCGCAGATAGCCTAATCGGCATAAAGGATATTCTCGTTATATTTGTAATTTAAGGCTCATAAACTCACGCATAGAACTGGAGTTAGAGGTATTCCTATCACTGTACAGCATGATGCACGAATCAAAAATTCAGAAGCTCAATTCTTATTTTTCGAAATGTTCCATACAATAACTCATTCTAAAAATCATCGTAATATTCTTAATTTATTGACATAATGGTAACGAATTAAAGTATATAGCGTAACGGTCTCCATTGCCATCGTTATTGTACATAAATAGCATCACACGTGGTGTCTTTCTTGTTGTTTGGTCTCCCATTCAGCACAGCTTGTTCCCACAACCGTTCTGCGGCCTCGGGTTGTCTTGTCGCGAGCGCAAAAGTCTAGTCACGAACAAATTGCGGCGCCCTAAAGCACCTGTGCTACTGCAACTTCTTCTTGGTCAGTTTCCCTATTAGGCTTTCGATCATGTTGGCGTCTACAAGACCGATAAATTTGTCTACCACTACTCCGTTGCGGAACGCTAAAACTGCTGGCACTGCTTTCACTTCGAATGTTTGCACCAGTTCGGCATTGTCGTCTACGTCCACTATCGCCAGGTCAATATCTTCCGATGGGCCAAGCATTTTTGTCATTTGAGGGGTCAATATCTTGCATGGATCGCACCATTCGGCGTGGAAATTGACGATCACCGGATTGTCACTGTTGATAACCTACAAGGGGAAAGGATCGCATGATGAGTTAAAATTGAATTCGTGAGCTTACATAACTATTTTTCATTTTCGATAATGTTTGACTGTTACGAACTAGTTATTAGTGCAATTATAGGACGATTCAGTGCCAACCGTTCATAAGCGAGAAAATACTTTTACCAACAATGAAAAATATGGTACTGTCATCAAAAGCTCTCAGTTGTTAGCCGTGGAAGTGCACTTAAAACACAGTGCTGAGAGCAGGTAAGAGGTAATTAGCTTGTAATGCCAAAAAAGAAGAAAATGTTTTTATATATAAAAACAAAGGAGTAGTTGTTACCTGGGTGGTAACAGCTATTCATGGACTAAGCAATAAGCTTATGAATAAGCTTTCTAGCATATCTATTCCCGTATTATCAATAGGGCGAGTGCCAACGTTATCTATACTTTAAATGATTGTCTTATGAAATACGAAGCCATAATACAAGCTTCTTCTTACTTCTCAAAGCCATTCGCAGAAGTTTCCCTCATATGTGATCGCAAAAATTGTTAATCACATTTGATGACGCATGTTATTTTTTAATACTAAATAACATCACGTACGCAAACAAGGTTCTAGCAAAAGTCAAGTTTTATCGCAACTTCATCATTGTGTTTATAACCAGTGAAACACATTATAAAAAAAAAAAAAAACAAAATACACTACCGGTTTCGTTCATGGTATCCATGTACATACCTTCTGATCAAACTCGTAGTGATCTTTAATGACGTATTGTTTGTTGGTGACGGCTGAGAATGAAAACGTTTTCCTAATGAAGCGTTGGCCGAGGACTGGATTTCGAATCATACGCAGCATTATAATATCGTTCTGGAATGGAGAGTAACGTAAGATCATCGATTGTTTTAACTTGGAGATGTCATCATATGTTTGTAATTTTTTGTGTGTGAGGGGAGAAAACACAAGGGAATTAATTTTTTGTGCTTTTAAAAAACTGTGTGGTTTTGGGGGGAAAATTTTATTTTAAATTATCCTCTATATTAGAGGGATAACTATATAATAAAAAAAAAAAAATAAAAAAAAACTAAAATTTTTCAAAGAGGGTAGGTGGGGTTTTTTTTTTTTTTTGTGTGTTGTTTTTTTTTTTGTGTGTCGGGTTGGGGGGGGGGGGGGGGGGGGGGGGGGGGGGGGGGGGGGCGGGGGGGGGGGTGTGCAATGGACGAATCCAGGTTGAAAAAAGAAGAAGTCATCGAGTGGTGATAAATCTGACAGCTCTCATGTAAAAGTATAGGACGAAACTTTTAGAATGCTTATAAAAAATTCAAATGAAATTCTAATTAAAAGCGATTTATTGTATGATGTAAGAAAAATCCAGAACTACTCAATAAAGATATTTTCAGCAAAATAAAACTAAAATTAAAATAATGCCCCTATTGTGCAGTTTTGGATTTTTCTTACATCATACAACAAACCGCTTTTAATTAAAATTTCATTTGAATTTTTTAGAAGCGTTTTAAAATGTTCGTCCTATACTTTAACATGGGAGCTGTCAGATTTATCACCACTCGGTGTTTTCGAAAGAAAAATAAATAAGGAATAAGAGATTGTTTTCTTCTTTTTTCAAGTTGGATTCCTCTATAGATTTGATAGGTAAATTCGTTGAAAGAAAAATAAATAATCCGGTAAAAAAAGAAAAACGGGTATACAGGGAGGATATTTTTTTGTGTGTGGTGGTATTTTTTTTTTTCTCTTATACAAAAAAAAATTAACTAAAATTTCATATGAATTCTTTAGAAGCATTTTAAAATTTTCGTCTTATACTTTAACATGGGAGCTGTCAGATTTATTACCACTCTGTGTCTTCTTCTTTTTTCAAGTTGGATTCGTCTATACACACTTAGACAATTTTTTTCGGTAATTTTTTATCGAAGTTTCAACAGCTGAACGTTTGGTAATCCGATTTACCGGATTTTGGTGAAATTTTACAGAATTACGGTAAAAAAATTACCGGAACTTGTCAAATTTTACCGAAATCCGTTAAATCGGATTACCGAACGTTCAGCTGTTGAAAGTACGGTAGAAAATTACTGAATACTGTAAAATTTTCTAAGTGTGTACTGATTAACGAACCAACTAAATTTACTATCACTCTTCAGCAAATTTTGTCCATGCATTAGTCCACCGATTTCTACCAACCAAATCAATCGATTCAGCTGTCCCTGTTCAGCCCCCATTAGCCCCCAACAATCGACCGACTCGTCGATATCCAAATCGATCGATGACACCGATGACACCGACGAAACCCGACTCAGTCGACGGTAATGCTTTGTTCAGACTACACACACTAATAGGCTAATAGCGAATACGTTTTTGATCCAGTTCCAAACTGGATCGGGTATCAGAATTGGGTTGGTTTGTTGTGTGTCAAACATCAGTGTCTATGTGTTTTTCGGGTTGAGGTTTGCACTGACAATAAGTACCCAACTAACCACAAGCATTATATTATTGCTCTTATTCAACACAAAATCAACATCATTAATGCGGGATCGCATCTATTCAACAGTTGTCAAGTAATGAAGCGTTAGATTAGCTTTAGGAATGTAATGATGCATTACCAATGCAATGATGCATTACCAATGATATAATGCTACTTTAGCAATGTCTTATGGCATTACCAAAGATATAGCATTGATTCGATCTTAGTGGGGCCCTTTTCAGCTTTAATCCAACTTCAATGATGCACTAGACGTAATGCATATGCCCTATATATGCAAGGTATTATAGCTTCGGGTATCGCAGGTTGGAACTAGTTCCAGTTTAAAAAACTAATTCGATATAAGATTTGGTTACAGTATACTGTAATTTTTTTCCGAATATGAAACAGCTCAACATTCGGTAATCGATTCGGTAATTTTTTTTTAGTTTAACAGTACGTTCAGTAAATTTACCTTCACTTCTGAACTGTCTAAATTTACCGAATCGTTCTGTAAATTTTGGTGAACGATTGGTACGCACACTATCACATTTTCACCGAAATTATGTAAAAACATTACAGTTGCTTAGCAAAATTTACAGACTGGTTTGGAACGTGTTTTTATTGATTTTCATTCTTCCTTTTTACGTTTTGGATAATTAATGAGATAAATTAATTTGTTTTTCGCAAGCATTTGCGGTTCATTGGTCTTTATTAAGATGTTTAAAACGTACATTTCGTTCATGTTTCTGTTTGAAATGCACATTTGATTCATATTTTTCTGGTTAATTGGGCTTCTCAAAAATTTCTTCCCAAAGTAGTAAGGTTCCTTAAAAACAAAAAAAAAAAAGGTTTTAACTTGCACCATTTATATACAATACTAGGGTTTTTCTTCTTCATTAGGGCGAATCTAACATTGAGAGACTCTATTTGATTACTTTCTCTTTCATTCATATTCCAATCACCTTTACGTCTTTCATTCTAGTATTTGTAGAGTAGGCCAGCCAGCAATGTTGTGTTTCGAGCTGTTCTAAAGAATCCCTCGAAGGTTTTATAATGCCGCTGTAATAAATGAAAGAAAGCGAGACCGGAGAGAATCTCTTATTGTTAGATTCGCCCTATTGGAAAAAGTTCCTAGAATAATATATAAACTACATTTTAATTGTACTTACGAAAAAGATTTCCTGCTCCTTCATCAAAGACTCCTATTATGTCCAATCAGGGGGTTAGTCACTCTGCCACGTTGTGTTTGTGTTTCGGTGTGTCGGAAGGTGTTTCGGGGTGTCGGAAGGTGTTTCTGTGTTTCAACATATCTGGCAATACTACAATTGATAATTTATGCTATTTGGCAACCATGGGTTTATTGACGTTTATTCTTCGAACACTAACGCACCATCTGAATCACATCCGTGCAAGCTAGAGGGAAATAGTCTGAGAAGTGAGAAAACAAACAATTAATTCTTGTAAGTGAAATGAAGAATGAATTTATCTTTCAGAAGGTGGCGAGTGTGTTTGAAGTGTGTCGGAGTGTGTCTTTGAGGGTGGTACTATAGACACTGTATATAGACCGGACAACGCAAAATCATACAATCTGCCAACCCTGAAAAATGTCATAAATTTGAGCAATTGATCTGACACCACTTGTATTTGTACAAACTTGAAGTAAACAGCGCTAAAAAAAAAGATTCGGTTTCGATGTTGGTAGTTTGTTTTGATTCCGTTTGAAGAAATTTATTAAAAAGTATGGTGAAAAGTGCCGTGTAAAAAATGAATTGTTTGGAGCGAAATTGTGGCAATAGCTCGCGATGTGAAGTGAATTCTGTGGGTTTCTTCCGGTTTCCAAAGAAAGATAATATAAGGAAGAAATGGCTTGCATTCGGGGGCTTTTGGGGGGTTTTTGGATTTTAGGGGGCGGAGGGGGGGGGGGGGTAAAAAAAAAAAATTATAATTTTTTTTTTTAATAATTAATTATAAAAAAAATTCGGTATTAAAGCGTAGACTGTGATAGTTACACAAGACTCGGAACGAGAACCAGAGTAAAACGCGTGTGGTAGGTTTGAAAGCAAAACTTGTTGTGTTTATTATACTTAAGATACATGGTTATGTGAAACCCTTCAATTGGGTGTTGGGTATTACCCAGTGGATAGTTTATTACTTACACCCCTCCTCAAACAATCACGGCTTAATACCCAAGGACATACGATGTTTGTTGAACAACACTGATGTTAAACCTTTGGTTAGAACGTCTGCTGGTTGATCGGTTGATGGGATGTAGCACACGTCTACTTTTCCATCACGAACGCATTCCTTGATGAAGTGTAGCTTTACTTCAGTGTGCTTCAGCTTCTTGGACGGACCGTCGGATTCAGCAATAGCGATTGCAGACTGATTGTCCTCGAAAATCTGTGCAGGCATATGATCCCGAATCGCCAACTCGTCGAACAACTTGCAGATCCACATAACTTCACAGATGCATTCCGCCAACGCGCAGCACTCAGCTTCAGTCGAAGAAAGTGCCACAGTTTTCTGCTTTCTACTACTCCATGACGTCGTAGCTCCATAGATTTGAACCAGGTAGCCAGATACTGAATGACGATCATTGATGTCAGTAGCCCAATTGGCATCGGCAAAACCCACGATCTGACGATATTCTGGGTTTATAGTGAACACCAGTCCATATTCCGGCGTTCCTTTCAAATACCGAAGGATTCTCTTCGCGTGTTTCCAATGGTCTTCCGAAGGATTGGATTGGAACTGGCTGAAGTACGATACCGCAGCATTCAAATCCGGATGGGATGTTACCGCCAAATAAGTAAGGCAACCGATAAGCTCTCGATAAGGTTTATCTAGCTTTTGCTCTGCTTCAGCTCGCTTGAGTTGGAGACCAGCCTCCATCGGCGTTGATGACGGCTTGCATGCCTCCATGCCGAAGCGCCTCAGCACGGCATTGACGTAGTGTGTCTGACTCAGCTTTAACACACCTTTCTCTTGGTCATATTCGATCAGCATATTCAGGAACATGCGAGCATCTCCAAGGTCTTGCATCTTGAATTCCTTCCGGAGCAATCGTTTCACTGCTTTAATCTCGTTGACATCCTTCGCAATCAGCAACACGTCGTCCACGTATAGCAACAGAAACACCGGTCCCGATTTGCTTTGCCGAACATACAGACAGTTATCGCCTTCGCATCGTCGAAAATCACACTGTTCAATGAACTCGTTGAAGCGATCGTTCCAAGTCTTAGAAGCCTGCTTCAGCCCGTAAAGTGATTTGTTGAGCTTACACACTCTGTCTCCCTCCTCAAATCCCTTCGGCTGACGCATATAGATATCTTCAGTCAGGATACCGTTCAGGAAAGCGGATGTCACATCCATCTGATGGACGGCAAAGCCATGTTGATTGGCGAATGCAAGCATTGATCGAACAGTTGCCATTCTAACGACAGGTGCATACGTCTCCGAAAAATCGAACCCATATCGCTGCGTGAACCCTTTGGCTACCAAACGTGCTTTACGCTTCTGTACAGATCCGTCGTGTGTCAGCTTCATCCGGAAAACCCACTTACAATCAATCGGCTTGCACCCGGCGGGCAAGTCCACCAACTGCCAGGTATTGTTTTCGGCTAGAGACGTCATCTCTTTATCGATGGCCTTCTTCCAGTCGGGCCAATCTTCCAATTTCTGCAGCTCTTCGATAGTTTCAGGAACATCCTCGACGAAACTCTCGGCATTCAGAGCATACGCGATACACAGATAATCGCTTAGCTTTGCCGGTGGATTGCGTGCTCGTTCACTTCGACGTACATTGACAACAGCATCCCTTTCTTCAGCATGTTGACCATCCTCCTTTGAAGGGTCCAGCCTCTGCTTCCTCGAACTCTTCACCGTCTGCATCTTCATTCTCTGACTGCTGATCAGGAGCTTCACCGCCGGCGTCGGGCGCAGTTTGATTATCACGGGTTACCGAACTTGACGAAAACGGTCCAAATAGCTGATAATGATCCAGCCTATCTGGCTCCCCTTCTATCGTCGACTCGCATTCGATTCTTCGCGGTAGCAACGCTTGCTCATCCACCACGACATCACGAGCAATGAAGATCTTTTTACCATCATATAGACGATATCCGCCTCCACCGTAACCAACGAAATAGCAAGCCTTGCTACGCGCCTCCAGCTTACCACGTTTCTCCTTCGGAATCAGGCTGTACGCCTTACTTCCAAAAATCCGAATCTTCGATACGTCTGGCTTGTGCCCGTACCAGCATTCGTAAGGTGTCTTACTCGATGTCAGCGCAGCTGTGGGACTCCTATTAATTAGATAGACGGCCGCGTATACCGCTTCGTTCCACATATTGCGCTTTAGCCCGGAATCAGCAATCATCGCTCTAGCCTTATCAAGAATGGTGCGATTTAGCCGTTCGCTGACTCCATTCTGCTGGGGGGTATACGGCACGGTAAATTCCACCTGAATACCTTTGACTTTGCAGAAGTCAGCGAACGCTGTACCCACATACTCGCCGCCGTTATCACAACGCAAACGGCTGACACTGCTATCGAAGTGCGCTTCCGCCATAGCAACATATGCTTTGAAGCAATCTAGTACTTCATCCTTGGTGCTCAGGATGTAAGCAACACAAAAATGGGTGTAATCGTCTGTAAAGGTAACAAAATAGCGCTTACCGTTCCATACCGCAGGAGTCATCGCGCCGCAGATGTCGCTGTGTACCAACTCGAGAGGTCTAGAGCTCCGAGGAAGCGCCATATCCTGAAAGGGCTTACGTGTCTGCTTGCCTTCCATGCAAGGGCCACACA
The DNA here is from genome assembly GCA_024533555.2 of Aedes koreicus. Taxonomy (NCBI): domain Eukaryota; kingdom Metazoa; phylum Arthropoda; class Insecta; order Diptera; family Culicidae; genus Aedes; species Aedes koreicus. The sequence continues at coordinate 158,109 of JAHHFK020000446.1, forward strand.
CGCCGCCGCCGATAACAGCTTCCTTCTTCAGCGACATACCTTTCACCATGTTCTCATTCACCAACTTCACTAAGCCGCTCTTCCCAATGTGACCGTACCTTCTGTGCCACAGCTCGGCATCATTAATTGCTTTCTGCGCTACTAGCACTTCACCGTTCATCGATTTCTTCACATCAACTTCCAGTTCATAAAGTCGATCCGATCGACGACCAGTGCACACCATCTCACCATTCCGATAGATATTCGCCGTGTTCTCAGTAAATTTCACTTCCATTCCTAGTTCTACTACACGACGGATCGAAAAGAGATTGTAATTCAGTCCTGGTACGAATAAAACGTTCTCAACAACGCACTTCAACCGACGCTTCCCGATACGAGTCACCATGTCCACTTTCCCCTTATGATAGCACTGGAGAACTTGACCGGACGCTACCTTGATCAGCACTGGCTCTTTGAGTTTTACAGCGTCACGAAGAAATTCACCACGAAAAATCATGTGGTCGGACGCACCGGAATCCAAAATCCACTTGAACCCCATGTCACCATAATACCGTTCGTTATGATCAAAACAACTGCTGATAAACGTAACCTCCGATTCACTGACGTTTGCTTTTTCCTTCTTCTTTTCTTTCTTCGCCGACTTCGCGGCACCAAAATCGGACCGCCTGGGACACTCAGACCGTTTGTGCCCCAGCTTCCCGCATGAAAAACACTTTATCTTTAGTTTTCCACTCTTTCCAGCAAACGCCGTTGATTCTGCACTCCCCGCACCATCGTCACTGTGCTCCCGCTTGACGCTTTCACTTAACAAGCGAGCTTTGACAAAGTCCAGAGTGCACTGTTCCGCCGACAGGGTCTCCAACACGGTAACGAGTTGCCCATACGATCTCGGCATCGTCTGGAGAAGATAAAACACCACTAGCTTTTCCTGTAGCTTGATACCAGCCGATTCCAAATCACGTACAATCCGCTCAAACTGGAGCAAGTGCGCATGTAGTGACCCGGTTTCATCAAACTTCATCGCCGACAGCCGTTTCAACAGATAGAACTGGCCGGAGATGCCTTTCCGGGCGAACGTAGTTTCCAACGTCGTCCATATTTCCCGCGGAGTTTGCTTGCCTTTGATGCACTCGATCTGCGAATCAGCGATATTACGAACAAGCACCGATTTGCACTTCGTGTTCTTCTTATTCCTTTCCTGTAGCTTGCGTTCTTTTTCCGCCTTGACTTCAGCAGTATCTGCACGCTGCACTTGCAATTCTGGCAAATCCTGCGCCTCCGAGCGAACGCATTCCAAGAGATCCAGCTCCTCCAAGTGGACCTCCATCCGGAAGCACCAATTATTGAAGTTGGTGCCGTCGAAAAGATACACCTTTCTGTCCTCCTCCATCTGTGCGCAGTGACAAATACCAGCAACGAACAACGAACGCAAAATTTGCCACTCTCCGCGCCACGGGGAGAAAACGAGCAGAAATGAACTTTTCTTTCCGAAACGTTTCGCAACGTCTAAGACTCGTACGAACGCGTACACTATCAACAACGAAAAAATAAAAATAAAAACGGGGCTCGGGCTATGCTGGGCCCATAACCTATTAAAGCGTAGACTGTGATAGTTACACAAGACTCGGAACGAGAACCAGAGTAAAACGCGTGTGGTAGGTTTGAAAGCAAAACTTGTTGTGTTTATTATACTTAAGATACATGGTTATGTGAAACCCTTCAATTGGGTGTTGGGTATTACCCAGTGGATAGTTTATTACTTACAACGTGTTCATGCTAGTGATCTCTACTTCGATATGAACGGAAAGACTCGAAAACTCCAGGATGCTGTTCCGTTTTATGACAATGTCACGCAGTTGAGTACCAGGGAGAGCAAGAGAAGTAGCTTAGAAGATTTTAATTGGGTGGAATTGTTTTTTTGGTTGGGGGGGGGAAAAACCCGGATTGTACCAAAAAAAAAGAAAAAATTGGGGTAAAAATTTTTAATATTTTTTGATGGGGGGTTGAAAAAATTTTTTTTTTTTTTTCGGTTTTTCAAAATATCAACATTGTTGTGATAATAATAAACAGGGTAACATTTTGTAGCGCAAGCAACAATTAGGTTCAAAGACAATTTTACCATTTACATTTTGACTCTATTCAGGGTCTATTCATCGTTTCCTCGCATGGAATCCTCAAGCATGAACCGGATAGTAAGGCCTTTCACCTGCTGCAAAAGTTGCTGCTGATGGATCTGAAAAAGCGCATCACTTCGGAACAAGCAATGTTGGATCCCTACTTTTCGGAAGCCTACGGTGAACGTCGTTGCCGGCTGCCCTATACCTTATCCAAAGCGTGAATTTCTCACCGATGAAGATCAGGACGACAAAGGTGAAAGCAAACGACAGCAGCAGCAACAACAACAACAACAGCAGACCAACGTAAGAATATGGTTCAATTATACACAATAACATTTGTAAATTTGTTCTTATTTCTGTAGCAGCAAGCTCAACAAAACCAACAACAGCAAATTTAAGTGGTTTGAATACGTTAGTACGTTTCAATTATTTTAGTTTTTGTTTTTTTTTTTATCATTTCTCAAACATCAGAATCAGCAGCGGGCAGACTTAAGCCCACCTTTTCATCAATAACCATAAAACCTTGCAAAATAAGGATTTCCCTTTCAACAGCAACAGAACCAGAAATCTCAACAGCAAGCGCAGAACCAAGCTGTAATAGACCACAGTGCTACTAAAAGGGTGCGCATGTCCGGCCCGAGCGGGCATCCTAGGAACGGCTTGAATCAAGCCAAGCCACGGTGACAGCAGCGTAGCAACAACAGCAACAGCAGCAACAACAACAGCAGAAAATGATGTTCAACAATCATCAGCAGGGCGGATTCCAACAACGTATTAATATTCTATGTGTGATCAGTGTGTGGGGCATCATTTCCAGATAATTTAACAAACCATTTTAGTGTTGATTTATACGTATAAAATATTGTAAATCATGTGAAAATAATTTCTTGTCGTAGGCTGTTTGAAGGCATTTACTGTTTGGGGAAAATATTGGATTAAATGATAGAATTTTTTTTGTTTTATTTAGTTCAAGCAACTTTGCAATTTTTCACATTGCATAATTGTCACATCCTATCAAAACCTGAGGATAGCCGGCGTACATGCAGATCTATAGCAATATATATTGAATATAACTTATTAAATTAAATCCCGTTTCTTCTCGTCCTCGTCGATGGCAATGAGAACTGCTTTACAAACGACATCTCGCGTCTGCCGTAGCAGCGTGAATTCCTCAGACCGATAACCGTGACAACTCTGTACCAACTGGAGTGTTCCGTAGTTGTGCAACAATTTATAATACATGACCTTCTCAAGATTTGCAGCTGTTAGCCACCGTTTAGCCATGACAACATCTGAATCACAGAATCCGATGACTGGGTGGAAAAATGTTGCCTGCAAATGGAGATCACTCGCTGAGAATGTCATGGTTAGAAAAATTGTGTCGCCTCCGCTGAGGGAATTCCTATAATTTTATTCACAACCGTTTCGTACCGGGAAAGCTCAACTGGGCTCATCGCTTCGTTCTGATCTGCTTCATCGTTCATCAAATCTAGCGTTTAGGCCATATGGTCTGAGAAAGGGTAAACCAAGTGCTTTACGAAATCAAGGTGCCAAAAATGTCTATCCATCGTCCATCGCCCCACCCAAAACCGTCGAAGGCAAGCCACTTCTGGCAATTTTAATTGGTGCAACTAATTACCATGTCTGTAGTTCAAAATCGTACCACTCAACCCACTCCAACTGTTGATACAATGGCCTACAGTAACTTGCTGACTGCGGTAACGCCAGCACCAAGTCGTTTTGAATGGATTGGTTGAATCTAGGTCCATTTATCCAGTTCCGGATCATAGGTCTAAGAAAAATCAAACTTACTGATGTTTCATGCCTAGCATATATCACTTCATGTAACATATTTATCCTGAAATATATGTTATTATATTAATAATATAATTAATAATCATTATAATATATTGATCATATATTAATAACAGATCAAAAGACTTGAGCTTGTTGTGAAATGTGTTGCTTTTTTTTCATTTTTATTTACAATTTTGAGACACTGAAAAAAATTTGTTGTTGTTTAACCAAGATTGCCCGATCAACGGCCCGATCTTTGGAAAAGATTTGAAATCTTTTGAAGATTTTAAATTGATCAGATTGACCGACCCCTTGTGGGCGAGTGACTTACCCCTGGGGTCAAATTGTTCCACCTTTTGGGGCTTTTTTTTAAAATTTAATTTTTTAAGGGGGGGGGGGGAAAGGGGGGGTGGGCGGGAGGGAAAAAAATTTTAACGAAACCGAAAAGTTTTATCGATTTATTTTTTAATGTTTTTTTTTGAAAAAATGGTTTATTGTGTGTTTTTGTATTTTTTGGGGGTGGGGGGGGGTGGTGGTGTTTAGTGGTTGTGGGTGGTGTTTTTTTTTTTGTAATTTTTGGGTTTTTTTGTGTTTTGGGTGTTTGTTTTTTGTTTTTTTTTAATTTATTATTGTTCTGTTTTATAGAGCGAACTCAGCAAAAAAAGTACCGAACATAATTTTGGAAATTTGGTGTGCAGACTTGTAACATAATACAAGGGTGTTTTGAAAAGTATCTACAGGGTGTTTTATAAGTTCGAATACACTTAAAAAATGTGTTAAAAAATGAAAACACAAGATATTCTTCTCTGAGTAAATTTTTATTGAAGCAATGTTTAATGAAAACCTTTACGACATATTAGCTGGGACCCCCCCCCCCCCCCCCCTTTGTGCTGTATGATGAGCTTCAGACGCTTCTCAAAGAATCGCACGCGACATACTCCTCGTCTATCGGTATCTCGTCCCAGATCATGGAAATGAGCTTCTTAAATTGGTCCATAGCACAGAGAACAGATATCCAAGCTGGAGTGCCCTTCGTGTGTAAATTTTTGTAACGGTTATTTTAAAATTACAGTTCGTTTTCGTTAGTTTTGGTGAATCGTATGTTGATGGCGCCACTTGCCCGCCTTGAGATTTGATAGTCTGTCAATTTTAGTCTGTGTCCATAGTGCTCACTTGATGTTCGCTCTGCTTGGCCAGCATGTACGATCATACATAAAAGTCCACCGGATTAAAGTCCGGAGGCCACATAGTCTTACCGAGAAAATCAGTAAAATTCTCCCGACACTACGTTTGGACGATATTCGCCGTGTGGACCTGGTGCGCCGTCCTGTTGAAAGACGTAATGATCCTTCTCGTAGAGATCCCGAAGTGCCGGGGTCACAACCTTCTCCAGAACCTCGGTCTTATAGTACGCGGCGTTGATTTTTACGTTTTTCTCGATAAACACCAGTGGGAGCTTCCCACGCCTGGATACGGCCCCCCAAACCAACATCGACGCGGCGCTCTGGAACCGCGGGATGTTTATGTGGGACGGGGGGGATGCTGGCTAACATCGGCGCCCACAGCAGATCATTTTGAACATTGTGCGGCTGTTGCAAGACTAAGAGTTTCTCATCAGAAAACACGAACTCCTGGGCTGCGTGCCGCGAAAGTATTTGTTTGGCTCTGTCCAGCCTCTCCTTTGTTGTAGCCTCCGTTACCCCGTGAATCTTGCGTTTCTTGTACGGCTTGTATCCCAGGTCCTTCGTCATGATATTGTGGGCAGTACCGATCGACACATCCAGGTAAGCAGTGGTCTTCCGGATCGAGTGGTTCGTTTTTCGAATGAATTAACCAGGTTCATACATAGATAAGACTTAATCAAATATAGATATTGCAATGCATATTTCTCGAGTAATTCATGATTAGGGCTTAAAAGCCATTTGTAAACAATGACTTTAAAAGTTGATCTCTCACGAACCACAAGAATCCCATTTTATCCAGCTACTTCATATGGTAGAACTAACATTCTTCTACCAAATGCTGCTTTCATTTCCCGCTACGCTGTTTGGTCCACCTTAACGGGTCTTTCTTGCAAACAATCCGGAACAGCACGATGTAAGTTTCATTCACGTCCAGTCCACTCAGGATTCGTCCGAAGATGAAGTTCAAGATCGTGCCCAATGTTTGAATGATTGCCGGGCATACTTTCACCCGAGCCTATTTCGTCCAGAATTTCTTTTACGTTGTTCACATGTTACGTTTTCTTCTGCGGATTGCCTCCCGACTCCTGAGGTGAACACGACAATTACAATCTATTGCTAAAATTTTTTACAGTACACATGCCTTCTCGAGCATGGTTTTAATCCGTTCTCTAGCCATCACCAGCTTCTTAATATCGGTCGGTGTCGCCTGGCTGTCTTTCTGATAGGGAAAGGCTGGCCCGTACTTTTTGTTCATGTCCGTTAAGTCGCTCATGTTCGGTCCGAGTAGGTTTTTGAAGTTGTCTAAATAGTTTCCGGCAGAGGCTACGCCACGTTGGAACAAGTTATCTATCGGTTGATAATGATATATGCGGATGAAAACATTAGTCGAATTTATAATAATTAGTGTTTGTCTGCGCTGATGGAAATTATAATCGATAATTTCGAAATTACGGAACTTTAACGTGCTCTAACACAATTGCAAAACCATAAATAAGACCGAAGTCTTGAAGTTTGAACTTGTCACCGGTAACGCAATATGCTTGGAAATTAATAATTATCTAAAATGTATAGCAATGCATAAAATATATTGATTCAATGCATACTCATTATGCATTGCAGTGATTTAAAGGGAATAAAGCGTATAGGAAGGAATATATAATATGCTTTTCAGCATTTTCGATTTTCTCCGTGTACGTGACATACCAACACAGCTGCCATCCGCATCTTTTAAGCAGTGCCGTTTTTATTTTTAAGTATCGATAACGATAAGCTGTATGTCCGTTATGTAAACATCGTAAAAATAACAATCACCTTTGGGCGAATGAATGAGAAATAAATTTAATAATTGATTTAAAAGGCATAAAGTGCAACATTAACCCTAGAAGCCACCTCACCTTTGCTTCTTATTTTTCATCAAGATTAGCGCGCTACATCTTGCAACTGATTGCATTGGGGCAACCTTCCGAACGATGGTTTATTAGTAAGAGTTAGCATTTCAACAGCAACACATCTACCTCAGTAAGTAAGGTTCGTCAGTGTCGTATTTCTAATAGCTATAACAAATTTCAAACCACGTATGCTATCATTTCGATATGGATAAATCAATTTTTATCATAAAATAGGGCTTGATGCATTATATACATTGAATCCTACTCATTATGTACTGAATATTTACAATAACACTGCCCGTACCGCTCTCGCTCACTCTCTGCCTCTATCTACCAGATTATGACTATCGTCAGTCGCATTTTGACCGCATCTAGCAAGATTCTCCTGTTACCATCGCGAGGTCTTGCCACAACACAGACCAGGTACATAAAGCCCACTGCACTCGTCACAATAGCTCAAAGTACCAGCAGCCTCCGGAACGTGACCATGTTGTCAGAATACAAGCCTTTTTCGCCGGATTTCTTCTTCCGTCAGGTATGTAGCGCAAGCGAGTCAGGTGCCGCCAAGGTGCAAGTTGAATACATTTCCCGATGTAGTAATTCACATTCAAGTGCAACGTAGCGGCGATGTAATCGAAGCAACAGGTTGAGAAAATTAGATTTAGTTGCGACACTTCTTGCGTTGACTTACATGCAATGAGCTTAAGTGAATTTATTTATTTTTTATGCTAGTTTGTCAAATATCTCTATTCTGAAAAAAAAAATGAAAAATTCCTTATTGAGGCCCCGTCGACAAAAAAAAAAAAAAAAAAAAATGCTGAGTCATGGTGATTTTGCGTCTCTTTCAAAGGCAGGTCTTTCGATTTGAGGAATTTGGCTTGTAATGATGAAAGATGCATAAATAAACGTATACGAAATAAACAGATCAAGTCTGTGTTCGTCGAAGTGTTTTTGTTTTGTCCTCTAAATTATGTTAATTAGAATAGGGCCTTGCGTTGAGCGTAATAATTTTTATTAGCAGCTATTTTTTTGCTCATCTTTTGAAACCTGCACTATGATACAATTATAATAGGGTTGTTTCATTTTTCCATATGGGCCTGTTCATAAACCACGTAGACTTATTTTTGAAAATCTCAGACCCCCCCTCCCCCCTCGTCCATACAATCTTTTGAAATTTTGTATGGGGCGTAGACTTTGGTCAACCCCCCCTCCCCCCAGAAAAGTCTACGTGGTTTATGAATAGTCCCTATTTAATGTGTTGTTATGTAATTCTTATTAATCAATCGTAAGCAGTTTAGTACCATAAATGTAAATTAAAATCTATTTCTCATATATTATTTGACCAAGCATCTACAAAGTTGTTTAGATTGAATTGATTGGTTGATATTTTTGGCATAGTTTATTAAGTGGTCGTTAATATTAAATAAGCATTAATTTCTTATAAAGCAACTTTACGTTAACAAGTTTAAAGTTCAAAAAGACCAACGTAGGTAGTAATGATTTATTTGTAAACATGGTATTTTTGTTTTAGCTATTTGACGAAAAGTCGTGGACCTACACCTACCTGTTAGCCGACATAAATTCCAAAGAGGCAATTCTGATCGATCCGGTTCTGGATCAAGCCAAGCGAGATACCCTACTTGTGCAAGAATTGGGTTTGACGCTTACCTACGCATGTAATTATTTCTTAATTCTAAATCGCTTAACCTATAATGACAAATAACCTTCCCTTCTGTTCGCAGTGAATACTCATATGCATGCGGACCACATTACCGGCACCGGTTACCTTAAGCAGCTACTCCCAGGAACACTTAGTGTTATTTCGGAAGCCAGTGGCGCCAAAGCTGATAAATATCTTAAGGACAATGAGATCGTGCAGTTTGGCCGATTTGAACTGCGAGCATTGGGCACCCCAGGACACACTAATGGGTGTATGACATTTGTTGTAGAAGAACAGGTATGTTAAACTAAGGCGAGGCACCCACTTTTGTGACCGCCATGTGGTAATGTCATGTCAAAACATCGAGTCAGTCTTTTGACGTGAGGCGAAAATCGACAAAATGTTTTGACATGCTAACAGATACCTCCGCCACATCAGAGGGCGCCTGGCCTAAAACATGTATTTATCGTCTGTTTCAATCGTCAAACTTAATGACTTTTAGGGCATTGCTTTCACTGGAGACACTCTGCTGATTCGTGGCTGCGGGCGTACTGATTTCCAAGAAGGCAACTCACGTACTCTGTACAAGTCGGTTCACGAAAAGATATTCACTCTTCCTGACAATTTTCGGCTCTTCCCAGCCCACGACTACAAGTAAGTTAGGTTGAAAGGTGGTTAGAAGAATAGCCGTTTTAAGTATGCCTTGTTCAAATTCCAAAGTTATAACATGTAACGATAATTCTCGATATGAGAACTATCATCTAGATAGGCTTAAAATATGTTATAACTGATCAGTCTGGCCAGGTTTTTATTGAGATATTTTTTTCATCAACAGGGGTAACACACAGACCTCCGTAGCTGAAGAGAAGCAGTACAATCCTCGTCTAACAAAGGATATTGACACCTTTGTCGAGATAATGGAGAACTTGAACTTGCCCTACCCAAAGATGATTGGTAATTGATGATGATCTTATGCTTGATTTCCATCGAATATAAATGATTGAATTTTCCAATGCTTACAGATAAAGCCGTACCTGCCAATCGTGAATGTGGCCTTTATGACATCCCGAAAGAGTAAAGGGATGGCATAGTGGACAAGCTTAAACCAGTGAACGACAACTTATGATTCAAAGCAATACATTGCATTTTTGCAGTATTTTTATGGTTATAGTGCACTCATCACACCTTCCATCTTGGCGCTTACATTGAGGTGCCGTGAAAAGTTTTTAATACTCCTACAAGACAAGTTATTTAGTAGTACAGCACGAAGTGCACTTATCTATAATATATTATCTACATATCCTGGTTCGAAATCCCTCAACTTCCCTCAACACCCGGCACATACATGCGGCGACGTCAATTGAATCCTCGTTTAGCTTATCGGCAATGGCGCAAAGACAAAGCAAGACCATGGAGATGTCTGCGTTCGATTCGCGGTCTGGTCTAGGAATATTTCGTAACTGTAAATGTCTCGACTTTCTGCGCTTTGAGTACGCAGAATTCTGTTTTTACGCGATTAGGTTTTGCTCTATTTTTGGTCGTGTCAAATCAGTTTTCATACGTATGCAGGATAATTTTTTTTTCAACAAATCACTAAAAAATCAAAGAGATTTAAAATTTGTCTAAAATGTTGGAACTTATCCTGCATACGAGTAGAATTGGATCATTAAAAATCGCGTTAAGTCAGGCCACAATAATTCAATTGCAAGAAATTTCCTTACGAAAGCCATTGTTTACAAAAGCAGTTTCGCTTTAATGAAGTTGCTGACGCTGAATTGTAAAACTAATGGCTGGCCCACAATTGATACGTTGCGGATGCGTTTGCGTGAATTTGACAGTTTTCCCATAGATTTTCTGTCAAATTTACGTCAACGAATCCGCAACGTATCAATTGTGGGTCAGCCATAACAGACGGCGAAACTCTTAGTTCAACCTTTTTTTTTGTACACCGCCCTGATAGTGAAGCAGATTTTTTAGGTGCGCAAAAATCATCCGGTTTCCTTGGTTCAAATATTTTATGTGTGAACATCAACGTTCAAAAGTGCCTGAACCAAATGGGCAGCTTGTAATGATCACTTGAAGATGCGATGGGGGATCATTGCCCTGATATTCCCTAATACAGCGCGTACTAAAATGTTTCTTGTATTCTATAATTAAACGTGATGGAATTGAGTAAACAAGTGGAAACTCATCGGGAATGATCTCTCATATGCATCCGTCGAACCATTCTGATGGGCCGTTGTGAGAATATCATCATGAAAATCTCACATGCGCATTGCATGTTACTAATTACTAATGCTTTCTCTCCTTTTTTCTGTTTTCTTCCCTATTCTATGAGCATAGGCCTTCGCATAAAGTCAGCTCATCAATACTAGAAACACCGTGACGACACCAAATTGTCTAACACAAGGTAAGCAATCAAATGACCACAACAAAATATACTAAACATTAATGACATAACATATAACGGGGAAAGGGAGGGACATTTAACATTTCGTGGAACGAGGGCGGGCTCTTCTACCCCATCTATAGGGTTTATCGAGGGCTCGATTCTAGTGCTGTGAGTGTGAACTTGCTTTTGGAAGGAGATTCTCCTCCATATATTCGCTCGGTGACGTACTAGCCCAGGTGGCTAAAAGTCGATTTAATAAAGATTAAAAAAAAATTCCATATATTCGCGGGTTTCGCGTAACTGTCTCTGCTTACGGGCCCGCCCAAACGTTTTTGGCCCTTCATACAGGAGCTCGATGATCACAAACAACAATAGAATCCTGATCAAATAGTTTTTCAGATTATTCCACTGCTATGGAAAGTTACCTTGCTACAATTAATAGGTGGTAGTATTAAATCATCAACATCATCATCATATATGGATTAGTTTTTCAGCAATCGTACAAAAACAAAACAATTTTCATACATGTTCAGATTGAATACTACCATCAAGCCCAAAAATTTCGATGTCGCTCTTCTCTGTTTCCTCGTACATGTGACTGCAAGCAAAATCGCCATCAGGTTATTCTGATTATTTTTCAATTATTTTGTTTCCTCATTTCGTTTATTTGGTAGGCTTGAATTGAAAACAACTCAACAGCCGATAAACAATTAAGGCAATTAAGCTTTCAGACAGAATCGTTTTTGATTTAAACCGGTTATTGTTCAGAAATTCAGCAATTCATTACAAATCAAACTAGAATTTGTATGAAACAAATCCTACATGCTGGTTGAGTCAACTAACAAAAACATTTGTTATCGTTGCTCTCAACCATACTTACCTTACCGATCAGACCAACGCTGGGGTGGCCTCTGCTGTATACAGAATTTATCTCCATTCTATTCGGTCCATGGCGGCACCGCGCCATACTCGCAGTTTGCGAAGGGTCCGCAGGTCGTCTTTTACTTGATCGATCCTCCTTGATCGTTGTGCGCCTCTTCTTCTTGTGAAAGCCGGATCGTTTTTGAAAATCATTTGAACTGTGCTGTCGTCCGACATTATTTGGACATGCCCAGCCCACCGTAGTCGACCGATGTCTCAGCAACTGATGCAATTCGTGGTTCACTCTACGTTCCGTCTTCTATCTGCACTCCACTGTAGATCGTACGCAACAACTTCCGTCCAAAGAAACCAAGGGCGCGTTGATCCTCCACGAGCAATGTTCATATTTCGTGGCCGTAGAGGACTACCGGTCTAATTAATGTCTTGTAGACTATCAAATTTGTAGTTCGGCGAACTTTTTGTCCTTCAAAGTCCAAAGTAGGCACGATTGCCAGCCATGATGCGCCTTTGTATCTCTTTGCTGGTGTCGTTATCGGCGGTCACCAATGAGCTCAGATACACGAATTCGTCTACCGCCTCGATTTCATCACGGTCGATCTGAACTCGGGGTGGTTGTCATCTCGTGAGCCTCTTTCCCTTTATGTATTGTATTTTCAACGCATTAATTACAAGCCCAATACTACTAGCTTCAGCCTTATCATATAGTCTAAAAAGTTCTCAAAGGAATGCGTGAGCTTTATTTTGCATGAACATTTGCCTACGAGAAAGCTGTTTTCTAAATGGGTGCTGCGTTTGCTCACAGTGGACCAAAACCAACAACGAGTCGATGATTCCGAGTCCTGTTTCAAGCTGTTTTGGCGAAATAAAAAGGACTTTTTACGTCTGTATGTAACAATGGACAAAACATGGATCCATTACAACACTCCTGAGTCAAATAGGCAGGCAGCTGAGTGGACAGCAACCGGTGAACCTCGCCCAAAGCGGCCAAAATTGCAACAATCAGCTGGAAAGTTATGGCGTCCGTTTTATGGGATACGCATGGAATTTTGTTCATCGACTACTTTGAAAAAGGCCAGACCATCAATAGCGATCGCTACATGGGCCAACTGGATTGAACCAAGAAATTTCAAAAAATCGTCCCCACATGCAGAAGAAAACAGTGCTTTTCCACCAAGACAACGCACCGTGTCACAAATCAAAGGCTGTCATGGCATGGCACGAATTACGTTACGAGTTGCTTCCGCCAGATTTGGCCCACAGCGACTACTACACGCAAAAAAAAACCGCAGTAGAAACTACCATTTCGAAGGTTAAATTAAGCGCAAACACCAACAATTTTCACCTGACTATAAATGCGTTTGATTTTACCACGCCTGCGATTAGATCGACCATGGTGCGGTTGATATCAATATGAGGTCTGTCAAATATACCACAAATGTTGAAGATCTTACCATAAACGTAGTAAATTTGACTGAAATTTCATGGTAGTTTTAAAGATAGGCATAGTCGGGTAAAATGGTACTTTTTACTACAAGAATTTTTTCTGTGTACCTGTTCGCAGACCTAAAAAAATGGCCAAAATTAAATCGTTCTACAAGAAGGGAATAGAAATGTTAGATACACGTTGGAGTGAGGGTATCGCTCATGAAGGAAACTATGTTGATGAATAAAGTCAAATTTAACAAAACAAAAATTGTTTTCATCGTTAGACCAGGAATTTTTCAGCCGATGTGTTAAGTCTGATGTACGTTTTCACCATCGTCTCAAAGTTCCGGTAATTTTTTTACCGGAATACTGTTAAATTTCACCGAAATCCGGTAAATCGGATTACCGAACGTTCAGCTGTCGAAAGTTCGGTAAAAAATTACCGAATACTGTAGAATTTTCTAAGTGTGTACGTGCTACTCAACCATGAAAAAAGCAAATAAATGTTGGTTTAATTCGACTGTAAAATCCCTGATGTTATTACCTAAACTTTTAATTTACTTAATATTTTTTTTACTTAGTTCGTTTATTTGTAAGGTTCAGACGTGTGTGACACTTTGCCGATCCGGTATTATATTCTGTTATTTACAATGATTTGCTTTATGGTGTTAGTAAGTACACGCTAAGCTCAGTTTACCCATAATCGCAAAAAAGTGCACATACTCATTTATGGGTAAATTTGACTTTACCCATATATGAGTAAATTTGTATGGGAAAAAATACTCAAATATGGGTAAGTAGTATTGTACCCATAAATGGGTATGTGCACTTTTTGCGATTATGGGTATTCTTCACCCATATTTAGGTAAACTGAACTTAGAGTGTAGGGCACCAATTACTCATGGCTGGCTCGAGGTTAATGGGTCACATTATCGCTTGGAAGGGACTAGGCAGGTAACTTATTTAAGTTAATAATTGCTGCTCATTGCTGCAGCTGCAATCAAGTCCTCGGATCCTATAGCCCATTTCAGGAGCTAGGCGCATATGGTTGACCAATAGTTTGCTGGGCAGGTACAAGTAGCGCGGAAACAAGAGGAAAGAATAGCTGGGACACATTGGCGGGGAAATTACTAACGTGGAGGGAGAGGTGACATTACACATTGAGGTTAGACAAACAAAGGAATTCGTAGATCGCTTACATGTAGGGGAGATCACGCATTCCCAAAACATCTCTTACCTCGCGGAAGGGTTGTCTACCTCGGGCCACTAGGGTATCCAATAGTCGTGCTCTGGAGGCATCATTATCCGGGCAATACCAAACTGCGTGATCGATGTCATCATAACCGGTTCCGTACCTACATATGTTGCTATCGACGAGGTTAATTCTGTAGAGATGTGCGTCTAGCGAGTAGTGGTTGGACATAAGTCTTGACATCACACGAATGAAACCGCGACTTACATCCAGACCTTTGAACCACGATCTCGACGAAACATTTGGAATAATGGAATGTAACCACCGCCCAAGAGAATTACTTGTCCAAGCGTTTTGCCAACTTTGAAGAGAACTCTGACGTACTAATGGGAAAAATTCATCATGTGAAATTCTTCTTTCAAAAATCTCGCCTTCTTGTGCGCCCACCTTTGCTAGAGAGTCCGCCTTCTCATTGCCTGGAATTGAGCAATGCGCGACCCATCAGTGAAAATTCTTCTATTGCATTTGACATGTTGGTACTTTTCAATAAAAATATGGGGAATTAAAATAGGTCGAAGTTGATCTGGAACTCCTTGAATAGCCTGTTTCATGGAGAGATCAAAATCAATGGAGGAACTGTTATAAGGAAAGCGTAAACTAGGAGAGTTATAGCATGGAAGACTAATATCGGATGACATATAGTTTATATAGATTCGTAAGAATCTAGACTGGGTACTCAATTCGAGCATTTCTTCGAAGTTTTCAATCACAAGGTTGTTACTGATTCCACACTTGATCAGTATTCTGGATGAGAGCTCCCAGAAGCGGTTCTGTAATGGTTTTACTCCTGTCAGAACTTCCAGGCTCATATTATGCGTTGAATGCATACAGCCAAGATCACTACGTAAACAACGATATTGAATGCGTTCCAATTTAATGAGGTGGCTGTTTCTTGCCGAGAGGAAGCAAAAAGAGCCATATTCGAGAACTGAAACCATGTCTGAACCATGTCCCGGAAATTGATCTTAGAAAATTGATCCTTTGTTGACATTTCTGTTTCAAATACGCAATGTGAGTACTCCAAGTGCATTTTGAATCAAACATGACTCCAAGGTATTTGAAGGTCAAAGATTGGTAATGTCTCTTCCCAATAACTTGAGACGCAGTTGGGCTGGGAACCGCTTTCTAGTAAACACTACCAATTATTTTGGTTTGGTTGGTGTTAGCACTTAATTTAACCCTTGAAATGGTAGTTTCTACTGCGGTTTTTTTTGCGTGTAGGTAGAATTCTCTCACACAACTTGAACTCAGTTTAAACTAAATGGAACGTTAGTATAGTTTTTATACTATGCTACTTGTAAACTCCATGAATGATAAAAATGACTTTTTTCAAAACTTCCGATGATTAGAAATATCTCAAAATGTACTTTGGACACCATATAAATAATAAGTTTTATCTAATATTAGGAATATATCTTCATGTAAGCGCAAAATATATCTTCTAAAGGTAGACCAAGTTAGTTGATCGAATAAAAATAAATGTAATAAAGATTTAAAACTTAAATAGGATGTATCTCTATCATCGATTTGTCTTGAAAAACGTGCGCATTTACTATAATTTATTGCAAAGTTATAAATAATGAGTAATTAAAAACACTTCGAGATTATCAAATATATTTTTGTATTATCTCACCCCGGACAAGTTACGAAAAATACCAAAAGAGGTATTTGAGTGACTACAAGTTTGTACAATAGTCATGAGACTTACGAAAACAATATAGAGAATGTTATTACAGCACCAAAATAAACAAATTTGGAGATATTATAAAAAAAAAGAGTAAAAGAGATCTCCAGAACGTGAGCCCGAGGCAAAGTTTCGACGCTCGCACCATGAGCCATTCGTCACCTTAATTGGTAGGTTATTTGCTCGATTTCAGTACACTGACGAAAGAAAATTTGAGAAGTTCATTCAAAAACCTTATGAAATTTAGCCACAAGGAATCGGTTTGAATTTCATACTTCTACTTTATGAATGCGAATGCTATGTTTGTTGTCTTCATTACCAGCTATTTTTTAGATATGATAACTACATGAGTTTCATTACACAGCCTTATGAAACACATTATTGTTGATTATGATAACTGAACGTGTCCGTTATGCATTTTAAAATTGATTTTTCAATACAATTTTCACTTTCATGTATATTATTTTTTGAACGATGGGTAAATTTTATAGAATAATTAAATTAATGAGACCAAAAACATCTTATCTTATTTGTAAATAAAAGGTACCTTCTTACAATCCTTGAAGTGTTACAAAGTGCACAAAGTTCCCGATCCCATACGGTTCAACAGATCCTTGAGGCCAACCAGCACTTCGGCATCGGCCAAGCCTCCGGCAACGGCTGCAACCTTGCCCTTGAAGGCACCCCTCATTGCTTGGGCGACGGTTATCAGGGCCGACAGGGTTATCATCGACTCCGGCAACTTCCGACGCGAATCGGATGCATCTCGTGCAGTGAATGCATCGGGTCATGATGGTCTTAACCAACGGGCCAATGTCCTTATCTTAGACTGCACGCTTTCCGCTGTGCTCGATATCGATGAACCGTGAACGACCCGACCCGAAAGCCATAGCCTGATTCTGCAGATCGCATTCACCACCGTGGTCGCAAATCGGACCATCCAACGGATGATTCATCAGCAAGAACTCCATCACACCTTCGCGAGCCTTGCGGTTCATTTCTGAATTGGTCTTGATTCGCCATCCCTTCTTAACCGGCATGACGCAAGCGGCTATCGGCTTGGGAGACTTTTCCACTTCCACCAAGCTCATCCTACAGTTACCGGCTACGGCCAATCGTTCGTGATAGCAGAAGCGAGGAATCTCAACGCCCACTAATGCAGCAGCCTACAAATTAAAAATAAAAACAATTATTACATTTAATGGCGAAATCTAAACCCCTCATCCTAAACCTGCAGCACCGTTGTTCCCGGATCGACCATTACTGACACATCATCTACAAACACCTCATTCTTTTCCACAACATGTCTTGGTTCGCCATTGTTGTTGATTTATTAAATTGCCTTATGGGTTTTTTCATTCACAGGATGAATATGGAAATCTTTCTTCTTCTTTCTTCTTTAGCATTTCAAGCTTATTGCTTTCACAATTAGCTTTTTGCTTGCTCTCAACTTAGTGTTCTAAATGCACTTCCACAGTTATTAATTAAGAGCTTTCGATGCCAAGTACCATTTTTGCATTAGTATGATTGTGTGGCAAGTACAATCATACGCTATGCCCAGGGAGTCGAGAAATTTTCCATAACGAAAAATTCCTAGACCAGATCGGGAATCGAACCCAGCCACCTCCAGCATGGTGTTGCTTTGTAGCTGCGCCTTTACCGACTGATCTAAGGGAGGACCCAAATGGAATATGGAAATCATAAGGTAATTTTGTGGTACTGATAAGATACTCATAGAAAAATCATAATGAGTAAGTAAGAAAGTCGTAAGTGTCCTTATGAACACGGGTACACATTTTTTTTTTCATTAGGCTGAATCTACAATTGAGAGACTCTCTTTGTTTATTTTCTCTTTCACCAATAGCTAAATCATTATCACATTCTTCATTTGGCTGTTTGCCCAATATGCTAGCCAGCACTCTTATCATGCGATCTGTGTTAAAGAATCAATTCATAGTTTATAATGGCGCTGTAATTAATGAAAGAGAACGAGACAGGAGAGAGTCTCTCAATTGTAGATTCGCCCTAATGAATAAAAACCCTAGATATTTGAAATAAAGCAAGTTTATTTTCGCGGCCAGAATAAACGAAGTTTATGTTTGGATTTACCTGGAATATGTTTGTTATGATTATCAAGTCCATACAACCTGCATTTGTGATACTTCATAAGGCATAATTTATGATTATCAATAGCTTTTTTTTCATCAATGTAGTGAAACTCTGAGCAAACTTCTTGAACCTGGAACCTGTTAGCATTCAAGCCAAATCCAGAATTAAGATAACCAAGATTCATAAAATAAATATAATAAACGCATCCAGTCAAATCCAAAATTTGTACGTTTATTCTTATCATTAATATGTTTAAAATAAACATAATATCATTTTTATTTCGAACGTCGATGTCACTTGGTTTAAAGGACATACGGGATCAAGTCCCTATCACTTCAAAGTTTTCTAAGCACAAACCTCAAATACTATCAGGACCTCCGGCGTGAAATTTTCAAGAATTGTGTGCTCCATTGGTTAGCAATTTCAGAGCATCCATTGGTTAGCAATTTCAGAGTTGTTTGTTTTGTTTGTGATTTTTGGTCTCAAAAATCGTGAAGTGATAATTAAATTAACATAAAAATCATATGGAAAAAGGATGTTCTCCCAGTTTCACCTTAAACATAGAATATGTTTGAAATAAAGCAAGTTTATGTTTGTGGCCAGACTAAACTAAGTCTCTGACTAGGGGCACGACTCTTTCGGATTATCTCAGATTTAGAAAAGAAATTATGTTTAATCAAAATGTCTTGTCCAAATCGGATGAAATTTAAAAAATTAAAAAAAAATCCGATTCAACCAAATTATCGGATTTTATCGAACGAAATCGTAATAAAAGATTCGCATCTCTTTCCAATCGACCAGTTTTGAGGTCATCGCTATGAAAGATAATCGACGATTTTTCACGATTTTATCCGATATTTCGATATAGTCGATTATTGTGCCTTTAACCAATTTAAGTATATTTTGTTTAGAGTGTCCATTGGCAACATTGGCTGCAGCGTTGGCAGGTATACCGATTTATCGGTATTTATACCGATTTTTATTCTCAATACCGATATACCGACAAGGGCTCTGAAAATACCGATTTCCAACTTTTTATACCGATAAATACCGATTTTCAATGAAAGTTATTTCAACATTATATTTGGTTTATGATTTATCAGCGTGTTATTTTAGATTTCTTACCCCTCGCCCTCGCCCTTCTTCAAATGGAAAACCCTGCGGCTGCAACTGCGCTCACTGTGCGTACAGTGATTCGCTTATTGCAATTTCGTTAATTGAAACGTCTTTTCATTGCAAGTCCACTAATTGCAACGTTTTGCAATTAAAAAGCAATTAACTGTCACATGCAAATGTCAAGCAGTAATCTGTCATTTACGATCTATTGTTCACGAGTTTTTGACAGTCGATTTGACGTTGTCAGATGTTGCAATGAGCGAATGCCATTCGCTCATTGCAATGTAAACATGTTGCAATGAACGAATGGTCACTGTATTTTGTTTTTAGCTTTAGCTTTAGCTTCTGTTTTTGTTTCCTCCGTTGCTCACGTGCTATGCGAAGCGAGTGAGAAACGGAAAAAGTTTCAAGTTAGAGTAAATGGATGTCTGCCATTTTAAGCATTTAATTTGAAAGTAGATGTGTTATGGTTGTATGTCTGTGATAAAATTATCGAGTTTAATTATGATATTAAATGCGTTAACAAATGAAGACAGGTTGTAATTTTAAGCATAATACCCAACAAACAATCACTCATTCAATAAACATCATCATGGCGATTTAATTCAGCAGCGTGTTGAATAATCTCTGAACTATTTTCCATCACAGCTTTTGTTCAGGCATTATTCACACAAATTTGGAGAAGTTATTAAGCTGTCGCCAAATGCTTTTGAACACTGCCAATTGCATATGCTTAAGAAGCAAGTTTGCAGCAATGGAGTTCAGCTGATAATTGAATAACTGCTGTTTTAATGCTTTACAGAACTTGAGGGTAATTCCGAGAGTCGAAGAGACCTTTGTTGAGCTAAGCGAGTGTTTGTTGAGAATAATATATTTTTCATCAACATCATTGAGCATATTAAAAAAGCTGTGGTGTCTTTTATAGAACTTTTGTTCAACTTTTTTAAATTTTCATAAAACATTGTTGGGGTTTTTGTATGATTTTCCATATGATACAAACATTTTTATTTGGATTTCATATTGTGCATATTTAATTTGATATTATTATGCATAGACATCAACAGAAACATTTTGTAACATTTATTTATTACCATTAAATAGCGAGATTCGAACTATCAACTTTCGTATCCTCAACTACGTGACTTACCAACTGCGCTATTCTAGAATTGAATGAAGTACAAACGAATCGGCTATATAAGCTCAATGTTATATATTGAATAGTAGCAGAAGTGATGCTCTTATTGAGCTACATTGATATTCTATTTATAGCGTTGTCTGTATATAAGCAATATCAGTGCTCAAATAAACCTTCTAAATGCTGTTATTAAACATCTGAATTACCAAGCTTTAATGGTTGATGTTCGGTTTTACTACGTGCATTACTGGCAAGGGCATATTGAACAAGAGACGATTAAAAGATATGACAATGTTTTCTGATGTTATTTGTAAACACTGCGCTGTTTTCTATTCTGATGGGCAATGTAAAGGGTAGCCTTTGAGCTATTTGCTTCAAGCAATTGACTATAATTTCAACTCTTGAAAACAGGTCAATAATTTTTCACCAGTACCAAAGATTAAACTCATAAACAAAAACATAGGAATTAACTGAATTCAATGAATATAGCATCATTTATACAGCATAACTATAAATAGGCTATATAAACGATGTTTCAACGGATTTATAAACTGTTATTCGACTCTTTGTTGAACTGTGTAAATTTAGGTACATATAAATACTAAAATAGCTTTTAATAAGCATGTTATTCTAACAAAATGAAACAATTGAAATAATGTTATTGCTTCAATTGAAGACATGGTTATTCAGCTTATATTTCAGCCAGATTTTTTATTCAGCCACAAAAGTCTTAATTCAGTTGTAATAATGCACATATGCTTATTTACTGCTTTCGTTTGTTTGTTGGGTAAACTCATCAGTCCTATAGTAACAAGCAACAATACTTTATACATTTATGCTTTTTAATATGGGATTTTCAAAAGAAATTATCTGTTTATTGATAGGGTAGAGCGCTACTTCGTTGTAGTCGCCTATTTTCGTTCTAACAAGCAAAAAAAAAATCAAAAATATCAAATTCACTATGCGCTCAAGAAGCAGTGTTGAATAATCAATCATATCTTAGCTTTTCGTGTCTAACAAATCCAGTGGTATGTATGGAAAAGTGTATAAAATTGGAAGCGGTATACACTAGAATTAATCCGTTTTTGTGTTAAAATATATTTAAAAAAATAAGGGATGTGCTTAGCACAACGGGAGTTGCCTCAAAAACCTTATCGCTATACATGATTTTTGTTATCTTAATAACATCTTAAGAAGTGTGTATTCTAAAAAATATATATTGAAATGTTTATTTATTCAAAGTATACATATTCAACCTCGAGATGGTAAATATAAAAAAATGGCTAATGTATTTTTTATTTTATTTTTTATGTTAACGTCAAACTTTGTCCATTTAAAATTTGAAAATAGAAGAAAAATGATCGCCAAAATATATTGTAATCTTATATCAAAATTAAACTATAGTTCACTTGAAAAAAATCTGAATTTTACTTTATACCGATAAACACCGATATTTTTTAATAAGCAATACCGATATTGTATAAATCCACCTGGCAACGCTGATTGGCTGTCAGTTTGGCCAATATGAAAATAGGAGGGAAAAGAGGAGCGATTGGCATAGGTGTGGTATCAACGGTATCACATACCATGTCAAACTATCGAGTCAAAGTCTTGTGGCGTGATGCGAACTTCCACAAGATGTTTTGACATGCTAGCAGATGCCACACCTCCATCACATCAATGGGCGCCTGGCCTTGGTAATGTTTTTTATATTCTTATAACCCGCTACTGCAGACTAAAAACCGGAATAATCCACTAGCGCCAAACGATTTTACTCTGGTTCCCTATGCTTGCATTGTGGTGCATCTAGAACGCTGTACAGCGCATCTGATTTTCTCCACAGCTCCACTAGATGCGACACTTCGCTGCCATATGGAAAAGCAGTTAAATTGATATGCACGAGTGATTTTTTCCGGTTTTGAACTGCAACGAGAACATATTCTTCAAATTTCAGGAAACATGTAGGTGATTGTAAATGTTTGTTGTTTCAAAAGTTTTCGCTTGTTTGTGTCGAACAGCAATTCAGTCTAAATCAAACTAAAATTTGTTTGAAACAAACCATGAGCGTTGGTAGAATCAACCAACAAATCTGTTTGTTTTCGTAGCTGCCATAATAAACGTACACGATCAAGTGAAATTGATCAAAATCGTGACTCTAACGTCCTTATCGGATGAAATCCGATCGAATCGGATAAAATCCGATCGAATCGGATGAAATCGAGAGTAATCGAAAGTAGTCAACAAAAAATCAATTTTTGCGTGACGTAATTAATGGACGTTCCCTAATGCTTGTGGTTACTTGGGAAGTACACGCTCAAGTTCACCTACCCGATGAATGTAATGTTGAAATAACAATGCATTAAATTTGATTCAAAAATTGTGTTTTTCCTTCGAAACAGGCTTTCTATTTACTCTGAACAATTCTTATGTTTCAAGTTGAACATCGATATTTTTAATAAAGGAAAATTTGTGGGGAAAAGTTGTTTGGGGGGTTTTTTTTTGGGGGGGGGGAGGGGGTGGGGGGGTGGGGGGTAAAAAGGGTGGGGGGGTTTGGGGGGGGGCTTTTACAAAGAAGAAGGGGGGGGTGTTGGGGGGGGTTTTTACACACAAAAAATAGATCTTGTTTTATTAAAAGTTTTGCACTTTACTTCTGAAAAGAGTTTATTTTTCATTAAATTAAAAGTAAAATTATCCACTGTGAAAGTTTTGCGTTTGATTTGAAAGTGTATTTTTTCGGTTGAGTGTGTAAATTTAAAAGTGATTCCTTTTACCATGAAAATTGTAGAACTGTCAAATCCACCAACACAAAAGCAAGCCGTCTTCGTTTGATAGAAAAAAAAAGAATCGGGTTTACCTGTCAAAGTCGTCCTGTTCTTTTCGTCCGTCCGGGACAACATTTAAGCTGCTCACGGATATTGTTCTGTTGTGAAGGGATTTGTCGAGGATTTTAAGGTGAGACTCGGTGGTATATTTTCTATGAAGATTACATTCGAAGTTTTAGCCTTATAGTAGTACGCTCTGACAAAGTACTCTTTCCACCGATAGCACCAGCTCGCCGGACAACCCAATAAGCAACATGAAGCAGCATAACACCCCAACGAACAACAGGAACAGTTAACTTTCTTCCAATTACGAATGTCTCACCGGCAGCGAATCGGATCCGAACTACGAATCCGTCCGAACAAACCCCGTCGACGACCGGTCCATCGTCAACGATTCGCTCTTGAAGTCCGATTCCTAGGCGACGCCAGGTGTGCACCAGGCAACCGCCACGACAACGACGGAGGACACCGGGTCCGACACTCTTCCGGCCGAAACAGAAGCGGAGACGCCTTCGATGTGCGAACTGGAAATCACCAGCGTCAGTGACTACTTTCAAGACTGATTTTTTCATGCCAATTGTGAGAACCGTCGTGCAGTATAAGTTTATTAATTGTTTTTTATATGTGTGTTTGGGAATGCTGTTATATCCTGACGGCGAGCGAAAAACGACTCCAACAAAGTTTATTTAGATGATTAATATAATCCGAATGCAGCGTTTGAGTGAGGATTATGCATTAGTTAGAAATCCGTTGTTTACTACATGAACCAGTAACAAGAAATATTTGTTTACATAACGAAAAAATAATGTTTTATTAATTATATCCCACTTTCATTTAAAATCAAATGATTTTCAAACAAATAGCTGTCTTATTAAAATTTATAATGATTCATCTGAAAAAAAAAAAACAATTTATGTTAAAACTATTTTTATTTCAATCTTAACAGTTTACTTTTATTTGAATTGCACGACACTTTCGGGTTGAAAGTTCATTTTGAAATAAAAGTAATTTGCTTTTATTTTCAACGATGCCACGGTTTCGATTTGACAGTTCTACAATTCGTTTTGAAAGTTTCAACTTTTAAATGTACCAAGCGGAAAATTTTGATTTGACAGTTTGAAGGTTTTTGTTGTGAAAGCTAACCGCTTTCTACGAAAAAGAACCAACGCAACTTTTCAATTTTAGCAATGATTTTTTTAATTCTAACAATCATTATTCTTTGTGTGATACATCCCGGTAAACATATATGTATACAGACATGTATTTGGCATCCCTAGCGGAGTTGTAATACATTTGGTGGTGAGTAACGTCAGTGAACTCACCACCTCGCTAGCTGTCTGCATGAAAATTGTTCATCTGTCAAGTTTTATATTAACAAATATTGAAGGCACTAGTTATTTTCAATAAGTTATTTATTGGTTCGGTAATTTACTCATTTACTTCCACTAAGATGGATTCAACAACGAAGAAAGCAGACACATCCGTTAGTGACGAAGAACGATACGAGGATGCGTCGAGTAGAGAATTCAACGAGAAAACCGTGGACGAGGTCATTGAGCAGCTGACGGGAGCTCGTATAGGAAATTCTCTGAACGCAAACACATCGGCCTCCTCGGAACAAGCGGATAAATTTGTGGATTGTAGAAGCGATGCTGAAAGTGACGAAGATAATAACGGGAGCAAGCTGGGCTGTACAGACGATGATGATTTGATAGATGACGAGTCCCTGCGGGATTGGGAGAAGGGTTTAACGGAGGAAGAAAAGCTAGCTAACAAAGCCAAAGCGGATGGGCTCAAAGCTCAAGGGAATGACCTGTTCAAGCAGGGTGATTTCGACAAGTCGGCCAATATGTATACGGCAGCGCTCAGAATTTGTCCGACGGAATATACGGCGGATAGGTCGATCCTATATGCCAATCGTGCGGCAGCTAAAACGAAACTAAACTTTAAACCCTCGGCCATCGATGACTGCACCAAAGCGATAGAGCACAATCCTTTGTATCTTAAGGCGTTGCTAAGGTAAGATCTGTTTAGATATTAAATTTTAATGCAATGCTCCTGTTTGGGCGACGAAAAAAAAAAACTACGCTTCACATATTTATCATGCCATCTTAGCCTCTGGTTCAAATCAGCCAACATTAATCCAATTTTCAAATAAAAAAAAGTTTTTTGAGCCCAAAAAAGTTATTAGCAGTTTCTTGAAGTAAAGTGGGAAATAAATGTCTCTGTGATACACATGATAGTCAGTTTATTTCCTAAACTCTCGGCTCCCCGAGGTATAAAGGTTATCTGAAATATTGTTACCATTGCAACTTGATTCTTATTTTTTCTAATGCTACATCATGCCATCACACTACAACCGGTGGTACATCGTTTCCTTCAAGTATTATTGAATCAACTTCCAGGCGAGCGACCCTGTACGAGGAGGCTGACAAACTAGACGAGAGTTTAGAAGATTTCAAAAAGATCCTGGAGTTGGATCCGAGCAATGCCGAAGCAAAAGCGGCTCAAATGCGACTACCGCCCAAAATCCAAGAACGAAACGAGCGCCTCAAGGAGGAGATGATGGGCAAGCTTAAGGACCTAGGCAATATGATATTGCGCCCGTTCGGTTTATCGACGCAGAACTTTGCGATGCAACAGGACCCGTCGACCGGTTCCTATTCGATTAATTTTAAGAGCGGAAATAATTAGTTATCAATTTGTATGATGCAATAAATCGGGTGAGCGTGCGTGTGTCTGTGAAATATGCCTGCTTGTTGTTTATGTTGTGCCTAATGTAATAAATGATAAACTATACGATGAATAATGAAGCGACTACAAATGTTGGTTTTCCTGTAGTGATAGTCACAATCTTTTAAACTATAATATTTCCGAGAGGTACGTATATTGTATTATAGAATTCTTTCTAGTTCGCAATTATGACAGGCAATACCAGTACGCGTTTCCTTAAAAGTTTATTTATTGCCTTATTTTAAAAATCGTTATGTAACGGAAACATGAGCATTAATTGACATTCAAAAATGTGTGTCCAGAAGGGTACAAATGTGCCTTTTACGATTTCAATACAGGATATTTCATTGTGTTTTCATAGTAGGATATTGATCATAAATCACAAATCATATCTCGTTAGTACTTGTCATCTAGGAGGAAAATATTGAGCGCCTAGCTAGGGAGGCGCGAGGAAGCTCTTTTGATTTTAGGCCGACAAGGCAGATTTGTATCCAAGCCACTAAAATGACCATAACTATAGATATATTGATACGATTTGGAATCTTTTGGTAGCTTTAAATTCAAGATTTCATTGACTTTGCGAAAATTTTCAAATACGATCGATGGCGTCATTAGTCTCCAGGAAACCCGGGACCATTTACCGAAAATGGGATACTTATTAAGGATTTCAAAAGAAAATCAGCAATTCTGATACTAAAAGTCATGGAATGAAAACACAGGAATGTGCGTGATTGCCATATGATAATCCGGTGACTTGAACCTGGCACGGTCACTCCAGGCAGGTTCCCAAGGGGATGGCCAGAAAATGATTTGAATAGGAACCTAGCTACACACTTAGATTTTTTTACAGAAATCTTTAAAAGTTTACCGAATTCTCAACAGCTGAACGTTCGGTAATCCAATTTAACGGATTTCGGTAAAATTTTACCAAGATCCGGTAATTTTTTTACAGACATCTTTGAAATTTCACCGAAATCCGTTAAATCGGATTACCGAACGTTCAGCTGTTGAGAATTCGGTATACTTGTACAGATTTCTGTAAAAAAATCTAAGTGTGTATAAGGGTGTCAAAATTCTTGGAATTGTTCTAGAAGCAAGTTTGCCAAAGTTATTGGACCATTGGACCATATTGGACCATATTGGACCATTGTAGTGGGGTTTCCCAACAACCACTTTCAGGCAAGTATGCTTCTGTTAGTATCAATTCTTTGCCTGATCTGCTTCCGTGTTCCAGCCCTGCCTCCAACTGTTTCGAAACCCAATTTCAACATTTCTATTGCTTCTGATCGAAGTGATCATACTAATGAAAATAGCCTTCACCGACCTTGTTCTACACCGGGACGCACACTTGCCTCATGCCTTAAGGAAGTCCGCATCCCTCTCATCGCAGTCGAGCCTCTCCCGCCAGCGATCAACAGCCGTCCCGGCCCTGCGTTTGAGTTGGGTGATGGGTGCTTCCGAACTTCTACTACAGGCAAGTACTCTGTGAATTCGAACAATTCGTTGCCTGATTCGTTCGTCGTTTCTAGTTCATCTTCTAGCCAGCTTCGATCAACGTTTGCAAGCAGGATACCGGGACGCACAAATGCCGCTAGTCTTGAGGAAGCCCCTATTCCGCTCAACGCAGTCGAGCCCTACCTGCCAGCGACCAGCAGCCGTCCCGGCCCTGCGGTTGAGTTGGGAAACGGGGTCTTTCAGATTCCAAGTAACGGCAAGTATGGTCAACAAACGGACACTTCCCGCTCTGATGGTATATCCTTTCCCAGTGCTACAAACCTCGAACGTCGGAATTCGGACCTTTTAATCTATTACCAGAATGTTGGCGGAATGAACGGCCTTATTGATGATTATCGGTTAGCGTTCATGGATCATTGCAACGACATTATAGTCTTAACCGAGACATGGCTGGATTCTCGGACTGTTTCTAGTTATGTTTTTGGAGATGGTTACGAAGTTTTCCGCTGTGATCGGAACATAAACAACAGTAGGAAATTGACTGGCTGTGGTGTTCTCGTTGCAGTTAGTGTCAGGTTGAAAGCAAGTGCAGTTGAAGACGATTCCTG
Organism: Aedes koreicus; assembly: GCA_024533555.2. Lineage (NCBI taxonomy): Eukaryota > Metazoa > Arthropoda > Insecta > Diptera > Culicidae > Aedes > Aedes koreicus. Next base: position 186,369 of record JAHHFK020000446.1, read on the forward strand.
GATCACCGTAGAACAAGTTTGGGTAGCAATTCAGCTTGGAGGCCGTATGCTATTCCTTTGTGCGGTGTACATTCCTCCAGATCTAACTCGAGATTTAGACCTAATTGATGCGCACTGCCGATCTGTTTCTGCTATTTCGAATACGGTTGCCCTCCATGATGAAATGATTATTTTGGGAGACTTCAACCTAGCGGGCATTGCATGGACTCCAACTCACAGCGGCTTCCTCCGTCCCGACCATGAACGTTCCTCTTTCCACGCAGGGGCTATTCAGCTTCTGGACAGCTACAGTACAGCAACTCTATCCCACGTTAATAACGTGGTGAATGAGAATAATCGCTCTCTAGATCTCTGCTTCGTGAGTGGCCGAGATATTGCTCCCGTCATCTCTACAGCTCCCGTGCCTCTAGTTAAGGATGTCCCTCACCATCCTTCTCTAATAGTTGCTGTCGAGGACGTTGTAGCTCGAGACTTCGTCGACACTCCTGCTACTGTGTCATATGACTTCCGTAGAGCCGACTATCGCAGTATTGGTGATGTTTTATCTAGTTTGGATTGGCAGAGCATTCTTGATTCGACCGACGTTAACATCGCTGCTCAAAGACACGTCCCAAAAAAGATTGTTCAGACTGACTCTCGCGTCCCTTGGATGACGAACGCCCTTCGCTCGCTAAAACGGATTAAAAGAGCGGCTCTTAAAAGATTCACGAAACACCGCACCATGTCGCTTAAACGCCACTATAGCAGGCTCAACTACGAATATAAACGGATCAGTCGTGCGCATTTTCAACGTTATCTGAGTGGGGTTCAACGGCGTCTCAAATCTCATCCGAAATCTTTTTAGAGCTATGTTAATCAACAACGTAAGGAAGTGGGCTTACCTTCATCCATGTTCTATAATGGCGAAACTGCTGGCACTCAACAGGAAATTTGCGATCTGTTCTCGGTAAAATTTGCTAGTGTTTATAAAGACGAGAGACTAACCAGTCATTCTGTTCACGTTGCCGGCGGCAATGTTCCCTTGGCAAATCAAACACTCAGCCTAGTTGATGTGGATTCAGAATCAATCTCGAACGCGGCATTACACCTTAAGCCCGGACCCGATGGGGTTCCGTCGGTTTTTCTGAAACAGACCATGGCTTGTCTTCTGTATCCACTTTATCAGATATTCCAGATGTCCCTCTCTAGCGGTACATTTCCTTATTGCTGGAAAATAGCGGACATGTTACCGGTATATAAAAAAGGAAGCAAGCGGGACGTGAACAACTACCGAGGAATCACATCGTTAAGCGCTGTATCGAAGCTTTTCAAACTGGTCGTAAGAACTCATTTTTTACACATTGCAAGCAGTTGTTTTTCACCAGGGACGGATTTTCACCAGGGCGTTCCACAACTACAAACCTATTGTGCCTTACGTCGTACATCACTGATGGTATGATTGCTCGATGGCAAACGGACGTGATCCACACAGATTTAACGGCAGCTTTCGACAAGTTGAATCATGATACCGCGATCGCTAAACTTGACAGACTAGGAGTTGGTAGTAATCTTTTAAGATGGTTTCGATCATATCTCACAGGGCGTCAATTGACAGTTGCCTTGGGTGACCTTCGTTCAAGGAGTTTCTGCGCCACGTTCGGGATACCGCAGGGTAGCCATCTGGGACCGTTGATATTTCTTTTATACTTTAACGACGTACACTATGTTATCGGAGGGCCCCGCCTGTCGTTTGCTGATGACCTGAAAATCTTTATGCGAATCTGTTCAACCGCCAATTGTCATTTACTCCAAGCGCAGGTTGATGCTTTTGCTGATTGGTGTACTCTAAATCGGTTGGTGGTCCACCCGGCCAAGTGCTCAGTGATAACCTTCTCACGTCAGAAACAACCAATTCTGTTCAACTACCATCTTCTCGGTACGACCATCGAACGAACGCAATGCGTTAAAGACCTAGGTGTTCAGCTGGATTCGAAACTGACGTACACGCAACATTTATCGTATGTTGTTGACAAAGCTTCAAGGACACTCGGTTTTATATTCAAGGTTGCGAAGAACTTCAGCGACATTCACTGCCTAAAATCGCTCTATTATTCTCTCGTTCGTTCGACACTGGAGTACTGTTCAGCGGTCTGGAGTCCATGCTATGATAATGGCGCCGAGCGAATCGAATCTATTCAACGCCGTTTTCCTCGGTTCGCACTTCGTAGAATTCCTTGGAGCGACCCTTTTCGTCTTCCTAGCTACGAAAGTCGGTGTCAGTTGGTCGACATGGAGCCTCTGCGGGTCCGTAGAGATGTCTGTAGAGCTTTAACTGTTGCAGATGTGCTACAAGGAAGAATCGACTGCGGAAGGATCCTTCAACAGATTAGCATCAACGTACAACCAAGGCCAATGCGTCACAACTCCATGCTCAGGCTTCCTTTTCGCCACACCAACTATGGGTTGAATAGCGCTATTCACGGGTTGCAGCGAACCTTCAATAGAGTGGCGTCCATTTTCGATTTCCATCTGACGCGGAACGCACTTCGTCGGAGATTTTCTACCGTTTTTAGATCAATTGACGCACGTAGTTAAGATAGTGTATAGCTTTAATTATTTTATTTTTACTTATTTATGTTTGTGTCTTGATTCCACTTAAGAGGTTATGTACTCGTTTCTTATTGTAATTTTTTCCTATTTAACATCATTAGGACCTAAACTTGGTCTGTTGATGTATACTTCAAATAAACAAATAAACAAATAAACAAATAAACACCCTCCGTTCAGTTGGCTTCGGAGTGGCCAGTTCAGGGTAGGTTCCCATGGGATCGTGGATGACAAAACAATGAAAACAATATTGTTTATTACTAACGTTTTGTATTCACGTGACTTTTAGCCGTCACGCCAGGGAGTCGACCCATCAACACATGGTTTTCCGTCTCCGAAAATCTAAACGTCGCCGAATAGAATTGATACCAGCCCTACTGGGATGAAAGGCTATCACGCTTACATCACTGGCGCCGTACAACAAGAAAACATTGCTAGATCAGCCGCTTTCATCATCATTTATCACGAGCGTAATACATCTTTGACGTCAACGGATAGGCATAGATTTTTTTTTGCAGGAACTATCGCTACAATTGTGTATGTCGGCAATTGAACCCCGGATGGGCAACCTGTTTATTACTTGTAAATGCAACATCCAAAATATGGACTCCGACAATGCAAATGCAAAGTTGTCATAAAAGAAAACCGAACTCGCGTTTTATACTCTAGATTTGCCACTTCGACTCCAAGTCATCGGATGTACCAATAACGATGAGAGATTTTCTTCTGGAAAGATTCCAAGAATGTTGACACCCATATTGCTAAGGTTGAATTCAAATTTCAAATGGAAATGTTCCTTGTGCGCGAGGATCTCTGGCATGTCGTAGGAGAACCAAAGCCGGAACCTGAAACGGCGCCGTGGAGCAAAGCGGACAAGAAAGCTCGTGCTACCATAAGCTTGTGCTTGGAGCAAAGCCAATACATGATCATTAAAGACTGTACTTATGCGGCAGCGGTGTCGGCAGCTTTGAAAGCTTACCACGAAAAAACGACGACAACGTCACAGTTATCATTGTTGATCCGGTTGTGCGACGTTAAGCTCTCGGATGCAGGCGACGTTGAAAAACACTTGATGGAGATGGATTTTTTATTTGAACGTCTTAAGAACGCCGGGCTAGAGCTGCAGGAAAAGATAAAGATGGCAATGGTTTTGCGAAGTATGCCCGAATCACATCACCATCTCGTATCAGCATTGGAGGCACGTCCGGATGTGGACATTAAAATGGAGCTCCTTCGTTCGAAGCTCGTGGATGAGTACCAGAGGCGCTTGGTACGAGAAGGAAAGTTGACCGGAGGTGAATAGGTTTTGAAAACGCAAAGAGTGAGCAAAGACAAAACTTGCTTCTTTTGCAAGAAACCCGGTCACCTTAAAAAGGACTGCCGAAAATTGCAAGCAGCGAAGGATAACAGCGGACCTTCCAGGAGCCAGCCAGGGGGTAACGGTGGTCGAAACAGTAATCAAGCCCCAGTGAAGGCCAAGCAAGCGACGAATATTGAAGCGGTTCGTTTTTTCGCTCAAGAAACGCAGATCGCCTGTACAGCAGTGAAGCAAAATAATTCGTGGACGGTGGACAGTGGCGCATCGTGCCACATGACAGGTAACGGAAGTTTTTTCGACGCCCTGGAGCATTCGTCGAGTGTATAGGTGATGATGGCGAACGGAAAGTGTTCGCAGTCAGGCGGACGAGGCACTGGTTCCGTGTCAGGTATCAACGGTGCGGGAGAAAAGGTAGATATTCATCTGGAAAACGTCCTGTTCGTACCGGATCTCAATAGCGGACTCCTATCGGTAAGCAAAATGGCTGATAACGGCTTCGAAGTGCTATTCAAACGGAACAGCGTGGAAATTATTGACAAATCTGGCAAGGTCGTGACTGTTGGTGGTCGTAATGGAGGTCTGTATACGCTGAAAGATTCGGAGCAGGCTGCGATCGCCGTAGGACGTTGTCACACTACGCACTGTCAGCATACGTGGCATCGGAGATTTGGGCACCGGGACCATACAGTGTTGGACCGAATACAGAAGGAAAATTTAGCTAACTGCATGGAGCTTGTCAACTGCGGCATGAAAATCGTGTGCGAGCATTGCTTGGAGGGGAAGATGGCTCGTTTGCCATTCCCGCAAAACGCAGACCGGAGAACCACTCAACCACTGGAACTGATTCACACAGACCTGTGCGGACCGATGAGCAACGTCACCTCTGGAGGGAACAAGTACTTCATGGTGGTCATCGACGACTTCAGCAGGTATTTGGTACTTTACCTGTTGAAGGATAAGGCGGAAGCAAAGCAGTGCATCAAAAGCTACGTGCGGCTCGTCGAGAATAAGGTCGGTCGGAAGCCACGGATCATCCGTTCCGATCGTGGTGCCGGATTCGTCAATAAGGAGCTTGAAGAGTTTTATCGAGACGAGGGAATAGAGATGCCACTGACTGCGGGATACTTGCCGCAACAAAATGGCGTCGCCGAACGCCGGAACCGGTACCTTCAAGAGATGGCGGTGTGCATGCTACTTGATGCCGGGCTCGCCAAACGATACTGGGGTGAAGCAATTGCGGCAGCCGCCTACATCCAGAATCGCCTTCCATCGCGGGTGGTACAGAAGACACCAATGGAGTTATGGTGTGGCGAGAAACCGGACTTAAGCCACCTGAAAGTGTTCGGATGCGAAGCGTTCGTCTACGTACCGGACGTCAAACGAAGAAAATTGCAGAGCAGGGCTGAAAAGTTGATCTTCGTCGGATATGCTTGTGGATCGAAGGTGTATCGATTTCTTAACAAGACGACGGGAAAAGCTTGGAGCGAAGTTTCAGGAGGAGTCCGGAAACAGTCCGAAGAAGAGGGCCGAAGCTTGTGACGAAGATTCAATGTATCAACGGGAAGCAGTTTCTTCGAAAGAGCGCGTGGAGTTCCAGTTCATCGATGCGGAAAGTGAAGAAAAAGAAGAAGATCAAGCGAGTGATAGAGATTGTGATCAAGATTTTCGTGGATTCTCTGGCGTAGACACTGACGAAGACTACCACGAACTTGAAGATCAAGCTTTGTATCATGGTGAAGAGGACTTGGTGTTGAACGGGTACAGCGATGCCGACTGGGCTGGTGACTCAACTGACCGGAAGTCTACCAGTGGTTTCGTGTACCAGATCGGTGAAGCAAGCGTAAGTTGGGCAAGCCGCAAGCAAGGTTGCGTAACGACGTCAACGATGGAAGCGGAGTACGTTGCGCTTTCGGAAGCGGCACAGTTTGGCTGCGAAGATTGTTGGCGGAGTTAGGACACAAACAGCGTTCGCCTACAGTCGTCGAGGAAGACAACCTTTGCTGCATTGACTTTGTGTCGTTGGAGAGACAGAACAAGAGGAGCAAGCATATAGATACAAAATATCACCATGCGAAGGACCTCTGCGCTCGGGTAGAGATTCAGCTACGCTATTACTCTACGAACAACATGGTGGCTGATGTGTTCACCAAGCCGCTCGGTCCAACAAAAATGCAGCAATTCAGAGAGAAGCTTGGACTACGTCAGGAGGGCGGGGTCCAGTGATCAGCGAGGAGGAGTGTCGGTATATTCAGTTCATAGGCGCTGATACACTGGCAAAACGAGTTCAATCACGAGGGCTGGTGAGAAAGAGAAAACAACAAAGATTTTCTAATGAAGCTTATTATAACAAGAATAAAGACGTGTTTTTCCTGCCAACCTTTTTTTTCACTTTTCTCATGCGGTTTTATTCCTCTACGGTTGTTATTGTCTGGTTTGACCATAATCCTTCCCACAGGCGGCACGTGCTGATTCCATTGGCATATCCTCAGGAAGTAAGTCACTCGGCCAGCATGTGTTAACACCCTCAAAAACACAATCCGACACACTTCAAACACACCCGCCACCACATGAAAGATAAATTAATTTCTGGCAACACTTACGCGAATCGAATGTTTTCTCACTGTTTTGTTTTCCTCTCGCTTGCACTGATGTGATTTAGATGATGCGTAAGTGTGCGCGTATTAAACAGGGGCTCTGCATCGCTGTCAACCACATATAGATGCACCACAGACAAGCAGACGTAACACTCTAATCGATGCCCATCGTCCACATAAAAAAAAAGATTAATTCGAATACAAATAATTGGCCAAGCCATCACTCACAGCGCTCGCATCGAAAATTATGGCATTTTCCTGCTGAGTGATTTTCTTGCACTAGCATCGCTTGCAAGTGTGAGTGTGTTCGGTAATGTTTAGTTCTTTTTTCGTCAAAACATGCGACGCAAATATGAATTTCTATTTTGCTCTAATCGGGAAGAGAAATACTGCGGAAAATCCTTCTCTACTTTTCCCCGTGACGTGGAAAGGTATGAAATTTATTGAGAATAATATTACTATTACATAGAATTCAATTTTGACATCAAGTAGATGCGCGCAGTTGGTGAAATTTTGCCAGCCAAGTGAGCTTGTGGTGGAGTTTGATGGAGGCGGACAAAATGCGGTCGAAAAGCGGAAACTATGCTCCGATCTTGCTCGGCGTTCGAACCAACCAAGAAGAATGAAGATGACAATTCTGGATCTGAGAGGCAGCCAGCTCATTTGTTTATGATTTCCAAAGTCAAGTTCGAAAATGGCATCCAGATGATACTGCACCAATGTTACTTTGTAACTAGCAATGAATCATTTATTGAGATAATGCAATAAAGCATCATTGAATGCATATTTAAAAATTGCTGATAGTCGGTCAAATTAGTGTTATGAGATATAGCTTGGTAAAGCACCCAACTAATCTTCCGTAGCATTCGTGGATCACTTTGCTCCTGGTAAATAGGTTTCGCCGGCGTTTCCGTCGCGATAATAGAGAGACAGTAATCAACGAGATGAGACAGGATCATGAGATTACGAAGATTTGGGTACTAGTCGCGGGAGTTGCGCGAGAATGCGTGTATTACCGTATACGCAACGCCAGCCCATGGTCACCACCGATGACTCCGTTACCTAATGTTCGGGTTACTGCTCTCGTAAGACCGTTCACATTCGTGGTCTTTGACTATTTTCGAGAAGCAATGCTCATTACCAGGCCCTTAACGTATACCTCCTTGAAATCTGCTGACCTGGGAGTGAACCACTGTATTCTGAAGAGTTCCTCCGGAGTCAAGCAGATGCCAGTTATTCCTTCGGATTGCCGAACGACACTCAGAAATAGTTGGAAGTTTGGTTAGCGATGGTTGAATGAATATCTTCCGGTGATAACAATGCAGTGCAAGTGATTCGCGAAAGTTGAGGGATATCAAGAAAGGAGACTTAATGTTCATACGGCCACGCCTGGGTGCGTACGAGAGGAGGACTTGTTCGAAGGCCGGCGATCAAGCTGGGTTTACCCGACGTCTTGGAGGGTAGTAACCCTGGATTAGGAGTCCGTAGCGAATCATAGGCGAGGGAATGTGACAGCGAGAAGCCCCCTATTCTACGTAAGCTACACCCCAATGCGGCTGCACGTTTTCCACCGGGGACGTCTCACGTCCGTCGCGGTAAAAGACCGATGTTCACTGCGGAGAAGCACCAGAAAAAAAGTAAAAGTCATTCCAATCAAGTATAAATAAATAGCATAGAGGTGAATTTGGTGAAGTTGGTTTATTGAAAAAAATTGAAATTTTAAAATTGAAACCGACTCATGACTAATATTTATAATTAAGAAGTGAGCAGAACTGAATTTGATAGCTATAATTTAACATGACCTTCACAATTTGATAATTGTGAAATTCAGCTAATCTAAATCAGACCGGTTTTTTTTCTCTCTGTTCGAGACATAAACCACTGTTAGCAGTAATTTGTCGAGTCGACTTCATTGCATGTAGAATTACTTCATCACTATTGAGAAATGATGAACTATTCGGTGTTGTTACAGTTGTTATTGTTTGTTTTGTTGGCAATTATTAGGCTTTTATCGAAAGTTTCCACTATTTAAACCCTTTGAGGAGTGAGAGCACTTTATCAGACAAAACCGAATTCATTGCAAAGAAAACAAACTATGACTCCGATACTGACCATGCGTCAGAACCCTAGTCATAACCAATTCAAACTATAGAACATCAAATAGAAAATGAGAATTCACATAAATGAAGACTAACCATGTTTTCCTTATTCCAAGCTCATCCTTGGTGGCTCAATCCGAGTATAGCCACTTTTCACAAGACATAAAATTAAGGACTAAGGACATAAGGACTAAGATATGTTCCTTTGACTACAATAAACAAATATGTTCTCTAGTTTAAATTAATTCGGACTAGGGTCCGGTGGTAGATCTGATACCCCGTAACGCACCACTAAAAGGTAATCTACCAGCATCACGGGCCCAGTTAAAATGATTCTCGAGAGGCCACGACGGAAAATCAAGCAACCTACCTCAGCTACAGACTGCATCAGTGGTACATGCAAATGAATCCGGAAGTTTCCAAACAGTGGACGCCTGGAACTGTCGAAAATTGCCTCAGTTATCAGTCTTACACAGTGAACGTGAATGACAGTAATTACTGTCGAAGTTTAATACACTAGACGCTGCGTAATGAACCCGAATCGTCGCCGAAAAATTTAACATCCAACAAAGTTCCTGTTCCTATGCTACCAAACTATAAGGGCATCTTCAACGGCGATCCAAATCGTGGATTGGATTTATTTTTTTTAGACCAAACCGGTGTTGTAAATTTTGTTTTATACTGGATCTATTTTGCATCATTTTAAAACTGGTATATGTTTTGATCTATTCTTGCAGCAATTTGGAACAATAAAAATACCGTTCCAAAACACTACATGATAAAACCAATTATTGAGTAAAACTTCAGCTTTTACTAAACAATAACTCAATTTTATTGAGTATATTCTGAGGTATATTTGTGAGCCGAAAAGTAACCGTGTTTGCTGCGTGCTTCGGATGCTGATAATTACCTTGAGTTGCTCCCGGTGCTAGTGAATTGTGTTTTCGTTTCATTCCTAAATAACGAATGCTTGTCTTAGTTTTTTTTACAGCCACTGCATTTTCCGGAAAACGCTGACTAGACCGAAATGCGGAGGTTCCGAGATTCCGAATAGTATTTCGATTGCACGGAAATGAAAAGTAATGAAGTCTTCAAAGTGAACAATCGGTTTATTGATAGATTGGTCACGATTAGCACTTGCAAATAGCGCATACAGATAAATTTTGGAGAAGCCTCTAGTTGACTCTAGTTGTCGCATAATGTTTAGGAACACCTCCCTTGGCATGCGGAAACGCAGAAAGTGCTTCTCGTTGTAGGTTTCCGTGTCGCTTAAGTAGTACTGGAACAGCTTCTGATGACCGTAACGGAAATCAGGGTCGACGTTGGGGCGTCTTATAGGACGTGACCCTCTCCGTTTCGACTCTTGTTTATCCGCTGCCAAACTACAGATCAGCATTATCAGCAATATCGTTTTAATAAAATGCATGCATTCACACACTCACCTTCAGCCAAACGAAAGAACAAGTATTCCTGGTTGTCAGCTAACGACGCACTACTGGCATTAAACATTATTTGGTCAAACCAATCAATGGCAAAATGTTTGTGAAACATCTGTGATCTCTGAAAAAAAACATCTGATCTCTGATGTTGAATGATCGACAGGATGACAGGTGTTGGCGGGTTTAACAACAAGAAATACAACACCGGTGCGGGGAACGCAAAGTTGGTCTATTTTATCAGGTATAAAGTTGATCTAAAAATAGACCACCACTGAAGATGGCCTAAGTGAAAATAACAGTAACAGTTATCCAGTTGCCAGTTCTCAATCAGTTTTCAACCAGAATTCTCATGCGCAGGCTGTGATGCCAGGTTTGGATTCTTTCGACCACAGCGCCTCGTATGTGTCGGTTTAAGGGGAGTTATCATGCATCATTACTTATCAGTAACAGCAGTCGTCCGAAAAGGGTTTCTCGTATGCCAGAGAAGCTTCTCGTTGAAACAGGGAGGATTCCAGATAGGATTCGTTTCCCTTAACGACCTGAAATTCGATCAACTGTCATTTGCTCAGTTGTCAGATGCTGTCTTCTTTTTTTTTTTAAATTTTAATGTATTGTTTTTCTTGGCAACCGGTTTAGCGTTTGACACAATCGCACCCAATGACGTCTAACGAAATTGGTGCAGAAGCTGAGCTTGTCGCTCGTGGAATTCCGGTTCACGATCCGATGTATTTGTCCTATGTATTTGTTTTATGTCTTCAGAGTACACCCATGCCCACCTGCAGGACATGCTGCTACGGAACGGTGTTACTAAACAGCAACAATATCTAGAGCAAATTTTCAATAGGTCATAAGTATTGATATCATCAAGAAAATAAATGTAGAAGTTTTGGAAATTAGTTTCAATTCCTATTTTTGATCCAAGCTATAATATTTGATGCAAATATGTGGAACCAACAAAGTTAGGCAAGGTTTAGCTTTACATCAATAAAGAATAAATCTCCATTTAGTTGAATTCCAAATCGATTTATTCGATAAATCTTTGAACTTCAGCTATGGAAAATACAACCTCATTATAAGTCGTTCGGAAAATTATCACGTTACATCCGCCGAGTGCGTTACGTCGTTAATATGTCCAATTCGTCAAGTCTGTTTCGACATGCAATCACCTGTCATGTTGCTTTCGCCAAAATGAATCGGGTGGATAGGTCGGTGCGTGAACTTAAGCCAATTTTGTTAAATAATATATCGGTCAGGATAGGTCGGTTTGTGACTTAGGCCAATTTTGTTAAATAATATATAGCAACAGTTCGCTGCAATTTATATTATGTTGTGTATAATTCATATCGAGGAGTACGCAAGCTAACGTTTGCATTAAAAAAAGGAGTACACAAGCAACGTTTGCCGATTTTTCATGGGTTTACCCGCACTGACAAAACTACCCACGCAGCATCAATCATAGTAACTCATGAGTCAGCAGACAAAATTTGACAGCTCTATCAGTCGAACTCTAACCGTGATGGCAAAAACAGTGAAGCATCTTCGTTCAGAAGTGTGCGCGTTCAAAGAACGGCACCCCGCCGCGTCGAAAACGGACATCGTGCGGCACTTTGTGGACGCCGAATACGCCCGTTCCGGCATCTACAACATCTTGGCACTATTAGACAACAATCAGAGCATCGAAAGAAAGCCCGGTTCCGGACGGCCGACGACCCTGAGCGACAAGAAGCTCCAAAGGATGCTGAAGAGGAAGACCGAGGGAAAAGTGGCTACATCGCTGCGCGCGCTTGGCCGGAAGGTCGGTTCAACCGGCCAAACAGTGACAAAGTACTTGGCAAATATGAACATACATGTCTGGAAGCGGAAGTCGCGTCCACTGGTTTCGGAGCTGCAGGCACTGACGCAGCGGCAGCGGCTGAATAAGATGGTCAACTCGATTTTCCCGGCGAATCGCGACGTGGCGGTGGTGATGGACGACGAGACCTATCTCACCCTGTATGGCAACGACTGGCAGGGCACTTCGTATTTTACTTCCCCCACGAAGGAAGTGAGCTCCGAGGTGAAGTTCATTTCACACACCAAGTTCCCCAAGAAGGTGCTGCTGTGGCTGACAATCAGCGAGAAGGGGATGTCAAAGCCGCTCTTCTTTCGCTCCGGACTGGTCGTGAACGGGGAAATTTATAGTACGAAATGCCTGCTTGAAGTTGCGTCGTTCATCAAGAAATACCATAAGGGCAAAGACGCGGTGTTCTGGCAGGATCTGGCGTCGGCCCACTACTCGAAGCGATCGTTGGAGGAGATGGAGCGGCTGAATATCGGAATATGGTGGAGGTTCCGCTGGATCGTCACCATGTGAGGAGATGGAGCGGCGTAAAATAAAGAATATCGATGTGGTACCCAAGTCGGTGAACCCGCCCAACGTCCCCCAGCTGCGTCCCATCGAGAATTTCTGGGCCAACCTGAAGCGTAAGATCTACTCCAACAATTCTGTCGCGAAAACTCAGGAGGAATTGATAAATAAAACGAAGAAGGAACTCAAAAACATGCCAACACGCATATTTTCGTCCGCCATGGCGAATGTTCCGGTTAACTGCTGGAAGGCCGCTCGCAAGGGCGCAGAATTTTTTTTCAAGTAAGCTTAAATAATTACCTTCCATGGGAAATTTATCACAAGCAATTATCTGTCTTAGCTTTATTTTTGATCACCATCCGAAAAAAGTCCATTTTTTTCAATGCAAACGTTATCATTCCGTGAAAAAACATCATTTTTGTTTATATTGTTAGTTACGACCTATTGAAAATTTACTCTAAATATATCCTTTTTTGTTTCAGTTTAAAACCAAAAGGTTCTATCACTTCTTTTACGGGGAATCAACAAAAGAAGTTGAAGGCATTTATAATTAACTGAAAGTTCAATTTTAAAACCATCCTATTTTGACTTCATTGTCAATTTTTAAAGGGTTCTTGAAACAGCAAACTAAAAAGGATGGTTTGCTGTCGTTATTAAACCACAATAAATTGTAGATTGAAAGCCAAACTGCTGTGGAATTGTTATTGGGAAACTTCTGGGTGTCACCGTGGATTAGGATAGGCATTCGTCGGTACAGTAATAGCAAACAACACGCTTTGTTTGTTTCATGATTTATTGTTCATTTTAGTTGTTTCATTACACATAAAACAATGCTCTGTTTTGTTATGTCTGCTTGTTCGGTTTGTTTTATTCTCTTTTTTTTGTTCACTATTCCCACTCACTCAGGATTATGTTTGTTTTCAACAGATTTATTTTAGCTATACTTGTTCTTTTTTTTTGTATTATTACTTTTTGGTTTTATTCTGTGCCTTATTCGTTCAGGGTTGGTGCACTCGCTGGCTTGCCGTTTCAATCATTCACTCTCAAGTCACTTAATGCTTCCGTTACTGCTGCTATTTCTATCTGTGTCGTCTTGTGGCGGGTGTTTATCTCTATCTCGTTCTTTCCTGCTCGCAACTCTCAGTCTAGAAAAATTTCTGATTATTTTGTGTTTTTTTTTTGTCTCTTGTTGTAATACTAGGTAAGAAATTTAATTTCTGTTTTCACATAAAACGGCTGGATAAATTTTATTTTCGTAGCAATATTATTCATTTGATATCTTGTGACATTTGTTTGTTTGCTTCTTTGTAAGTAATCTCATTTTAAAATTTGAAGGAAAGATTTTGTTCATATTATTTGACAATCGCTATTCCGTGCTTCTTGCTAGCAAGATTCGATCGGCTCTACGGGATTTTTCTGATAGTATTAAAATTTGGTTGTTTTGTACACCGTTTTACTTTTCAGGATATTTTTTTGTTTTGTTTCACATTTCGTTCAATAAGTTTTACGAATTTTACGAAGAAAAATAATCAATTCTCTTTAAGCGACTTGCTGCGCTCTACTTTATCAATTCACTAACCCCCCATGTCTCGATTTCCCCTTGTCCGTTTTTTACTCACTTTCCGTTTATGTTTTTCTATTATCAGTTTTGCAGATTTCTCCAATTTGGGACCAATTTTTCTAAATAAGATGACCTTTCTAACGCTCGAATGCCGTTGAGATGGATGGTTGCCAAATCTACCTTCATTCTCTCGATTACAATTGGTTGCACAATGATCGATTATGCTGCACCCTAATACCCTTGCTGTATGATGATGGCGATGGTGGTGTAGATGGATGGTGAATTGGTATGCACGCACGCCTGATCTATGCTTATGCTACGTACGTGTAAGCATTGATTCTTCAATTTGTTTCTTAACATTTAACCTAAACTTAAAACCTGTTTTCTTGCTTGTTTATTTTTTAGTTTCTTACATTGCATACATTTCAGATGATAATATGTATATAAGGTGTTGTTATTGTATAGAGGAAAGAGACACCCTACCGCGTCAGAGAGTATCGGCCGGTAATAACAGACGGCGTGATCCGATCAAGGTCACGCGTCAGCATCGTCGTGTTTCTAACGAACAACCTTTCCATGTGAGGTGGTTCCGCAGTGTAGTACTCGGTCGATGTAACCAGCATTGAACCCTTTGACCGGTTGTGCCCCTATCCAATCTGTATGTAAACGGTTTGCTGCTAGTGGTCTCTGTATGGCGTGCAGCAGGTAAGCCCTATTTCAATGAGCCTGGCTTCGGTTTTTTTTTGTTAATTCATTTTTGCTTGACTGGTTGATTACATCTAAACATAAACACAGATTATAACGGATTACTTATCTGCCTCGGTCAGATTTCGTCATCGTCTCGCTTTGCTGAGAAACTTTGGTTTCGAATCTGATTCGAGGCATATTGTAGTACATGCAGTTGTGTGTATCCAGTACTTAGCTGTTTTCAGTAGTATGGTTATGTGTTTGCATTGTAGAGCTGCTAAATGCCTGATTTTTTTTCGATTGCTAAAATCTATTATTTTTTGCGCTTTGTGTTACACCGGCTATTTGTTTTGTTATATCCTTTTAATGTTTTGTTATCAGTTTATGTTTTCTTTATTAATCGATTTTTATTGTTTTTACTTTCTTTTCCGATGCAATAATTGAAACATATTATAGGCAAGAATTTTGTTGAAAATAATTCAGAGGTTTTGGTAAATGTGACCCTTCAACAGATGGAAGATGCGTTTTTATAGATAGTATTTGATTGGTTAACATGTAAGCTTTTTCAGTGTCTAAGAGAAGTATGGCAGAGTAAATCAATTCAATTCACCGAAAATATATTTAAACTACAGGGTGAGGATATATTATCCGTGTTTCTCTCTCAGTGTAGAGTTCGGATTTGACAGATGCTGAAATTAGCACACTTATGGCGTATTTTATATTGGTTCATTATAAACAAACGCACAATGTTTCATTTGAATTCGTTCACGTGTAGTGTAAACAAATTGGGAACTATATACCTCAAGTATAAAGAGCCAACATGAGCCCATTACTAATAATTTAGATACAGTTTCAAAGTTAGAAAAAAGTGCTCACCACTTAATAACTACTATAAATCATGCTTAGAATGCCAGCTGTCCTACAAAGGAGCACTTGACCAACAGAGATGTTTCCTGGTGGAACGAGCGGTTGGAAAAGCTACGAAAAAAGCACAGAAAATCATTCAATCGGGTGAAAATTACTTCAAATTGGAGCCAGTACAAAGAGGTATGGAGTGAATATAATAGAGAAATAAGAAAATCCAAGCGGAACGATTGAAGACATCTGTGCGAAAACATAGAAAGCACTCTCGAAACTGCAAGAATTCAAAAAGTTCTCTCAAGAGATCATTCCAAGGGTCTTGGGACTCTCAAAAAGCCTGACGGAAATTTTACTGACAGCACAACTGAAACTCTAAAATAAATGATGCAAACTAATTTTCCAGGGTCTCTACATACTGTTGATCAACTACCCGATCACTACTGCATGCAAATTACCACATCTTCAGAATCTGAACGTGTGGAAATAATTAGATCTACTAGGATGAATGATTCACTACGTGGAACAGAATTGTCCAATGTACAAGCTGAAAGTATTGCAAATAAAATATTCACGAAAGCTAGGATTGAATGGGGAATTGATCCTTTCAGCCCTTTCTAATCCCCTGATCCAGATGGATTTTTCCAGCACTTATTCGAAAGTGCAAATCTGTAATAATTCCTATTTTTGATTGAATTTTTCAAGTCTAGTTGTTTACTGGGATATATTCCAAAGAAATGGATGCAAGTCCGAGTTGTACTTATACCAAAGGCAAATATAAAAGATAAATCTTCACCAAAATCATATAGACCAATTAGTCTGTCATCAAAATTTTTGATATTAATGGAAAAACTAATAGATGAATACATTAAATCAGAATTTCTTTTAAAAAAACCATTATTTAAAACACAATTTGCCTATCAATCAGGAAAATTTTGTCATTTTCATAATGGTAAATCGCTCTAATTATTCAATTTTGCAAATACATAAAAACGTCACCATATTCGGTGAAAATTTCGTGGTATATAACAGTTGTATAACACTTTTGTTTGGTAATGGATTTCTTTAGCTTGGTTTACGAATGTGGGAAGTAAAGAGTGATAATTATTCACAGAACATGTGTTGGCTACTTTGACCGACTGCATCGGACTGTTTTCTTACAATAACTATTATAATGCAGTCTGTAATATTTGCCCGAAGGTGTAAGAATAGGAGTGACATTGTAAGGAAAATGAATGCAAAAGCTTAACTTAATAATTATTTGGCACCATACTATTAAATCAAAATAGTAAGGCCTCTTTGAATTTTCATGTAATCATGTATTGAGCATGATTTACAATGATAAATTGAGATCTAATAATATCTTACAAAAAGCATCTTCCAAAGCTTTCCTTTTAGGGTAAACATCGAAGGCAAAAGGAGAAATTTAAAAAAAAATTCGGTGCTATCAGGGGTGTCTTATATCGACAAAGATTTTTCATTAGGGCCTAACTGACAAACGTAAACAATAGCTTTTTCCGCGAATTACTCGTAATTGAAAACTCGCCTAATCAATCCACTACGGTCATTTCTAAGAGGAAGAGTTCAGCTATCCGCTAGAATTGGTGGCTTACATTGGTAGCCTTTCTGCCACGGGATATTTACGGAAGAAGCAATTGTTTACGTTTGTCAGTTAGGCCCTAATGAAAAATCTATCGACAAATGTCGGAAACAATATTCTATTTGCCATTTCAGCCTAGCAAGCTATTGACCTGACCTAGTCGCGAACAACCTAACTGAGATCTTGTTGAACAGTCCAAACAGTAACAGGGTGAAGTTTTTTCCGCCCTTTATTCGTTAAAACCTATTTAAATACTACAAACAGTAAATGAGACTAAAAACCCCCTATCTCAAAAAACGGCCTAAACTGATCAACAGCTCACCATTTGGGTGGACTCAAAATAGTTCTGTTTGTATAACACTTCGTTATTGCTTTCATCTATATGTTGTGTGGGTGAATGCGTGTGGGTGTTTTGTATATTTGTTTTTCCTAATCGAGAACATTCAAAGTAAAAGCTCACAACTTTCGGTTCTAGACGATGATGGTTACCGTTCCTATTTGTTGTTATGGTTGTTTTCGTTCTGTTGCTAATATTGCTCCTTCGACAATGAATGAGTGCGTGTGTTAAATACTAAGTCGTCTGGTTTTATTAGTATTATATTTGTCTAAGTTCTTCAACATAATCACCTTTTTTTTTGAATCCATAGCAATGCCGGATGGGTGTGGGTGTGTTTGTTTGTTTGTTCGTGTTTGTGTGGGTGTGTTCGTGAGAGTGTGTTTTTCCACCCTACAAAAATCGATAAAACGGGTGTATTCTATTCGTTCCAAATGTTTCCAATCATTTTTTGAATCTGATTAGTGGATGGTAATGCAATTGGGTTTTTCTAGGTTCCTAATCTTCCGATGGTATTATCATCTTGGCAGCGATTTCGTTGACAAAATGTGGTTCAAGCAAGTTATGATCATCGCGTGTTTCGATGCGGTTTCCATTTTTGCGGTTTATCTTGAATGTTGGGAATAGCTCAAAAAGTGTGTCCACATCGGTTTTTGTTGTTCGATGTTTGATTTTTTTTTTATTATGCTCATGTCAGGGATTCACAAGCGATTAAATATTAAAAATTGTGTTGTTTTATACGTTCATAAATATCAGTTTCTGTTGACTTTTCTTCATCTTCATCTGTATATATAATAAGGTATCTATCGATAATAATATAGTTACCAAGTATAAAATATGGTTTATTTTATTTATATCGTCATTTTGTTTTTAATTAGTGTGTATAATTTTATTTTTTAAAATTCATTTATTTTACCAGATTATGCGTTTTAAAATTTTTGTTTCAGTGTTTGAATGGTTTCGCTAACAGTGTGTATTTTTATGGTTTTTTGTTTTTCTTTAATTCACAATGTCAAGAATATATTTTTGGTAAAATATTTCTTTTTAATTCTTATAATGGCCTATTCTTATCACAATTATGAGTTGCTCGTTTCATTTGTTTCAATTTCAATACAACTAGTTTTTTCTCTTGAAATAATCAATTTAATTTCTTTCTTTTTCTATTGTGAAAGGGTTTTAATTATAATCTTCTTGTTAGATATTTATTTCTTATATAAAAATATACTGTCTTCTTGTTTGTCATTTCCTTGTCTTTCAATCTTTTATAAAGATATTGTTATCTGATTTCATTCTCTCTCTTGAAGGGATTTTTGTGCATAGTGTGCGTTATCTTAAATATTACTTTCGTTTTCGTTTGATTTGTATGATGAAGATCTCTCGTTTTCCATTGATTGGTCTAATAAACATGATTTTCACTTTTTGTTTGAAATTTCTTGATACCAACGTTATCGTTTTTCTCTTGCTTCGTGTTTTAAACAACAAAGTATCTAACAATGGTCCATAAGTTGGGATAAAAACGAACATCAATTTCCATAGATATATATTCTTTTCGTGGTTTCCTCAATATTTAGAACACTCATATGTTCGTGGTACAGATAAAAACTATATTTGCTTATATTCTTATTCGACATCATTGTAAACGCATTCATCCGTCGGGTTTTATTTCAGGTTAGCATTTATAGGTGATTATTATTTTGATGTAGACATCATAGCTTATTGCCTAAAATAGTTTACCTTCGGTCGTACTGTCGGCTTTCTTCCTTCAATAATGTGGATATATTGTTTTCAAAAACATAGTCGTGAATCGATATCTTTTTAACAATCAAACAGTCACATCATGATTTCTTTTTAATTTTTTTTAATTTTCAACATCCAATAGAACTAAACTTGAACTTCACAGATGATCAACACATAACTATTAACGAAGAAATGTTCAACGGCGTACGCAGAACTTATTTGTACCTTGATTAACGCTTAATTCATGTAAAATTTTGAAGAACCGTTTTCACAACACTTAACTATTTTTTTAAACTTACTGTAAAGAACAACGTAACAAGAAGAGTTTTGTCCAGTAGAGAACTTTCAATTCATTTCATGCATTTAAATTCACATGTTCTCATCGATTAGCTGGTAGCAGGAGAGCGTTGTCAACATTCACTTGCAGTAATATTGTACACCAATTTTTTTTTTTTACACGGGGGATACGTTTACTTTTATTATGAAACCGTGTAAAAAAAGACTAAATAGAGTTGATATATTCACATGCCTTAAATTGCTTCGATTTTGTTTGCATGTCTTACCTTTCCATGCAATGGTCAAATTACAGTTTTTAAAATTTTGAGTATTTACACCAAAAAATGTAATTTTTTTTTGAAAAACTGCCATATGATTACTTTTTGCCCAAAACGTAAAATGTAATCCGAATTAGGTCGATAAGTTGTTCCATTTTGGAGTTATCGCTGAAAACAAACCCTGTAAAAAAGACCTTAGTGTATCTTAAGGACATACGGGATCAAGTCCCTATCACTTCGAAGTTTTCTTAACACAAACCTCAAATACTATTAGGACTTCAGGCGTGAAATTTTCAAAAATCGTTAGCTCCAATGGAGCATCCACTGGTTAGCTATTTGAGCGTTGTTTGTTTTGTTTTGTTTGTGATTTTTAGTCTCATAAACGTCAAGTGATAACTAACCTAACCAAATAGTTCATATGGAGAAAGGACTCCCTCCAGTTTCACCTTAAGGAGAGATGGTGTAAGCATGTTCATCCCGTGTAAGCTTATTCAAAGACCTCTCGGTCTTTGCATAAAATTTGGAAAAAAAATTGAAGCCACTTGGTGGACCGTGTCGTGTATTGTTCGATGCTTCGGAGAAATCGATGGAAAAATTGCCAATGAGTCATTTCATCTTAAATGCCACACAAGCAGAATTGTATTCGACCACACACTACCAAAATGTCATGTAAATTTCTGTCCCCTGAGACCGACACATGCAAGCGTCCTTTAGCACATAAGAATGAGTTGAAAGAGATGAGAAAATAAATTCAATCAAACACATCTTTCGCCGAATCGCTTATGTTTCAGGTTCATGTGTCGTAATTTTACTGAAAATCGTTCTTTACGTTCCCCGACTTTTTACAAACATGAATTACGTCTCGTGTAAAATTCACAATTTCTAAGTGTGCAGTTATTCATCAAGCACTTATTTGTAAAAATCCGATTTTATGTGCCGATTTGATCACGCCTTGGTTTAAAGGGCCACCTCCTATCGATTTTTCATGCGATTACCATGCTACCTGGTGGTGAATCAGCCTATGAATCCCCAATTGTAGCAACTCTATTGTGTTCAGAAAGAAATTGGCAGCGTTATCAGTCAAGCAACTACCCTCGATGTTTTGGTTCGTAATGCCATCTTCATCCAGGAGCGAGGAAGTTGGACACCGTGAAGCACTTCGTGTCGGCCGGATATAACCGATCCGGTATTTACAAAGGAAGAAAGAAAGAGTGAGAGCGTCGAACGGAAACCTGGTTCTGGCCGCCCGACAGTGCTGCGCGACCGTAAAGTGCAGCAAAAGCTGAAGAGGAAGACCTAGGGTAAAGTGGCCTCAACGTTCCGCGCTTTAGACCGAGAGGTAGGTGGAACCAAATGCCGAAGAAGTACATGGGCAAGATGGACATTGCTATGCGGAAGCGTCCAAAAGGAGTTGCTGAAGGTGCTGGCGTAAAACATCTGTCCGACGAAGCACGACGTCGTGGTCATAATGGATAATGATACCTAATTGACGCTGAACTGCAACGATATGTCCCCCACCAAGGAGGCGTGCGTTGACCCCAAATATATCTCCTACACTAAGTTTCCAAGATCTTTCTGTGATCGACGATCAGCGAGAAGGAGGATGTCCAAGCCGCTGTTCTTTCCGTCCGGGCTTGTCGTATATGGGGAAAATACAGTACGATGTGCCTGTTGGAAATTGCGGCCTTCATGAAGAAGTATCACGCAATGGAGGATGTGATTTTTAGCCGGAACACGGGTGGAGATGGACTGGCAGAAAATAAACGTTGTACCGAAAACCGCCAACCGTCACAATGTTCTCAGCTGCGACCGACAGAATTTGTCTGGGTGAACCTCAAACGGACACGCACATAAAAAATCACATAATCAGTGGAAATTACCCACCAGAAATTCACTTAAAATCATTTTTTTTCTTTTTCTATGTGATATGTTCATGTAAAAATCACTTACACTCAAAAAAATCGACACGTTGTTTCCACGTGAAACGCACGTAATTTTCGTCCACTGCCAAAACCAGTAATAAACACGTGGAATTTACGTAAGAGCTACGTGATTTCCACGGAAATCCACATTCTACGTGAAAATCATGTAAATATTACGTGATTTTTTACTGGCACGTAATGTTCACCTGATTTTACTGAAGACGATTTGGTTACGTGTTCAGGTGAAAGTTACGTGAAATTTCACGTGGAAACAACGTGTTGATTTTTTTTAGTGTATTTTAGTATTGGAAAATATCGAAATGTGTTTCAAGTAGCAGCTTGGTAAAATATTTTTTCAGTGGAGGATATTGCGGCCAAAAGCGAGGAGCAATTGATCGCCAAGGCCGCTAAACAATTGAAGAACATGCTGAAATCCATATTTCCATCGGGCATGGCTAAAATTTCGGCCAACCCAGTACAATCGTACACTCAGGAAATTATCGTACGAATTTCATACGATCGGAACTATGAACCACAAAGTAAGGGTCAAGACTCATTTCATAGGAAATCGTATGAAATGATTATTGTTGCATTGGTCGAGAAAAAATGGCTCTTATACATTTTCAATTGTGACATCACTTATCAAGTCGTGTCATTGCAACTTTTTTTTCTGTGAGGAAAATTGTCATACGGTCGTTTTTTTTTCTTTTTTCTTTATTTTACGTGACAATCACCGACGCCAGGAAGACGACTCCACCACCTGGACCCTACCTAACGACTCATGAATATGAGCCGGGACCAACGGCTTTACTTCCCTTTCGAAGGAAGACGTGACCATTTTTTCGCCTCAGAAAAACCACCGACGCGATGGGATTGAACCCAGACCCACTGGGGTGTCAAGTAGCAGTCACGCTTACCACTACACCACCGACGCCGGCGTCATTCTGTCGTCTTATGAACTTATTTCCATAAGAGAATCGTATGAAATTTGCAATAATATCTTCTGGCAAATTTCCATACGATATTGCTATGAATTCCTCTCGAATTGTTCGCTCAATGTAGGACTTAAGGAAAATTTGTTCCATTGAAGTATCATTTGTAGTTAGCTTTTCTCATCGCCATCAGAAATGAGTACATTTTTCAATGCATACGTTATGTTTAAAAACAATCTGTTGGTTGATTTTTATAGAAAATTGTTCAAACATTGCTATTTTTGAAATTAAACAGTAAACCTGCATTTTTCGTCATATTAGTATAAATCGTCTCGACGGTATAATCATAGACTAACTCTAAGACCAGTAGGTCCCGAACAAATACGATATTTTTCTTGGCTCAGTCAGTACTAGCACATCGGTCCCAAGCTCGGTCCCAAGCTCAATGATTCGCCCCTAACAACGTAGATCACACCAACACATTCTCAAATGTTGTGTCAAAATAACATAGTGAATCAAAACAACAACCAAGATACTAGTACTGGAAGGTACTGAAGAGCGCAAGAATTATTGCGAGGTGCAGACTGCAAGGTATAGTTCGGACCTAGGGGTTCTACAACAGTGAACCAATTTAAAATCGCTAGTTGCACATTGATTGTTGGTATAATTGCATCACTTTCAAAACCTTTAACATTTTACTAATTGGGTTAATTTTAATGAAATTTTGGTTTAAATGGCCTCATTGTGCATTGTTTACATTGTGATTTTTTTTTTTAAATTTCATGTTATTTCTAAAATGCAATCAAAGAAACAGTAAGTGTGTGAGAAAATCTTGTACACTGACCTCAACAATCCACATCTTAGCACCGATCGGCGATCGGAAAGATGTTGTGAACTCAACAATTCACTATTTCTCGTGTTAAAAATCCTTTGGGAGAACGTTTGGCCAGCGACTGGATGGTCATGAAGAAAATGGATATAGTGTTTGGCTCAGGAAGTACCAGCACATCGGTCTCAACCAATGTGACTCTAATATCTCTGATGGTTCTTTTTCTTCAGTTATTAGGGAAGGCGGGTGGAGTAGCGGGGTATCAAATGAAATTTAAAGTTCTGTCCAGTTTGAATCCGGAATCACTTATTGTGTTGCAGTGGCACGGAAAGTAACCGCTGCAAGAATTCTTTTACAACGGTTTGTTTACGTAGGCGCCCACTTTCTGTGGTATAAATTCACGGTGTTTCGTGCAGTGAGTTAAAAGTTATTCTAGATGGATGCCGAGAGGAGAGAAAAAAATCTGCACACCCACGTTGATAATCCAACGTGGTCCGCAATAAAAATCGCAAAAACGTCGAAAATCGCCAAATCAACCGTGTATGATGTGCTCAAACGTTTCAGGGAGTGAAAGAGCGTGGATCGAGTGCCTCAAGGTAAGCGTCGTAGTGGAACATATGACCGCAAGCTGAACCAGAAGGTGTTGAGAACCGTTAGAGCAAACCCTGGACTATCAGATAATGAAATCGCACAAAAATACGCTGCTGCTCGCAGTACCGTTCGAAGAATTCGTTTGCGAGCAGGATATCGTTCTTATCGAGCCAGCAAGCAACTAAACAGAACGTTGAAGCAAAGTTTCGTCACCAAAACTCGAGCTCGGAAATTGTACCAGCAGGTTTTGACGAAGTACCAAGGATGCCTGCTCATCGAAGATGAAACCTACGTCAAAACGGATTTCGGACAGCTTCCTGGCCGAAACTTCTACATGGCGACGGCACAAGGAGATGTTCCTGCGAAGTTTAAGTTTGCTTTTATGGACAAATTTGCCAAAAAACTGATGATTTGGCCAGGGATATGCAGCTGCGGAGTAAAAACCAAAGTGTTCGTGACGAATAAGACGATGAAAGGAAGAATGCCTCAAAAACCGCGTACTACCTTTCATTAAAGCCCATAAAGGTCCCGTGAAGTTTTGGCCAGATTTGGCGAGTTGCCACTACAGCCGGGAAGTCATCCAGTGGTACCGCGATAATAACGTAGATTTCATCGATAAAAACATAAATCCACCCAACTGCCCGCAGTTCCGGCCCATCGAGAGATTTTGGGCAATAATGAAGCAGAAGCTTAAGAAAAGTGGAAAAACGGCTCGGGACGCGACTCAGATGACCAACATGTGGAACCAATGTGCCAAGGAAGTTGACTCCGGAGGTGTGCAGCGTTTCATGGGAGGAATAAAGAAGAAAGTGCAAATTTTCATTAAAAACGAAGAGAAATGATTTATATTGATATTTTTTCCTTAAAATGCAGTAAATTACCTTTGTTTTGATGTATTAAACTTATTTGTACGTCAATCTGTTACCGAGATACAGATGATTTTATTATTCCGGATTCTAAATGGACATAGCTTTAGCAGTGGAGCGAATGAGTAAGGAATACTCAATAGTTTATTACGCACATAATGACAGTTGTTGATTGCATTTTTGCCTAGGAGTGAAGAGTTTTATATTAATATAAACGGTATGGGCTAAACGTTTTGTTTACATACATTAGCACATGCACTTTCCCCGCGAAATATTGGTAAACAATACCTGACGCTTCATATCTCATGGCATAGAACACAGGCCTGGCCGTGTGAAACTAATCATCTCTTTACTCGTTTGATATAAAATGGAACTGCGAGTTTGACATCACAGGCACTGTTACATAGGTGTAAAGGAGACAACTTCAGTATTCCAGACTAGTATTTTACTTGATATGGATCGTATTAGCATAGACTAACTCTAAGACCAGTAGGTCCCGAACAAATACGATTTTTTTCTTGGCTCAGTCAGTACTAGCACATTGGTCTTAAGCTCGGTCCCAAGCTTAATAATACGCCCCTAATAATGAACTCACACGAACACACTCTCAAATATTCTGTCAAAATAACACAGCAAATCAAAACAAAGGCGCAAATATGTATAGTTAGGTGCTGGCTTCAAGGTGTACTTTGGACCAAGGGGTTCTACAACAGTGAACCAATTTCAAATCGCTAGTTGCATATTGATTATTAGTTAGAATATTAGTATTAGTATGCGTTTAAACATAGCTGAAATTCTCATATACAGTATTGAGACCATCTGCGATATTAGAGTCACCATGGTCCCAACCTCGGTCCCAAACTTAATGATTCGCCCCTAATAACGTAACTCACACGAACACACCCACACATTTTCTGTCAAAATAATAAAGCGAATCAAAACAAAAACAAAGCTTCTAGTACCGAAAAGCGAAAGAGTGTATTGCAAGGTGCAACCTGCATGGTGTACTTCGTACCAAGGGGTTCTACAACAGTGAACCAATTTGTTTGATTGTTGGTTCAACTGTCGATCGTACCGAAGTGAGTGGAAGAAAAAGTGTTCCGTACAGTGTTAAGGATCCCTTGCGATTGGCTTCTGCCTTCAAAATTAAGCTTCTTGTGCAGTAACTCTCCATCACTTCCTGGTGCCGTTTGGGGGTACGAGTAACCATAAGAAAGATTGGGTAACCAATCCCGGTGGGACCTTGGTCGTATGCTCACATGGAAGGGGGGAAAAGGTTGTCTTCACCGGGACAGCCTGTTCGAGCGTCTGTATCCCATTTTAGGGGCGGCTCAATACAGCTTCTATTTTCCAGGTTGGGGCGGCTGCAGCCGAGTGTGTTTCATGTAGGAGATTCGACCATAAATAAACACTTGCACTATGGTACTCCGGCGAGACAAGAGTTTTTGATGCAGGCCTTGCAAGCCGGCATCGAACAAAACAGACACAATTGCAACGAATACTGCAACAGAAAACTCGGAACGGATTAAACGACATACACCAAAGCAACAAAAATGGACTAACGATTGGAAACTCGGAACATGGAATTGCAGATCTGACAACTTTTTTGGAAGTACCTGTTTGCTATCTGATACATTGAGAGAAAGTAAATTTGACATCGTATCGCTACAAAAGGTTTGTTGGAGTAAAAAAGGCGTGCTAAGAATCGCACAAACTCTTCGCAGCTTTTATCGATATGGGGAAGGTCCACACCTTCAGCTGCTTGATTGGCGTCCGGTTAATGACAGAATGCGCACCGTATTAAAATATATTGATTTTCTTCATGATTATCCAGCCACTGATCAAATCGTCACCGGAGACTTAAACGCATAGGTAGGCCATGAGGAGGAATACAGAACGGTAATTGGCAAGTTCAGTGCCTATGAACGAACGAACAAAAATGACCTTAGACTTATAGATTTCGCCACCTCCAAGCACTTCGAGAGGAGCCTCCGGTTTTGGTACACCTGGATATCACCACACAAAGGCAAATCGATTACGTTCTGATTGATGGAAGACAATTTTCGGACTTCCTTGATGAGAGAACCTATCGAGGCGCTAATATCGACTCGGATCACTATTTAGTCATGGTAAAAATGAGCCAAAACTATCCGTTGTTAATAACGTTCGCTACCGGTGCACATCACGGTACAATATTGAACGACTGAAACAACCAGAAGTCGCCACTGAATATGCGCAAAACCTGGAAGCTGCGTTGCCGGCAGAGTAGTTGATGATATGCCCCTGAGGACTGTTGGAGCCATGGAAAATAGGCTTACAAAATTACGGCTTACGATTCTAGGGGAAGCTTAAACAGCAGACTCGAGTATTTCTTGCCAAAAAGCGCCGCCTGATAGAAGCAAAAAGATAGAGGAGATGGAGCTTCTGTACCGCTCACAAGAAACACGCAAGTTCTACAAAAAGCAAAGTTTTGACCTTGCAAACGTGGGTGATCCGGCAAACTGGAGATCAGCAGCCATGGACCGAGTAACATGGAGAAGGTTAGTAGAGTAGGATATGTCCACCGGAAGTAATGGAATTTAAAGTAATGTAAGTAAGTGATATGAATGTCACTTTACCTCTTAGCCTTAGACTGGTTCGCAACTGGAGGGAGGCACTCATTAACACATGAACCTGAACATCGCTATTTTCGCCTCAAAACATTCCCACTGATCTTGGCTAGGAACGAACCCAGACCCATGGGGTGCCAAATAAAGCTCGATTCAAAGTAAATCTGGACGCACGATTTAATACACCACCGCGTCCCTGGTGGTTGGAACAAAAAACGTTTGACAGGCATTTGTTGATGTTTCATCGACGAAGAAATTGGTGACAAGTTTTTCTCGATTGATCTCGAAATTACGGATCATGGAACTTGAGAAAAGAAAATTAATTGTGCATAAACATCAAGAGAATCCTTTGTGGTCTGCCTCAAAAATAGCAAAAGAGTTAAAATTCCCAAAGTCAACGGTGTGTCTTGTAATTAATCGTTACAAAGATACTCTGAGTGTGGATAGAGCACAGCGCATCTATCATAAAAGTGACACTAGGGACAAAGAGCTGTGGAGAAAGGTGTTGAGGTACGTGAAAGGCAAACCATATGTCTCCATACGTGATTTGGCAAAGTAATACGATTCCAACTTTTCCACCGTGCGTAACATCCTTTCAAGAGAAGGATATAAGTCTTTTTGTGCCAGTAAAAATCGCTCCCTGAAACAAAATTTAGAGGCCAAAAAGCGAGCACGATTACACACGCACGAGTTTTGACGGAATTTCAATGGATGACGAAACATATGTCAAAATGGATTATAAAAAGTTCCCCGGACGAAAATTTTACCTGGCAACTAGTCGTGGGGATGTCCCTTCCAGGTATATATTTGTTTTTGCTGATAAGTTTGCTCGGTAACTAATGATTTGGCAAGGAATCTGCAGTTGTGGCCTTAAAACCAAGGTTTTCATCACATCTCACACAATGACGTCGAAGGTTTACATTAAAGAGTGTCTGAAAAAGCGGATTTTACGCTTCATTCGGCAACACAAGACCAACGTTATGTTTTGGCCGGATCTAGCCAGCTGCCACTACTCTAAGGAGTTACTAGAATGGTATGCTGCAAACAATGTTAATTTCGTAGCCAAAGAGATTAATCTTCTGGATTGCCCTGATTTCAGACCGATCGAAAAATATTGGGCAATTGTCAAGCGAAAACTTTGAGGATGCGGTAAAGAAGTGACAAATGCACAACAAATGCGTTTAAAGTGGAATAAGTTCGTCGGTACAGTGTCACCAGCGACTGTGCAGATCATGATGGCATTGATCACAAGTAAAGCATAGACTAACTCTAAGACCAGTAGGTCCCGAACAAATTCGTTTTTTTTCTTGGCTCAGTCAGTACTAGCACATCGGTCCCAAGCTTAATAATGCGCCCCTAATAATGAACTCACACGAACACACCCTCAAATATTCTGTCAAAATAACACAGCAAATCAAAACAAAGGCGCAAATATGTATAGTTAGGTGCTGGCTTCAAGGTGTAGTTCGGACCAAGGGGTTCTACAACAGTGAACCAATTTCAAATCGATAGTTGCATATTGATTGTTGAGTAAAGTGCGACAGTTCGTTAAAAACGGTAAAATGTACTAACTTGTTATATATTGTTTGAAAGCTGAATTAATACCCTTTTATTTGACGTTTTGATCAACTGTGTATGTTGTTTAATTCTTGAGTTATGATCACTTGAATGCGTCCAAATTTACTTTGAATCGGGCTTTAGCAGTCAAACTTACCACCAATCCAACGGAACATGGGTGGCCTAGAGCTTAATTTAAGAATTCAATGTTTTGAAAAAAAATTTACCGATTTATGGTTTTTGAAGAGTGCGAGCGAAATTTTTCTGATTTAGAATTAGATTGTATGGTAGTGTATGTGGGAGATTACCTGGATCAACCTTCTAGTATTGCTATTAGGGAAACTGCCCCCATATTAATCTCATTATTCCTATATTCATCCTACGATGAATCAAACAATTGGGCAGTTGAAGGATCGGTATCGTTTTCTAATAATGTTTGCTTACGTTAAATAACTACAACAAACTTTACTAACTAATCTTGTCACGTGTTTATCGTTTTATTTCAAGTAAAATGAATTGCAAAGTGATGAGATTAATATAGGTACATCTTCCCTATTTGTAATTAGTGTTTGATAGAATATGTACGTAAGTATGCAAATTTGTAAATAGGAGAATTTTATCAGTGTCAAGGAAAACCTCGAAAATGCAGTTCCAAAGCACTTCTCAAAAGGGGAAACCATAATTTCATTCTGATAGATTAATGATTCCTCTGATTTGAAAGAATTTGTTTACATGGTTGGAATTAAATTTTCGTGAAATCAACGATCGCAGTTTTTGTTTCCAAGAGTCCCTTTCGCGAAAAGTATCTGTGGTTGAACTTTATTACCGGTGCCAGCAAAATAACATTGGGCTCTGATAAAAAGGGGCCTTTCCGGAGAGAAGCAAGAGGTTAAAAATGCCTGACATTTCCTACAAATCTGGACCAGAGCTGCCAGCACGGTTACTAAGGATTCAGAACAAACCCTTATGGCTGGAGTGAAGCGCGAAGTTCGGGACTCTTTTATAGATGCAGAATAAGGATGTTTTGATCGTGTGATTTTGTAAACCATATCCCAAACTTATGAAATAAATAGTTACATTAGAAATAACATGCTTGATTCGTGTTTCTCTGCAGATTTTGGTAGTCCAGATTATTGCGAATACAGACCATGTATGTTCAAATTTGTGTGTGCCTATGAGGGACTATTTCGGTACTAAGCACTGCAAACATTTCAAACCATCAACTGACTGAACAAGCAATGTTAATTGTTAATACTTCATAGGAACATTTTTCGGTTAGTGTTAGTCTTGAGACTAGGTTTTGTTTGAATAGGACTAAAAACTCAACTTTCAATCACTTAAATCCCTTGAGAATATTGAACGATGGTGTTAATATTGTGTGCTCCTAGGCACAATTCTCCATGACCATTGGATATATCCGTACATCATTCTTCTAGTCTCATCAAAAACGCACGCACTGATATTGATGATAAAGATTTGGCTAAGGCTATCAGATGAATTGTGATATTAATTATTTTGATATTATAACTGACATCTTGTTCATACATGAACATTATATGTTTTCCATTGCATGTGATCCAGAAATCGTGCATAATTGCTCCCTTATGATTATATCCTTCAGTGCGTTGACAATACTCTCCTACTGATTGCTTCCATTTTATCATTTCACTCTGTCGCTACAATAACACTTATAATTAAAAAATAACCCTAAAGAACATCAAGCAATAAACCACTCTCACCAGTGCACAGGATCTGGAAATGAACGAACGGATTTCAAACGAAGTCAGTCAAGTTGGTATAAAATCAAAACGCTGTGCTTCTCCTATCTCCGACGTTTGTAAAGCTTATGTTACCTTAGCGTAAAAAGCTCTTTCTCAACTTGCGTTGGCGAATTACGTGTGTAACTAACGGAATGCGCTAATCTAGGTGTATGTTTCGCTAAGTCGTTCTTATGTTTTTTTTTGCTTTAGATTTCATCTTGCTAAATTCGTTTCACTTTAGGATAGCTTTTTCATAATATGTATGTACGATTGTGTGGTCGATCGACAGTTTTTGTTGTTGTTGTTTAGCTTTACATACACATTTAAACACAAAACATAACCGCACACATTTACTCACATGTTTGTCTTCTTGTTGCCAAGTTTCCCGGACACCAGCAGCTGGGTGACAACGTTCTTATTATTTATTTTAACTGCGAGACAAAGGCACACACTCACAAATATTCATATACAAGCTCAAGCACACACGCAAAATACATCCATGTTATGTAAGTTTTCGACAAACAGTGTAGAAATTAGAAAAAAAAGTGTCCCAATGCCGGAGATTTTTAAACAAGTTGGTAGTGTTTGGTACCCATCGGAGCTTCTGATCAATGGTCTGAAGAAAGCATCTTCACTGGATCAAACATAATTAAATTTTCGGAATCGATAGTTATCATGGATACTCTCTTAGAGAATATCATGTAAATTTAAATCTTTTTGGATGCACATAAAAGGAGCGGCCCCGTTGGACAGAAAATTGTGTCCGTTCTTAAATTTACCGGACCGTAAAAACTCAAAATGATAGCTTATATCACATGACGAAGTTGAGTAAGTTGAGGAACACAAAATTATATTTTTCAAATGCCGCTACTAAAAATGCAAAAAGGGGTTCGTTTTTACATTATTAGTAGCGGCCTTTTGGAAAATATAATGCCCGCTTCAATCTCAATGATCTAGTTCTAGTTACCATCAGAGAAAAATCAAGATTCGGTAATCAAATTTAATAAAACAAAAGGTTCTTTAAGGCCAGGCATTGTTGTGGTGATAATAAGCACAATCTTGTATTGTAAGATTAATTTGTTCCACCATCTACTAATGCTTGAGAACATTTAAATTAAATTTGTGCAAAACGGTCTACGACCGGGCATCGTCAAAAAATATTTTAAGGCTGTGAAACAATTCACGAGTTTAATTTAACTTTGATTAAAAATTGACAGATGGAAAGTTATGCTGCTACCCTGCTATCCGAGCTTGGTTAATTCTGGTATTCGAAACCCGGTTTATCAACAACACAGGGATTTTCGAACATGGCAATATAACTTTCGAAGTGTCACTTTTTAACTAAAGTTAAATTTAACTCGCGAATTAGTCCACAGCCTAAATAGCAGTTGTCGCCATGCTCAGATGAACTCCATGTGTTGCGTTGCGTTTTTATTTTACAAGTCTGCAACTTTAGTTTGCAAGTATTTCAATAAAGGGCGATGAAATTCAATTACGAAAGACATCAAATTCTTGATTTCGTGACGCGTGAAACCGATTGCGTTCAAAATAGGTCTGATGTTGTTATGAAAACCAAAGACAACGATCTTGTGAACTTCAGGCATTTAAATCTCATTATTAAGTCTAGTGGCTATTTTGCAACGTATTATGGACTTAGATTTGAGGTTATCAAATACCTATATTCTTGAAGCTGTTGTATATAGCATCCGAACCGTGATTTTGAGTGTAACAGTATTTATTATTTTGAGATTCAAGTAAGGATTTAACAACACATCAAATAGAATATACAATTGAGTCATATTTCCCTTTGCTTAGCTTGACTGAAAGCACGTATCAATGGTGCAATTGAGTCCCTTTCAGTCTTTAAGTATTTACGTGCAACAAAGATTACACCACTCGTAATATTCATTATTTTTAAGAGTGTAGGCTGTAAATTTTGTTCCCCTTTTTTTTTCGTGATAGAGATATAACCAGGGGGTAAGTCACTCGGCCACCATGTGTTAACACCCTCAAAAATATACTCCGACACACTTCAAACACACTCGCCACCACATGAAAGATACATTTATTTCTGGCACCACTTACACGAAGCGATTGTTTGTTTTCTCTCCCTCACACTGATGTGATTCAGATGATGCATAAGTGTGCGTTAGAAAGGTGCATGGTTGCCAATAAGCATAATTTTTCGATTGTGGTATTGACAGATAAGGTGACGCACAGAAACACCTTTCGATACACCTTCCGAAACACAAACGCAACGTGGCAGAGTGACTTACCCCTTGTATAAAACGTCTCTTTTGAATTCAGAAATCAGAAGCAAAAATCCTTAATTTATCAAATGCCGATGAACAATGTTCACAAGTAAAACATGTACAATTTGAGGCAACTTGTAAAGTGCGTACCAGCTGTTTGTTTGCAACTAGCACGAACTTTCAACTTCAGTTGCATGAGATCTCCTTGAAAACGGAACTCTTGTCGGCATACCATCGCAAGTCTTAACTGAACCGAGACATCATATTGACTCCTATCAGATAAGCACAGCGATGCAAACCGAGGTTGACCCGACATTTTCCCTGAATTTTTACCTGACATCAAGTAAACATGGGGTAGACTAACATATAATTAGCCTGTGATTGATCCGACACAGTCCAACACATTGATGAAATAATAACGGTTATTTTGATATGTCCCATACAACAACTTTGTAATGTGATCAACAAATGATATCTATTTGTAACCACATATACTTCCTATTATTACACATAACCAGTATGTGTCGCCACATATTCCTTGCTTTGGAACATAAACTTCTTTTGCGTATCTCAGACTGTGTTTTTTATCTGTCAAAACATGAATATTATGTGGAATTACACATAATGCCACATCTTGCCAATAAATATGTGTGGATTCTTTTCGGTGCATGTGTTTTAAGCTATCGAAGAAAAGACATTTGAATATAAAAGAAACCCAATTTGTCGATTAGGAAACATATTTAACCATTACAAGACCATTTTGTTTGAATCCCGGCTATTGCGCACTTTTTTTTTTATATAAGTCTCTATTGGATTATTATGATAATGACTATGATTTCCGCGGTCTGAACAATAATATCAGTTTTTAGTTACGGTTTTTATTACAAATTGGGTCTGAATGGAAAGATTCCGATGGACAATTGATTGATTGATTGTTTCATTTGATTACCCAGGATTGTTAAAACAAAAGAAAATCTGAAAATAAGGCAATTTAGCAGTAAAAATTCAAACACATCTTCAAACTATCAAAGTCTTGGTGAGTTTGAAAAAGAGTTGTTTGCACTAAACTTGAATTGTTTAGTTTCACGCTCAAAACTGCCTCACTTTCATTTGTATTACTGTCCCTTTATTTCTCACGGAAAAATTACCCACTTTTTTCGTAAAAAGTGGAACCACTCAATTTATGAGTTGTTCCACTTTTCTCAAAAATTGAGTAACAGTGTTCAATCGGTATATTACTAAATACTTACTAGAGATTGGCAAAAATAAATTGCGCACATCGGACAACAAGTTTACAATGACAACATAACATTGATGATCCCATCAGTTTTCCGTGTGTACATGAAGTAAACAATACAAACGTCGTACGTTATGCCTGGGACAGACATACAACGTACAGCGTTGTACTCCTTTAGACTAGTACGTGTTTTTTGGTACTGGATTAAAGTATTTGACAGTTCGTACAACGGTCAGCGTTGTATGTCTGTCATAAGTATTAGATAGTGTCGTTGCGTTCTATATAGATCATTGCAGTGAGGTTAACATATTCCGTGCAGTGATATATTGAAAATGTTGGCTATGATCTGTCATAATTTG
Source organism: Aedes koreicus (assembly GCA_024533555.2). Classification (NCBI taxonomy): domain Eukaryota; kingdom Metazoa; phylum Arthropoda; class Insecta; order Diptera; family Culicidae; genus Aedes; species Aedes koreicus. The sequence continues at coordinate 220,997 of JAHHFK020000446.1, forward strand.
CCGGTAACATGAAAATTTCTTTGCAAGTGCGAAATCTCATTGTGGAAGACTGTGCCAACCGACTTTTGAACAGGAAAATTGCAGAAAAGATCAATGTGAGCTTTTATGCTCTTCACTATGTCTGGCAAAAGTATCAGCTACGCGGCAATGTTTCCGATTAAGTCGGTCGTGGAAGGAAATACTTGACAACATCCAGGCAGGACGGTCTCATTGTAAGAGAAGGTCGCAGGAAATCAAAAATAAGTAAACGTATCAGAGAGAACAATTCGACAAGGATTGCAGAAAGATACCTGAACAACATATTTGATATTTGTGTTTATGAACATTGGTCATCTAGGTTTTTATTATTTTTAACATTTCGAGACACATCAAACCCAAAGTGAAATGTCAAGTGTCACGAAAATAAACAAAACAAACGTCTGCATTGTTTATGCGCAACCGGATGTTATTTTTCATTCCGTTTTGTTTGTAGACAGTATCACGACTACATTTCTTATCAGCACCGGGTTTTGATTAAAGGTAAGTTGTATAAAACCATTTATTAATAATGGAGTTGTTCAAAAAAACGTTTGGTGTTGAACTTAGACTGTCACTCATTGAGTAAGGTAAGACCAGCATGCTTATTGGGTTGCTGTATGTTGCTGAAACTAGGTGAAGGTTTTCTATAGATGCCTCGCAGCTACAAAAGATAAACCTGTTGTGTTAGTTGGAACTAGGTTCAGCTTACCCGTGCAAAAGAAGCTGTAGGATATGGGGAGTCCGTAAGGAGTGTTTCTAAACCTTTTGGAATTTTAAGGAGTACATTAAAGGACCAAGTCCTCTTGGCAAGATCGAAACTTTGGCCAAGAGAAACCGTTTTCACTCCAATCCAGGAAACAGAACCTTTACCACAATTACTGGACCCTGAAAGCCGATTCTATGGAATTAAAATGGATTACGTTCGGAAGCTGGCTTTCGAACTCGCTGAAAACAATAGAATTACTCATCCTTTCTATTTGGTTCAGCGTAGATTTTTTTCTGTAGAAAATGGCAGAACGTGACTGGCTGGCTGGATTTCTCCAATGGAGCCCGAAAATTATATTCTGGAAAGCAGAAGCTATGTCAGCTGCAACGGCCAGAGCTTTAAACAAAGTTTCCGTTAATACCTTCTTTAAGGTGTATGTAGAACCCAACTGCAATACTGATGAAACACGAACTTCCACGGTTTGTTAAACGTGAAAGATTTTTTATTGCTTTTTGACAGACAATAATTTTTAATCTCAGCTTCCTCACAATAAGAAGGTAAAAAACAGAGTGGGGTTTTTTCGTCAGCAGAATGAGGAGAGACATCCACCGTTGTCATTATTCCACCGCGGCTGAAGTATTCCTAAAGGCTTGCCCACAATAGATACGTTTGCGTTGCGCTGACGTAAATTTGACAGAAAACCTATGGGAAAACTGTCAAATTCACGCAAATGCATCCGCAACGCATGCCAGCCGTAAGTGCCAAACTTGAAAATCTCATCATTCAGTTCGGTATCATGCAACAAATGGGTATCACTTTTGGAACGTGCCATCTTTTTTCAGTCTTGGTTTATTTCAGCTGGGTAATTTTAACAGCGGAATTGATTATAGCCGTTTTGGGTGAATTATGCATTATGAATTATGTCAATATCGCTGAAGATAAATAAGCGATTCCGTTTATTTATATTTATCAACTACCATGGAAGCCAGACGTAAACAAGTTTTAAAATTACATTGGCAAAAGCTTAGACCATGTCAGATATTCAATTGCCTTAAGCAGTTCGGAGTGAGTTTTGTTTTTCGTACCTTGAAACGGTTCAAGGAAACTGGAAATGTCAATATTCAACACAAAGGAGGTGCCGGAGAACGAAGAAAAAGATCAAATGTGTGAGGGATCGAATAAGACGTAATCCGGCCGTATCTATCCGTAAATTGAGCAAACAATTTCAAATGTCCCCTGCTTCAATGAACAGGGTCTTCAGACATGATCTGGAACGCAAGACAAGAAACAACGGGTTCACTGGTTGACGAAGCGTCAAAAGCAAGCCAAGGTCCAAAGAAGCAGAAATCTTTTGGTTCGGCACGGTCAATGCGAGATTTTATTTTCGGATGCTCTTCCTTCTTCAGGACAGTCATAATAAACAAAATGATCGTGTGTATGGCAAAAATCTTGCCAATATTCCAAGAGATAAACTTGCTGTAGAACGCTATCAGAATGTATCGAAAATCATGGTACGGGGCGCCGTTTCACGAAAAGGAAAACTTCTTTTCATAGAACCTAACGTAAAAAACAACACTGAATATTACATCGAGCAGGTTTGAAGAACAATCTGCTTCCTCATGCTTCAACGCTGTATGGGAATACACCATATTGTTTCCAACAGGACTCAGCTCCAGCTAACAAGGCAAAGAAGACACAAACGTGATGCGCGCAAAATTTGCCTGATTTCATCACAAGCGAAGAATGGCCTGCATCTTCACCGGATCTCAACCCACTTGACTACTTTGTTTGGGGTTATATGCTTCAACATATAGGCCATACGAAAGGGCTGACTTTAGATCGATTCAAGAAACATTTGGTTGATATTTGGGACCAAATTCCCCAGGAAATCGTGCGTGCCAGCTGCTATGGGTTTGCAAGGAAAAGGGCGAGAGATTAGAATTTATCAAGGAAAAGGCGAGAGATTCGAATTGAATTAATACAGTTTATTTCTATAACATGTATCTTTGAAATGAAAAATAAGTGCTATGATTTGGTTGATTTGTTTTGCTGTAATCTCTTTTTTTTTAGTGACACTTATTGTGAGATACCCTGTATATCGTTCACTACTGCACATGAGAGCTCCCTTGCTTACATTTGACGTTTGTGATAGGAAAAAACTTGGCACAGTAAATTTACTCTGCAAATCGAAATTTTAAGACCTTGCCTTATATTTACGTTATTTTCAATGGTTTAATGCTAAAAATCAATAGTTTTCAATACTGGAATCGACGCGTAGAAATATTTCCGATCGGTGGGTTAAAATTTTAGAAAATGTTCAGAGAAACGACTGAGATATTAACGCTCAAAACATGACAGCTTTTCGTGACGGTCGCAATAGGTTTTTTTTTAAATTGTACCCCCGTATAGAAAACAAAACGTAGTACTACGTCGAAAACCTACCGAATCGATTACCAAATGTTCAGTTGTTTCATTTTCGGTAAAAAAAAATTACAGTATACTTTAAAAAAATCTAAGTGTGTACAAAGTAATGTACACACAGTGAATATGTTAAATTTTAAATCATATTTTGAATAATTTTTTTTATCATTACCATCGCGTATAATCGAAATTAAAATAATTAACTGCCGTTAATATGCTACCTGTACATCTCCAAAAAAGTTCCGCTCCAAAAGTTCCGCTTTTTAACGACAACGACATCTATCCCTACACGTTAAGAACAAAATGTCCATGGAGGAATCTAGGTAACGCAAAAGTCAGGTTAAACATCATAGATAGCGCTCGTGAAAAATTGTTTTTCGAGCTGTATAGGCAAAGTAATTGGTGATAAATAGAGAAGAAAATCGTCGATAATGACGATACTGACCAATTCCATACAGTTTAAAAAAATAGCCAGAAAGTTATTAACAATTTCAGTTTTAGATACTATGATGTTTAACCTCACTTTAGCTTTACTAGGATTCCTCCATAAGAAGGTATCTTACACCAAAATTTGGATAATATTTCCCAAAACTGGCAGTAAACCGAACAAAAGCAAACTTAGGTAAACTGTTATGACCCAAATAAGACTGATCAAAAGGTGAAATTTACTCATAGGGTTACTGCCCCCATATTTATCACATTGTTCCTATATTCATCCTACGATGAATCAAACAATTGGGCAGTTGAAGGATTGGTTTCGTTTTCTAATCATGTTTGCTCACGTTAAATAACTACAACAAACATTACTTACTAATTCTGTCACGTGTATATCGTTTTATTTCAAGTAGGATGAATTGCAAAGTGATGAGATTAATATAGGTACATCTTCCCTATATTGGCGAAAACTACCTTCCTTGCGAGTTCAAATTTTCCACTGTTCGGAGTTTGTCCGACTTACGCCCATTTTGAGTAATCTTATAAAGATTCCTTCTTAGCGTGTAGCTATCAAATGCCACCATTTCTAGTTCCACGGAGAAGCGAAGTTTTTCATTAAAAACTACTCAAAGATGATCGTCATATCAATTGTCCATTTCGCCTCCTCGCCACTCTCGCAATGTCTGACCGATCCACGTTAACATGGGAAAAGGGATTGAAGTGGTGATTCAGATTCGATTCTACAGTTTTTCACATTCCCTCCAACTCTTTCCCTCCCTCTCTCACTCGTTCTCTTACACTCACTCGCTGCTTTATCTTTGCCTCATTCAACGTTCATTTTCGTTCGCTTTTCTCAATTTCGGATTTAGATTGATATTGATTGTGATAAATTATGTGTGGGTATAAAAGTGATTTTAAACTGAAAAATAATAGCTGCAAGGCTGCTGTTGCTGCTGATGCTGCTGGTTCTGTGGCTGGCTGGTGTTGGCTGGACCGGATCGAACGAAAAGCCTTTGGATCGTGATGATGATGATGATGATGACGATGATGATGATGACGATGAGGACGGCGGCTACGGTGAGTGTGTATGTGTGTTGGGTGGGTGCGGTGGGAGGATTTTTGTGCTTTTCCCTAGAGCTCTTTTATGCTCCTGTGTGTTCTTTTCTTTTTCATTTTTTTTTTTGTTTTCGGGACAGTGGGTTTGAAATGATGAAATATATTTTTAGCAGGACATATGAGATGGCGGAATTATCTACCAGTTCTCCTCCGTTGGAAGTGTGCTGGTTCGCTTTCATGGATAGGATGACACTTGTTTCACTCTCTCTCTCTTTCTTTCTACTCGAACCTGCTACTACTGACTGTCACTAGATTGTGCCGTATATGAAGCGAGGATTTTCCTTTTTTTGTTTGTGTTTCGTGTTCCCTTTCTCTGGTTAGGGCAAATATAAAACGTTGGTTGGTTGGTTGGTTGGTTGGTATACGACTATAGGACGAATATGGAGTCGATCTCCCTCTCTACGTAGGTCTTGTCTCTACTACTCTGTGTGTAGGCAGCATGGGACGTAGGTCATTCAGTTCACAAAACACAGGAACCGGGAGAAAAATGTAATAAACAATAGACACATGGCCTTCTTATCCGTCGAAAAATCCAATATTTTTCCTTATCGGCGAGGCTGAGCTGCACTGCGAGTCTGTCTTCTTCAGGATGGACGATATGTAAGGGCCGTCCCCGTTGCTGGCTCGGTGTATGGTCGTGACGGAGTCCTGTTTGGTAAGGCTACCGCCACGTTTCTGGTCAGCAAATGAGATAACCGAGTGTTGCTTCACCAGCTGATGACGTTTGTTTGGTGGTGCAACTGCGGCATTCTCGTACACTACAACGAGCAAGAACAATAGAGGATGCCGTTGATTAATGGTCGACGGTTGGAGTAGCGACGTGCGACGCTCTTGCCTGTAGCATTGCGGGTGGTAGTGAAGATGGTTTTGGTGATGATGGTGGTGGACAGGTGGACAACTACTACGAGTTCCGAAAAGCGACCAACTAGAAGGATTGGCTAATTCTAGACAGGCTGTTTTTGGATTTGCTATTGACAATAGTGGTGGTGGTGGTGGTGCATTAGGAAATGTCGTGCTTTTACGTGCAGGAGACGTGCGTAGACACCAACTATGGGAAGGTTGCTTCTTACCTGATTTGGGCTCATTGAACGAGAAAATAGAGTCTTGTTTAACGAGTTTGTGTCTTTTGTGTTCGATTATCGACAGAACACTATCCTGGCTGGACAGTGAGGCAGAGTACTTTTTGCTGGCACTCGAATGTTCAATGTACGAGATTTGCGTGTCCTGTTTGCACAGAATGCCCTTACGTGGTTCAATGTAGGAAATCTGACTGTCCTGACGGGAAATCGAATCCGACGCCGAGCTCTGTTTCGAAAGCATGTCCCGCGAACCGTTACTGTCCTGCTTCAGGAGCATCTGGCGTGAATTGTCGCTATCTTGGCGGTACAGTATTGCTAATGGATGAATGTATTTTTTTTTAATTGGTTGATGAGATAGAAGTGGTGGTGGTTGTGGCATGATGGTGGCGAACCAGACAGCGACAGATAGAAATAGAGGGAGAAACAAAGAAAGACAGACAATTCAGTACGACTCACTGCCAGAAGTAGAGCATAATTCTAAAAATAAATCTCTATAAAATATATAAATATATACGAAACGGATATAGCTCTCTAGAAAGCTCTTCAACGAAATGTGTGTATGTGTCGGTACACGTGAGCTCTACCGTCAGGTTAAAAGAATACAACATAATAGCTCTAATACTTCCGGCGTTGAACTTTTACAGTACCCGATCGTGATGCGATGCTGTCCTGTTTGAGTAGCGTCTGCCGTGATATGCTACTGTCTTGTTTGAGCAGCATGTGGCGCGAGAGGGTGCTGTCCTGCTTCGAGATGGAATGGTGCTTTCGGCCACCCTTCTCCTCATAGATGTACGACACGGCATCCGCGGATTTCATCGATGGGCTGTGCGGTGGGCGTTTACTGCTGTTGTGATAGTGCGACGACTTTCGGGTGCTGGTCGACGATGACGCGATGGCAACGGTTTCGTAGTACCTGCAATGGGTAATGGAAAACGATTTGTTGTTAGGATTAATTTGCGGTTTGTAGAATTTCGGTTCGGTGGAAAGTCTGACAAGTACAGATGTCCATGTACACAATGGGAGCTCCATGTGCTGTTGGAGTTGGCAACTAATGCAATTGCTGATTGCTGTTTGCATGTTTGGTTGATTCGGTATGTGTAGAGTTTTCAGATGCCGCAATTTTACCATCCATGGACTCGGAAGCATGTTTGCGACGCTTGTAAGCTATGTATAAGTTTAGATATTCAGTATAGTGCTTATTGAAAGCTAAAGTTTGTATTGAACTTCCTGCAAAATTATATTGTTACGGCCATCCTGGAAACATGGAGTTCACTTTCACTTTTTTAAAAACCCTTTTTCAAAAACAATTTTACGAGTGTATTAGTAGAACAATTGTTATTGTTAAACCAGTAAAATTTTAACTAACACTTTACTTGATCACTTTTTAAATAATAAAAAAAATCTGAAACTTGTTTTCAAACTATCACTAGTAAACCCGAGAAAATTCCTTTAAATTCCATTAGAAAAAGCTTATCCTTTGACAAATAGACCTATTTCGTCTGCGATTTACAGGCTTCTTCAGTGTTGAGCAGTCGACACAGAAGAAGTCTGTAAGTCGCAGACAAAATAGGCCTATCTGTCAATGGATAAGCTTTTTGTAGTGGAATTTAAAGGAATTTGCTCGCGTTTACTAGTGATAGTTTGAAAAAGTGTTTCAAATTTTAATATTTTTTTTATTTAAAAGTGATTAAGACGATTTTCACGCCAACTCGTCTTAGTGGTTGATGGCAGCACCCTCTCAGAATACAATGAAACTTTTTGGATGTATAGACTTTGTCTTTTCAAGCATCTTTGCATACTTTGTTTTTTTTTAAAAAATTTATCTAGACTACCATTTGAGAAGGGCTTAAGTTTTTTGATCGATTTTTTTAAATCAACATAACTCAAAAAGGACAAGACTTACAAAAAAGTGATGTATAGATGACTTTAACAAAATCGTCTGAACTTTTATGAAAAAAATTGTAAAAATTGTTAAATCGATTCTTACACGCCAAAAAAAATATTTTAAAATTTAAAGTCAATTTGCAAAAATGGCTATCTTAGAATTGGACGAAATTTTTTCTTAATAAAGGCAATATAATTGTCTAAAAGTTCGCCATAGTAAACAAGATGAGCACTTTTAAGAAAAAAAAGTTTTTCTAACAACAACTTTTTCATGCCTTATTTTTACCGTGTATCAAGCAAACTCGTTTAGTTATGGTTATAGTTGGTTATAGTTATAGTACATCTTTGCAAAAAACAATAATCAGCTAGACTAATATTTGAAAAGGGTAAAAAACATTCAATTTCCCTTTACATCAGTAAAACAGAACCAAAAAAGTACGTTTAAGTAAAAGTAATTCATAACTGCTTGTTCGGATATTCTCTTTTTTAGGGGTGATTTAAATATGGTGACGAAAAACAAGGGGGGGGGGGGGGGGGGGGGTGGAAGGAAGGTCAAGATTTGTTACAGTACGTGTAAGGTATGGGAAAAGTTTTGATAGAAGGGGGCTGATAAATCTAAAAAAATTGCGAATGTCATATTTCAATCGTCTTCAAATGGATATGCATCAAGTCTTATCAAATTAGAAAATTCTAATTTGATAAGACTTGATGCATATCCATTTAAAGACGATTCAAATACGACGTTATATGAATTTTCAAGAGACTGTTTATGTCAATGAAAACTCATAGGTTTTGCTTGGTAAGGGTTTTATTTTATTAATTTTTTATATGTACATTTTCACATTTATAAATCTTTCTCATACAAAGTAAATTTCTTTGGATTATCCTTTGAATCAGAAAACATTTTAGCGGAAATTTGATTTTTTTAAATAGGTACAAAGCAATGAACTTCTGTGTACCCGGTATTGTCTTTACGTGGCTATATACTATAAAATACCTCTATATACCTCAAGTTCTTCTGACATTTTTGCATACTGTTCAGCTGATATGAAGCAGAAATTCAGTTTTGTAATACTTTTATTTTTCTGTTCATCTGCTCAGTCATATAGGTCCCGAGGAGTTTTGATTGTATTTCCATAATCTTAAGCAAGGCATGCTCTCTTTGCTATTCGCTTGAGAATACCAACAATAGCATCAAATAGACCCATGAGACGTTGCAACGATGTGCCATTCTGTTTCCAATCCATACTTGGACTTGAAATTGCACTAGCTGGCAAAGTTCTTTTTGTTACTAGAAAATAAGAAGAATGATTAGTAATTTCCATTTAATTCCAACTACCTTTATTGCTTATCTTGACAGATGAGTCATGTATTTTTAGATTTATGATAAATCGCTGTATTTCGTCTACATAAAAGTACTGATTCCTCATTATAAGAGGGGTAAGAAAGAAGAGACTTTATTGTTTTCTTCAGTGTCGTGTACTAATACTCGACATCTTTTTCCATCCCATTTATACTGATGAAAGCTCCTCGAGTACCTTAGTACTACATGACACTGAAGAAGTCTGCACATTGTAGACGAAATACGCGTATCTGTCAAGATAAGCAATAAAGGTAGTTGGAATTAAATGGAAATTACTAATCATTCTTCTTATTTTCTAGTTACAGGTATTCCACTAAACAGCTCACAGTACTATCCAGAAGTATTCAATGTTTTGATCTGAGCTGACTGAATGAAGTAAATCCAATTTTAAGGTCTTTGCATTTTTCTTTAAAAATCATGTATGCTTCTTTCAAAGGCATAATTAATAAACGCTTCTGTACCATTCCGTTTTTCTTTACCACCTGTGATATACTAAATTTTATCACTTGAGTGATCTTAGGTATAGATTTGAATGAAATACATGATTTTTACCCAGTATTTACCTGTAGATAACACAACGGTTATTTTAGGTAGGAAATAATAACAATTGTCAGAGTTAATCATTAAATGGTGTTTAAAGTTTTTGGTAGTAAACAGGATCAACCACCTGATTTAATTGTATTATCACTAAAAAAAATAAGCCCTTTTCAAATGGTAGCCCTGACTTTCCAAACATTCAAAGACCAAAGACAAATTCAAATTATCATTATAATAAAATACATTGGCTTTCGTGAGGTTGTTAAGGCCAAATTATAAGACGAGTTGGCGCGATACACGATAAAAATAGGACATGAAAAAGTTGTTGTTAGAAATTTTTTTTTCCTTAAAAGTGCCCATCTTACAATGTATGGCGAACTTTTAGACAATTATATTGCCTTTATTAGGAAAAAATTTCGTCCAATTCTAAGATAGCCATTTTTTGCAAATTGACTTTTTTTTAGCGTGTTAGAATCTATTTTACAATTTTTACAATTTTTTTCATAAAAGTTCAGACGGTTTTCTAAAAGACATCTATACATCATTTTTTTGTAAGTCTTGTCCGTTTTGAGTTATGTTGATTTAAAAAAAAAATCGATCAAAAAACTTAAGCCCTTTTCAAATGGTAGTCTACAATTTTTTTGAAAAAACAAAGTATGCAAAGTCACTTGAAAAGACACCCACAAAGTTTCATCGGATTCTGAGAGGATGCTGCCAGCCACTGGATGAGTTGGCGTGAAATTCGTCTTAAGTGAAGTGTTAATTTAAAATTTCCTAGTTTTACAATAACATGGAATTTCTTAAGTTCATCATTACAGAAAGATTCCCATGCTGGAAAAAAAAACTTGTGTATGAATTTTTACGGGACGGACTCACGTTTTTCGATGAAATTCGCGATAAAGATGTCTATTTGTTACAAGGAAATCACGTTACTATGCATGACGTGAATTTTAGTAATATGGGTGAAATATTAGATAATGTATGCAGTAAAGTTCAGTATAAATGTTATTTTTGTAGCCTTAGCCTGGTTGGAAAGTAAGGTTGTATAATATAAGAAGTCGTTCCAGCTCGGGACATCGTTGTTCATAAGGCTTGCTTCATTTAGAATTGGAACAAACTTTTGTTCATATTGTGGCGCTCCTGGTGGACGGATTTGGAAGTTCTTGGCGCCCACGTGTCGGGAATTTTGTCAGCTTCACGTATGTATTTTTGACATTCCGCAAATCGACTGTACTTTGTAAACAATTAACATGGAAGCCGAAAGAAGGGAAAAAATTTTGCACAGTTATTTGGAAAATCCATTGTGGTCTCCATCTAGGCTAGCTAAACAGCTGAAATTGCCCAGAAATACCGTATGGCGCGTTATCAAACTGTATAAGGAAACATTGACGACGATTCGGAAGCCTCAGGCCAATCGTCGGAGTGGAACTGTCGACCGGAAACTGCGTGGTAAGATTTTGAAGACGATTAAGAGGAATCCCAATCTGTCGGACCGTGATTTGGCCAGAAAATTCGGTGCTGCCCATAGTGCCGTGAAGAGAACTCGACTCCGGGAATGAATCAAGTCGTATCGAGCTAGCAAACAGCCAAATCGGACCATAAAACAGAATAGTGTGGCCAAAATCCGTGCTCGGAAGCTATACGACCAGGTGCTGACCAAGTTCGACGGGTGTCTTCTGATGGACGATGAAACCTATGTCAAGGCTGACTTCAGGCAAATCCCAGGTCAAAAATTTTACTTGGCAACGGCTCGGGGAGATGTTCCAGCCAAATTTAAATTTGTTTTTGCTGACAAATTTGCACGAAAATTCATGATTTGGCAGGGCATTTGCAGCTGTGGCAAAAAAACGAAAGTTTTCGTTACAAATAAGACAATGACGTCGGAGCTATACCAAAAAGAGTGTCTCCAAAAACGAATTTTGCCGTTCATTCGATCCCATGACCATCCCGTAATGTTTTGGCCAGATTTGGCAAGCTGCCATTACAGCAAAGTCGTTCAAGAATGGTATGCAGAGAAAGGGGTCCAGGTTGTTCCGAAAAACCTTAACCCACCCAAGTGCCCCCAGTTCCGCCCTATTGAGAAATACTGGGCAATCATGAAGAGGAGACTCAAGGCAAAGGGAAAGGTTGTCAAAGACATTAATTAGATGAAGACCTGGTGGAATAAGATAGCTAAAACGATGGACGAAGAAGGTGTGCGCCGCCTAATGAGCCGTGTTACAGGAAAAATTCGGGAATTCCTTTGAAACCGTGACGAATAATTTTATCCGTATTTTTTCTTAAAAGTATGAAGAAAACGCTACATTTGTATAAAAAAAGATCTTGAATTCAATAATAAATAACTGAAATACAGGCAATTGTTTTTGTTCCAATTCTATCTGAAGCAAGCTTTAGTAGCAAATATGTTCGCGCTCGTGATATTTATTCATTAGGGTGTTTTTTTTCCGCGGTTATGCATTGCTATAAAGTCATCCGTAGTATAGAGACTAGTGTTTTGTAGTGACTTACAATGAAGTCCGATAATAAAGACTGTACTCGAAAAAAATGAGACACGGTGATTAGCTTGTAACTGTTAGGCGAGTAGGTGAAACTTGATGAAATTTTTAATTGGCGCAAGCTTAAAGTGTAGTGTTTACGTTTGCAAAATAACATCACAATTTGTCAAGTGGTTATCGAGATGGCATCGGAATAAGAGCAAATCTGTCAAAAAATAATGTGCGCCGCCGTGGAAAATTTGACTGCGTCCCACAGATGGATCTAAAAAGCACCTGGGATTCCGTCATTTGACGGTGTCCCGGACGGTGGGTCATTCATGGAGACCCAGGCGACCCAGCGGTGATCAGACAGCGGTAGAAAACCGACAACAGCTGATCCGGATAAGGCAAGAAAAGTGCTGAATTTTTTCAAGCTCTGACCGAAGCTTTCGCTCCACGATGTGGCGAAGAAGGTGGAGGTTTCCATCTGGTTTGTTGAAAACACGTCTTCAGGGTCAGGAAGGCACCAAACCGAAACGACAACCAAAACACGGTAGCCAAAACTCGCATCAAAAGGCTGTACCTGAGAGTGGCTGACGAATCCAAGGTGCGGCGTGATTGACGACGAGATTTATAACAAGGCAGACACAAAGCAATAGCCGGGGCAGCAGTTTTACGTTGTCACATCATGGTTGGCCGTTCCTGAGGAGGTAACAAAGAAGAAGATGGAAAAATTCGCCACAAAATTTCATCTGTGAGTGTGGAGAGATGAGCCAGTCATACATTACGACGGACACAATGAATGGGCAAATCTACCGAGGCGATTACCTGCAGATGCGGCTGCTGCCCTTCTTGTGGTCTCACGGAGGCGAGACACTATTTTGGCCGGAATTGGCATTTTGCCACTACGCACTACGCGAAAATATTACACAAAACTGATGAAATGTGAAGAAGCGAATGGAAACAGGGCAGAAGGATGTTTTACGGAACCAAAAGTGAAGCAAGATGATGAAGGAGTAAAAGTAAAAAATGGAACGTAGATGAAAATACACTGAAAATGAATTAGAACAAAAACAAAACGTCATTAGTTACGAAGAATACAAGAAGCGGAAGAAAAGAAGCAGTAGAAGAGAGGTGGGAGAAAGGAAGTGGAAGAAGAGAAGCGGAAGTAGAGAAGAGGAAGAAGAGAGGTGGAAGGAGTGAACCGAAATTTAGCAAGCGAATGAAGAGAAGTGGAAGAAGAGAGGCCAAAGAAGAGAAGCGGAAGAAGAGAAACGATAGAAGAAAAGCGGAAGAAGGCGAGCGAGCAATAATAGCGGAAGGAAGAAAGCTCAAGAAGAGATGCTAAAGAAGGATAGCTGAAAAAGATTAGCTCAAGAAGAAAAACTGAATCAGTGAAGTGGAAAGAGAAAAGCTGAGAGAGACAAGAAAATGCTAATGATGATGTTGAAGTAGTAGGCAATTGGCTGTTGCCCCTAGCACCCTTAGTTCTTAGGGACCCCTAGCAACGCCACATGAGTTGTTAGTGAAAAATAATTTGTTCATTCTCATATCGCATTCCGCATTCGTTCAATAAACTTCGGAGTCCCGTTCTGTCCCTCAAGAGGTTATTGGCACCACTGCGAAGAATATGACCTACAACATTCCATTGCTGCTTGGAAGCTTAGGCTGTTTCTCCAAGCTAAAGGCGTTGTTGAAGCTGAAGGCGTGAACTTCATCCACAATCCAGTCAATTTATTGATAAATAAAGCTACAAAATTCATTAGTGATTCTCGCTGGCGCAAATTGACCTTCAGAGCCACCAAACTCTTCATTATGCGATCTATTTACGGAAACAGTTCAACAATCCTGATGCCGTTCAGTTTGACTGTCGAAATCTTTTCCTTTTCCAAGCTGTTAATACAGGAAATAACTTGTAGATATCAATTATGCCCTAGCGCTTTCTGGCTCTCGCAATTTAGCTTAAACTTATCCTCACAAATAGTTACTACTAGGTTTAAGTACATTGAAGATTAGTTTTTAAGGTAATTTTTGGGACTTTACACGTTATCGTTTAATGTATTTTCTCGCGATTGTTCATGTTTTTAGTTTGTTTTTCAGTGTTTGGACAACGTCGTCAATATGTTTCATTACCCTACTCACTGTACTGCTTCAACTAGACAATAAGAAATCACAATAAAACAGTTCTAGGGTTTTTTTTTTCATTATGGCGAATCTACAATCGGGAGATTCTCTCCGGGCTCGCTCTCTTTCATTCATTACAGCGCCATTATAAACTTTTCGAGGGATTATTTAGTACAGATCGAAACACAACAGTGCTGGCTAGCATACTCTATAAATAGAAGAATGAAAAACGTAAAGGTGATTGCTTTATGAATGAAAGAGAGCGACCCCGGAGAGAATCTCTCAATTGTAGATTCGCCCTAATGAAAAAAAACCCTAGAGTTTCTCATATACCTCCGCCATGGCAGGACGGTCGAACGATCGGTGTTATTTATTTCATTTCTATTCATTATCAAAAACACAACGTAGGATCCCCGCCCGTGCGCGATCATTCAGTTTTGTGTCCACCTCGACCTATTGCCATACGGCAATCCCTCATATAGATGGCGGGTGTGGTTGGTCAGTGGCGTAGTTTTTCAGTGGATTCAGTAGTTACATTTCGATGGGGCGCAACCAACAAGGACAATTCAACGATGTGTCGGAGCTCATCGCTACGATGACGTGTTGCCAGTATTGATAATGGCACATCTTAACTAGGCTACTTTTCTAAACGCGGGGTGTATTGAGCCCACTCACAGCTCCGGTAGCAGAAGCCGAAAAATTCAAGTTCGTAAGACAGGACCAGATCTCGAAAGAGTTGCTGGTGGGGTGCCTAAGAACTGTTCATTAAAGAAAGTGGACACCTGTTTATCAATGGTTTAGGGTTAAAACTCAACGAAAAATTGTGAATTTTTGCTCAGTGTGTAAAAACGTTGTTTACTTTGGCAACACACCTAAAAATCGAAAAAAAGGTGAGAAATGGGTCGAATTAGCTTGTCAACTCGCAGATTAATTCTGCACAAATGGTTTTCCGGAAAGTTGTCATATCGAGAATTGGCAAAAACCGTGAAGTGCACTAAATCTGCAGTGTTTAAGATTGTTAAGAAGTTTGGAGAAAAGTGTTCTCTTTAGGATTTACCGAAATCTGGACGCAAAGAGGGAACACCGGACCAGACAAAGGAGCTGGCAGCGGTACGCCTTTTGATATCGCATTAATCGTATTCCGTTCGATTAACGTTTGCTTTAAAAAATGGGCTGTTTTCGAATGTCGATAAAAAAAGCTAAGACAGATAATTGCTTTTGATAAATTTCCCATGGAAGGTAATTATTTAAGCTTACTTGCAAAAAAAATCTACGCCCTTGCGAGCGGCCTTCCGGCAGTGAACCGGAACATGCGTGTAGTCATGTTTTTGAGTTCTTTCTTCGTTTTATTTATCAATTCCTCCTCAGTTTTCGCGACAAAATTGTTGGAGTAGATCTTACGCTTAAGGTAGGCCCAGAAATTCTTGATTGGCCGCAGCTGGTGGACGTTGGACGGGTTCGCCGACTTGGGTACCACATCGATATTCAGCCTCCTCCATCTCCTCCAAAGATCGTTTCGAGTAGTGGGCCGACGCCAGATCCAGCCAGAACACCGCGTCTTCGCCCTTATGGTATTTCTTGATGAACGACGCAACTTCCGGCAGGCATTTCGTACTATAAATTTCCCCATTCACGGCCAGTCCGGAGCGAAAGAAGACCGGCTTTGACATCCCTTTCTCGCTGATTGTCAGCCACAGAAGCACCTTCTTGGAATTTGGTGTGTGAAATGAACTTCACCTCGCAGATCACTTCCTTCGTGGAGGAAGTAAAATACGAAGTGCCCTGCCAGTCGTTGCCAACCAGGGTGAGATAGATCTCGTCGTCCATCACCACCGCCACGTCGAGATTTGCCGGGAAAATCGAGTTGACCGTCTTATTCAGCCGCTACCGCTGCGTCATTGCCTGCAGCTTCGAAACCAGTGGACGTGACTCCCACTTTCCGACATGTATGTTCATGTTCGCCAGGTACTTTTTCACTGTTTGGCTGGTTGAACCGACCTCCCGGCCAAGCGCACGCAGCGATGTAGCCACTTTTGCCTCGGTCTTCCTCTTCAACATCCTTTGGAGCTTCTTGTCGTTCAGGGTCGTGGGCCAACCGGAACCGGGCTTTCTTTCGATGCTCTGATTGTTGTTTAATAGTTCCAAGATGTTGTAGAAGCCGGAACGGGCATATCCTGCGTCCACGAAGTCCCACACGATGTCCGTTTTCGACACGACGGGGTGCCGTTCTGTGAACGCGCACACTTCTGAACGGAGTTGCTTCACTGATTTTGCCATCACGGTTAGAGTTCGACCGATAGAGCTGTCAAATTTTGTCTGCTGACTCATGGGTTACTATAATTAATGCTGCATGGGTAATTTTGTCAGTGTGGGTGAAGGTAAACCCATGAAAAATCGGCAATTTTTGTCCATTTTTTTTTAAAATGCAAACATTAATTGCCAAAAATGTGGACATTAGTCTAGGAGCTGTGCAATAATATCAAAAAGCGTAACAATATCAGAACCTACAATAAATAGAAGGTCACGGAAGTTGTATGACGTACTCCTCCAAAAGTCGAACCAGTGTATTTTGATGCAATAATCACATTAAAAAAGCGACTATTTTCGGATGGATGGTAAAAAAGAACGGAAAGAGATATTTGAACAAATTGAATTGCATTTTATTCACTTAAAAATTAAAAACTTCACCAAAATACTTGTACTCCCTGCCGCGCCGCCTTACGGCAGTTAGCCGGAACTTTGGCCAAAGGTGAAAAAAAAACAGATTGTAAGCATGTTCTTCAGTTCCTTGGTCGTCTTTTTGATCAAATCATCCGTCGTTTTGGCCACGAAATTATTGGAATATACTTTCCTTTTCAAATTGGCCCAGAACATTTCGATTGGGCGAAGCTGGGGCACGTTGGGAGGGTTGGCATGTTTCCGCACGTTCCGCTCCGCCGGGAAGATCTCTTTGACCAGAATCTTCAGTCGTTGTTTCTGGGTTTCCGCTTGGTTATCCGACACGGCTGGCTTAGACTGACGCTTCCGCATGTAAATATCTTTTTCGGAGAAATACTTCTTGACCGTTTGGCTGGTCGCACCGACCTCCTGGCCCAACGGAGGGAAAAAAGTGGCCACCTTGCCTTCCGTCTTCCGTTTGAGCTTTTGTTGAATCCTCCGGTAGCTTAAAACGGTTGGACGGACGGAACCAGGCATCCACTAGATGGATTCTCCCTTTTCTAGAAGTGCCAGAATCTTGTAGATGTTTCCGTGATCGTATCCGTGGGCCACGATGGCCGACTTTTTTAGGCCCGTGTGAAGCAGGCGGTACGAACAAACCATAGATCGAAGTTGTTCACTGTTTTCGCCATACCTGCCGTAAACAAACTGATGGAACTGTCAAATTTTCACTGTATATCGGCAACTAGGATATATTGACTTCTGATTGGTGGACCGACCACCAGGTGGCAGGGTAATCGCATGAAAAATCGGAACATTTAGTCGTTCATTTTAATGCACGCATAACGACGAGACGTACGTCAAATTGAATACCAGTACACTTCCGGGGCCGCAATGTTTCAACGCTGAGCAGAGGACAGATGTGCCTGATTATTCGAACAGAAGCACCTTCTTGGAACATGGCATTCGGACCGAAAAATTTGGGAAAAATGTTTTGGTGTGGCAAGCCATTTGCTCCTGTGTCTTGAAAAGTTCTTCATATCTCACAACGGGCACAATCAAAGGTGAAAATTACAGAAAAGAATGCATCAAAAAACGGATTCTACCCATCTACCGAAAGCATACGAATCCGCCCTTGTTCTGACCGGATCAAACATCTGCTCACTATGCTTCTGCTACGTTGGAGATGCTCAAGAAGGAAAAAGTCGATTATGTCGATTATGAAAAATGCCAAAATCTCCCAAACTGGGATTTTGGGCAATTGGGGAAGTTACGGAGAAAGTTGTACAGAATCTAATGGGAGGTATGTACCAAGAGAAAAATCCGTGCGTTCTTCAGGAATGAGAAATAAATATTCAAACTCACGTAAATTCGGTTATATGTATGTTGATTTTAATTTATATAAAGCAAACTTATGAATTTACTCGAAAATAAATATTTTCCTTTGAGAAACAGGTGTCCACTTTCTTTAATGAACAGTCCTTATCGACGTCCTTGCTGTTATTCGTGAGGAAATTGAAGACTGCTGGAGCTACTTTGGCTGAAAGTGAAAGCTGAAGGCTGAAAGTCTCGCAATTATTTATGACGTTGCCCGATTCTTTTGACCCTCATTTCGACACTGGAAAACGTCGCAGAAACCGAATTGAATCTGGACCTCGTGAAGCAGCGTCTGTTGACCGAAGGTTCCGATTGATACGAACATTACGTCGAAGACAAGCCAGCAGCCTTTTCCAGTGATTCGAAGAAGAAATTAAATAAATTCGAATGCGAGTGTCATAAGTGTGGACGCCGTGGACACATGGAGAAGGATTGTCGTCAGCGTAAAGCCAATTTAGCGAAGAAGGATGTTGTTAGTTTCATGGCTGATGCAAATGTTGAGGCCAGAACGCATAGTTTTTAAGGGCAAAGGGTAAATGCATCCTTCTTTTTGCGGAAATGATCCTTAAACTTTGGAAAAACGCTCCTTAGATGCAATCAGAGGTATTACCTTCTGGTTAGCGCTTGCCGGATGGTTTGACGGGTCTTAAGTTTCTTCAAGATTGTATAGTTTTAACGGGTCTTAAGTTTCTGAATTTAAGAGTCGTCAAAACGAAATTAAGACCCGTCAAAACGAAATTAAGACTCTTCAAAATGAAATTAAGACACGTCAAAATGAAATTTAAACACGTCAAAACTACCTAAAAGATTGCGGAGCGAAGCTCCGCTATACAATCTTGATGAAACTTAAGACCCGTCAAAACAACCGGCAAGCGCTAACCAGAAGGTTGATACCTCCGATTGCATTATACCGGGCAAACGCATCTAAGGAGCATTTTTCCAAAGTTTAAGGAGAATTTCCCCAAAAAGAAGGGTGCATTTACCCTGCTGCCGTATTTAAGCTGGATTTTGGGTGTAGTGACCACCTTGTGAGCGACAGGAGCGTGTTTGCCGTTTTGAAGAAAATGTCAAATCAAGTGAAAATCAAGCTAGCTAAGGAAGGAAAAGCAATAAATCAATGATTGCTGAGCAAATCGGTGATATCGACGTGACGAGCAACAACTTGAACTCTAAAAATGTGCTCTTCGTTCCGGAGTTACGCAAAAACCTGATGTCAGTCAAGAAGATGGTAATTAACTGGTGCTATTTTCTGGAAATGTAGCTATGTTGAAGAAGGATGGTAAGCTGTTGGCCACAATACAACTCCGAAGAAGCATGTACGAACTTGAGCTGGAAAAAAACTTAAGCCAATCATTGTGAAGTTGGAATTGAAAACCTGTGTCATCGTCGACTTGGACATATCGGACAACGAGGGGTGAATGGCTCAATCATGGCTCGTAAAGGTATGGACGGAAGTTCGAAGAAACTCGATTTCTGCGATACATGTGTAAAAGCCAAGCAACGCCGTGAACCGTTTAATAGAACGCGTCTTACGGCCAACCGACGGCTGGAGCGAGGCCATTTGGATGTATGCGGGCCCATTAATCCACCGGCATAGGATGGTTATCGCTACATAGTAAGTTTCATCGACGACCATACCCATTTTGCGATGATTTATTTGCTGAAGTGGAAATCCGGCGTGTTCGGGATGTTTCAAGAATTTGAAGCGGATGTTGCAGCCATGTTTGGAAACTCCATAACACTGTAATCCATGCCTGTACTGTTGCACGAATCAGATGCAGTTCTAAAAGAGAAAAGGGATCCAGTTAGAAACGACGGTTGTATATTCATCCCAGCAGAATGGGGTAGTGGAGAGGTTCAACCGAACCTTGATACAGAAAGTTCGTTCTGTACTCATCCAATCGAAGGTTCCGAAGAGTTTGTGGTCTGAAGCAGCTCTCGCGTGCGTGTGCTTGTGAACTGAAGCCCAACAAGCGCAGGCTCTCAGATGCACCCGAGTCATTCAACGAGTTAACCGACCGTGATGGAGTAGAAGAATAAGGTCTGGCGTTTTTCAAGTTGTCCCAAAGGAGGAAAACTTCTGAAAACGAAGTTGGTGTTCCGACTGAAAGACGATGCGGCTGGTATAGCAGTCAAGTACAAGGCGAGGCTGGTCGTGGAGGAGTTCTTGCAGAATGTTGGTATCGATTATAAGGAAACATTCGTTCCTGTTGCAAGACTCGCAACTATTTGGACGGTTTTCGCAGCTGGTGTTCAGCAAGGATTCTTCTTTCACCAAATGGACGTGAAGACGGCGTTCCTCCACGGCAACCTGAAGAAAGAATTTTACATGATGATTCCTGATGGTGTTACAGCTCTTCAGAATACCGAGTGCCGCTTACTCAAGTCACTGTATGGACTCAAGCAATTGCCCAGGTGCTGGAACTAGAATTTCAATAATCACCACGCGCAGCACGATTACAGCTTATACAAGCGTTTACAACCTGGAGATGAAATCACATCATTCTCTACGTGCACGATTTGCTTATCGTTGGAAAGAAGCTTGCGACAATCGTGAAACTGCAGAAAGCACTAAGTTTGACGATTGCGATTACAGACTGTGTAAAAATCAGCTATTTCCGGTGCATTAAGTTGGAGTATTATCGTGCGAATAATTCCATCAACCTATGTCAGGAAACGAACGTCAACAAGCTATTGGTATACTTCAAGATGATGGATTTCAACCCTATCAGGATATCTAAAGAAAAGAGCTTGCATGTTTCTCAAGATAGCGAAGTGACCAATTGATGGGTACAATATTGTAAGTAATTTTGTGCACCAGCCTGACCTGTGTTTCCCCGTCGGATTTCTGGGTCGTTACCAACATAATCTAACAACAAAACAGTGGCTCAAACGTGTAGTGAGGTATTCGAAAGGGACGAAAGCGAAGCACCTGAAGTTCATACGTCACGTATCAGCTGAACCGTTTCTGGGATACGCAGACTGGGCATCAGATGCAGAAGATAGGAAGTCAGTTTGTGAGTTCCTGTTTACGGTGTTTGACAGTGCTGTGTCATGATCACGTAAGAAGCAAGTGACCGCTGCCACATTTTAAAGCAAAGCAGAGTGCGTGTCCCTGAATCCCTAGGACTGAAGGAAGAACTTCAACTGAAGTGGTCGTCGGAACCAGTTATAATCTATGAAGAAGTACATTTTAAGAAGCTATGTCAAGGCATTGGTTTAACCGATTGAGAGGGGGTGGAGAAATAACCGCCTGGCGGGTGTTGCTCTGTAACCCCCCTAGCTGCGAAAAACCACCACCACCGCTCATCATCCCCAGCAGAAAACATAAATATATTATTTATAAAAAAAAAAATTTCTCTTTGTGTGTGTGTGTCTGTCTGTCTGTCTGAACCTTATAGACTCGAAAACTACTGAACCGATCGGCGTGAAATTTTGTTTGGAGGAGATTTGGGGACCGGGAAAGGTTCTTAAGATAGTTAGAGACCCCTGCCTTTTCTTAATGGGGGGTGGGGGGGCCCACATACAAATGAAACACATATTTCTGCAAAACTTGAGAACTAATCAAGCACAGGAAACCAAATTTGGCATGTGGAGGATTTTAAAGGCAAGAAATGTTTCTATTGTGGTTTGAGACAAATGAAACACACATTTCTGCATAACTCAAGAACTAATCAAGCAAATGGAACCAAATTTGGCATGTGGACGTTTTTGAAGAGGAGAAATGTTTTAATGGTGGTTTGAGACCCCTCCGCTCTCTTGAAGGGGGGACTACCATACAAATGAAACACATATTTTTGCATAACTCGAGAGCCAATGAAGCAACTGAAACCAAATTTGGCATGTTCAGGTTGTTGGAGGCAAAAAATGTTTCTATGCAGGTTAAAGACCCCTACTCCTCTTAAGGGAGAGGGCTCCCATACAAATGAAACACAAATTTCTGCATAACTCGAGAACTAATCAAACAAATCGAACCAAATTTGGGGTGGGGGGGGTGTGGGGGGGTGTTATTTTTGTGGTGGTGTTTTTTGTTGGGGGGGGGGGGGGGGGTGGAAAAAAATAAAATTTATTTTTTAAAAAAAAAAAAAAGAAAAAAAAGGGGGGGGGGGGGGGGGGGGGGGGAGGGGGGTGGGGGGGTGTGGGCCCCCCCCGGGGGGGGGGGTGTCGTGATTTTCGTGGTTGGGGGCTCTAACGAACCGGTTTGCTTCCAGATGGTCCATTGTAAGCCATTGCTGTTGAACCACCGCCCGCCAAGTCGAACGCCAACTCTCAAAATCGTTCGCTTGGGGTGACTGGTTTGATACCGTCGTTACCACTGTTGCTGCTGTTGCGGGACACCCGTTTATCACGGCGATCGTCTGTGGAATTCAATTCCCTGTCGGACACCGTTGCTTGAATGCGTTTTTTGAACGCGAAGCTTGAAGTTGATGCTGGTACCTCCGTCGCTGGCAAAGTTCGTTACAAGAATGACCTGAACAAACACAGGTAGCTCGTATCTAAAACTATGCCTTGCCTTGGTTTTGTTTATTCGTGGAAAATCTGGAAATTTTTACATAGCTTACTACAGTCTTGTTTCATTTCATGCTAAAATCATTTTACTTGTATTGAATCATTATACCCAAATCTATGGGTTAGGTAACACTCTAAAATCTTGCAAATCATTTTATTATTTACTTTACACATACTCTATATACTACAATTCAGTCAACCTAATTCTCTACAGGGGGTTTCCCATACAAATGAAACACAAATTCCAACCAAAAATGAGAATTTTCCAAGTTGCTAAAACACAACGTGTATTTCTCGGGTAAGAAGCATGTTTTGATAGAAGTTTGAACCCCTGCTTAGTCAAGAAAAACACTCATTCTGAAAATCAACCACAATCGTGCCAGTTCTATTAAATTTTCATTCATTTAGTTGCAAGCGTAGCAGCGCTCGCACCGGGTTCAACTAGTGTTCAATAAACTTTAGTTCTGTTATAACCATGTTTCGTCACTTCGAAGTCTCGGCTGTCCCTCAAGAGAAGAAAATGAGAAATATGTAGAATTTGAGAATTGGTGGAGCAAAACTTGACCGACTTGAATGCACCTAGGTGTAAAGTGTCGTAAATAAAAATAAAAATGTAAGCTGTGATGGTTCAATACAAATTCAAAAACAAGGTTTTCTCGGCTTACTGATTTGTACTATGGGCTTGTCATACTTTTATAACGCAATCAAACTTACCTTAGCCGTCCGCAACATTTCCTCGATCGGATGATGGCCACGAATCCTTTCCGGTACTTTTTGTTGAAAAACGCGTACAGGATGGGGTTTATGCACGAGTTAGACGCCCCCAGCCATTGGGCGATCGGGGTTGCAATTTGCAACAGTTCTTCCTCGTTGCTCTCCAGCGCGCCACCCAGCTTAATCCGGGCAAAGATCACATACAGTGGTAACCAGGATAGTACAAATAGAATAACAACTACAACAAGCATCTTAACAACTTTGATCTTGGACTTTTGCTGCATCCGATCCATCTGGGCGTCCTTCGAGTCGCCGGGGATGGATCTTCTCCATACCTTTTGGGAAATGAAAATTAGAGAAAAATTACTAAATTGATGTGCTCGTAGGCTACCTGTTGTCGAAGATTACCTTGATCCAGATCAGTATATAACAAATGGTGATGAGCACCATTGGTAGCAGGTAGCATGCCACCAAGTTGGCAAGTAGAAAATATAGAGCACCATCGGTTCCCGGAGGCCAAACTTCCACACACAGTTGGATTTCGGGTGCTTCGGGGAATATCGGTACCAGTTCAAAGAACAGTGCCCACGGTATGGTCGAGCTAAGAGCGATGATCCAGATACATACGATCATAAATCGCGCCCGACGTTTGGTAATCTGCAGCTTCAAAGGCCACCAGATAGCGAGAAATCTGTGAAAAAAAAAAGTTCAACTGATTAAAGATTTCGAATCGATCGTAGTCATCTCTGACTGTTGTTATGCATTTTGTTTGTGTTTCATATTCAAACGGAAATCATGACATTTTGTTCAAATTGTTACAAGCAAATTTTAAATGATGGAAATCCGTTAGTTCCCTCCTTGGAACCGTTCTATACCCGGTATGGTTCTGATATGATTCTTTATTCCTGTTTTTTGAGTAAATATAAATATTGCATCTATTTACAATTAGTTTGGCAGAAGATCGTGAGATGTCTCGTTTCCTTTATCGCCTCACACAGGAAATTGTAACATCCAGGGATTACTCCGATGTGAACATCAGCCGAATCTGTAATCAATTTTACCACCGGTCAACCTACCCGGACAAGGCACGACTTGCACGAACCATAAACGATCTGAAACTCAAACTGGAAATACAACACAATGGCTCGGATGAAAGATCTTCGGATGGATTTGACGGAGGAAAAATCCAACGTTGTAATTGCAGTAATAAGTCAAAGCGGCAACGGAAAATGCTTACATCTAATCCACTGGACAAATCTACAAGTACTCAATCATTTGGTAAACTACCGGAAATGTTGGTTAACAGTGCGACTCAAATGCATGTAACAACCAACACTCAAACGAGCATAGCTGATGCAAATGACCCCTTGAACACATGTCAAGACAAAGTAGCTTCAAATCTAACCAATTCCATCAGTACGATAACAACCTACAATTTTTCATCTTCTTTATATCCACCGTTCAATGATAACCCAATTTTCGATGTTCCAAATTCATTGGATGATGTTCGTACGTTGGTTAATGAGCAAATCCTGCCAAAATTGGACGGTAATTCCAAGGAAGAGTTGTATGATGGTTGCTGCGGACAGAAAGAGAAATCAACGCAGAGCAACTCAGTCGACATGGTCATGCGTATGGCAGCTTCGGATAGAGTGTTTGGAGGACAGGGTGATCGGAAGTGTCCTTTGCATCGGTGTGAGGAATTTGGCCACAGCTCAGTATGTAGCATGGGTGGTGCTTCCTCTGGAGGCTGTGGGAAAGGATGTGCAAGTGATTTCCCGCGGCCTAAACCCAACACCGAGGAAACTGAAAACTCACCAACCACTTGCTGCGGTAAGCGGAAGAATCCTAAGATTGCTCAGAAGGGAAATGGTGGAAAAAGTAAGAATGTTCCGAAAAGCAAGAAGAAAATAAACAAAAAATACTAATCCTTCTTTCAAGTCTTAAGGTTGTTAACCTTTCAAAAAATGCCCGCCGTAAAGCAAACCGTCTCAGACATTGAAAAGCTATATGGTTTCACCATTCTAGATACAAAAATTATGCTTCCTTACGTAAAGTGGAACATAAAGCTATTCTCTGGGAAAAGGCAGGAGCTTTTGGAAGGTTAACGAAACGTTTGAAAACTTCCTAGTTTATTTTTTTCCTGTAGATCATCAATGGGAACTAGTTGTCGATCGTCCAGCTCGTCCAGTAAATACATTTTTGATTTCAATGGCTCCGTTTTTGAACAACAAGAAAAACTAAAAATCTGCATGAATAATAGAGAATAATAGAGCTTACGAAGTTCGTACTTCATTATAGCCCAATATTTTTCAATTGGCCGCAACTCTGGAGAGTACTGTTTTGTTTACATCGTCTCAGAGTGTACAGTCAGATGATAACACACACGCATTAAAACAGTAAAAATAATGCTTAAAGCTACCCAAAAATAAGTATTGAAAACGTTCGCATTTTTTTATGGGACATACGTACAATCTATTTTACATTACTCCTATCTTAATTAGTTTTTTAGCAGTTAAATATTACATCATATTTATGGAATTCCGGAGGATATAAAACTACAAATTTCTAAATCTACTTAGCTTAAGGTGAGAAGATGAAAATACCTATTCTATCATATACTAAAGTTACCTATAAAAACTAGCTACCTAGACCTGAAGATTGCAAAGCATTTCTAAGCGACCAGCATACCAGCTTTGAGAAAAACTGAAATGACTAGCATAATACTCATAAGTATGCCTACACTGATAGGCAAAATAAAGTTCCCACCTCTTCGTTTTTTCAATTTCTCTCATTTACTTGGTTCAAATTAAAGTAAACACACTGTATTTTTTTTATTATCTTATTTTTTATATTCTTTTTAAGTTTCACTTATGGAATACTGAAAAAAAAGAAGTTTTACTCATAGAAAAAAATCAATTTGTGTTGAAAAAAAAAACAGTGACAAAATAAAGTGCCCACTTCAAAAATCGATATGTTTTCGATAAGTTTCCATTGGAAGACCCCTCGATTGTTTATGTTTTGATATTTTGACATGTTTTGAAGCAAACGGCTCCACCTGGTACATTTGTATACGTGATCGCATTTGATTCAATTGAAAAAAATGGAGAACGCAGTGCTTTCGAAAGCAATTCACTTGTGTATCCGAAAATTGGTCGTTCGTGATGTGCAAAACGGTGAATCGCACCGGGCTGTCGCTAAGAAGTACAGTATCAGTAAGGCAGCGGTTGGCAAAATTCTTCTGAAGCTTAAAACGTTTGGATCAGTGGTGGATCGCCCTGGCAGAGGCAGGAAG
Source organism: Aedes koreicus (assembly GCA_024533555.2). Taxonomy (NCBI): domain Eukaryota; kingdom Metazoa; phylum Arthropoda; class Insecta; order Diptera; family Culicidae; genus Aedes; species Aedes koreicus. The sequence continues at coordinate 247,707 of JAHHFK020000446.1, forward strand.
CGGAAAACGGATGCGAGAAAGGACACCAAGATCATGCGCGAAGTCAAAAAGAACCTGAAGGTAACTGTCCGCGAGATCCAGGAAACCCTTCAGTTATCAGTTTCCGGTCGAACTGTTCGTCGCCGTCTCGTAGCACAGGGGTTGAATAGCAAACTTGCCCGGAAGCGCCCATTTATCAGCAGGGCAAACAAAGCCAAACGGCTTAAGTTTGCTAAGGAGCATGCTGATAAGCCCCTAGAGTTCTGGAAAACGGTTTTCTGGACGGACGAATCAAAATTCGAGCTGTTTAACCGAAAGCGGCGTGTTCGTGTTTGGTGCAGATCGGGAGAGGAGCTTCAGGAGCGCCACATCCAAGGCACGATGAAGCATGGAGGAGGAAATGTGATGGTCTGGGGGTGTTTTTCGTGGGGTTGAGTGGGAAACATTGTGAAAATCTACGGGATAATGACGGCAGATTCTTACATCAACACCCTGCGAGAAAATCTGGAGGTTTCGCTGATCCAGACGGGCCTTGAAGAGAAGTTTGTATTCCAGCAGGACAACGACCCGAAGCATACTGCCAAGAAGACCAAGTATTTCTTCCGGTCTTGTCGGATCAAACCGCTGGAATGGCCTCCACAAAGCCCGGACCTCAATCCCATCGAGAATTTGTGGGCGATTCTCGATGCCAGGGTTGACAAAACTGGTGTTACCAATAAAAATAACTATTTTGAAGCCCTGGAGCGCGCCTGGGAAGAGCTAGATCCACAGCACCTAAAGAACCTGGTCGAGAGCATGTCGAAGCGGCTGCAGGAGGTCCTGAAGGCCAAAGGAGGACACATCAATTATTGAAATGCTTTTATTTTACTTTAATTTATGTTTTCTGTAGCCTAAATGAAGTGGGCACTTTATTTTGTCACTGTTTTTTTTTTTCAACACAAATTGATTTTTTTATTCTTTAAGTAAAATTCCTTTTTTTTTTTCAGTATTCCATAAGTGAAACTTAAAAAGAATATAAAAAATAAGATAATAAAAAAAAATACAGTGTGTTTACTTTAATTTGAACCAAGTAAATGAGAGAAATTGAAAAAACGATGAGCTGGGCACTTTATTTTGCCTATCAGTGTATTTACACTATATACATAACTAATACATTGTCGATTCAATCGGTTAGGCAACTCAATTAAACAACGTATTATCTATGTCCGCCAAGACTGTAGAAAGTTGCGATAACGAATCACTAAATGTGAGTAATATTACTTATGTTGATCTTATAAACTTATGTTGATCTAATCGAAATAAATTAACAAAATTAACGACAAATCATGCGCTAAATGTCAAGCATAGTAACTGGAGCATAAGACTGGCTGCAAAGCTTATAATAAACCGAGTAATTTGTTTATGTTTCGTCACTCTACAACAAAAGTGATGCACAACACTTCAGATATTCCGGATGTTCCGGATGATCCGGCGAACTATGCAGTGGACAGTCGAAATCATAAATGAGTTACTAGAGTGAATTTGTTCTCACATTACATGAAAATTTATTTGAAAAAAAAAACCTAAATTTATCCACCTAACGTGAGCTGGGAGTACTCGGAATACGAATCCGGATGTTGTCATTGTGGTCCTGGAAACACATTCAGTTGATCGCAAATGTTCAAATAATTTTACAAATTATCCGAGCTTTTCCGTGATTTTTGCTGCAATTTTTTTAACTTTTTATATGATTGTTATGCTAAAACGAGTCCGTTAAATTACTGTGACGTTTTCATATTTTGAATGGAACTTCTTGAAATATTATTTCAAATAAAACTTTGTAGAAGATTCTACAGCAGTTTCAACATTTTCTTCGTTCCTAATAGCTGTTTGCCAATCTACAACATTCAATCTATTTGTTATATTTGTTTAGAGGGATACACCGAAAATTTTCCATAAATTCATCCAAATACCACCTTTCAGAATAACATATTGCTCAAATAGTTGTCATCATCATAATTCTTCTTATCGCTCAATGATATATGGGGGCATTTTGTTCCTTCTATGGGATAGCATACGTACAATGTTGAAATATATGTGGATACTATTGCCATCGTCAATTGAAAGAAAGTTTCAATCCCACGCTTTGTTGCCTCAGCCGTTCCTCATAGGAAATAAATAGAAACCGATTTCAAGGGCACACTTCCACCGAAAGCGAATCCTGACCAATGTACCTAAACCGTATAAACGATTCTCCATCAAACGGTGCAAAACTAAATCAATCCCCATAAACAGTTTCCAGCAGGGTAGAACAGCCCCTTCCATTCCCAGCATTCCGTGCTGCCATGAAGCAAACCTCGGGAGTACAAGTGCTTCGATATAACGTGCTGCAATTCAGCTTGGACTTTCGAGAATGCTGCAAAGTGCAGCGACACTCCTGCACGACGATGATTCGTGTTTTTAGTGCCATCGTTTTTTCATCTCTTTCGAAGCCATCACTGTCAATGCCAATGACAGTGTGGGACGACGATGCTCTCATACGGAAAAGTCCTCCGAGATGCACCATGCACAACACAAACATAGGAACGGGCAACAATGTTGGCAATGGAGCGCGACATATCCATATGCACTTGCATTGCACACTTGCACTTTCACCCTCCACCCCGCTTCCCCGTCGTTCGCTTTCTTAAACCTTTGATAAATGTATGATGGTTCGGTTCAAAAATGATAAATAGTAATCTCCGATGACGAAGGACTCAAGTAACCAAAACGCAAAACAAGTGGTTTGTTTTCCTTTTACGGGTTCTGTCAGATTAAAAAAAAACATCCATTGTAGGTAAAGCATGTTCCAATAACTTACAGAACTGCAATGATGTTTTGATGTTAAGTTAGGTATTCAACGATCCAATGTTTTCTGAAAACGTGAGATCTCAATGAAGAATAAAATAAAATCTATTGTTTCGATTTTTATACATACACGATAAATAGAAAAACTCTGCTGTGCTGTTTAAAGGACGCTGAGCGCAGTATTTAAAACGTAATATCAGCTGTACAGCAACATTATATCGCAAAAAGGGCCCTTATCGGGCATGGTGGTTACTTGGGTCCTCTTACAGTTCATATGATATTTCTGTGGCTTTCACACTATTACCGCCTGTTAGTCTGGCTATGAACATGCCAGGTCTGTGATTTTGTCCCATGCGGTCCAGGAGTACGACGACGCTGCCCACTTCAGTATACTGCCCTATAGCCGTGAACTTGTGTCGTGTCCCACTCTTGGGGTATGAAAGGTGGAAAATGAGGCGAGATAAATTTTTACACCACCCAACTCGACTAGCTCCTTGCTTCCCTGATTCTATACCTAGAGAAGCTAACGCCTCGATACAATGCAGGATCATTGAATGGAGCTTCAAGGGTGTACTCCATGGGGCTTGAAAGTGGATACATCATCTCTTCTATAATGCTGCTGTCGGTACCGGCAGATAGGTGGAATAGTATTATGTACTACGGGCGACGCCGGTCCGAAGGAGAATTGACGGGATTTTGTTCGATTTTTATTTTCACATTGAGAACGTATAATAAACGAATTAAATTCAATCGAAAAGCAGTGCTTTTGGGCTCTCACCGACCGGAGGAGGGTGGCATGAAAAATTCAGCAGAAAATAAAAACCGTTGGACAATGTCTTCCATAACAGCATGGTTTATTGCAGTCAGTAAATCCCTTTCTATCCGCGTCAGTTTCCTGCTGGTTGCCGGTATCTAGCGGGCGGACAGACTGACAGCAGTGTAGTGTTTCAGGATCCGCTGTAGAGCCACGGAAAGAAGTATAATCCCGATAATAGAATCGAGCATAGAAGCAAAGGTGGAACTGGGTGGAAAGGAAGGACCTCGCTTCGAGACTACAATTCCATGGATTATATTATATTCCCAGGTATTAGGTGTCCTAGTAAATCCGCCGTATATTTTACCTAATTGACTTTGGAACTTTTCTGACAATTTTATATGAGATTTAAGGTTATAGTTAAGGGTGCTCCTCCGTTCAGCATCTATCTTTTGAATAAGGGAACAATTTAACTCTCAAAGCCACGGGACAGGCTTTTTGTTATTTTAAATCAATTGGACCTCAGGAACCACAGTTCGTAAAAAATACGCCTTCTTTGTATTCTTTGTATTCGATGGGGAGAGTTATTCTTTTTAATAGGTGGGTTGGGTTCCCAAACCGGAAGTTTAGTTTTGATCACAGGTTTTCATCCATGTTTCGTTGGCGAACAAGTGTTGCAAATCTCAGTTTCCTTACACCGTGTCTAATATATTCTCATACAAATTCAAATTTTGATTATTTCACAAAAGTTATTCGGATTTTATTGGTAATTGTTTTTATTGGAACTTAATATTACATGGATCAATTACAGCATTTGTTGGAATAACCTTTTTAACTTTTTTGTTTTGTTTTTCAATCCCTATGTCTATGACTTTCATCTCCTTCAAAATTGGACTGAGTGCAGATTTGAAGGAAAAAGCTCTCTTTTCATCAATGTGGCCGAAAGGCATCTATTTTCGGGAATTTAAGGATAGTAGATAGTAGCCGCAAATTTTTGGAAACCTTCCCAAACGCCGACTCTTGCATCACTTGGAAACCGTACGTCCCGAACTGATCAGTCGGCGTCGGGAGCTGGCGCCATGGAGGAGGAATAACTAGACCGCGACGCGCAGTAAACAGTACCATGGAGACCTCTTCTCAGTTCGACACAGTCCCGCCTTTTGCTGTCGTCGTTCATCGGAGTCGTTGCGGTTCTGATGTCGCTTCTGACGAAGAGGTTTTCCAAGCTGCGAATTCAGACAAGTACCCGCAGTTTGTAGAGCGTACTCTTCCTGACAAATCTTCCGATTCCAGCCTTCTTTCTCCTGCTGATGCTTCCACTAGACCGCCGTTATCAACGCCCGCTATCCTGATACATACCTGTCATCTCGCCCATGCTCGTCATCAACACACATCGACCCTCCTGGACCCTCCTAGCTAAGCTGTGCCCACTGCCGATCTCAAGATGTTCTAATTGCTAGTTCCAGCCGTCAACGTCGTCCCGGCCCTGGATCTAGCGATGGGGACAGGGCTCAACAAGCTGCCATCTATGGCAAGTATCCTTCATCTAATGACGTTGCTCGGGCTGATGCTGCCTCATCTTTCAGAAAGCTGTCTGCCGAATCCTCTGTCCCCTCATTGAAAGCCCTTCTGTACTACCAGAACGTAGGTGGTATCAACAGTTTGCTCGCCGAGTACCTGTTGGCATGCAGTGACGCATGCTACTATGTTTACGCCTTCACGGCAAGCTGGCTTAATATAAACACATTATCGAATCAACTGTTCGACGACACGTATTTTGTCTACCAGCAAGACCGATTGTCGCTTAATAGCAACAAGAAATGTGGTGGTGGAGTTTTTCATGCCACTAAAACCGGGACTCTGTTTATCTGTGTGGTCTATATTTCCCCCGATCGTGTTAGCGACAGCAGCCTTATCGAAGAGCACGCTCTTTCTTTGGAGCGACAACATCGTCATCGTGGGAAATTTTAACCTCAGCATGATTTCATGGCATATCGACACTAACGGCTTCCGCTATCCAGACAATTCCTGTTCGTCATTCACAGTGGCTTCGCTCTCCTTGCTCGATACATATTCCACCGCCAGACTTCGGCGAATGTTATTCCAAACACGAATAACCGTTTGCTCAATCTTGGTTTCATTGGCGAAGAATTGGGTCAAAGATGTTCCGTTCTTCAAGCTCCGACACCGCTTGTCAAAAGCTGCAGAAATCATTCCCCTCTGCTACTGACACTGGAGTTCAATCCTAAGTACAGCTTCCACGACAACACCGAAAACGTTTATTATGACCATGCTGACTTCGAGGAAATGAACAACTTTCTCGCCGGCGTGAATTGGAACACGACCCTTGCAAACGGGGATGCGAATTTTGCTGCTTCGACTATGTGTGGTATTTTGCTGTACGCCGTTGATCAATTCGTACCAAAGAAACTCAACCGTAAGCCTCCCAAACCTGCTTGGTCTAGTTCCGACCTCAACAATTTGAAACGAGTTATAAGGGCTGCTCTGAGGAAACACAGAATATATCGCACCGACCTCAATAACAGCTTGTACAACTCTCATCAGTCTCAATAGCAGAGTCATCTCAAAACGAACCCGAAGAGCTTTTGGCGGGTTCGTGAATGAACAACGGAAGGAAACCGGTTCACCCTCCACCATGACTAACGGCACTCACGAAGCTGACTCTGTCGCGGATCAACTTGTTCCGTACGCAGTTCAGCAGTGTCTTCTGCGACGAAATTCTGGATGCCGAGGGCCTCGAAGCGGCTACTTGCAATGTTCCCCGCATGTCGGTATTTGGCCCTGCACTCACTATCCATAGTGATATGGTGATTTTAGCAGGGAAGCAGATGAAAAGCTCAACTGGATGTGGTCCTGATGGTATTCCTTCAATTGTCCTGAAGCGTTGCCTTAACACACTAGCTGTGCCCCTGGCTATGGTCTTCAATTTGTCATTAACTTCCGGTGTATTTCCTGAATGCTGGAAAGAGTCGTTTGTTTTCCCTATACACAAAAAGGGATGCAAACGATCCGTCACCAACTATTGTGGGATTGCTTCACTAAGTGCTGTATGCAAGCTATTCGAACTAATTGTTCTTCAAAGGCTGGTCCATGACTATTAACTATTTCACATACTATTTCTCCTGAACAATACGGTTTTATGCCAAAGCGCTCAACGGCAACCATCCTCACCGTATTTACATCGTTTGTCATCCGCAAAATGGAACGCGGTCATCAAGTAGACGCCATATACACCGATCTCTCTGCGGCCTTCGATAAAATGAACCATCAAATTGCAATTTCCAAATACGAGAAAATGGGGGTTCACGATCAATTGGTAGACTGGTAGAACTATGTCTGTGAAGATCTCAGATTATGCCTCGTCCAGCTTTTCAGTAACATCCGGCGTTCCGCAAGGCAGCCACCTTGGTCCATTCCTTTTCCTGTTATATATGAACGACGTGAACTTGATCCTCAGAAGCCTGAAATTATCGCACGCGGACGACTCTAAGCTGTACTACGTCATAAATTGTCCAGAAGACGCCGATTTTTTTTCAGCAGAAACTAGAAGTGTACAGAATGTCCTTATATGTATCCAAATGCTCGGCTATCTCCTTTGGTCGAAAACGTGCGAAGTATCTCCACGACTACATCATTCGAGGAACACGCTTGAAACGTGAAACAACAGTCAAGGATCTGGGAGTAATGCTTGACTCCAAACTGTCATTCGAGAACCACATTGCCTAAATTGTTTCTAAAGCCTCATTGCAGTTAGGATTCATCTTCCGCTTCGCAAAACACTTCAAAGACCGTTATTGTCTGAAGTCACTACCCAGGTAACAATTTTAGTTTTATTCCAGCCGTATAGCACTCCTCCCGACTTTGTTGATAAAACTTCATTAAAAATTGTTTTGTCTACCAACACCTCCTCTATACTTCTTTCAAGCCGAAATTGGCCCACTCTATAGACGGTTGTGAAAACAAGTTAATAAAACCTTTATAAGAACATAAATATTTTGAAAATGTTCTAGTGAATGATGTTATGACCACTTGAGAACCTTCATAAAACCTATTGGCAGCCATGAAAACCATAATGTGGCCAAAAAGCCACAGCTGTCAAACTTCACTGTGATATCGTGGTTGGTTTTTGTTGTTCTGCTTTGTTCGATTCCCTGCTCTTCTGATTCATTCAGCAGTAAAAAAAAAAAGATCTGGTGTTGCGGGAAATTTAGTTTGATAGCAAAATATCCAAAACAAATTGTGTTTTCTACGGCAAATTATGCTCCAAATTATATGCGCATTTATTTTTATGGTGAATATTGACACGATAAGAGCCGAAAATTAATGCGCCTCGGAAATAATGCGAATTTTCATCAACATTAACAAATATATTCCATAAATTAATCATGAATTTCCTAAAAAGTGCTTGAAATTGGAGGAGATTATCTTAGAGAATGCTGAAATCAGTCTGCGATCTACTTTTTATTTGCAAACCATTGAAAATTTTATGCATTTATTTTTCCATATTCCAATTATTTCTTGTATTTCAATATGGCGATTGGATAATAATCACAGCTTTACCATAAAACCAATTTTTCTTCGCAATGACTATTATAAAACTATTTGGTCTTATGGTGACTTCTTTCAATGCCAATTTGCCGTTTAATGCATTTACTGGAGACAAGAAGGTTTTAAAATGCTTTTTCAACTGACCATAATAAGATAAAATGAATGAGTCCTAAAACGGCATTTCAATACAGCATTTTACGAGTTCATAAAGTCAAAATAAAACCTTTGATAGGAGTAAAAGGAATTTGAGAAACAAGATTTTAAGATCGTTTCAAACAAGCTGTGTAGGTTCTCATAAACCTGACTAAAATATGAAACTTATTGGCACTTCTTGGTACCATAATAAATTGATTTCAAGTGGCTTTCATAAAACTTTAATAAAACTTAATGAAGCAGGATGGTGTTAGCAATGTTACTTGGGTATACTGCTCTTTGGTTCGTCCTTTTTTGGAGTACTGTGCTGTCGTTTGGTCCCCGTTCTACCAAAATGCAGTCCAGAGGATCGAAGCCGTTCAGCTTTGCATTGCGACATCTTCGTTGGCAAGACCCTCGCAGTTTGCCAAGTTATGAAAGTCGGTGCAAGCTCATCAATCTGGAATTGTGGAAGGGAGGCGCATGGTGGCCAAAGCGTGTTTCGTTGGTGACCTCCTTCAGGGAAACATCGACTGTTCCACTTTACTTGGTCTCTTGAACATCAACACTCGACGACGAAACCAACGTTTAAAATCTTTCTTTATAAACCGGCACTCAAGAACCAACTACGGCAAACACGAACCTGTGCTAAGCATGTGTCACGTTTTCAACAGCTATTATAACATGTTTAATTTTAATGTATCCCGTGATGTAAATAAGCGTTGTTTCCGAAGATGTATGTGTTAGTTTTTGTAAGAAATTAAGTGTTATCTAGTTGTCATTGGGACAAACCTTTCTATCTGTTGACGAATAAATAAATAGTAATAAATAAAGTAAAAAATCTGAATTATCCATCTGATCCCAATCGAAGAAAGTTAGGGCACTATTGCAGATTTTTTCAATTTCAAAAACACCGGTATGATTTCAACAAGGGTACTGCAACACCTTTCAGATTTGGAAATTCCAAACAATGCGTTAAAGTTCCAAATGATAGAAAAAGAAGAAGTTAGAAATGAAGTTATGTGTGTTGAAATGTATCGATTTGATGTGAACCTGAGCATTACAAACATGTACTTATCAATGATGCCTTTGCTATAACGATACTTGCGCGTTACTTTTTCTTCTTAACGCCTGAACTACACTTTTCAAAGCGCAATATACTGCAAGGAAAAATCTTGTCTTTGATTGAATTTTCAACATAAACCGCACCGTAACGATTTGATCCAAAACATCAAATCCTGTTTTTGTACGCAGGGAAAAACCGGTCTAATCACTGCTTTGTAAATAATCAACATTAATAACTGGATTTAATCACCGTGAACGTGTACTATTTGTTTTTTGTTGGTTTTTATCGGTGACGTAGAAATGACGTCACCGATAAAAACCAACAAAAAACAAATAGTAATAATCAACATTGTTGTTGTAGATAGTCAACCCTGTTCGATCCAAGCGTAGACACGGTTTCCAGCCTTAATGCGATTTCCAGCCTGCTTGTGTCGTTATCGGCAGTCACTAATGAGCTCAGATAAGTGCTCTAACTAAGCATTTCAACTCAGGGAGATGCATTTTCTGATAACTTTCCCTAGCAGCTAGTTTTCAAAATATCATGTGTGATGAAATTGTTGTGCTCACGTAAATTACATTTCCTAGTCAACTTTGAAGCCATTCTGTGCAAGAATTCACTTGTAGTAACTAATTTCAAAGTGAGAATTACATTCTCTCTCAAGTTAATGAGCAGAGGAGCTAAAGGAAAAATACGATTTCAATTGTTGGTGTTTATCTTTTCGTGAGAATTCACTAATCTTCTGCATTAATTCTATCGATATTTATGATGCCGCAGTGGGGTGTTTGGCAATGATAACGTCCTTGGTTCGAGTACTACTTTACCCATGCCCTTTTGCTCAATTTTCAATACTTCTATTCCATTTCCAACCTACCGTACACTAACGGAACTTTCAACACTTTCTCTTCATATCTTTCATTCTAGCAAACATGACTGTCTACTCTTGGTGCCTCATGGCGATGAGCGAAACATCTCCTTCTACATAATTTTACTATTTTTTCTTCAAAGGTGCGACTGTGTTGGTGGTGTTGTGAGAGCTTATGGTTTCTACTAGACTAAAAGATATTTGGTAAAACCTGTAATCGAGTATACGTATTTCTCTGTTTCTTCCATATCATCGCACATTTGCAATGCATTCTGGGTGCAACATATTGTCACAAACTACCACAAACCACCAAATCAACCTTTCACTATCACAACACAGCAATTATCAGATCACAGTTGAGCTGACACATGAAGTTTGAACACCTGCCTCGAAAGAGAACACACTTAGAAAAAATAATGTAAATTTTAATCTGCTTGGATGCATTTAAAAGGCGCAGCCCGATAAACAGAAATTGGCGTCTATTCTTAAATTTACAAGACCTTGAAAACTCTTACCAATGCCAACAAAAAAGCCCAATTCAAAGTAAATTTGGACGCATTCAAGTGATCATAACTGAAGAATTAAACAACATACACGGTTGATCAAAACGTCAAACAAAAGGGTATTTACTCAAACGATATATAACAAATTATTACATTTCAGCGTTTCGAACGAACTGTCGCACTTTACTTGTGATCGATGCCATCATGATCTGCACAATCGCTGGTGACACTGTCCCGGCGAACTTATTCCACTTTAAACGCATTTATTGTGCATTTGTCACATCTTTACCGCATCCTCGAAGTTTTCGCTTGACAATCGCCCAATATTTTTCGATCGGTCGCAACTCAGGGCAATTCGGTGGATTAATCTCTTTGGCGACGAAATTAACATTGTTTGCAGCATACCATTCTAGTATCTCCTTAGAGTAGTGGCAGCTGGCCAGATCCGTCCAAAACATAACGTTGGTCTTCGTCAAAACTCGTTCGTATAGTAATCGTGCTCGCTTTTTGGCCACTAAATTTTGTTTCAGGGGGCGATTCGGATGTTTACTGGCACAACAAGACTTATATCTTTCTCTTGAAAGGATGTTACGCACGGTGGAAAAGCTGGAATCGTATTTCTTTGCCAAATCTCGTATGGAGACACCTGGGTTGCCTTTTACGTACCTCAACACATTTCTCCTCAGCTCTTTGTCCCTAGTGCCACTTTTATGATAGATGCGCTGTGCTCTATCTACTCTCAGGGTATCCTTGTAAGGTTTGATTACAAGACACACCGTTGACTTTGGGAATTTTAACACTTTTGCTATTCTTGAGGCAGACCACGAAGATCTAGATGTTTGTGCACAATTAATTTTCTTTTCTCTAGTTCCATGATCCCCAATTTCGAGATGCGATCAATCGAGAAAAACTTTTCACCAATTTCTTCGTCAATGAAACATCAACAAATGCCTGCCAAACGTTTTTTGTTCCTACCACAAGGGACGCGTCCAGATTTACTTTGCATCGAGCTTTACATGACGTGAACATAAAATTGAATTTTCTGAATGCTGCAACTGTTGATGCAAATACAAATGCTGCTTGATGCCAGTTTTGTTCTCAAGAATCTAGTTCTTCACCGTAAAAAAAAAACTTGATCAGGTAATCATATTTTATGCAAAAAAAAAGTTATTCATGGCGATGGATTGCACTGGTAGAAACTAGCTTGTTCTTAGTCTGGAGGGTTCATATTGTCCCTTCATTTCCAAATGCTTGAGAGCATTAAAAAAAATCATTTTGTCATTTTTTTTCCCATACCCCAATTTTTTCTTATTTTGTGACTGCACCTTAAATTTGCTAGCATTACATTTACGAGTAAAATAATTCGAACTGTCATGCATTTTATGTAACATAACTAATCGTTTTCTAATTTATCACGGAAAAGAACAAATTTTACTTGTATCTATTTGTGACCCGTGGAAACTACTGCGTTAAAAACCGGTTTAATGTCGTTAAAAATAAGTTTAAAAAAAAACCAAAGACAATGATCAAGTAAATTTATGGCTTTCATATTCCAAGATTAAAGTGTGCATTAAAAAGAGCGACTTAATGTTCTGATTTTTCATGCAATTTGTGCCTCTCAGAATAAAGACAACCTCATCATGATAACCAGCGTTCACAAGATGGGCCATTGCAAAACTCCTTTTAATCGATAGGATCGTGGGTTGTTCCCTGGTAGAAAAGAGCTGGATCAAGTGGGCTGGACGTGTTTCATCAATTAGACTTTCCCGTCGACATGGGTCAGCAATGTTTATGTAATTGGCCAAATTCATCCAATCTTGGGCCTGCCTTCATATCTTGAGCCTGTAAGAAGTTTCCATGCTTATTACGCAGCTTCTTTGTGAGATTGTCAACCGTTCTGTTCGTTGCTACTCGGGCACTGTCTCTAGACTCAGGTTTCAGAAGTACATCCTTCACCGTTTTAACAACGGTTCTATTATTGACAGGCATGGAAACAACATGCAAAAGTAGGGGCATTTCCTACTTACTCCAGCGCTGCAAAACGTTGGCTGTCACTTTGTCAACGGGATAGTATCGATGGTTAACTTTATCAGTGAACAATGCAAAACATTCGAAATCTTGTTCCTCACGATTCTCTTCGTCCCCCAGAGGTACAGCTCCACCACTTTCGTTGAATTTAAATATTACTTATCGATATTAGCCAACACTGATGAAGAAATTCACCAGGTGTGATGCCTGCAACACCCAACTAGAAAATTTCCTTTCTGGAAAAATGTCCCTTAAAATCCCGAACAGCAACCAGCATCCGTAGAGTCCATCAAGCAGTTTGTCTTGTGAAAAACTACCATCAGCTACCGGAACATCTTCGACGTTGTTCGAATCCCCCGAATCCTTCAGATCCAGATCGTAGTCCACTTGCTGAGCATCGTGGACCAAATCGCAGTCCATGATTCCATCAAGTGAATCCAAAATCTCCACGTTCAATTACGAAGAATCGATTTGATGGTGTTCAATATTTGCTGCTTCTGAATCCATTTCAGAACAGATTTCGGCGAAAATAATTAGAATAAATCTTTGAAATTAATTTAAACTTGAAACCTTACAGACCTTCTCTGAAGAACTCTCCTATATTTCTTTGCAAAACTTCCCTGAACTTCTCTAATGAACCTCTCCGATTTTCAGTAAAGAACTTCCATTAGCATCTCTGAATAAATTCTCTAAACTTCTTTGAATAATTTCCCTGAACTAGTGATCCGGATCTTCATGAACCAGTTCCTTCAGCACATTAACTTAAATTATCTAGCCTCCAAGACGAGCAATCCACGATTTTGTCTAGACTTTGCGAGTTTTCGTTTTATCCGCCTTTTTAATATGATGTACCCAGCCACTGTAGCATTTTTTCATTCTCTGTCCATAACTACCGAAGGTGCCCACCCAGCAAACACATGCTCGTATATGATAGCGGATAAGAGTGAAAAGTGGAGGCGATATACGTACATTTTACATGAAGTCAAATGGACGCATGTACCTATATCGCCTCCACTTTGTACTTATATCCGCTATCATACACGATTTTGTGTTTGCTGGGCATGGTTACTTCCCTAATGTTTTGCTTACTTCCCAACTTAAACTGATTAATTGCGACCACAAAGAAAATCAATCGTGTGTACACCGAAAAAGATAAGTGATAGCGCCGTGGCAAAGATTTCTACTGCATAGCTTCTATTACTTCATAGCTCATGTTTTTGCAAAACCGTTTCGCGAATCTCATAGAACAATGAAATAGATATCTATAACGGTTATATCATAGTGAACTATAACATTGATTTCAAGCGCCGTGTGGCGGCACCTTTATCAACTAAGTATCTTAGAACTGACATGACATATGCATTTCGATTAACGTCTACCATGCAAAGTAGAATTCCATAATCAAAGCAGATTATCCCCATTACATTACTTCCAGAACGACGCTTTTCAAATTCGATCACCGATATAATTAGAATTCCATTCGCATCGATTCGGAACCATCCATCACGGTAGCCTTTATGACCGTTCATTGGTTGATTCATTCATTTACTGCCAGCATCAGTGACCAACCGATTTATGTTTTAGTATGATGATAACCCGTGACGTCCATTCTAAAAAGGATCCCTAGCAGCTGATTATGGCCAGTTTGAGGAACGCAGAGCACATTTCGGTTTCTAACGAGTAAAAATGCGGTATAAATAATTCATTCTTGGGCTGCTTTTATAGTCTGAAAAAGGGAAGGTTGCGTGGGTCATCTTGCGTTCGTGTGAGGTTCTTTATTGTGCTATGTTTTCAAATCATCTGAAGTGAGTATTGCAGATTTTGAGTATCCAAAAGCACTTCTTCGGATACTAATTCAGACATTTGCTTTGAATATTGCGTGGACATTAATCAATGTTCTCGAAATTCATTGACTAGAAAGTCAACAACATGAAATAATAAAAAACAAGATCATTCAAGGCTCATGCTTATATTCAGTGGAATGAATGTTACCACCTCTATCCTAAGCAGAAGTAATTTTCCCAGCTGACCGAAATCATTAGCATTTTCCAACTTCTTCATGGACTGCAAAGTGTTTTATTGCCTTCGCCACGAGTCCTGGTGAGATAATGCATTTTCCAAACCGGAAGCAAATATGCATCCCGTAGGAACAACTCCTTGCCTCGGTGCTGCTGGTGAGGGAAGCTCGAAAACGCCCCAACAAGTTCATTATCAAATTATAGAATTGTTTATGAATTTATATTGCAAAATTAAGTGTTGAAAAAGTTTACCCACAGTGAAAGTGAGGTAAACTTTCTTCGCACGTCTTCTTTCTGCACAGTCAATGTCGCACAATGAGCTTTGCTGGTACGTTACTACTTTAAGCGTAAAGTGTTGCTTCACAGTTAGTGACTGACAGACAGTTGGACAGAAAGGTTTACCTACTTTCCCCGAGTTTTTCTCCAGGGTGGACAGTGCTTTTCCGTTTTTTTCTTATATTTGTGCTGATAAAAGTTTTGTTCATAAGAACACAAGATAGTAAGCTTTACGGAGCCAACGTATAATTGTTGGAGATTGAGTATGAATATCCGAATATCCTTGTACTCATTTCTTACGGTTCACTCAAAACTGAAAACCTGAATTTATACACCCCTCTTACGAAACTCAATTTATGTTATAATTTGCGGTCACCGACATAAGAGATAACTTGCCAGGGCCAGGGCTGGCAAACTTTAGAACAGGCCTTGGACTTCATGACGCACCATACTGAGTAATCCAGCGGATTAAGATCGGTGTTGGAAAGCAGCCAAATATCCTTCGCCTAGAACGGCAGATGTTCCTGCAACCACTTCTGAGTGCGGTTCGAGCTATGCTTCGGCTTCGGACCATACTTCTCTTTGATGGACAGAAGAACATCCTAACTTAAAATCCCGATGTAGACCTCCGTGTTTACTTTGTCGCCTTCTGGAATGAACACTGGGTTCGTTTTTTTTGCCATCGGAAGCCACCAATACAAACACCGTAACACTAGCAGGATGCTTGGTCAGTTACACGATTTTATGCTCGACGGCCACGTCTTTTACCATGAGAGGACTAATATAGCGATCGGTTCTGAAAGTTGATCGATAGAAAGGGACGTTTGGTTTGAATGATGGTTGGTATGATGAAAGGGCAACGGTTGTGCTGGCAGAGATAATTGTGTTATTGTGTTGATAAGATCGACTAGCTGGAGATAATTATCATTTTGCAGGTTGAGGGTCTGTTTGAGAATTCAAAGTCAATTATTTATGATATTTTTGAAAATTGACTTGACAGTCACGAAAATCTACAAGCTATTGAAGATTGATTTATCAAGTAATAATAAAGTTATCAGTGTTCAAAGTGTTTCAATAATTCTGGACGATCGCGCGCGGATGTGGTTCTATTGTAACGTAAGACCAGCATTAGGAAGTAAGTATGTAAACATGTTCTGGTATAAACTCTTTAGAAAGATTAGGTGGCCCTGAAAATGGCTGTTTTGTTTAATTGATCATTCGTTAACGTCTTTATGTGCAACGAAGGTTGAAATGGCTACTACATTTAAGGCATTTAAGAAAGTTGATGATCTGTTAGGGAATATAAATATATTCCATAATAACTACTCATAGTTTTTCTGAATATTATGACGATAATGTTTGTCATTACGATGCGTTTCATCGTTAAATATCAAGATCATTAGACCGTGTTTAATGAAAAATACAGAATAGTTGTTGAAGCAACACGAGGGCCCTACGATCTTCTGGCCGGATGTTGTCCTGGAGTGGTACGAAGCCAACGGGGTCATTTTCGTACCCAAGGACATGAGCCCCCCCCCCCCCCCCCCCAACGCATCGGAACTAAGGCCCATCGAAAAATACTGGGCTATTATGAAGCAGCCACTACGGAAGCATCCCAAGGAGGTCAAACCTGAGGAAGACAAGAAGAAAAACTGGGTTTCCGTACAAAGGAAGCTGCAGCCAGATGTTGTACGGAATCTAATGAGTGAAGTTAAGCGTAAGGTGCGAGCGGACGGTTATAGTTTTAAAATTTAATGAAATAAATATGTCAAAAGCTTATTAATGAGTTATTTTTAATTGTCTGAAAGTTTGAAAGGGATCGGTCAACTAGGTAGTTTTCTACAGCGTTTTTTTCCGTGATGTAAATTGATGTGGGACACCCTTTAGGCTACAGCGCTGGGCTGACGTGCTCTTCCGATTAATGAAAAGCCAAAGCAGACCAGATGAGGACTACAAAATTGCAGCTGTACACGTTAAACCTGAAGTCAAGTCGATTATCGAAGACACACTACGCAATCTACCAGCAACGTTCAACATGATCGCAGCTGAAACTAAGAATTTTACAACTCTCAAGCAGATAACAAACTTCCTGCTGAACGGTTGGCCGTCAAACTAGAAGCAACTCACCGATGCTGCTGTGAAGAAATTCTACACTCACCGTGATGGATTCCAGCTTGTCTACAATTGTGTGATGTTCGGCAACAGAATCATTGTTCCTCAGAGATACCGCAAACAAATCCTTCGATAGTTACACAAAGGACAACCTGGGATGGACCGTATGAAATCCATCGCTCGAAGCTACTTTATTGGCCAAACGTGGACGACGAAGTGGAGCAGTACGTAGTGTCACTGTATGGAGTTACACTTGGCATACCAATTTAAATAAGTTTCCACTACGTCCAGCCTTTCATTGCATTATTTCGTCCCCAATACACTATTCGTTCGAGGTTAATTTCCAAATGGACTTGTTATAAAGAACCAAAAAGTTTGAGCAGGACAGCAGATTGAAACTTCGTCATAAGGAAAGAGATGTAGCAATTAAACATTTTGTAGAGGAAACCTGTGAGAATCGTATTTTGAAAAGGTCGTTGAATTGCTCCGGGAATTTAACGTACTTCCGGTCACGAAGACAGTAGAAATTACATCTTTCTGCGGATTTCAGGAACTTCTACTCGTTTACTTTGATTTGAACCGTGGAAGAGGCGGGAGTGCGAATAAGGCCAAAAAAATGCACCAGACAAAAGTGTTCGCCAAAAATTTATTTTAAGTCGGATTTTTTTGAAACTTTCAGGTAATGAACTAATACATATGGATTATGTTTCGGCATGAATACTTTATTCAAATTCCTTTCCATCGCTGAAAGCTCGCACCTTCCCCTTAAGACACCTCATTTCATTTTGTGCAATGGTGGAGCCGACCTTTTTGGCCACTTTCATCCATTCTTTCTTCAACTCCAGCTCGTTCTTAAGCACCTTGGACGATTTTCGAACTTTGGCCTTCATTATGGCCCAAAATCTTTCCACCGGACGAATCTCTGGTTTATTTGGGGGGGTTGGCGGTTTTTGGTACAAAAATAACGTTATTGTCTCTGTACCAATCCAACGTCAATCGCGCGTAATGGCATGATGCCAGGTCCGGCCAAAATAATGTCTCGCCTCCGTGGGACCACAGGAAGGGCAACATACGCTTCTGGAGGCACTCGGTGCAGTAAATTTCGCTGTTGATGGTACCCGTTGTGATGTACGGTTTACTCAGTTTACCGCATTGGCATATGGCCTGCCCGAGCAAGTATTTTCTTGCCGAATTCGTCCACTTTCTTCTTCCTTATGTCTTCCGGAACATCAAACCGTGATTTGGCAACGTAGAACTCCTGCCCCGGTATCTGCATTCCGTCTGCTTTGATGTAGGTTTCGTCATTAATAACCACACACATCGGTTTCGTTAACCACTCTCGATACAGCTTCCTTGCGCGGGATTTGGCCGCCGTGTTTTGTTGATTCGGTGCCGGTTCGGTGCCTTGCGGACCTTGAATACACGAGGCCCAGCTCGTTTCATGGTTTGCTGAACGAACCAGGCGGAACACTTTGCCTTCAGAGCCGCATCGCGAATCGAAAGGTTCGGATTACACTTGAAATAATCCAACACCTCCCGGGCCTTCATAGGGTCAGCTGTCTTCGATTTTCTTCCACTTCCAGCCCGCCGCTCGGTCGTCTGGGACTCCTTAAACGATTTTACCACCCGAGACACAGTTGTATGGGTGATCCCCAGTTGTCGTCAGATCCATCTCATGGTCGTAGTCGGATTTTCCATGATGGCGCGTGAAATTCTCCGGCGATTTTCTTCTTGTTTCGATGACATCTCAATAACCACTGAACCGATTGTTATGAAATTTTGCACATGTAAACAATTTACTAGTTATACCCAGATTTTCATAAATTTTTACCCACGAACAAAAAAAGTAACACTTTTTTCGAGTACAGGCCTTGGTCAGTACCTAAGTGTAGTCGTTCCTTTCCCTAGCCCATACAGTTTAAATGATAGGTTGAACGGCAATGCAATGTGCGGTCAACGTTAGTTTTGTGCGAAGTACGTTAAAAAGGTAATTAGAAAATGTCTTTGTGTGGAGATTTAACAAAATGAATCGAACAGCCGTTCGAGGGCTTTTTTTAAGAGAGAGAGAGAGAGAGAGAGAGAGAGAGAGAGAGAGAGAGAGAGAGAGAGAGAGAGAGAGAGAGAGAGAGAGGGGGGGGGGGGGGGGGTTGACGAAAACTAAGGAGAAAGGAACATGTTAAAAAACCTAGGTAGGAACGCAAATAAATGCAAATATGACATCCGATGTTTGAAGTTCAATTAACAGATGTTTTGTTGCTAAGACGATAGTTTCCCCATAATGTGAATTTTGGTTGAACTAGATCCCTCACATTTTCGCGTCGTTTTCATGTAGTCTTGGTGGGGTTATTTAAAGCATTTACTCTAGGTTGGGCTGCCTGGGAAAACAGCCATCGCACTCACGTTTCAGGATCGGTAGGGGAAATTTCGAACATCAAGGGGTTCGCCAGTGATGATAAACGTGGTTTGTAAAGTAGTGGTCCGGTTGGAAGACGGCTAGCACCGGTGTTTCTTTTTCTTTTGAAGTAGGTTTTTTCGGGAGGATCTCCAACCCTCATGGGGTTTCATTCTGATTAATCGCCCATACCTTAAACATAGGTCTCTGCTATAACCAAACCCGCCCTGAGGTTGGGTTTCTGCCGAGAAAACTAACCTTGACGAGTGGTCCTCTTAAGGGCTTATGCTGAAGCATTCTCGACGGCCGTCATTACCTCAAAATTTATAATTGATATAACTCAGAACCTGTACTGGATATGAGATGTTTAATCGCATCAGTTTGAATGCTTACTTTCTGTTAGCAATCTGATGTCGTTCGATTCGATGTTAATTCACTATCAATCGAGATTTATCAATTTTAAATAGCGAGAGAGATAAAAGATAAAAAAAAAAACTACACAGCAGCAATTCACCTTAAGAAGTGGCGCTTAAGCTACTCGTTTAGAGACCGAGGGCGTATTCAGTGGACGAAATCTCACAGGTAGTGAAACTTGTGCTACAACATGCAGCTCCGATAGTCCAGCAAACGGTTCCAGTTGAAAACGTTGAAACTGAATAAATTCCGCTACCGATTCCAGAGGAGAATATCATTCCTGTTCCGGATCCTGACGACAACACAACTGTTTTCTTGACCAATGAATCAATTTCAGAAGATGGCCCAGACGCACAACTTTCTCCAGAAGCACCGCGACAGCAGCCGTTGCGGAACAGAAGACTGCCATCTTGGTTGGCCCCGTACGATATCTTCTAAGGGGGAGATTTAGTAGAACAGTAGGCCATGGTGCTGCTATGCTGGCAGGAAACACTTTAATTTATTCATTCGATTAGCAACCTTCAAGCAATAAAGACCTAGATTCAATTAGTATCCAGTTTTTATCTTAATTTGGCTATTAAACACCTTATATATGTGTTATTTTCTATAGTTTAATGTAAAAATGGATTGTTTGAAATTTTGAGAGGTTTGGTTAGCCAGATTTAAGCAAGACTTTTCAGTGAGTGTAGTTTACATACAGGACTATAGATATATTTAAGTTTACTGTTTTATTCAGTTATTTGAAATTGTTCTGACCAGGCTGAGGATTTGGTTGCTTTGATTGTTTTTTTGCAACACTCAGATAATCACCGAAGCAGAAGCGGAGCTATTCACGTCGTCAAGTCCGTCAGTCCGACTCACATTTTATTTTTAGACTAACATTTGAAAAGGTGTGTGTGTGTGTGTGTGTGTGTGTGTGTGTGTGTGTGTGTGTGTGTGTGTGTGTGTGTGTGTGTGTGTGTGTGTGTGTGTGTGTGTGTGTGTGTGTGTGTGTGTGTGTGTGTGTGTGTGTGTGTGTGTGTGTGTGTGTGTGTGTGTGTGTGTGTGTGTGTGTGTGTGTGTGTGTGTGTCTTTACAAACAATCTCTCACTGACCGGCATTGATTTTATGGAAGAAACTTGTCTGCATTTCTTCATTAATTTATATGTGATCACTATGTGCAAACATTTTTAGCCCTGGAGATTGAAGGTGACAGCTCTATTGAAAATCCAACGACCCATTTCGAGAATGCCTGTTCATACACGTACATTCTGAGGTCATCTTCATATACAATACGCCCCGCATGAAAACCTTCACACATCATATGGATATGTGAAGAGTTTTCACACTTCCTGAATCAAAAATGGAAATTCTTGATTCTGGTGTGAATTAAGGTATATTTTTGATAATATAAAACGACCTCACCAATGTTCCTTATCTGATGCTGGAAAGCTCGTCCTGATGCGGGCGCGGGTCACTAAAAACACACAAAAATGGGAAGAACAATCCATCTCAAGAAACAAGACTATAACGACCTCAAGAAACAAGTCCTACGCAAAGCACTCGGAAAAACTATAATTTCACCATTTATTTTAGTTGAATGAAGGAATATTTTATTTCCACAAAAACGACGCAGCAAAAGCAAAACACGTCCTGTTTATTTTTAGAGTGTTAATAGGCCTTAGGGGTTTCGACTGGTAAACTGACAGCACTGGAAACTCGCCGTTGACATCCTGGCATCTTGTTTGTTATTACGCCAACGCTCTTCAGTCACGTTAATCAAGTGGCGAGGAATTACGAACCAGTGTTTTCAATTCTTAAAGACGTCGAATTTTACGTACGTGAAGCATACCAAAACAATTAATTTTACTAATTAGATGAGTCTAGGTACTACTAAGAAAATCAGAGGTTAGTGATTCTATCGAATGAACATTTTTCTTACTGTAGTAATTGAATTGCGGATCATGTTTTTACAGTCATGGACATAGACAACGCAATGGAATCAAAGATGCGACATCGAATGAGGAGACCTGAGGGCTGGATCAATTATGGTTTAAATGGTTTAGGTGATTGTTGAGGAAACAGAAGTTGAGAAGTTGAGAAATGCATGAATACTCTTGCCTAGCTGAGACTAATATAAGGCGTTTATAATTGTCCGGCTGTCTATACAGAGGAGGAAAACATGGCTCTCCGTTATGAAATCTGAGTTGATCTGAACAAAGGTCATAAGATCGCCAAGCAGTTCGTAAGGTTAAAGGAATCCACCCGTCTTGCACCAAGGGTATCCAAACCAAGCACATAAGTTTGTGTGCATTCTGGTCCGTGCGGTTGTCGGCCATGCTCCTTAAGAAAAACGGGTCATGGAATTGCTGAAGATGTCCAACGATAAGCGTGTTTTGAAGTTCTTGAAGCGTCGTTTTGGTACGCAAATTCGTGTTAAGAGGAAGCGTGAGGAACTGTTCAACATTCTGGCCCTTTTTTTTCTATTCCGTGTCGGGTATTTTCGTCACTGCGACCAATTTTTAGATCTATTGTGACATATCCCCTTTTTGTTGTTGCTTTAGTTATTTTCAGCATGACGCATCACTATTGATAGAAGTGATCGTCAAAGTCTGACCTAAAGCATTGTCCCAGGACGGTTTAACACTCCGAATAAAGTGTACTACCGTACTGGGATTTGTTCTCCAAATCTCAAGGGGTTCTAGTAGCCCTTTGTTAAAGAACTTCAGCCTATTATTGAAAATTGCCGGGCAGTGGCATAACAAGTGTTCCGAGTCTTCTCTATCCATGTTACAGAATCGACATGAATCATCTTGAAGTTTTCCTATCAGCTTCAAGTGATAACGGCTCGGACAGTGACCGGTTATAGGGCCTGTATATATTGTTAGATCTTTTTTGGTAAGATCTAGTAACTTGCGAGTCATTGAAATGTTTGGAGTAATGAACCGCTTTGATTGCCTAGCTTTGAAAGTGTTGTTCCAGTTTGTCTCCACTTTCAAGCATTCCCAGGCTTCATCTCCATTCTAAGAGAAGAAGCAGATACACCACAAAAGGGTTCAGGTCCTACACACTGATGAGACGATCCGAGTCTTGCTAGTTCATCGGCTTTCTCGTTTCCATCAATTCCAGAATGACCAGGAACCCAGTACAAATTGACTTGATTACGACAAGACAATTTCCGAAGTGATTGAACACATTCCCAAACATGTTTGGACGTGCATATTGCTGACTTTAAAGCATTCAGAGCTGCTTGACTATCCGAAAAAATGCATACATTTGAATATCTATAGTTTCTGCGTAAGCATATAGCAGAACATTCCAGAATTGCTTGAATTTCAGCTTGGAATACAGTTGGCCACTTTCCCATTGGGATTGAAAGGTTAATCCCTGGGCTAGTTACCCCAGCTCCCACTTGATTGTTCATTTTCGAACCGTCTGTATAGAAAACAATCGATCCTTGGCGGAGGTTTGGGCCACCTCTTGCCCACGAATCACGCCCAGGATCAATAACTTGATATGAACAATCAAAGTTGTATTTTTTTTCCATCCAATCTTCGTTGTTCATAACTAAAGGTGCAAATTTTACATTTTTTAGAATGCTAAGATGTCCTATTAGATCACCTTCTAAAAGGTTCGCAAACCTTCTGATCCTTAGAGCGCTCTTTTCAGCTTCTAACTGTATGAATTGATGCAATGGCAACATAAAAAGTAGTGCATCCAGTGCCTTCGTTGGTGTACTTCTCATTGCACCGCTAATTGAACAAGTTGCTAGTCTTTGAAGCTTTTCTAACCTTCTTTGTGCAACAGTTTCTTTTGTTTTTGGCCACCAGACCAATGAAGCATAGGCAATCTTGGGTCTCACAATTGCCGAATAAATCCAATGGATCATTTTTGGCCTTAGTCCCCATTGCTTATCAAATGTTCTTTTGGCTATCCATAGAGCATTTGTCGATCTGTTGATTGTCTGCTCTAAATGAAAGTTCCAATTTAGTTTGCTGTCAAGAAATACTCCAAGGTATTTGACTGTATTTGAAAGTACCAAATGTGTGCCTTTCAACCTACATTCTGGCCCTTATGCACTAGACGTTTCGTGCACTAGACGTTTCCTTTTTAGTGTGTGAAGGGAACTGTATTTTTCTGCTCGATGTGTAATACAATTTTTGGCGCTTTTCGATTAGAATTTGTTTGTTTCAACGCGAAGCAAAATCATTTGATGAAATCTCGTTGAAACCGTTTTCTTAGCAAGTAAAACAGGTAAAAACTATCCACTAAACAAGTAAAACAGGTAAAAACTATTAACGGAAAATCAACAACATTATGTCCACGGCATAATTCGCGTAATGGTTATTTTCCAGTTTTGATAAAGAAAGTAATATTTACGCATAAAATCCGTAAATATTTTCTTCAAGCTCAAGTCAAAATAAGTATATGATGATTAGAATAGTGTTTGCCAGAAACATTAAACTATTAGCCAGGATTTTTAACTAACTGAAAAAGCGGCGGAACAGCAAAAAAAACAAGAGCAATGTTGGATCCGGAAAAATGCCATAATTTATTTTTCTTGTTTAAGGAAGTGCATAATTGATTTGAAAGTCATTGTCAACTTAAATTAGTTGTTCTGAAACTGGGCAATCAAAATATAATACAATATGATTTGTTTACATTTTGGCTCTTCCGCCCTTTTCAAATGTTAGTCTAGATTTAACCCCGGTATTTTCCGACTTTTCCATCTTTTCCCGATTCACCGACCACCCTGCTCGGACGATTGCCATTCCTCAACCATCAGCTGTCAAGTAATACTGCACCTATTTAATTATGCTTCGCTGTGGTGTACGCAAGTGGTTGCAATTAAAATAATGTTAAAGCACAGTTGGTACTCACCTGACTCAAAGGGTGCTTACTTTGCAGTGTGGCCAGCAGCAGCGCTCCAGAGATGGACAGCTATGCGTTTTTGTTTGACGAGCTGTGAAACATACAACTTTACCTTCAGAGAGTGTATGGTAGGTAACAGACAGGTAAGCAGCTTAATGTGCAATAGTTGGACATTTAATGGGTGTTTGCTGTTGACAAACGGTTTCTGCAGCTTTATGGAGGGGTGTGTTCAGTGTGCATATACATTGTTTTGTTGTCGCACTTATTGTGAGGGTGGTAGCAGGACTATTTGTGTTGTCCAGCTTCAAGGGGTGCAAGGCTGCAAAGTAGAGCTATTTATTTTAAGCCATCGTTTTATTTTTTACATAGACTAGTAATAAGGGAATTTCAAATATTCTCTTAAATCGCTCTTATCTAATTCGGGTGCAATTAAAACTGTCACAAACACCACAAGACGATGATCAGTCATAATATATCGAACTTGAGACTCAAAATAATTGTTAGCAACACGTCTTCAAAGAATTTTGATCGTATCCTAACGAGAACAAACAAACGCTAACAATTGCAACCAAAGTTTATTATGAATTGAAACACAAAGTCCCCTGCCGTTGGGGCAGAAATTAATGTCCCTCGGAACCAACTGTGTCACTTATTGCACACGACAACGATTGCTTTCATCATCTGGTCATCTGTTGGTCGTTGTTGGTCCATTTCCTCACACTGGTCACTCGTATCCAGGCCACAAGACAAACGAACATTGGCGACGCCACAATATCACCGAAAAACTAGCCTCGTTTCGTTCCGAAGCCTCATTACGGAACACCATCTGGTTGCCCAACCGAGCCGGCTTTGACCGAGTTGGCTATCCTGCCTTCGACGCTGGAAGGAATTAGTTCTTTATACGCACACGACCATCAAACGACAACCGGGTGCTTCCAGTTGGCTGGAAGGAAAGGATCGCACAGATTTACGATAGCTGTGCTCCGACGTCCGTTGGATGCAGAAGACAGCAACCGGAACAGAATGAGAACGAGTTCTCAAATTTAATTAAAATTCACTGAAAACAGGCATCCACTGTGGAGGAGAAGATGCGGACATCGAATCTGGAGCGCCAGATTTGTGGGGTCTAATGCTGCTAACTGAACCGTCGAGGAAGTAAGAGTTATTAGAAAATTTGTTGTCAGCAATAAAAAAGCAATAAAGCTATTCTAGGACAGAACGTGAGTTGAACCAGCTTGCTTTGCGTGTACGTGTGTGTGTGTGTGTGTGGCGCGTTGCTCCAAAAGTAGGTAATTTCTATGCTTTTTTCTTTGTTGGCCAGTGAGTTGCGGGTTTTGTAGGCACGCTTTTCTGCTGCATGGGCCTCAGGCTTTAAGTTGTTGTGGGCTTCCGACAATACAACTTTATGAAATCCATGCCAGAAGAAGACCTAGCTAAATTGATAAAAAGTGAAACATTGTCACATGGATGCGCCTCAACAGAAGTAGCGTCATTCGTTATATGACAGTATGTACGAACATAAAATTTAATTAAAAATAAAAGTTGGTTTGAATTGCAGAGGCACCGCAGGCTACAGCTGACACCACGCCATGCGGAGTTTTGTTAGTGTATTTTAGGAAGTAAAAGATTGTTTCTCATGTTGTTGCGTTTGTGGCGCTTTTTTTTCAACCACCAGTAAAAATCCTCATTGCATTGGGTTGAACACCAGTCAACAACCTTTCACCATATCTCACATCTTGCTCGCTGAAGGCAGGCTCTAATTTGCCACATCCGGTTAGTTCCAAATGACCATTAGAGTTCTAATTATCCCCCTTGCAGCTCGTTACGCACAATCTAATGGGAACTTGTAATAACAACATGAGGAAAAAACACTAATCCAGGAACGCATTTTGTTCCGCCAGCTGGTTAAAATTCGGAGGGTTAAAAAACTTCTATCGGATCGTTAAAATGAACACCACGAGCAGGGACCGGGAATACCCTTTGAAGCTTTAATTTATACGGACCCGGTCGCATAGCAGAAACGTCCACCTGCGAAAGAATTCCCCTACTAGCCGCTGCCACGGTGACCATATAGTGCCGTACGGTAGGTGTTCAACACCAGCTAAAACAAATAACAAATTATCCAAATTTATGATCCACAACAAACCCTACACGCAAGCGTGCGTCACGACGTCTGATAGAAAATTTCGGTTGGAATGCAACCGGATCGTTGGACTTAGGAAAAGTTGTATGTGTGTTGCGCCGGAAAATGCGTATTTTGATTGGTGGTTTGACACATGTCCAATGAGAACAATGCATTGAAATTATACCACGGTGAACGTTTTTTTTTATTTCCTTAGAAGGCTCAGCTCTTGACGTTGGAGGTTCTGTCGTTTGATATTAAGAAAATTCGACAGCCTTCATCAGAATAAATCATAAATGTATTTTAAACTGTCCCTCAGTTCTAAAGTCATCATGAAAATAACATAGAACTTTTTTATGTGACTCAATTGTTCCAGATTTTCATAATAACATGTGTTACTCATAGAGTTGCTAATTTTATCAAGGATCTAGTTGCCTTTTGAGAATATTTGATTTCCATTCTAGAACAGCTTTCTAGATCATCTTAAATACCATGAAGGCCATACAATAAAATTTCAGAGAATACAGAAAAAAATTGAAGCGGACGACATAATTTGCAACATTGCAGAATTATATTAATTCATTCTGATATTCTTCTAGTTGATAGAACTGTACCTGATACCTTTGATGCAGGAGATTCTTTGAGTTGGGCTCTCAATAATCTTCATGAAAAACAACAAACTTCAACAACATTTATTCTGAAATATATAACTCACCAAAACCCTCATAATGGTTATGAATGAATTACTTATGTTTGTATTGGAAAGAGACTTATGTTGTTGTGTAGGTTGCTAGTTTGGCAAATGTCCATGGTCCAAACAATTTTTGGAAATTTATATGGAAGATTGTTCACGCAGAGCGAGGAGGGTATCAAACATCGGTCAAATCCTGTCCACGTGGTATATTGGATTGATTCCATGTGTAGGTCGGGTTGTATACGCCGATCCGCTGAAATTTTTTGCCCAAAGATATGAATTCCAAAAAAAGACAAGTAAAAGGTTGATTCTTAATTTGGTAATGTAAATTGAAATATTTTATTAACTCCAACAGTAAATTTACAGCAGCATGGCTAAAATGGGAACTCTGAGTGGCCAATATAAGAACACTATGGCCAAAATAGAAAACTAGTCAAGATATTTTAATTTATCAAAAATACTGACCATAACGTATGTTTTCCTTAATTAGACAAAGTAATCTTAAAGATTATAAGTAAAACTATCCAACTACGTTAAATGACATGTACAATTAATTTGTGTAGAAGTACAGTGATCGAAGTTCTTTGATTTGTTGTTTACAATGGCCAAAACCGGTGCACTTACCCTATAAGATTCAATCCTGATTATGAAGCACTTAAAAAAAGAATGGACGTATCAACGATAAAACTGGATGTTAGTTCAAGCAAAGTATGTAAACGGGCTGTGAAACATTGATGATTCGCATTCAAAGGAACGATAACGATGACAATCCAGCGATAGTGATGAAAGCTGCTGCACCAGCAAAATGGACTCCATCTTCGTCACTGTGGCCAGCAGTAACAGTTTTGTTTCTGTATATGAGAATTCTAAGCCATTGTTAAGTGAAGTTCTGTTCTGAAGAATTAAATGAGTTGGGCTTCAAATGGTGAACAGACAACTTGGAAGGAGGGTCCGACTGACCACCGGTCCTCGCAAGTTCCTACCTCATGCCTCCACGAGTCATATGATCACAAGAGATTACCAGCGGAAACATGGAGACACTGGTTGGCATACCCTCGGCAATGTTGTCATTTTGACAATGGCCAAGTGAGGAGGGAACGATTATTTTTCATTTTGTGCCTAGAAATCACATTGCATTTTCTCCATTATCATTTAATTATTATTAAATATCCATTTATTGAGCTATTTTGCACTACATTTAACTTATGAGCATGAAACAACAAGACAAGCACGAAAGGCTTACTTTGTATTTAGCATTTCAGCATAACATTGGCATTAACATAAGCATTGACGTTTGCACACCTCCTGGATGGAGCTACGATGAGGAATAATTCGTTGAAACGAATCCAGTTACTGATCAGTTTCTTCAAGCAATAATCTCTTCGAAGACACTCCTCGATCGCTCAACTGGCCACGTCCATGCAACCTTTGGAGATAGGGAGGATTTGATATCTCCCTTAAGAAGACACGGAGAACCCACCTAGCTTTCAGTAGATATCATAAAAAACGAAAAAGAAAATTGTAAGAACGATAAGTGTTGTGTCTTGTCTTGCGTCACGTTTTGTTAGTGTCGTGTAGTTCTTACGTCAGCATTAAAATCTCAACACTAAGTGAAAATTAATAGTTGGAGAGAATAGTTACACTGAAAGCCCTGTTGAACAGAATAAAAATTTATTATGGTCGTTGGGAGCATCTAGTCCAAGAAGGTGAAGTGATGCTCCATTTTTTCTTCAACTTCTACTCGAACGGTTGGGTCTAAAGCGTTAGTTTTAGTCCTAGCCCTATATGGCTTATGGTTTTAGCGCCATTACTCACTCTCTGAAATAAGAGGAATGTCTGAGAATGTAGGGGCCTCTCTTAGCTCAGTCGGTAAAGACGCAGCTACAAAGCAACACAATGCTGGAGGTGGCTGGGTTCCATTCTCGGTATGGTCTAGGAATTTTTCGCCAAGGAAAATTTCTCGACTCCCTGGGCATAGGGAATAATCTTACTTGCCACACAATCATACTAATGCAAAAATGGTACCTGGCATCGAAAGCTCTCAATTAAGAACTGTGGAAGTGCATTAAGAACACTAAGTTGAGTGCAAGCAATATGCGAATTGTGAAAGCAATAAGCTTGAAATGCTTAAAAAAGAAGTCTGAGAATATAAGTTCGGCTTCGGCTGAGAATATAAGTTCATTAGATTTCTCGATTTGCAGCAACAACATTTTGTTACCTTGATATGCAACTTTATTTATCATAGTTTTGCAAATTTTAGCTGGTTCAGGAAATCACAAACATTTCCAGATACAATCTGCAAACTTCAGAGCTGTCAAAGTGGCCCAAAGAGGTACATGGTGCGAGTTTGACACAAATCTTCCATCGCAATGAATAGCAGTAACTTTTTTATGTCTTTAATTGATTTATGACAAACATGGTATTCCAAGTAGCACAGTACGATCATAATTAGTTGTAGTTGCTTGATTATGACTAAGCAAGTCATATTTATGTTATCTCAACCGAATGGCAACAAGTTTGCTGCTAGGCTTTGGAAACAACATAGACCGTAGTGAGAGGAATTCATTTCAGATATTTCTACATTATTGATTATACAAAGACATCTCACTAGAATATGTTGGGGATGATGGGAATTATAGTGACGGACAATACAACAAGGCCAAAGCTTGATTTTTATACAAAATGGTCATGCTAGGGGGCTTGCCTTTCATTTTCTCGAGAACCAATTGAGCTGAAATTTCGGCTGTGGTCCAAAAGTAGCCTGAATGCTCATCTGCATTAAATCCATCATTTTTCATTCACCACTTTAAAAGTTACAGACACAGCATACGACAAAACAATAAGACCACTTTTTGATTTCCATAAAGGATGCTCGCATTTGAGGATCTGAATTTTGATTATTGATGCACGGGTCATTTTAATATCAGTATACTATAGATTGTAATTCACACTCATCAACATGGCCTTAACTATGGATATCAAAAGGAGGTTTTATTGTTTTGTCGTAGGTGGTGTCTGTAGCTTCTGAAGGGGTGAAAGTAAAATTTATAAATTTATTAAAGATGAAAATTCAGGTTATTTTTCGGGTATTGCCAAAATTTTAGTTCAATTACTTCACGGGAAAGTGAAAGACAAGCCTCCAAACATGAGCATTTTGTATGAAAATCGGGCTTTGGTCTTATTTTATTGCTCGTCACTATATACCTGTAAGTTGATGATTAATTAATCCAATATATTTGTTTTTGTTGTTTTTAACTCGATTAATTTCAGAGGCACATTAGTTTTTGGCTCCTATCGTGCCAATATTCACCATTAAATTTAATGCGCATATAATTTGGAGAATGATAGGCTGAAAAAAAAAACTCAATTTATTTTGCATATTTTGCTATAAAACTAAATCTCCCGCTACACTAGAACTTTTTTCTTAGATATTTTTTTTTTTTTTGTTATCACTGCGACCATTATTTTGATCTATTGTGATACACAACTCATTTTTCTATACCATTTCAAGGTGATAAGCTACTTTTAAAAGTAACCATCATCGCATGATTTAGTGTATTATCCCAGTAAGGAATAATGTGTCGTACAAAACGCACTACCTTACGAGGGCATAGAGACCATATTTCAAAGGACTGTAAAAGCCTCTTATCGAAAAAAATGTGTTCTTGTGCTAAAAAGTGCAGCACAGTTGCACAATAAATGTTCAGAGGTTTCGCATTCCTCATTACAGAAGCGACAAATATCATCTCCGACTTTATCCATTAGGCTTAGCTGATATTTAACCATACAATGTTCTGTAATTAGGCCTGTGTATGTGCACAGGTCATTTTTTGACAAAACGAGAAGCTTCTGTGTATTCGATATGTTAGGCGTAATGAACTTCTGAGACTGCCGGGCAGTGGTGGTTATATTTCAGTTTGTAATCACCATCTTTTTTTCCCAGTTCCTGAGTTCCATTTTGATTGCGCATGCAGAGACTCTGCAAAATGGCTCTGGGCCTAGAAATGGCATAGAAGATCCAGCCCTAGCTAGTGCATCAGCTCTTTCATTACCATCGATTCCACAATGTCCAGAAACCCAGTTAAGATTAACTGTATTATTAATACATAGCGGTTGAAGTAAAAGGAGACATTCCCATACTAGTTTTGATGTAAATGTAAAAGATTTCAATGCAGATAAAGCTGCTTGACTATCAGTGAAAATACTTAAATTTGCATGTTTATAATTCCTTTTTAAGCAAAGGGAAGCACATTCCACAATTGCTTGAATTTCAGCCTGGAAGACGGTTGGCCATTTACCCATTGAAAATGATAAATTAACTCCAGGACCTGTCACCCCAGCTCCTACTTGATCATTTTGTTTTGACCCATCAGTATAGAATACGATAGATCCAGGACTTATTTGTGGAACTCCCGCCACCCAAACAGTGCGGTCTGGTTCTATCACACTGAATGAACGAATAAAGTTGAATTGCGTTTCCATCCAGTCGTTATTGACTGTAAGTAGTGAGTTAATTTAAATGTCATTTAAAATACTTAAATGTCCTCTGATGTTCCCATCAAGAGATGATTTAGTCCGTTTGAAACGAAGCACCCTTTTTTCGGCTTCCAATTGAATGAACTGGTGCAACGGAAGAAGATTTAGAATTGCATCTAATGCAATTCTAATGACTTATCCGCAGCATTTGATAAAATGAATCATCAAATTGCGGTTGCTAAATTTGACGAGCTAGGCATGAATGACAGTATGCTTCTCTGAATCCGATCTTTTCTGACCGGACGAACAATGTCCGTCAGAATAGGGGACCACGTTTCATCTTCTTTCACGGTCTGATCTGTTATTCCCCAAGGCAGCCATCTCGGGCCAGTTATATTTTTGCTGTGCATGAATGATGTTAATTTCATCCTGGATTGCCTGAAACTCTCGTATGCCGACGATTTGAAGCTTTTCTACACGATCAAGAATCCGGAGGACGCATCTTTTTTTGCAAAAACAGTTAGAAACCTTTGCTGAATGGTGTCGTATCAACCGAATGTCATTGAATGTATCCAAATGTCGGAAATTTCCTTTGACCGCAGACGCTCTCTCTTCCAATTTTACTATGGCTTGGCCCTCCTTTGCCCTGGCCGCCACCTTAAACCAGTGAACACTACGAAACCGGAGTTGTCGACAAAACTGGCGTCCCACACGTTAGTACCCGGTTTTTCAACCACCACCAGATACTGTCTTGCTGATCTTTCCAGGTTACATCCAAGCCGCAGTAGTTGCCCCAGTCAATCTGCCGACAGTTGTTACGTTACCATGCCATACCACTACCCCACACGGAGAAAAACTCTCGACACTGGATTAGTTGCTACATACGCACTGATTGAAAATGGCGATGATGACGATAATGATGAAGAAGAAATGAAATGAAGTAAAGAAGAAGAGAAGAAAAAAGATGAGGAAGAAAAGAAGAAAAAACAACATTTGGTCTGAAGAAATTGTAACCACTCTGTATTTCAAAACTCCGCTTTTCCGACACGAATTCAACCTTTTGGTGTAAAGTGACGTAAATAAACGAACAAACAAACAAACCATTACCCTCCCATTTGTTCTCATTTGCGTTTTCAGCGTTGCGGGAAATGGAAGTTTTCATGCTTATCTATTCTGAATCCTGGTTAGACAGTTGTTATTTCCCAAATAGCTTTCCATGAGCAATCATAATGAAACTGATGAAGTAATTCACATCCCAAGTAACGATTTTAGTATAATTCCTGCCGGC
This sequence comes from Aedes koreicus, assembly GCA_024533555.2. Classification (NCBI taxonomy): domain Eukaryota; kingdom Metazoa; phylum Arthropoda; class Insecta; order Diptera; family Culicidae; genus Aedes; species Aedes koreicus. Next base: position 281,069 of record JAHHFK020000446.1, read on the forward strand.
TTGGTTAATACAACTATATTAAAAACAGTTTTCTCTACAAACACCTCCTCTATGCTTCTGTAAAGCCGAAATTTGTACAAGGTGGCCCACTCTTTAGACGGTTGTAAAAAAAGTTAATAAAACCTTTATAAGACCATAAAGATTTTTTAAATGTTCTAGTGAAAGATGTTATGATCACTTGAGAACCGCCATAAAACCTATTGGCTGCCATGAAAACCAGCATATGGCCAAATGGCCACAGCTGTCATTTTAACTGTGATATGGGGGTTAGTGTTTGTTGTTCTGCTTTGTTCGATTCTCTGCTCTTCTGATTCATTTAGCAGTAAACAATATCTTTAAGCCTTGCAACCCTGCTGCGATACTAAAAGTGGTGTTTTCTGTCTCGCATTATATTTTTCGATTTGCCGCTGAAAATCCGAAACCACAAGAGTCGAATATCGCGAAATTGTGTTACAAGGTAGGGTTTTGGCAATCTTTTTGACGATAATAAGTGATTTTATTTTTCGTAACTTTTCATGTAAAAGATAAGCATACTACAGCGAAGCTAACAATAGTTCAGAACTGTTATACGCTCCGTTATACATGCCTCCTATTGTATTCGGCATGCAAGTTGTTCTGTGTGTGGTAAAAAAAATTACAGGCTTAGTAATAAATGAAGACAGTGATGTGTTTCCCATGTCTCAATCATTCTATATAAGAATACCAAAATGCTTTGTGGGTATGGATGTTAACGCCCGATAAAGGCAGTGAAATTATATAAATATGTCATCTGCCTACCGTACAGCAAAACCATCCTTATTAAACCATATATTCGTACACCAATCTCTATGCTTTCAGCCACAGAATGAGTGCAACTGATGAAAAGCATATGGAGATTGATGGCGAGGAGGAGGTGATGGAAAACAGGTCTGCGGAAGGTGTTACATCTTGTTCTTCGTCGATTTTAGATAGTCCGGTCGACGGTGATGACGGTTACGAAGACTTGGAGAATGGAATAAAAGTTACCATTCTATCAACTGTATCCAACGTTTTCCTGAAACATTCTTCTACAGCTGACAAAACAGCTGCAAAGTACAATCCTCTAGAAATAGTTCCAGGTAATGAGCAGAAAACAAAACTAAGTGGAGCTGCGAGAAAACGGTACAAGCGAATCATAGCTGGAGGGGTCAGTCAAGAAGAGGCGTATCGTCTCGCTCGTACTCCGTTGCAGACACCAAATTCTGAAAAAAAGGTCACGCAATGCTGATCTTAGTGGTTCAGCTAGTACTGGAGGAAATCCTCGTAAAAAACAAAATGTGAACCCATCCGTAGAACCGACACACGGAAAATTTTCGAATATATAATAAGCAATAATATAGATATATGTAACAAAGGATGTGAACCAACCTTTGTAAATTCAGTAAGAGAGGAAGTCTTAGATCTGACTCTCTGTAATGCTAATATATCAGAAAATATTAACAACTGGCATGTATCAAATGAAACTTCATTGTCTGACCACCGACACATATTGTTTCAATATCAAGCAGCCAAACTATCAACAAATGTTTATCGTAATCCTAAAAAAACAAACTGGGATCTATATTACAGAAATCTTGAGAATATATATCAACTTCCTGAGGGGAATTTTAATACAGCTCAGGAACTTGAGGAAGCTTCCGTAAACCTATCACAGTCGATTTTACAGGCTTTTCAGGCGAGCTGTCCAGTTACCGTGCGTTTCACTAGTAGAGATGTATCTTGGTGGAATAAACGCTTAGAAATGCTTAGGAAAAAGACTAGAAAATTATTTAATAGAGCAAAGAGAACCATGAAATGGGATCAATATAGAGTTGCTCTAACAGAATACAACAAAGAAATACGAAAATCTAAACGTTTGGACTGGAGGCGTACATGTGAAAACATTGAAAACACTCCTGTGGTTGCAAGACTGCAAAAAGTCCTCTCGAGAGATCATACTAATGGCTTAGGCACTGTTAAAAAAGAAAATGACTGCATTACTTCTAACGGATTTGAAACATTGGAAGTCATGTTGCAGAAACATTTTCCTTGTTCAGTAGTAATCGGAAACAATGATAGAAACAAATCACAGTGCTCTATTCGTGAAGAAATACATCAGAGGAATGAAATTAGCATGGGAAGTAACCTCGCAAGCTTTCCAACATCTTTGAATAATTCAATAAACATAACTGATAAAATATTTTCTAGACCAAAAGTAGACTGGGCATTTCATTCATTTGATCTATTCAACTCACCTGGTAAAGATGGAATACATCCAGCCTTCTTACAAAAAAGTAATGGATTATTAACATCATGTCTTACGAATTTGTCAAAAGTAAGTTAAATACTTGGCTATATTCCAACATCATGGGTCAAGTGCGTGTAGTTTTTATTCCGAAGGCTAACAAAAAAGATAAGACGTCGCCAACCAATAAGCCTATCGTCAATAATGCTAAAAATAATGGAAAAGCTTATTGATCATCACATTAAAACAATTTATTTGAAAAATAGTCCTCTGAGCAGGTGTCAGTTTGCATATCAAACTGGGAAATCAACTGTACCAGCTTAACATACACTTGTTTCTAAAATAGAAAAAACATATGAAGCAAAAGATATTTTGCTTGCAACTTTCCTTGATATAGAAGGAGCATTTGACAACGCGTCGCACAAATCTATGACGAGAACAATGTTAAAACATGGTTTTGACACATGTATCGTAAAATGGATTAATAAAATGCTATCGCAACGTGATGTATCTGCAGAGCTTGGTGTTTATATCTATGAAAGTAGTAAAATGGTTGTCCACAAGGATGCGTTCTATCGCCTCTTCTCTGGTCATTAGTGGTAGATGACCTACTGACAAATCTAGAATCACAAGGATTTTAAGTTATAGGGTTTGCTGATGACATCATTATTATAGTTCGAGGAAAACATGATAGTTTTATTACTGAAGAATGCAATATGCTTTAAATTATGCGATTAAATGGTGCAAGGATGAAGGTTTTGATTTGGCGAATGATGTACGAAGTAAGGCATATCAAATTGGTTGTCGTCGAGCGTTTAGGCATTAGACCGTGCTGGTCTGGCGAAATATAATGGGCGAAGTGGAGAAACATCTTACGAAGAACTATCAGCTCAAACAGCTTGGAAGTAAAGCTCAGTGCAGCTTTTCCTTGGTAATTTGCAACATTTTTCTTGCAGCCCTTCTTAAACACTGGAAAAAAAACATATGATTGTTTCCAGCATTCCGGAGCTACAGCAGAAGCGAGGGATGATGAGAATACAGACGCTAGCGATTTTGCCAGTGTATCCAAACATCGTTTTAATACTAGAGATGGTATGCCGTCTGGGCCATATCCAGTGGAGGATTCCAGTTCCTTGCCAGCGGAAATAACCATGTCATCGGTGACAAAGAACTGAGACAAAGGGCCAATAAGCCGAGGAACATTTGAGGTGACTGCGTCTGCATCCTGGAGATTGAAATGTTTACTGGTGAAAACGTTGCTGAATTGAGAACGAAACATATTTTCGATATCCGGTAAGGAATCGACTTCAATCAGACCGTTGGTCACCGTAGAGGGTTGTCCCGATTTTGTTCGATGGTCATTCACGTAGCGCCAAAAACTTTTTGGTTTTTTTTTTTAGGCGGCTTTGTAGACGATCTTGAAAGGCGTCAAACAAATGATTGTTGAGTTGCTTGTACTCGGTGTTCAACTTCATATATATCGCTCTTGTAGAGTCAGAACGATACTTGCTGTGTCGACGGCTTCATTATTTTGAGGTGTTTGAGATACTGTTAACGCATTGTCTGAATAGATATAGTACTTGCGGATTTTTAACATTCCACGTTGCGTCATATCTAAAGATGGCTTCCAACTGGATCACACATATTTTGCTCTCCGTGATTGCGGCTGACTATATTCTCAACAGGCTTGGTCAACCAACTGCATAGCAACGGCTGCATAACCAATGGCTGCCTAGTCAGTCGCTTGGTAGCAACAGCTAGCTGAGTCATCAGCTACCTTTAAGGTTGCTGACCAGTGCACCCTCCAGGGTGCTTGCCATCGTCAGCAAACAATACAACACTGGGCCATCACCACTCCGAACAGCTCCGAGAGTGCCGAGCGAATTTGTACCCGTTATACTATATCGTTCACTGCTGCATATGAGACCTCCCTTACTTGCATTTGAAATCTGTGACAGGGAAATATTGTGCATTTAGTATATTTAATCTGCAAAACGAAATTATAAGACATCACCTTATGTTTCAGAACATATTTAAATGGAGCGCACGTGCTTTTTGACACAAAGCATAAATTGCTAGGTTCTCAAAACCACTTAACTTGTCATAAAAACTAACACAACCAATAGTATGGAATTCTCCCAAACCATCGTGATGCTAGTTTGCGTTGAAGTGCTACGAGTTTCAAATGTTTACGAGAAAATCATGGTTGCCCAAAACTACTAAGTTAAATTAATTGCAAAGAGATCACACTGACTATTCACCAACAAAATTTAAAGACGAAGCATCCATTCACAAATCACTTCCCACCAGCTCCCATTCCAGTGCAGCTCCCCTCGCAGCCCAGGGCCTCATTTTTCCTTATTACGGCAAGCCACTGACTTTCCGCCTGCAAATTGGCTTGCCATCTCCCAATTGACATTCATTTTCTGCTTTTTGCCTTGCCTTCTGACAGCTTCCGTGGTCAGGTTCGGGAGAAGACGTACGCTTCCATGGCCGTAAAATACGTCTGCAAACAAGAAAATGAAAATTGATCGTAAAATCATGAAAAAGTAATACCAAAACTCACACTTTTCATTCGACCCCTTTCCAATCAATCGCTCTCCGAGGGACCAATTTTCCAAACAAGTCGATACACATGATGGTCTTCGTCTTTCTGCAAAATCTCGAGCCCGGAACAGCTGCTGCTCCACCACCCTAGTCGTTCGAACAGTAACACCTTATTGATTGAAAAGCGAAGGGCAACAACGTAAGTGTATGTATGTATTGGAAAATCTCGTCCTACCGCACCAGGTTGCCATCTTCAAGGTCTTCGAAATAGCGACGGTAGAAGCTAAAGGTTGCGGCGGAAAAAATGTCCTTGTCCTCTTTCCGACATCAAGCGAGTCCGGGAAGAAGTCTTCAGGCGAAATGACACAGATTCTAACGTTGCTCGAAACGAACGGCAGGAATGTGCATATCCGGGATGTTTATGATTTTTGTTCGTCTGGAGAGATTCGAAAGAGGTGAACTGAATAGTGAATGCATAGACAGTTAGGTTAGGTCAAAACATTACTTGGTTTGACAATTCCCAACAACGGTATAATCTCGTGGAGGCGGATTGTATTTGGTGAATTGGAAATTCTTCCAAGACAAAATCAACACTTGCTCCCACTATTCGGCCTACGATTTGGACAATCACTCACAGGCCTCCGTTGTCAGCGATGTATATTTATTTCTTACCATTTTTCCATTTGCAATTTCGAGCCGACACTGTCGACGACAGACAGCACAGTGCGGGGGAAAAAATGTCATCGCCTGGAGATGAAAAGTGAAAATGCCTTGCAGATCCTTTCGATCAAGAATGGTGCTTCGCTATCTTGTATTCATTTTTTTTAGGTTTCTGCATCATCATCCTGGTCTTCTTTCAAATCGAAAAAAAAAACACGAGGAGGATGAGGTGAGGATCAGGCAAGCTCATTTTTCTTGAGATTGTGCCGAATAAGGATGATGTTCAACTGACTTGACTCTCGCGAAATTAAATTGCAGTGCATTTTGAAGCAGGGCCTCATTCAACGTGCCTCGAATGGGTCCCGAACGGGCAGGAAAGGCATCATTAAAGCATCCGGAAGGAAAGTGATCCTCCGGGGAGATAAAGCTGATGGAAAACCTTCTGGTTAAAGAATCCTTTAGTGGATTAGAATGGTATGCTTTACTTTTGGCTTGTTGGCTCGGAGCCACTCAGACATATCTGGGTTGGGAGCATTTTCGTTGAACAGCGGAAAATAAATAATTGAAGCTTCATCAAATGAACCTCCCCGAATGGAGAGCGAGAGTCGTTAGGGATAATTTGTTTTTACTCTCCCTGCTGAATCGGAGATACACGGAGGATTGTTACTCAAGTGGGATAGGTTCGGATCTGGGGGAGAAGGGGTGGGGTAAACCTAGCTCCAGCTGAGAATGAAAATGTGGGCAAACAACCAATTACCTACTGCTGATTGAAAGCACGGTTTCTTAGACTGAAGACACTGTGGTGATTGGGAACATAACGAGGATTATGTCCTTGAGCTTGTTTACGCGTGGGATTCAACTATTTTTAAAATGCAGCACTTGTGGGATTAGCGGGAACAAATCTGGGCCAAGGATTACGGAAATAATGGTGATTTTATCATTGGAGTTGTGAGGATGTTCACGGCATGTGGAAAGTGATGTTCATGGACATCTTTGTTTCATCTATATCCGATCACATATTGAAAACGCAACCTTTGGAAAGTGGCTACATTATCGCAACATAAATACAAACAAAAGTCTGTTGAAGCCATGGCGTTTTTTTGACAAATGTACTATTTTTCAGTGCATATTTTGAACATTTCATATTTTTATGATTTCAAAGCCGTTAAACGTGAAGCTATTCGAAAAATTAACACAGTTACAGCTTTTTGAACCGCACAAACATTGTGTACGTATGACAACTACAATCACAATTTACTCGATACCATATTTCTAAACTCTTTGCCAGAGGTATCTCAAGAACCCTTCATCTATCGCAGAAGATTTTGTTTATCGTTTGTTTTAAATATCATAATGTGTCTTGCTATTGAAGCCTGTGTTATCGTCCTCTCATGTTTTGCAACTTGACGACCTGAAGAAATAGAAATATATTCATTTGGCAAAGTTGTTTGAGATTGATCAAGCAACAATCCAGAAGAAGTAAACTTCCCTCTTACTTGCTGTAATCAGAAAAGTAATTTTTATAAAATCATTAATTCCAGAACAACCAGGGGAAGGTAGCTTAGCAAATCTTCCGGTCCAGCTATAAGCATCTGGCTATGAGGTACCAGGTGGGTTTCCATCGATTGCCGGTCGATCTGCCAAATTCAGAAGACGTCTGCATTGAGTTATCTCAAATTATCTCAAAACATTGCGATTGGTTGAGCGGATTGGAGATAATGAAATCATTGGGTATAGGACCAAATCTCCCCCGATTGGTGCTAAATCTATGAGCTTAGACTTCAATAGAATGAAAGTTGCCAGAAGGCACAAAATGCATCTACGGAGTCTTATTTTTACCAGGTCCCTCAATCGTAGTTTTGGATGGATTAACTCGAATTGTTCCTCAGAAGCTTCCATTTGATTGATGCAGATGAAAAAAAGAAGAGTTTGCTTCGAGCATCGGCCATGATTGGTTGTGTTGATGGTTCATAGCACACTATTTTGTTATCGGGTATAACGCGTTTCGTAATATTTCGGTTATTTATTGTTCAGCGGTGCGAGTATACAAACGATTATGAATCATAAATATGATCACATCACTTAACAAGGTGATTTCTGATCCATCGAGCCCTACCCTACTAAAACAAAAAAAAACCTCCTTCCTGTGACCTTTGTGGTGATGCAGAGATAAACACGGTTCTTAAACAGTAAAGGTCACACTAACATTCCTTCCCTATTTCCACCTGATTACAAGGACGTGGCCGGCGCCGTTATTGATCATTAAGGAAATTGAGTCACTGAAACGTGTACTGTGAGAATGGCTGGTTGATTCATTGTGCGGTTTAACTAATTCTGATCAATCACGGAGTAGCAACCATTGATATGAACAGTCAGTCAAGCTAAGCTAAGCTAAATAATAATTCCAGAACAGCCAGCATGAAAACAGCAAACAGAAGCATAATTCTCAATGAGTGGAACATTAAAAACTACAATGATGAAACTAAACATCTGAAACAAATACTAAAGTCTTGAACCTATCCGTAGGCTTGCCATGGTTTTGCCATAAGAGGCAAGAGTCACTGGTACTTTCTCGGGAAGCAGATTTACACGACTACCAGCCCCATAGCACCGGATTCAATCTATGAAACTACTCGTGTTCATTTAACAGTGACTAGTATACCGTGATCAGGATATTGGCGTCCTAATGTGCTGGTTGGCACTCTCGCGGTGAGTTTAAAGAATAATGTTACGGGCCTTGCTCCGAGGGAGCGTGAAAGTGCTTATAACGACGAGCATTTTATATATTCTTGATTGATGTTGAAGAAAAAAATCATCATGAAATTTAATTAACAAGGAAAAAATATTTTATTCTTTAAAGTAAACTCGCTTAGCTGAAAAATTATTAATAAAATGTTATGTTAAATCAGATAATTAGTTCTACTGAAGTTGAGTATGCGTTTAGCTTGAGAGTGGGAAGCCTAAGGATAATTATACTATCGAGAATTGTGTGAACAAAAAAACTAAGAGAAGTTTAAGTAAACAAAGTATAAGTGCAAAACTTAAACACCGGTTATTCAATTATCAGCTGAACTCCATTGCTGTAAAATTGCTTCAGCATATGCAATTGACGTTGTCCAAAAGTACTTGGTGACAGCTTAATAACTTCTCCAAGTGTGTGTGTGTGAATAATGCCTGAATAGAAGATGTGATTGAAAATAATTCAGAGATTAGGCTCAAAATGATGCTGAATTAAATCGCCATAGTGGCGTTTACGTAATGAGTGATTGTTTGTGGGGTAGGCTGTGTTTTTACGTGAAGAAGACGTTTTTTTGCTCCGTCATAGCTACTTAAATTTTTTGAAAATTGATAAATAATCGTGTTTTCTACCAGCACTAATATTGAAAGTGTACCAAAGAGCACCTAGGCGGGTTTTGCTCATTGGTGTGGACCAATTGTGCATTCCCAAAAGATTTTCGGAGGAACTTCCAGATCAGTAAATAAAGGAAGAGTTTTTCCGCTTTGTCGCGAGTGAATGTATACAGCTCGAAAAAGTAGTGTGATTCTCTGTTCAATATCACGCACATAAATGGAGCGTCACAAAACATTCACATTTAGATTATAAATCGTGTAAAGTTCTGGGACATTCGAAACATATTCGATAATGTTGTATGCAAAAGCTCGTCTTTGTTGAAACTATTTCATGCAAGTAGCTGCCTCATGTGAAATGTAATACAATATCACATGCTCTGATATTTACATCACAATGACAATTCAAATTTTTTTTCTGTGTAGTATTATTATTATTGCCGTCCTACATGAAAAAATAATAACAGTTTTGTAGTTCGATTAAGAGGTGCCCTATATTGGGGGAATTTGATTTGAAGGTAGAATGTGGAGTGAAATAGTGGTTAAATATTAAAAGTAGACCAGTGCAAAGAAGAAGACAGCCAATTGCAGTCAGAAGCAACGAACGCAGCCACCACGCATATATGCGTGCAAGACTTGGACATAATTTCAGATGCACATTAACCCTGTGGTGGGCCAGTTTTCCCAATACAAGTTGCATATCTTACGGGCGGTTTAGCTTCGTTAATTTTATATAAAAATTTATAATTGATGAGCTGAACCCGGTACGAGCTACGCTTGAAACTAAATGATTGAAAATATAATACAACTGGCGCTTTTATTGTTTTACTAAGGAATGAGTTTTGTTCAAATATTTTCGTTTGCTAATGTATGTATTATCTGCAAAATTAAACGTAGATGTGTATTTTTGATTATACCCTCATATTTAGTTTCTACCATGGTTCTAGTTTCAAGCATTTCATTGAAAAAACATGTATCTTCAAACTACGCCGTATGCTGTCAGTTTGAACGTCATATTCTCTTGCATAGCCTTAGATTAACTTCTTATGCATATGTAGCACTGAGAGTAACTCAAGCATCCCGAATAAAAAAGTACAATAGGATAACCATACAGAATCATAAAGTAGTAATTGATTCAGTGGTTGTACACGTAGCTGTTGGTGATTGCATTGATCGAAAATCTGTCCTCTGCTGCCAGCCGAGCTACAATTTCCGCCAGTGACTGATGTTTAACGAATTTGAGCATCGATCTTTTTTCACTGGGACATTCGGTGTGGATGATTAAACTTTCACAGCAGACTCACTAGGATTTGTGGGGGGTTTGGAATACATGTCGTGTTCGTTCTTCATGTGCCGGAGCAAGCCACTGGTCGAAGAGCCCTTGAACGACAAAATTTGCTCGCATTTCCGACATCGTGCTTTTTCTTTGTCATCCGCAATTCTATCGAAGTGTTTCCAAATTTCAGCCATGCCTTTAAAATAATTGGATGTAAGGTTACATTAGCAAAAAATTTTGTAACTAGATTTTTGTATTACTACTTACTTTGATGTAACGGCAATCCGAAATTATTCAATGAACACAGAAGCAGTAATCAGTGAATGAACACAATGTTTTGAATAGAAATGACAGCTTGCGTCGTATTGGCGCGCGCGGGTGTGTGTGTGTGTTAAATGTGTAGGCAAAAATGCGAATGCCTACTGAACCAACACAAAAGGAATGACGAATGATGCATATTCAAGAATGATGTATAACATCGATGTAGGTACAGCAAATATGTATGTTGACGTTGTATGGGTTATATTGAATGCGCGTAAACGGTACACTGAAATTTATTGGGAAGTAGAGCATGTGTCCCTTGACTCAGCCTAATATGCAACAATCGATTACATTTTTTACTATAACTCGTAAAGTATTGGAGCTGGAAGCGATATTTAACTAGTTATACACTTGCTTAGATATGTTCAATATGCCATTTGGTAGTATGTATCATGAAAAGGTACACAACTCATTTTATAAAGTCAGAAACTTTCGAGGGATATGGATGTAATGTCAATCTATAAGCGCTAAATTGGGTCTATTCATGGATGCAAGTTCGTCCCATTCGACAGATTTGTTATTAAATGTTGTCTTCGTACGATTTTGACGTAGGACTACGTCTGTGTTTTCAATACTGGGGTACACGTTCGAATTGCGAAAATTTGGAGCGTCACGAAAAATATATAGGTTTTGAACGTTAATAACTATTCATTTCACGATCGATTTACAAAATGTTTTCACCAATGGATCGGGACATTTTCAACGTTTTGATTCCAATATTTAAATCTATTGATTGAAATTAACGCAAATATAAGGTAATGTCTTATAATGTCGATTTTTTCAGAGTAAATTTACGAAATACACAGTACTTTTCTAGCACAGATTTCATATTTAAGTAACGAACGTCTCCTAGGCAGCCATGAATGGTATATAACGGGTTCACCTTCGCATTTTGAATTAGTTTTTTGGTGGTCGTGGAGCTGTGCAGAGTAGGATCTGCAGTTGGATCGAAGCCGGCAGCAGCACTGGCGAGCAGTCGTTGCCCAGGCGAGGCGTTGGTGTGGTTGGCTATTGTTGCCGGTGCTCCAACCTCGCTGCGATAAACATGGCTGCTGAAGCCTACGATTTGGCGGGAAAAAGCCGCCCGTGACAACAAGACAAAAATCAACTATCCCACGTCACCTGAAGATGGCCACCCGCAACGACGAGTAGCTGAACAAAGAATACCAAGAAGAAAGCCCAAGTTCAATCGCGAACCATGTTTCTCCCCCATCAACTAAATCCGTCCTTTTCAGGACGACCGAATCAATTTTCCAATTAAAGAGTTTATTTGGTTGAAATTTTCTCTTGTGATGTTTGAAATTAATTTCAATTACCGCGCCCGGGCTGAACATAGCATTCATTAAACGCCGCTTCCCGGAGTAAATGCCAAAGAACGTTGAACAACCAACGAACGAAATTCTAGAACGAATAATTCGAACCGAACTGCGACACTTCAGACCGACCATGTGGTTGAGTTCGTTGTAGTTCCTAGTTGTGCATAGCGGATTAGTTGCTGGCGGTGGCAAGCAAATTAGAAATGTTTCGGTTAAGAAAATCATCCGTCTAGCGTGTAATAATTAAAACGGCAAAGGGTAAATGCACCCTTCTTTTTGGGGAAATGCTCCTTAAACTTTGGAAAAATGCTCCTTAGATGCGTTTGCCCGGTATAATGCAATCGGAGGTATTAACCTTCTGGTTAGCGCTTGCCGGGTGTTTTGACAGGTCTTAAGTTTCTTCAAGATTGTATAGTTTTGACGGGTTTTATGTTTCTGACTTTAAGAGTCGTCAAAACAAAATTAAGACTCTTCAAAATGAAATTAGAACTCGTCAAAATGAAATTTAAATCCGTCAAAACTACTTTGAAGATTGCGCTATACAATCTTGAAGAAACTTAATACCCGTCAAAACAACCGGCAAGCGCTAACCAGAAGGCTAATACCTCCGATTGAATTATACCGGGCAAACGCATCTAAGGAGCATTTTTCCAAAGTTTAAAGAGCATTTTCCCAAAAAGAAGGGTGCATTTAACCTGCTGCCAATTAAAACTAATTATTGTGGCACAATAGCTAAAGTTCGTCCCCTTTGATGCAATATGTATCACATTGCCTTCGTTGGTACCGCCTTCTTTCGTGCACTAGCATCCGACGCCATTACCTAATAGCTCTTAGCAGTACATTTTGATTCAGTCTTACGACAGTCGTGGAGCTGCGCAGTGGCTGGTGGCTGTAGGATCTCATTTGGCGGCAGCAAGCACCATGGAGGGTGCACTGGCGAGCAGTCGTTGCTCGGAGAGGCGTTGGTGCAGTTGGCTGTTGTTGCCGATGCTCCCGTCAACCTCGCTGCGAGAAACATGGGTGCTGAAGCCTACGATTTGGCGTGACAACGAGACAAGAATCAATCATCCCACGAGATGAACCAAGAAAGAAAGCCCAAGTTCAATCACGAACTGTTTCTCCTCCTTCAACTAAATCCGTCCTTTTCAGGACGACCAAATCAGTTTGCCAACTAAAGAGTTCGTTTGGATGATTTTTTTCTCTTGTGCTGTTTGAAACTTCCATTACCGCGCCCCGGTTGAACATGGCATTGCTTTAATCACCGCGTCCCGGAGTAAATGGCAAAGCGCGTTGAACAACCAATGAACCAACAGATCCATAACTATCTTCTACGCGTTAGAGGTAGTGACCCTCTCAACCATCGTAGAAAATACAACCGGGGCCGTATCATAATTAAGAGCCACCAAATGCTTTCTAAAGAGTGTACAATTGAATTTTCTTGGTCCTTTTCAGGACTGGCTTAAATCAATTAGCGGATGGCCCTGACGTGTATGGTAATTCAATTGCTGCGTAGTCCTATGTCAACTTTGCGTACAACCCCATTGGGCTGTCCCTTATAGTTTTTTTCTTCTGATTTTCTCTTTCAATGCGTTTCCAGCTGTATTCGCTCTACCCAACAAACAATTTCATAAATCAAACTATACTAAAACTGCTAAGAAACACTTAAGTGATTTTCACATATGATTTAGCAACCATTTGATAATCAAAACATTATAATTCACTCTACACAGATTTTGTTCCTTTAGTTCGTGTTTAGATGACCCATATGGAAAATTTTCAATCGAAACTCAGACATTTTTATTGTAAATTTTACCAATAACAACATTTTTACTACGCTTTCCATATAACAGGCCATAGTTGGGAACGTGGAAAAAAATATGTTCCTAACATTGGGTCTATGGTTTTCTTGTTAAATCATTGTTATTTTACCTATGTGACCTGTTAGTTTATAACGTGTGACTATTTTTTTGTACATCTTGGCTGTATTATTCGGTTTATAGGTTCAATTTCTGCAAATTAAGATCATTCGAAGATCGTGTATATAATCTGTTCAGCTTAACCAGTAAAGTCATATTGTCTAAAAAGTTGAGGAAATCGAAAATTAAGCGGAAGTGAGCAACTTTAATTGATTGATAATGTCTCAACTGCTTTGAAATAAATCGGTCATCCTGATAGAAATATAATTTTGTTGATTATCGGCGAATTAATGACATTTTTGGTACATAGGCCGAATGAAGGAGCTAGGCTGACATTACATCCCGTTACCCTATCATAGCGAAAAAAATATGTAAGAAATGTGTTTCCCGGGGATTTTCGGGACGGTGAAAAATCTTATCCCGGGATCCGGGAAATCCCGATTTTTTTAAGATCCCAGGATTTTTTGTCCCGGGATATCCCGGGTTGGAACCTTTAGTTGCAAGCAACTTCGCAAGCGCTGTTGTGAAGAGTAACTACTGTGCAACGAAGTACCAGCAAAGTGGAACAAAAAAGAAATCAAACGACAAGAAAATACTGCAAAATAAAGTTATTTTCATAAATGGCCTTATTTTCATGACCAGGGAATTTACTGTCATACTTTTATTTTTTTCAAGAATAAATGCATATTATAAATTAATATGGTACAATTTCATATTTTATTTTTTTTTTTGCACTAGGAGCAATCAGGAACAACTTCTTCAGTAAAAAAAATCTAGCTCATTCAAAAATTTCGTTTAAAAATAGTAAATTTTCGCCAAAACGCACATAGCCTTATTTTTATGACCACCACTGTATGCCAATCCAACGTTCCATTAGAACAGCACCCTCCCTGCAATGTACTGCTATAGAACCAATGAAAATTATCCAACATGTTGAATATAATAATGCATCAAACGGATTAACGTAGTCTACGTCAACCGGTCGGTCGTGTGTTATACAAAGCCCCACTGATATTTTTTTTTAATAAATTATAACCGAATTGTACACGATTTTATTGCAGCATACCTAATTAATCAAACCATTTAATGAAAATGAATCCACAAAATAAGACATTTTAACTAGATTGCAAGCAGAGCCACAGATTTGTTTATTTTGCCGTGGTATACTACAGAAAAAGTCGATGAAAAGAATCGACCAATGAGGATAGGCTCTTTTCTAATGTTACGCTAGATTTATTTTCAAATCTATCGATACGATGCAAAGATAAATAAACTAAGAATTTGTTTTTAAAAGTCATATTCCATCTCCTGGTGAAAGTGCATGTTGTGCTGAGTTGACGGAATAGAGATATTTACCCTATCAGTCTACCACTGAAAATCCACTCCTGAATGAAGATAGCAGAAAAAGAAGATAAATCTCAATAATTATATACATCTATCATCAAGTTTTTACTCAAACCATTTCTTTAGTAGTTCTATATATATAGCGATTCTAGTTCTTAACCATGTGTATGATTTCTATGTTTTCATTCTGGTTCATACACTGCGCATTAATGGCAAACACGTGACGACCACGACGCGATGTAGAATCGATTTTTAAATTGATGATTTTGTATTTTACTCGCTCACTTATCAGAGTCTTCATCATACTAGCCGTTTGCCTAACGAGGTCCGTCAGGATGAGCATTGCAACGGAAAACAGTTCCTTGTTCCGTCCTCACTTCTTGCACCACGGTCAACATGGCATCTTAAATGTACTTTCGTTTTGCCATTGTCTGACACACGCGGCGGCTTCGCTTGAATTGAATTTCCTGAACCAGACAACTGCTGGCGATACTGAGTGAGCAAGAAATTTTCTGTTCAGCAAAATATTGCTCAGACTACGAGTCAAATGTTGCATGAGTTATTACAATTGTGCTCAAGGTCTGAGAGAGATAGAGCTGATTCTTATGAACTCATTCTCTGGTTTTTCCTATTCTCGCGGTGAGTTGAATCACCGTATCGTTCAAACCGTCGCGCTCCTTCTCGTGCTGCAATTCTAGTACGAAAATAAACACACGGCCAGCCATGTCAACTCAATTTTGAGTGGTTTTTGACTCACTTTCGTCATTAGGGGAGTCACTCATATATGTAAAAAGATAGTGGTTTTTTTTCCACTTCGTTCAGCGAAAGAAGAAAGTTCGTTCGATCCAGCACTCCGTTATTTTGGAAGATTTATTCGAGTGCGATCCTTGGAAATAATTAGTTTTTTTTCTCAAAAACTATTCACTTCAGTGAAAGGAGTGAAAGTGAGTTTTTTTTTCTAAGAAGGCAGTGTGGTTTTCCAGTGAAATAAGAAAATCAAGCAGTGCTTGCTGGCGAATTATCATCCCGCTCATTTTCGCTTCATCCCCGCGTGGTGACGCTAACCAGCGATACACCACTACATCGCCAACGGTCATCCGACATCGGCGAGCGAGTTCACCAGAAGGCGATCGGATTCACCCGTACACCCACGCAGCGCACCGCTCCCCGCTGCCCGCATAGAAGTGCGACGCTCAGGCATACGGTGCGTCAGCAGCAGTAGCAGCAGCAGCAGCAACAGATCAGTAATATTAGTTAAGTTTTTTTTTTCCTCTGTCTCTCATCCCACTAGACTTTAGCGTAATTTGTGTGTGTTCCTATTTTGTGTTTGTGTGTGATTTAAATTTTTGGGGGCGTTCAACGCTCCCACGAGTAAAGCAAATCGTGCATGTTGAAGAGGTTTCTTCGACATGGACGGTTTGGCTGAAAAAGTGCCTTTGCCACCTGATGATGGGGAGGCACAAACAAAATTCCGATCGCGATCGTATCCAGTTGACTCGGTCGGTCCATGGGTTGTCTACTTTCAGCCCAAAAAGAAACCTTTGAATGTGTACCAAATTACAACTGATCTGACGAAACGATTCTCAGCCATGACAGAGATCACGAAAGTAAAATTTAATAAACTCCGTGTTGTCGTCTCTAACCTGAAGCAGGCTAATGAGATTGCTGCTTCCCAGCATTTTACACTGGAATATCGAGTTTATATTCCAGCTCGTGATGTGGAGATTGTAGGAGTGGTCACAGAGGCGAGTCTGTGCCCTGAAATTTTGGAGAGGCAGGCGATTGGCCGATTCAACAACCCTCTGCTTCCCCCAGTTCAGATACTGGAAGTGCAAAAGTTGGTAAAAGTATCGCACAGCGAGGGTAACAAAAAAGTCACCCCCACAGACTCGTTTCGAGTGACATTTTCTGGCTCTGCCCTTCCTCACTTCATAGAGCTGGGAAAACTTCGGCTACCTGTGCGGTTATTTGTACCCCGGGTAATGATCTGCCAAAACTGCCAGCAGATGGGGCATACGGCCTCCCATTGCGGCAATAAAGCACGCTGCTCAACTTGCGGGGAGAAACATGAGGCTGGTCCCTGTGCAGATAACACACTAAAATGCGTTTTCTGCAAGGGAACTCCTCCCCATGCTCTCTCGTCATGCCCGGCGTACAAACAACGCGGGGAAAAATTGGAACGTTCTCTGAAACAACGTTCAAGGCAATCTTTTGCAGAAATGCTTAAGAAAGCCTCGCCACCCAATATCAATACCAATCCTTTTGCTCCTCTGTCAGATGACGAGTCTGATTCGGACTTGGTTGAGGAGGGGACATCTTTTAGTTTTTCGGAAGGTGCTTCACGGAAGCGAAGACGCATCCGAGCAGGGAAAGTAGCTGAACAGAAGCCCCAAATCAACATGCCCAATTCTAAGAGCAGTGTAAAGAAGGATAATCCGAATCCTCCTGGTTTTCGTAGTGCCAACTACACACAGGATTTCCCATCTCTCCCGGGGACATCCAAAACCCCTGATGCCCCGATTTTAAGAACAGAAGCCCCCTCTTCATCTGGGCTGTTCTCATTCGATGATATTGTGGAAGGTATTTTCAAGTACCTCGAAATTTCTGACCCTCTCAAAAGCATTGTTTTGGCAATGCTTCCCACTGTGAAAACTTTTTTGAAGAAATTAACATTAAAGTGGCCCCTCCTTGCAGCTTCCTTCGATGGATAATTTGCCAAAAGAGGTCGGGGATTTGATCACTGTTCTGCAGTGGAATTGTCGAAGTATTATTCCTAAATTGGAATCATTTAAATTTTTAGCTCACAATATCGGTTGTGATGCATTTGCTCTTTGTGAAACATGGCTTTCACCCGAAATCGATCTTCCGATTCACGATTTCAACATTATTCGGCTTGATCGTGAGGATTCACGTGGAGGAGGAGTACTTTTGGGGATCAAAAAGTGCTACTCCTTCTATAGAGTGAATTTTCCTCCTATTCCAGGAATTGAAGTTGTCGCTTGTCAGGCTGTTATTAAAAATAAAAGCCTTTGCATTGCTTCCGTTTATATTCCTCCTAGAGCCTCAATAAACCAGAAACAACTTTCAGATATGTGTTCGGTTCTTCCTGCTCCGCGGTTGGTCATGGGAGATTTTAACTCTCACGGTACAGGCTGGGGAGAACTGTACGATGACAACCGGTCTTCTTTGATATATGACCTCTGTGACAACTTCAATATGACCGTTCTAAACAATGGAGAAATTACACGCTTGGCTGGTCCATCCTCACTTGGCAGTAGGTTAGACCTTACACTTTGCTCGAATTCATTATCGTTGGACTGCACGTGGAATGTGATCCAGGATCCCCACGGTAGTGATCATTTGCCTATTAAAATTTCGGTTGCCACCGGGCTCACTCCGCCGGAATCGATAAACGTCACCTATGATCTAACTCGTAATATCGATTGGACAAGGTTCAAGACAGCAATAGATGAAGCCGTAACAACGGTAGAAGGGCTTCCACCGCTGGAGGAATATAACTTCCTCTCCAACCTGATTTTGGAAAGCGCGCTTCAAGCTCAAACTCGACCAGTTCCAGGAACGTCATTTCGCAGGAAACCTCCTTCCCCATGGTGGGATCAGCAATGCACCGAGGTTTACCGCAAAAAGTCCGACGCGTTCAAAGTTTTTCGTAGACGTGGAACACCTGAGCACTTCGAAAGGTACACGGCTCTCGAACGAGAATTTAAGAGCCTCATCAAGGCCAAGAAACGTGGTTACTGGCGACAATTCGTGGACGGGCTATCGCGTGAAACGTCGATGAATACTCTTTGGAATACGGCGCGAAGATTGCGTAACCGAACTACGTACAATGAGAGCGGGGAGTACTCGGACCAATGGATCCTCAAGTTTGCGCGAAAAGTTTGCCCAGATTCTGTGCCAGCCCAAATGTTTCCTCGCGAAACCACGAATTCGATAGATGAGACCAGCCAACCTTTTTCAATGGTAGAACTCTCTCTCGCACTCCTTTCGTGTGGCAATACGGCTCCAGGGGCTGATAGAATCAAGTTCAACTTGCTTAAGAACCTTCCAGACGTCGCTAAGAGGCGCATGTTGCACTTGTTTAATCAGTTTCTGGCTCTCAACATTGTACCGGATGACTGGAGACAGGTGAGAGTTATTGCCATTCAAAAACCTGGTAAACCCGCGTCCGACCACAACTCCTATCGACCCATCACGATGTTATCTTGTATTCGAAAGTTGTTGGAGAAAATGATCCTCTTCCGTCTGGACAAATGGGTTGAGACAAATAACCTGCTCTCAGATACTCAATATGGTTTCCGTAGGGGTAAGGGAACGAACGACTGCCTCGCGTTGCTTTCCACAGATATTCAGCTAGCCTTTGCTAAAAAAGAGCAAATGGCTTCTGTTTTCTTGGATATCAAGGGGGCTTTTGATTCAGTATCTGTTGAAGTTCTCTCAGATAAACTCCACGCTTGTGGTTTTTCACCATTAATGAACAATTTTTTGTACAATTTGCTGTCAGAAAAACATATGAGCTTTTCTCATGGAACCTCTACAGCTTCCCGATTTAGCTACATGGGTCTCCCCCAGGGCTCATGTTTAAGCCCTCTTTTGTATAATTTTTATGTCAAAGACATTGACGGTTGTCTAAGTGACAACTGTACGTTGAGACAACTTGCAGATGACGGCGTAGTGTCTGTCACGGGACCCAATGGGGTCGATCTGCAAGGACCCTTACAGGATACCTTAGACAATTTGTCTACTTGGGCTCTCGAGCTAGGTATCGAATTCTCTACGGAGAAAACTGAGTTGGTAGTGTTTTCCAAGAAGCATAACCCAGCACAACCGAAGCTTCAAATTTTGGGTACACCGATAACTCATTCTATGTCCTTTAAATATCTTGGGGTCTGGTTCGATTCAAAGTGCACCTGGAGATCCCACATTGAGTATCTGAAGCGAAAGTGCCAACAAAGGATCAATTTTCTCTGCACAATTACCGGGACCTGGTGGGGAGCGCATCCGCAAGATCTTCTAACGTTGTACCGGACAACGATTTTGTCGATTATAGAATACGGTAGTTTTTGTTTTCTGTCAGCGGCTCGGTCGCACTTCATTAAACTGGAACGTATTCAGTATCGGTGTCTTCGTATCGCGTTAGGTTGTATGCACTCGACTCATACCATGAGTCTTGAAGTGCTGGCTGGCATGTTGCCACTCTCGGATCGGTTTTCAGAATTATCTCTCCGGCTCCTCACCAGGTGTGAAGTTATGAACCCCCAGGTGATCGAAAATTTTGAGAAGCTCCTTGAGTTGAATCCTCAAACCCGCTTCATGACTTTGTACCATTTGTACATAACACAGGATGTCAGCCCTTCGCTGAATATTCCCAGTCGTGTTTGCTTCTCCGACTTCGGAAATTCGGTTCATTTTGATTTATCCATGAAGCAGGAGCTTCGTGGAATCCCAGAGCATCATCGTCTTATGATTGCTCCGGTGATATTTGCTGCAAAGTTTGGCCTAGTTGATTCCGCCAAAACGTTTTTCACTGACGGGTCTTTGATAAAGGACTCCGCTGGCTTTGGTGTATACAATGAAAATTATAGCGCCGCTCGAAAACTTCAAGCACCTTGTTCTGTTTTTGTCGCGGAATTGGCAGCAATTAATTTTTCTTTAGAAACTATTGCCTCTTTTACACCGGATCAATACTTCATTTTCACGGATAGTCTTAGTTCTATAGAGGCTATTCGCTCCTTGAGGCCGGTAAAGCACACCTCTTATTTTCTTATGAAAATACGAGGTCTTCTAAGTGCTTTATCTTCACGTTCTTTTATTATCACCTTTGTGTGGGTCCCTTCTCATTGTTCGATTCCTGACAATGAGAAGGCGGACTCGCTTGCAAGGGTGGGCGCTATGGAAGGCGATATTTATGACCGACAAATCGCCTTCAACGAATTTTTTTATTTTTTTCGTCAGATATCACTCGATACCTGGCAGTATAAATGGAGTAAAGGAGATTTAGGGCGATGGCTACATTCTATCACTCCTAAGGTGTCTAAGAAATGTTGGTTCAGGGGATTGGATGTGGGTCGAGACTTCATTCGTGTGATGTCTCGCCTCATGTCCAATCATTATTCTTTAAACGCTCATTTGTTCCGTGTTGGGCTGGGAGACAGCAATCTCTGTGAATGTGGACAAGGTTACCAGGACGCAGATCACGTTATTTGGTTTTGTGCTGAGCATCGTGGAGTCAGATCGGAGCTTTATGATTCCCTTCGGGCTCGAGGTAGACAACCCAATGTGCCAATTCGAGACATTTTGGCTGCACGCGATCTGGAGTTTATGAAACTCATTTATGTGTTTTTGACTAACATTAGCCTTAGATTGTAGTTTGATTAACTTACTTGTTTAGGTTAAATTTTTGAGGATTGTGTGCATCGGTGTGTGATTGTGGTTGTGTGTGTGAGTGTTGTTGTGTGAGTGAGTGAGTGATTTTTTTTTTTTAATTGAAAACGTGCATTTAAAAAATGTAATTTGAAATTCTAGATATAAGAAAACCATTGTTCCTCATGCTTTGTTTAAAATTTCCACCGCAATTTTCCCATCCATAAAATTGTAATTCCTATTAACCTCGAGACGGCCGCGAGTAATCGGTTCCACCCCCTTAACCTTAGTTCTAAGATAACTGATGTATATAAACATGAAAACTTGGCTCTGTAAAGTTGATTCGATTGAGCCTGTACAAATAAACGAAGTCAAAAAAAAAAAAAGGTATTGTCAAGTCGACAAATCAAAAACATCGACTCAAATCAGATGGATGCTTTTGATTTGTCGACTTGTCAATCCCAGTTACATTTACTCAAATTTGAGTGACTCCACTTCTGTCGAAAGTGAGTCAAAAACGATTCAAAACTGAGTTAAAATGGCTGGCCGTGCACTGTGAGTTATGTCTCTCGAAAACATGTATTGAGCGTTCATTGATGTGAGCAACATTGCTCTGAGTTACTGATACCACTTACTGCTCCACAACCAACATAACTTGTTAATAACCAACATCACTACTCCAGAATTAATTAAATAAATAAAATTTAGAACACTTGATGAGAGAATGGTATTGAACTACTTTGTGCACTTATTTTTTTGCAATTTGGATTCCTTTACTGAACTAACAAAGCACGCGTAGTTTCACTGTCTGTTGTCAATGAGCATTTTATCGGATGACGTTCAACCAAACGTCGTTTAGCCAAATCATTTCAAGAACCATCCTATTATCTTCAGTTAACTGACGTCACTTAAAATTTTAATTCCGGGTCTTTCGCGGTACACTCATTCCATTGAATCACAGCGATAATCGGAGCAATATCAGATTATATCTCTCAATAACCTCGTCTTATCCTGCTGAAACGGAACACCCATTGGCATAAAATCACCTCTAGACCAAATTGAATCCAATATTGGATCAAGATTAGCATGGACTTCGTTCCCATCAAAAGTCCTCCCTTCCCCAGTCAGAGGATAACTGAAAACGACTCCATTTTGTAGTCTTTGCCCCGGGATTGAAGACAACGACGAATGGTTGGTGACGAGATTTCGATCCAACCTTAATACCCGGTGTCGTCAAACGTGCTGATGTTTTCGTTATCGACTCGATATTGAGTGTATCTGGGATAATGTTATTCAGCAACACCCTCCACCCTGGCCGCAGATCGGAAGCAAATATCCCTGTCTGGAGTGCGTTTCAAACCTACCTTCTCTGTTACATGTTCAAAACGAGCACTATTTGTTGTTTTGATACTATCACAATTGAATTTATAACGCAAACAACATTCGAGCAACGTTCAACGGCGTGTTTCGCAAGAAAGTAGGGGTTGTAGTTGATTCTCGATCGAGGCTTACCTCCATTTCCCGGTAACGGAAAATTGTGCCGAGGGGTTTTTGAGTGATTTATTTAACTAAATCACAGAGGTTGTGGAAGCAACTGAAACTCAATATGCGTTCCCCTCGTTTCTAAATCTTATTCATAATCCCTACAAGACCACTTCCTGTGCCACTTCACATCCTCTATGCCGGAACAAGTGATCCATCTCCGTTGCTTTTACTTATCGTTACTGTTCTATTCACTATGCAGTTTAGCGAGAAACTCAAATAAACACAACTCAAAGACGCATCAACGGTGAAACGACGACGCCATCGACGTCGACGACGACGATGTGCAGCTGTATAGTTTGGTATGCATTATTCACAGCACGCTATCCCGACACCCCCCGACATTCGCCTGATCCTGAATTGCTGGTAGCTGGTGCTGGTGTGGTGGCACAAAGTTGATTTAGTTGCGAAAATCCTCAACCGCCTTGGAACCAACCAACTTATGGGAACTAGGAAAGCTCCTTCAGAAGCTCTTCAGATCGCTTGATTTGAAAAGTTTTGTTATATTATATGGAAGCGTTCGGATGCGGCGCGTTTCTTTGATATGTAAATTGCATCAGCTGCAGCTGCCTGCAGTAACAGCAATGCTAGCAGAGTGTAGTTGTGGCAGTAGATTGCATTTGGGCGAATCGGTGCATGCAATTCGGTGCACTACCGCACAGATTCAAGCTGCAGGTCGTGTAACGCCGTGATTGGAAATCAACAGCGAGGGAAATAGTTTTGATTGAGTTGCAGCAGAATGCCGGCGGAGAATGTATAGTTCTGATTGCGGTTCCAGTTAATCAATACGATGCTTACAGAACGGGGGGTTTCAAGTGATGTAACCGAATTCTGATTGTGAACGGATTGTGTGCTCCCATCCCAATAAATTGAACATTTTCTTCATCATTCAGGTTGTAATTTCCTCGCAGCTTCCGTCTAATGATCACCTTTCGCGAACGTCTAATTCGACTCACACCTCGTCATTACGCCTCAACGCTGGAAGGCTTCCGCTCTTTGATGGCTCAGTAGCTTTAATTTTATTACGATAAACGGAGCACCAGGCCGAATGGTTTCCCTATCCAAAAATGTGTTCCCCCTGTCTCATCAGTTTCCTTTGGCTGATGTGGATCTGCTGTCGCAAGGGAAATTCTCCAGAAATTCTGAACCATTTAAGGTGGGTGGTGAAACAGTGGAATCTTGAACATGTCTGTTTCGGTGAATTATGAACTTTGGATGAAGAATTCTGGACCTTTGAATAGAGAATTCCGGACAGAGCCAGATTGGGAGAGTCCACTTGCTCGTCAAATCCATTCATCCTCGAATTTAGCGATCCAAGAAAAAATAGCAATGATAGCTGTCCATGAGTCCTACCCTGTGCTTTAGCAGCAGCATAGGCGTATACATTTTTATGGTAATTCTTGGAAAGAGCGCTCCGGGCGGCGGCAGCAACAGCAACCAACAACACATCAAAAACCCCACAAAAATGCGTTTTCGCTTGCTTCCCAACTCCCCCTCGCTCGCCGTGTTCCGGAGGTTGGCAATTTCCTGCACACTGAAAGCCAGGATAATTGGAAGGTTCTTCCTTGCGTAGTTGACTTTTTCCTTCACCTCTCGTCATCGCAAAAGCCGCAAAGATGCGACGGCGACGGCGACGACTTCTAGCTGACGGTCGATGGGAGAAATTTCCGTCAAAGAATTCAGCTTTTCCAGGCATGGGGCCCAAAATACGTCATTAATTGGATTTCAAACTTCCCGTCGAAGGCAGGCGGCTGGAAACCTTTGTAACCTTTTTATTTGCATGTACTTTCTTCAATTTGGCACCCGAGATGAAGAAAGTTGTAAATTCCCGGCTGCGAGTTGGATAATTGTTCCATAAATTCACAAAATTTAGTTTACATATTTATACCACCAGTGAGAGGGAGGACACTTCAGGTTGATTCGTTTATCCAATGGTCATCAAGAAGAACATTAGCATCTTATTTTCACCGAAGTTGAAAGGGCATAATTTTTAATGGTAATTCAGTGAAACTCATGTTAATTTTATTGCAAATCACATTTTATCAACCTTCAATGATTCGACAGAATAAATCATCAACAATATCATCAAAGCTCATGGAGTTTTGGGTAACATTTGTGACAATTTCTGTTATTGTATCTCTAAGAGAATACTTGAGCTTTAGCATATCTCTTGCATTTTTAGCTACACCTCGCATTTTCGGCTTTGCGTGGCATGGATCCAAGCCAATCCATTCAAACGTTCTGTTGGAACTTCCGGCTACCTCGAGAATGTCATCTCGCCATGTGCAATCCCATTGATTTCCATCCAGTCGAACGGTGTTCAATTCCGGTAGTTGAACTAGAATATTCTCAATGCGATCCAAACTATTGCTCGAAACGTCCAGTTCATTTAATGTTGGCAAAATCCAACGGGATATGTCCACTGTTGTGATTTGGTTATGAGCTAGATTCAAAAATTTTAGCGAAGCCATCTTAACAAATCCTGTCGAATACACAACTTTGATGCCATTGTAACTCAGCCCCAGAATGGTTAGCTGATCCAACCCGGTGAAGTCTTGCATGTCAATCAAGGAAAGTTGATTATTCGACAAATCTATCAAAGTTAAATTCAAGAGATGATTTAAGTATTTTGGTACAGACGCTAGCTCATTGTCAGGCAGAAGTAGTTCAGTCAACTGATAAGGCTCGGCCGTATCGATCTGCAGTTGTTTCAATTGGCAGCGTGAAACTCTGAAGTATTTCAGTTCCGGTTTGACGAAAGCACTTGCTACGTAGCTGTTGAAGATGTCCAGCCGTTCCACATTCTCCATGCAATACAGCAATTGACCAGATAGTTCATCGATAGTGGAAAACTGCAGTTGAATGGATGTGTGTTCAGGAAAATTCAGTCTGCAGGAATGGATGTCGGTAGTAACACTCGAAAGCAAGCAAAACGAGTCTCCTTGGCTGTAGTCTTCGCAAAAATATTGCCTACCAATAGACGCCCAGATGAGTGATAGGAATCTAAAAGCATTTAATTAGTAGGCGTAGTTTAAATTATAAAATGGACTTACAAGAAAATCAGGAAACACTTAGAACAGGCCATGCTTTATTATTATGTACAGGACAAAACATGACCGTGTTCTTTCGAAGCGCGATCTTTTCTGGCGTATTGAAATGAATGATCGGTACTAAGCGATCTTTTTCTTATTTGCATTTTCAAGAAAAATGCTCATTGTATTTTAGCTCATTGTCGACTCTCAACATGGTGCTATTCATACACTTTCACAGCTATCGATGCCTAAACTAGCATTGCATTCCAGAGAAGAGAGGAGAAGAGATTCTTGGAGCAGCCCACAAATCGAACTCAGTATCCTACAGCTGCACATTAACCAATTGCGCTAAGCGAGGGATGGATGCTCTTATCATGTGTTATGGCAAACATTTGGAATTGTGCTGAAATAAATGCACAACAAACATTATCAATCGTAGCTGATTAAGTTTCAAAGCATTTTTTTTTCAGGTTTTTAAAATAAAATGTGTTCCTTACCTAAGCCTAAAATGTAGCGCTCGGTTACATTATTCATTGTAACTCATATAGTAATTTAGATGCGAAAGACGTTCAACTATGCTTGCTGAGATAAGCCTAATGAGACAATTGTTGATTCGGAATTACAAAAAATTAAACAAGTAACTTTATTAAGACGAAATCTTTCGGGGAACATAAATGTAATATCGTTCTAATGCGTGCATTAAAAAAGCAACTAAATGTTCAATTTTTCATGCGATTAGTTAAAGTAATACTGTTCATCTTTAGTATTTGAATATAATATGATAATTAGTTAAACATTATTAGACCCATTAGAATTGCTTATCGAATTACCACCTTGGTGGGATTGGTTTGTATTGAATTGAGAAAGAAACTACTTAAAACTTCTATATACAACCTACAAACTACCTAATCTACTATGTACAACTAACCTACTATTTACAGATTGCTTATCAGGTCCTGTTCCGATATGTTACCAATATAAAGCATCGGCTGGCCCATCATACTGGGATGACTATATCAATGAATTGATCATAGTTTGCATGCATAGAAGTATGGACACCGATTTTTATTGAATAACAATAAAATTTATTACTGAGCTCAACTTGAATTTCACTGAATGCATTGGGATCAACTACGAATAAAGACTGGACTCGGAAAAAATGAGACACACAAAAATGATCACCAAAAATTCATTTTAAATCGGATACTTTTCAAATTTTCAGGGATTAAAAAACTATATATTAGCTACGTTTTGGTATAATGTTTTTTATTTAATTTCCTCCCCCAAGCTAAACGCTCGTACATTTCTCTTAACACTGCTCATGAGATCTTGGGCGAGGCTTTGTCCATCTTCCTTACACAATTTCTCCCAGTTTTTCTTCAAAGCTTCATCGGTTTTGAATTTTTTTCCGTTTTTCTTCAACTTCTTCTTCATTATCGCCCAAAACTTTTCGATTGGACGAAGTTCTGGTGTATTTGGCGGGTTCGCCTCCTTCGGGACCACATCCACGCCCTTCCCTTCGTACCAATCCATTACAGGTTTGGCGTAATGGCACGAAGCGAGATCCAGCCAGAACAGCGTGGGACCACGGTGAGAGCGGAAGAAGGGCAACAAGCGCTTCTGCAAGTATTCCTCTCGATAAATCTGCCCGTTTATGGTGCCGGTTGTAACGAACGGCTTGCTGTACCGTCCGCACTTGCAGATCGCCTTCCACAACATGTACTTCTTCGCGAATTTGTCCATCCTTCTCTTTCGGAACTTTTCCGGAACCTCCATGCGGGACGTACCGACAAAAAAACTCGAGGCCGGGGATTTGTTTGGTGTCCGCCTTGATATATGTCTCGTCGTCCATGACGAGACAGCCTGACTTGACCAGCCACTCACGGTACAGCTTCCGCGCACGCAATTTGGCCACCGTGTTTTGCTTGTCATTATTATTATTATTTTATTTTCGTCAACAGATAAAAATGTTCATCCCAATGACCCTATAAAAAATTAAATTACATACGAAAATTAACAAAACTTAACAAAGACATATACGGAAACAACGCTTATTAACATCACGGGATACATTTAAATCAAACACATTATAGCAGCTGTTGAAAACGCGGCACATGCTTTGCACAGGTTCGTGTTTTCCGTAGTTGGTCCTTGAGTGCCGGAACACGAAGAACTGTTGTAAACGGAGATTTCGTCGTCGAGTGTTGATGGTCAAGAGATCCAGTAGAACGGAACAATCAACATTTCCTTGAAGCAGATCACCAATGAAACACGCTTTGGCTACCATACGCCTACCTTCCAACAGTTCCAGGTTGATGAGCTTGCACCGACTTTCATAACTTGGCAATCTGCGAGGGTCTTGCCAGCGAAGATGTCGCAAAGCAAAGCGTATAAACCTTCGCTGAACAGCTTCGATCCTCTGGACTGCGTTTTGGTAGAAAGGGGACCAAACGATGGCACAGTATTTCAAGAAAGGGCGAACCAAAGAGCAGTATAATGCCTTCAGACAGTAAACGTCCTTGATGTTTTTTGCGAAGCGGAACATAAATCCTAGCTGCGAAGAGGCTTTGGAAACAATATACGAAATGTGAACCTTGAACGATAGTTTGGAGTCCAGCATTACTCCCAGATCCTTGACCGTTGTTTCTCGTTTCAAGCGCGTACCTCGAAGGATGTAGTCATGAAGATACATCGCACGTTTTCGGCCGAAGGAGATAGTTGAGCATTTGGATACATTTAAGGACATTCTGTTGATTCGGAACCAGTTATCAAACACTTGCAGTTCCTGCTGAAGAAAGTGGGCGTCTTCCGGACATTTTATAACGTAGTACAGCTTCAGGTCATCCGCGTAGGATAATTTCAGGCATTTGAGGACCAAGTTCACGTCGTTCATATATAGCAGGAAAAGGAATGGGCCAAGGTGGCTACCTTGAGGAACGCCGGATGTTACCGGAAAGCTAGATGAGGCGTAATCTGCAATCTTCACGGACATAGTTCTACCAGTCAGGTATGAACGGAGCCAGTTCAACAACTGATCGTGAACACCCATATTGCCGTATTTAGAAATGGCAATCTGATGGTTCATTTTATCGAAGGCCGCAGAGAGATCTGTGTAAATGGCGTCTACTTGATAACCGCGTTCCATTTCGCGCATGATGAACGATGTAAATACGGTTAGATTGGTCGCCGTCGAGCGCTTGGGCACAAAACCGTGTTGGTCTGGAGAAATAGTCTGTGAATAGTCATTGACCAGCCTTTGGAGAACAATTAGTTCAAATAGCTTGGATACAGAGCTTAGTGCAGCAATCCCACGATAGTTGGCGACGGACCGTTTGCATCCCTTCTTGTGTATTGGGAATACAAATGACTCTTTCCAGCATTCAGGAAACTCGCCGGAAGTTACAGACAAATTGAACACCGTAGCTAGGGGCGCAGCAAGCGTGTTTAGGCAACGCTTCAGGACAATTGAAGGAATACCGTCAGGACCGCATCCAGTTGAAGTTTTCATCTGCTTCCCGGCTGAAATCACCATATCACTATGAATAGTGAAAGCAGAGCCAAATACAGACATGCGGGGAACTTTGCTAGTAGCCGATTCGAGGCTCTCGGCGTCCAGAATTTCGTCGCAGAAGACACTGCTGAACTGCGTACGGAACAAGCTGGCGATATCCACGATAGTGTCAGCTTCAAGAGTGCCATCAGTCATAGTAGAGGGTAAGCCGGTTTCTTTCCGTTGTTCGTTCACAAACCGCCAGAAGCTTTTCGGGTTCGTTTTAAGACGACTCTGCAATTGAAACTGATGGGCGTTGTACAAGCTGTTATTGAGGTATTTGTAATCGTCGTTGGCGCGAGCGTAGTTAGCCCTCGTGGAATCGGTGCGATATCTGCTGTGTTTCCTCAAAGCAGCCCTTTTAACTCGTTTCAAGTGTTTGAGGTCAGAATTTGACCAGGCAGGTTTGGGAGGCTTACGGTTGATTTTCTTAGGCACGAATTGATCGACGGCGTAAAGCAAAATACAGCACATAGTCGAAGCAGCAAAATTCGCATCCCCGTTTGCAAGAGTCGTGTTCCAGTCCACGTCGGCGAGAAAGTTGTTCATTCCCTCGTAGTCCCAGTCCCAGTCCGGTTTGGCGCCTTCTTGACCTTAAAAACACGTAGCCCAGACCGCTTCATGGTCTGCTGGACGAACCACTTCGACGAATTGTCCTTTGTTTTTAGATAGCATTTAAATCCCAATTGATGTGTTAGTTGTTGGTGAAAATCAAATAGTTGTGCTCTATACAAAATTCTAGGTTATGATTCTGTTTTTTCATGTCGTGAAACGTCTTCAGATGGCTTTGCCATTTATGACAAAGTAGGACTGAATTGTACACGCTCAAAACACCCTCTCTTTCATTTGCATTACTGGCCCTTTTTTCTCACGAAAAAGTTACTCATTTTCGTAAAAATTGGATCAACTCAATTTTTGAGTAGATCCACTTTTTACGAGTAACATTTCTGATTGAGAAAAAGAGAAAGAAATACAATTCTCTTCAGTCACTGAGTAGAATGAAGCAGGAGTGTAATATATTGGAATGGTGAAGATGGATTTCACGTTGCACACGTGGAAATCAAGGGAAATTGATTAACCAATTTTATGAGCACATTGATAATATATTGTCGTTTTCTTTGTTGGCGACGTGAAAGTTCTCGTCAATTTATCCTTTAGTTCTTCGTTATAAAACAATGTTAGAAACCAATAACTATGTTAGTATTCCATTATGCAGCTCGTCCGATTATTAAAAATATCTTTGATCACGATCAGGTATAAGAAATGACACTATTTATGCAGAAATAGGTGATCACTTCTCGAGTAATGCTCAGCAACTTATTAAAACAGCCTTATTTGATTTCGTAAACAAAGAGGGGAAGAAATATTCAAACGTTTCTTTCTTTTATTATCGAGATGTTCCGCCCTGGGCTGGTTCATCTCCCGTCGTAGTCACTCAAATACCTTTTGGGTATCTTCGTAACTTGTCCGGGAGTGTGATTCGATCTCGTGACTTTGGCGTGAGAGGTATTGATGATAACCACTGTGCCGGGGTCGCCCTCCAATGAGCATGAGCATGAGCATGATTGACCGCCCACGGATGCTATTCCGTTATTGCCAGATCAGCTGTATTTACACAAAGAACCAACAGACGATGTTTGGGACTAACAAACATCTTCAATGTGTAAAAACGGGTGACCCATTATGGAGCAATACCGACGCCTGCCTTGCCCGAATGCTGGTCAAGTAGGGAATGGGAAGGAACGTGTTGACGTGATAATCGCTTTGAAGGAAGCCGAGAAATCCTCTGCACTTCCACGAGAAATCATTGGCATGTTGGATAGTTGGGAAAAAGTGAGCAGCAGGGTACGTTTTGGTTAACGATACGCTGCAAGTATGTAACTAGCACTATTCGTCAAAAGCATGGGACCGCTCGAATAAGCAACGGAACATCGGCATGACCTAAGCACCGTAAACTAATTTTTCCGATATTTAACACTCCGATTCCGCTGTAGCATCTCAAAGCGACCCCACAATCCCGAGGGCAGTGCAATTACAATAGAAGAAAAAAGAGAAAGAAACTCGTAATCCACACATACGTGTACCTCTCTGTTCTTGATCAAGTACTGCAAATTGGAAAAAATGGCACACGTCACCTTCTTTGATTCGCCTCTGAGTATTTCCAGCCAGAATAGCAAGCCGGTTGGGCCCTACCCTCTCCGATCTGAATGAAATTTTGTCCATATGCTGGTATATACCTAAAATCATGTTTTCCTTCAAAAAATCCAAAGCTATCCTGGACTAATTTTCTACAAGGGCGTATTTAAAATCTGGATTTAATTTTTTCAAAAATTTGATTTTGGCAAACAACTCATC
This sequence comes from Aedes koreicus, assembly GCA_024533555.2. NCBI lineage: Eukaryota > Metazoa > Arthropoda > Insecta > Diptera > Culicidae > Aedes > Aedes koreicus. Next base: position 312,902 of record JAHHFK020000446.1, read on the forward strand.
TGATCAAAATGTCGACTAAAAAATAGTTGTTGGTAATGAATGTTCTTCAAGAAAAAAAAAATACATTGAAACTAAAGCTAAACTAACTAAAATGTTAATTCATGCTTAAAAAACATAAAACGATGGTTTTCTCAGAGGAACCTCCCTTCGATCCTCTTAATTTTTTTTAAAAAGCTTATCCTTAAACCTGGTGAACAGTTTGAGATGGTCACTTCTTGAATTTTTTTATTTATAATTTTTAAATATTTATGAATTTTTGGGAAATGTTGAAAATGTATTTTTTTTTAATATTCCGAAAATAGATTTTAATAGATTTTTTTCCTAAGCCTAGCCGTTCTCAAGTTATTGCGAATTTTAATTAAATAAATTTATGCATTTGCAATTTTTTTGGCCCTTTTTAATTGTTGGTCGTGATGTCCACAACTAAATGTAATTTTCATAATAGATTATTGAAAAACAGGCAATTTTCTCTCAGACACGGTGGCAGTCAGACTTACCCGTTTCTTTTTAGACGCGATGGAAAGGAATCAAGTTGATGCTTTTGGAAATGTGTGTGTTTCGGATAGTTTTGTTTAGGGAGGGAAGAAGCAGTATTTCAAACAATGTTGTATTTTTTTCAATTTCATCAAATTTATTACATTTCAGATCATTTGAATATATTAAATATTTCAGGTTCATCATTAGAATTAGAAAATACCTTAACTGCAATTTGGTTATTTGAAACTGGAATGTAAGAATGATATTTTTGGGCTCCAGGAATTGGTTTTGCTTTGTTAAAAATCGGATCGAATTCCTTTTCGGCCTCTTTGTATTCATCCGTGGAAACATAGCAAAATGTCATTTTTGATTCAGGATCCTCTTTGAGATAATTTGCCCAGTCATAAAGTTGTCTAGCATTCTTTATAGGATGTTCGTGTTGCTTGACTAAACTTGCTCTAGTTGCCATTCTCTTAAGAGTACCTCCGATCACATCAGGACTCTTGCCGTGTGAAGTTGCAAAAAAATGCCATTCAATTTCAATATTATGCCTATCTTTAAATCCACAGAGCCTAGAATTTTTTTTATATATTTATATTGCGACGCTTATCTTTTTAATTGTAATTTGTGATTTTATATATTCCAATAATTTTGAGAAAAAACAACAACTGAACTGCTACTGTGTCATGCTTAAAATCATCAGAAATGATCACAAAACTTATGCGTTTTAATGTACCGTTTTCTTTGTAATATGCTACTAATGGATGTATTGTACATTGAGCATTATTCCAATGATAACTTTGCACATCCTCTTGAAGAACAAATGTGTACTTTTCAGAAAAATTGGGAACGGGGTTTACATAATATTCCATCTTTGGTGACTAAATCCTTGACCTGCAAGGAAAGAAATAATAAATTAGTTTTTTAATTGAAATAATCAGTTTTTAGTTTTTTGATTATTTTTTCCAACATGCCATGAAATAATATTCAAAGATGTTCATAAACCTTACCTGTGTTGCAGTATATCTGATAACTTTGAATTCATCCATGATTCTTTGCTTAGTCCAAGACTTTGGCAATATGGACAAAATTTGAAATTGTTGATCGCGAGTACATTCAGGATCGGCATTTTTTTCCTTTAACTGGTTCATTATTAACTCGTAGTCCTTAGCCGTTGGCGTTGAGATTTGTTTGGTCCTCATCTTCCATCTCCATCTCCATCTCCATCTTCCATATCTACAGGTTTCGTTGATTGGTCACCACTGGTGCACTTCCTCATCATTCGAAGGTGGTGGTTTTTGTTGCGGACGATAAACTAGGGGACGACAATTATTGCAGATTCGCATTGAATTATCCAATGGTATCTTACAACCTAAAGATCTTAATTTTTCAAAAACACCATCTGTCAAGTATCTAGTCTATAAACCACACTTCTTCGATTTGGGTAGAAGTTTACAACACTTGAAAGTATTATCGATGTTAGAAAATAAACTTGCTTGTTTAAATTGAAAAGCTATGGAAGATAAACTATAATGATGAGGTGAAGAACTTCCCAATATAGCACATTGTTGAATTTGTACCTATGTATGTTCATTTTAAATGTATGCCAGATTCAATTGTATTGAAATGTACCTATAAGACACGGGTATAAATAAAGATTTGTTCCAGACATGGGTATGAATAAAAATTTACCTGACTGCTCTATTCTAAACGAGAGTCTTAAAAAATCCGGATATATTAACCGTTTTTGCAAAAAAAATAAGAATTTATGAGTTTGATCATTTATTTCAGCTAGCATCAGATTGTATTGCTTCCGTTCTGGCAGCCTCCATTTCTGAAAATAATTTGTTTTTTATTCAAAAATCTATCATTTAACATACATTTTTTTGAGGACATCGCGACTAACATTTGAAAATGGCTGAAAATATTGTAACAACAAAATTTCCTTTAAATAAAATTCGCAATAACTTCAGAACGGCTAGGTTTACGAAAAAAGTTTATATGTGCTGTTTTATTAAAAATGAATACGTGAAGTCCATTTTTGGTTAAGTTTTATAAGAAAATATGCGATTTAACAAAATTAAAAAAATCTATAAAAATTTTAAAAAAATAAAGAAGTGACCGTTTTAAACTTTTCACCAGATTTTAGGATATAACTGAAATGTTTTTCTAAAAAGGCCTTGGTGAGTTGACAACTTCGAAGGAGGGTGCGACCGACCTTTCGTCCCCACAAGTTCCTACCTCACGCCTCCGCGAGTCATATGATCACAAAAGACTGCCAGCTGAAACATGGAGACGCTGGTTGGCGTAGCCTGGGCAATGTTGTCATTTTGACAGCAGCGAAGTGAGGGGGTGCGACGTGTACCTTAAGTCATACACACCTAGAAATTATGAATTTTTCACGAGACGTAATTCATGTTTGTAAAATGTCGGGGAACGTAAAGAAAGATTTCGTGTAAAATTATGTCTCCTGACACTGACACATACGCAATTCGACAAAAGATGTGTTTGATTGAATTTATTTTCTCATCTCTTTCAACTCATTCTTGCGTGCTAAAGGACGCTTGCATGTGTCGGTCTCAAGGGACAGAAATTTACATCACATTTTGGTAGTGTGTATGGTATATTTTCCATTCTCAATTTATTAATAATTTCAGCACGCATTAGAATCATCGGCATCGAAAGCTCTCAATTAATAACTGTGAAAGTGCATTTGGAACACTGAGTTGAGAGCAGGCAATAAGCAACTTGTGAAAGCAATAAGCTTGAAATGCTATATATAATAACGCTTTAGAATCATATTTGCATTCCAAAACCATGTAAGAGCCTGGAGCAACATGACTGGCATCAAAGGCTCAATTTGTTTTTCAGCATTTCAGCATAACATTTAATTTAAAATTGCACTTCTAAACTTCAACTACTTTATTCATAAAAGACTGGCATGCGCTTATAAGTAGTATAGAATTATATTTTAATATTGTGTTAAGTGGTATTATGACTAGATAAGCCATTTATTTCAGAAAAAATAACACTGGGCTCTTCGATCACTCCAATTGCTAAATTTGAAATGTTACAGAACAGTATAATGAAAAAAATTACAAAAGGTCTTATCTCTCATCGAAATTATTTTTTTATATTTGGAATGATCTTTTCTGTTTTCAGCTTTTCCAGGACTAGTAGGATATTTATTCAAATCTAATTATATTTTTTTCAGTAACAATCCAGTGGATGTCAGATATATTTTGTACATGCGCATATTATGTTCTCGTATTGACTTACTGTAGCCGCTTTTTACACGGCCAACTAATTTAATTTGTGTCTTAAAATTCCATGCATTAATAGCATTTTTGTCTTCTATGATATCTTGGTTTTTTATGTGAGGAAAGTAAGACCTTGTAAAAAACGAGCAAAGTATATGTATTTCAGTTTTGATTCCTTTCAAATTGGATCAGCTTAAAAAAGCACATGAGTCCTATAGGTAAAAGAGGTGTAGGCGGGGTTGGAAATTTTTTTTTTTTGTATATATATGAAACAATAGAGACTTTGTTTTTTTTTTTTTTGTTTTTTTTTTTTTATAAAACTATTTTTTTTGGAAAGAAGAAAAATTGTGTATTTTCTTTTTTTTTTATTATTTAAATGAAAATTAATTGTAGCCGTGAAATTTCGTACAATTTGAATCTTAATTTTTTTTTAAAATCATCATTTATGCTAAAGATTTCCACTGCTCCTATAACAACTATATAACTGGGATTGGGGGGTAGCCTAAGGCAGTCGAAGATTGACTGGACAAGGGTTCGTAAAGTCGCCAGTTCCTTGTCATGTGAAGACACGCGGCCTTCCTGCCGTGGTCTTCCGAAGGTCCTCATCGTGATCGACTGGCCCTGCTACAACAAGCCATCACGTAGTCTATTCTCTCGGGGCAACCTGCTGAGGATAGTCCTGCAGACATAGGTAATCCTTGCACTGATGGTGGGTATTTATCACATCACATCACATCACATATTTCTCGAGGCATCCTTCTCTTGACGGCTATTGCGGTATCATCTGCGATCAGGAAAAAAACGTAACCATCAACAAGGGGAGGAATGACAGAAGTGTAGATGTTATACAGCAGCTGCTGAGATCCTGCTGAGATCGAAAACCTGTCTGAAAGACAACCGTTCAACGATACTCTAAACGACCTTTGCTGGAGGTAATTGCGGGTGATTTTCACAAAGTTTGGTGGGAAGTTGAAGTAACAAAGCTTGTATACAAGCCCGTGCCAGACATTGTCAAACGCCTTTTCGTCGTCTAACAAAGCCATGGATATAGCTTCGTTACTTTGGATGTTGTTCATCACCCGAACTAGCTGATGAGTGGTGGAATGCCCCTTCCTGAACCCAAACTGTTCCGGCAGAAGAACGTTATTTTCGTCGACACACTTAAGCAAACGATTAAGAATGAGCTTCTCGGACAACTTGCTCAGCGCTGAAAGGAGGCTTATTGGTCTGTAGCTTGAAGGAGATGTTAGATCCTTCCCGGGTTTGTGGATCGGAATGATTTTGGCTTCTTTCCAGATGCTTTCCAACAGTGCAGTTCCAAGCATCTGTTGAAGATAGCAGTAAATAGCGAGTGGGTTTTGGTGTTAGGCTTTTAAAAGATCAAATTAAAGATCCCGTCAAACCCGGGAGCCTTCATGTTTTAAGTGTGCTTCAACGCTGAGAAAACCTGTTCGGTAGTAATCCTATCATCCGGGGGAATGGCATAAGAGGAGACATCTAAATTATTGACGCATTGCGCAATCTGACCTTCAAGCGGACTTGGAATGTTTGAGCAACAAATGCGATGCGGCAATATGATTGCCGGTCGCATTTGCTTTCTCCGCTGGGGCTAGCAGAATCAAATCGACAACCTTCAGAGGAGGAACGGGTTTGGGATGCGTCTTTAGGACTTTGGCTACCTTCCAGAATGGTCTCGAGCGATCATCTAAATTTTGGATGACACGTCCGAAACTCTCGTTTCGGAGCAAGTCCAATCTGGAAGCAATCTGCCGGTTCAGATCTGCCACTTTTCGTTTCCTATCCAGATCACCTGTCCTCTGACGTCTACGAGCATTTCGTAAGCGGATCAAAAGTTGGGTGTGGGAATCAATGGAAACAAACTTACCTCTCACGGGAACTTGTCGGACGCACGGTTATGGCTTGTTGCAACCCCTCTAGCGCACGGTTGATATCATCGATGGAGTCGAGCGGTGGATTTTCGTCGATGACCCGGTCCACAATTAGGCCGAACTGTAGCCAGTTCACATGGTGGTAATCTTTTCGTTGGTAGGTTGGAGCATTAGTCAATATAGCTGTCTATATACTGTGATAATTTGACAGCTCCATCAGTTTGTTTACGGCAGCTATGGCGAGAACAGTGAAACAACTTCGATCTATGGTTTGTTCGTACTACCTGCTCCATCCCGGCCTAAAACAGTCGACCATCGTGGCCCACTTCGTATCGGCCGGATACGATCGCGGAAACATCTACAAGATGCTGGCACTTCTGGAGTAGGCAGAGTCCATCCAACGGAAGCCTGGTTCCAGCCGTCCGACCATTTCAAGCGACTGGAGGATTCAACAGTAGTGAAACTATCATATATTTTGTTGATTTTTTCGCTGCCACGTCGTAGGAGTTTTTTGTAAAGGCACTCACATAAGGTGTGATACTGGCGGAATATGCTGCAATTTGCTTTCAGGTTCATTACTTTCAAGTGCACATTTTATTTCTGTGGAAACTTATGTTGTTATTTCTTCGTTCATTATATGGGATGATTAACAAAAATACCTGGTTTTCTTATGGTACACACTTAAAAATTATTTTTGATTTTACACGAGACGTAAATGATCTTTGTTAAAAGTCGGTGAACGTAAACAAAGATATCGTGCATGTTATGTTGTTGTGTTTCCTGAAGCTGATGCAAACGAAAGTCGACTAAAGGTGTGTTTGATTAAATTTATTTTATCATATCTTTGAACTCATTCGTATGTGCCAAAGGACGCTTGCATGTGTCGGTTTCAGGGCACCGAATGACATTTTGGTAGTGTGTATATTAACTGAATGTTAGTGCACCTTGCACCATTATCAAAAAGGGTGAATGTTTTGATCAGGGTAAATATCTGACTTTTTTAAATGAAGCACATAATCACAGAAAAGTGTTACTTAAGACTGACGAAGACAACTATGTATATTAGAAATATGACGCGGAGAGCTCGCTAAGGAAAAACCTTTGAAAACAGTAAAATGGACCTTTTTATGTGGTTTATACTAGTAGCAGGGTTCACGTTAGGGTAATCATAGGATCAGTGTTTTCATGTTGACCTCCTTGTACCGTTTATTCTTCTTTCATTTCATGTTTGCTTCTTGTTTAATGCAAAGTATTTACAAACACGGCAAATCAACGCAGCCGTGCTGTAATTCGTTGTTAGTGAGTGGTTGGACTGCAAGGCGATGAGTTTAATAAGAAACAGGATACCTGTTCAAAACATATCAAATAAAAAAATTATATTCAAACTTTAATACAATTCTCAAGCTGGAGAGTTTGCTAGAATTCTAAAATCTGACAGCAATCTAATCTTTTTTTTTTTACTCCTATTTGAAGAATGCACCATGTAACTGGGGTAATAACTGGGGTGTAATTTGTCACTAAAATTGCACTTCATGCATTCTCACCTGGACAAAGTCAAATGGAACCCAACAATGTTAGCGGACTACTGCTGTTTGAATATTGGAGAGTATGGGCTGTTTAGTGGAATACCTGTAACTATAAAATGAGAAGAAAGATTAGTAATTTCCATTTCATTCCAACTTCTTTTAAGGTGTGGTTAGAATTTGAACACAGACTATTGCGCATATTTTGGATGTACATTAACAAAATAGGATTCTGTTTTAACTACAGTGTTCGACTTTATGTGAACTTTAGAGGGAAAATACAAAAAAAAAAATTAATCATCTTGATTTCGAGGAAATTTGCCAACTTTTCCATCAACCGGCACACATAATTCTCATCCCTCGTTTTGGAAATCTTATTCCACTTGATTCATTGATGCTTTTGACGACACTGCCATTCACCTTCAGCTTCCTCTTCATAATAGCCCAAAATCTCTCTATCGGTCTGAGCTGGGGACAGTTTGGTGGGTTGAGTTCTTTCGGTATAAACTGAATCCCGTTAGTTTCATTTTTAGGAAGGATTCCTTGGCGAGAAAGGATATGTATATTTTCTTTAACATGAGATAAATTTTAAGATGAATGAGTCGTTGGGAGTGGCGTAGCTAAGCAAGTAAATGCACTCCTTTGTTGACTGCTTTTCTGGGCTGGAACACAGGCGTGTCCTACTTTTATCAAGGCTCCAATGCCTACCAGAGTAAAGCCTAATATTATAAAGATAGCAATTCGAACATTTATCTTGATATCAACATCACATAGAAATCAAAATTTGATTTCACTATACAAATGTAAAATGTAATATCAAATTTAGTTTTCATCTTGCTGTAATCTTATTTTCACTTTTATTTGAGAAAAATAGTTTTGTTTTGTTTAACATATGATCGCAAGCTGAACCAGAAGGTGTTGAGAACCGTCAGAGCAAACCCTGGACTATCAGACAATGAAATCGCACAAAAATACGCTGCTGCTCGCAGTACCGGTCGAAGAATGCGTTTGCGAGCAGGATATCGTTCTTATCGAGCCAGTATGCAACCAAACAGAACGTTGAAGCAAAGTTTCGTCACCAAAACTCCAGCTCGAAAAGTGTACCAACAGGTTTTGACGAAGTACCAAGGATGCCTGCTCATCGACGATGAAACCTACGTCAAAATAGATTTCGGACAGCTTCCTGTCCAAAAATATGGCGACGGCACGAGCAGACGTTCCGGCAAAGTTTAAGTTTGCTTTTATGGACAAATTTGCCAAAAAAAACTGATGATTTGGCAAGGGATATGCAGCTGCGTAGCAAAGATCAAAGTGTTCGTGACGAATAAGACGATGGACTCGAAGCTGTACAAGGAAGAGTGCCTCAAAAATCGCGTACTACCTTTCAGTAAAGCCCATAAAGGTCCCGTGAAATTTTGGCCTGGTTTGGCGAGTTGCCACTACAGCCGGGAAGTCATCCAGTACCACGATAGTAACGTAGATTTCATCGATAAACACATAAATCCACCCAACTGCCCGCAGTTCTGGCCCATCGAGAGATGATTGGCAATAATGAAGCGGAAGCTTAAGAAGAGTGGAAAACAACTCGGGACGCGACGCAGATGACCAAAAGGTGGAACAAATGTGCCAAGGAAGTTGACTCTGGAGGTGTGCAGCGTTTGATGGGAGGAATAAAGAAGAAATTTTCATTAGAAACGAAGAGAAATGATTTGTATTGATATTTTTTTCTTAACTAACATTAAATTACCTTTGCTTTGATGTATTAAACTTATTTGTAAGTCAATCCGTTTTTTTTTATATATATATCTTTATTATAGTGGCTTTCAGCCTCCTGGGCTGGTTCGCCATATAAGTCAATCCGTTACCGAGATACAGATGATTTTATTATTCCGGATTCTAAATGGACATAGCTTTATTGTGCCACGCGAACATAAATGATTAAATTAGAGTAATTTTCCACTTTGTCGTGGATTTATTGGTGTTTACAAGCAGTTTAGAAGTCTATATAGAGTCACCTCATAGCGGGTAATTTTGATTATTGACAGTGTGGAGTATGGAGAGAGAAAAAAGAAAACCAGTGCAATGTGGAAAACGGCCATTTGCTGGTCAGAAGTAAAGAACGAAGCTAACGTGCATGCGCGCGTGAGTGGCTGGCATATCATTTCAGATGCACTCAACACGTGGTGTACAGATGGAGAGCTGTGATTTTTTTTTCTTATGTTGCACAATTAATGCGATTCTACAATTGTTTTATGCCTGTAATTTTCATTGTATTGCATTTGTGCGCGAAGTACTAATTGTATTCGGGCTGTTCTATTCGAAAAGGATGATGTGAAACTATTTGCCTAATAGCGGAGTGCTACTTCTGTAGGGACATAAATGCATCTTTTATCATCACAGGGAGGCCGTCCAAATGAAGATTGTAAATCAGCAACAATTTCCGGTGAGATCTATCTGATTATAACTAAATTTTAACGATAATGCTAAATACGTGCCATCCTCAAAACAATAAGATTTGATGATGGAACAAATATGCCAAGTAAGTTGACTCCGGAGGCGTGCAGCGTTTGATGGGAGGAATAAAGAAGAAAGTGCGAATTTTAATTAGAAACGAAGAGAAATGATTTGTACTGATATTTATGCAGGATTTATGTATGTACAGTACCTATATCCATTTGATATTTGTACTGTGTTTATGCGGGGCTTGTTGTAAGTGAAAGTGACCTCGGAATGGACGTGAGAAACTTATTGCTTATCTTGACAGATACGTATATTTCGTCTACAATGGGCAGACTTCTTCAGCGCCGTGTACAAATACTAATTTTTCTTCTCATTTTCTAGGTACTGCTGTATGCTACAACGACAAACACCTTTGGCGAACTATAAAAGGAAAAACGAGACAAAGTTAATTTAAGTGGAAAAATAAAGAGAAAATGTTAACTAACTAACTGACTGATGGATCAATTGACTGACTGACTACCAGCACCAATGGATTCAGGGAGGTCCATTCCTTAAACTCCAAGCTCAACATTCATAGGGCAGCTTCCATATCCAACTTTTCAGAACAGAAACACAAAATTGTCATGACATTGATGGCCTTGTTTTGGAAACACAATCACAATTAAGACTGCACAGCCGAAACAAGACCGTCAATTCTATCATCCCAGTCGAAAAATCATAATTTTCATGAAAGTTGTTAGTTTTGTAAAAAAAACTCCGTTTGACTCATCAATCATACGTGTTAGAAAAAAAAAACTGTGAGTACCAATGGATTCAGGAAGGTCCATTCTATAAAATCCATTCCTGCCATTCAAAGAGTCAAAATGAAATGTGGCTAGCATTTTTCATTAAAATACGTGTTTTTGTGAATTTTAAACTAATTTTTCTCAACAAAAAAAAAATGGACGTTTTACTCCAAATTTGAGCTTATATTTGGACTCAGCGAAGCAAAATCTATAAAGTTCAATAAGAAATGCCGATGGGAGCGAGAACAGTTTCTATTCTAGTGTAATTTTCCGCATCACTGCATCAAGTCGTCCCCGGTCCGATTTTCCAACATCGTCGTTAATGCGTCGAATGAAGTAAGCAAACTTTGAAACGCTAGTACTATCTGAAAATCTTCATCTGAAGCGCGTCCGGAAATATTTATTGTAACTTTGTCGCGTCAGTGGTCTGAGTAAACATAAGATTTTTTTTCGGTGTATGGTTTAGATGTCAGTGGATCCATTCCCTTTCGCGTCGACGTGCATATTGTTTACTTTTAAATTTAAATTTTGAAAATGGCGTCTCACCAGCAGGGCTGCGAAATCTTGTTTTGGACAAGTGGCTAGAAAGTCCTAATCGTTCACAGAAAACAATTACGAATTCGATCGGGGTAACGCAACAAACGGTGTCGAATGTCTTCAGCAAGTTTTCACAAACCAAAACGGTTCAGATGAAGCCAACCAAGCAGTCGAAATAGAGAACACGCAACAAACAAGATGAGAAACAAGTGGTGAAATTAAAGAAGAGGAAGGCCAACATGTCAGCCAGAAATGTTACCATAAAAGTGAATGTAGCTCAGTCAACTGTGCAGGAAATTAAAGTGAGATGTAGACTGGGGTCATTCAGAGCCCAGAGGAAACCTTGCCGAGATGATAAAGGGCTTGAAAAAGTGAAAAGTCGGACCCCAAAGCTATATGATTTAAGTTGCCTCGTACAGGACGATGAAACAAACACAGAAAATATAATGAATTTTAACAGGCGCATATTAATTTCCACTCGTTTGATTCCAAGCTAAAGGAAGCGTTAACAACGAAAATGTTTGCTATCTTACATGCGCCATACAACAATGTATGCAATCTTCCATACAACAGACTATATTTAGGCGTTATCTGGCTTAAATTTACATGAAATATCCCAATATTTTTTGCCAAATCTAGCATTCCCTTTATGTGCATTGTAGGGTTCAGGAATGGTTCGGATCACTATTAGAGAACTCGGGAATCGGTTTAATTACAGTTTTTATTGCACATTAATTCACCGTCCAAATTACACACCCGCACGGTCTGCACGCTCTCCGTCTTTGAAAAGTACACAGTATATTTGTTGTCTCGACGAGGGGTCCGACCCTACAACCCACCTTTAACTTTAAACTAATACGGCAGAAAATCCTGGAATCTAACAGGCTCTCTACGTTCACGGCGCGTCTGGTGCCTTGGAATATGCCGCTCTTTGTTCCCAACCCCCTCGACTAACGGTTCAGGTAAATCTTGGACATCCACTGGTTCCTCTGTATCCTGCTGTTGGTTTGACACTTCTTCGCTTGGTGATCGTGGGTTTGGCTTCTTCTCAGTCACTAAAGAATCTTCTGGCAGTTTCTTGAGATGCGCTATATTGCGACGGCATTCTTTGCCAGTGCTTATCGAACGCAATGTCGCATCAGCTCCTTTCAGTCGAATAACCGTATGCTCTTCTGGCGAATAATTAGTACTGAGTTTGGAATCCTTCCGAAATCTCTTAATTACCACTTTCGTACCAATCTCAATATCACTTTGCTGGGCACGTCGTTTTCTATCTGCGTAGTCTCTACCCTTCTCCTTTTGCAAACGGTCGTGATCCCTAGTCTCTTCATCGATGTGAACGTCACGAGGTACTTGCGGAAGTTTGCTGCGCATTCGCCTTCCAAACATCAAATCAAACGGAGATCGTCCAGTGGTGGGATGAGGAGTGGAGTGATAAGATAAGATGTACTGATCAAGAGCTCTTCTCCAATCTTGACCAACTTCCTGGGCAATTTTCAACCGTTTCAAGATTGATCGGTTCTGCCTCTCCACCTCCCCATTTTGCTGTGGCCAATACGGTATAGTGTTGACCAACCTAACACCAATTTCTTCACAGAAACTTTGGAGTTCTTCGCAATTCAGTTGTGGTCCATTATCAGCACGCAATGTTATTGGTACACCGTATCGGCAGAACATCTTGGAAAGCTGTAAATGGTATCTTTAGCAGTAGTGTGAGTCATTTCGCAGACCTCAATGAAACGGCTATAATAATCTACGGCAACAAAAAGTGTTTGACCTTCAGGCAGTGGACCCAAAAAGTCCACAGCAATGTCTTCCCAAGGTCCGTACGGTAAGTCCTTCCGAATCATCGGCTGCGGTGGATCGGGTGCCGACACCAGAATGCATGATCGGCAGCTTTTGACAACATGCTCTACATCACTGTCCATTTTAGGCCACCACACTGCACTACGCAAATGAGCTTTCATCATGCGCATTCCAATGTGCCCTTCGTGAGCAACACGCAGCACACGATTACGTAGAGTCGATGGTATTACTATCCTGTCTGATCTTAATAGCACGTCATCACACCTGCACAGTTCGTTCGCCACTATGCGAAAAGATAATGGCAATTCGTCAGGTTTGTCCTGTTCAAGATATTCGAGAACCTCTCGTATTTCTGGGTCTAGTTGGGAGGCCTTTACGATCTCTGTCCAATTCAGGGCCGCCGTTGTAGCTGCATGCATAGCAACATGCTGGATTGTTAGTTCCTCCGAAGGATCAAACGGAACTGCGGTAAGTGTTCCAAGTCGTGATAAAACATCTGCAGTGTTTTTCTCGCCAGGTATGTAAAGAACCTTGTAATCGAACGATTGTATTCTAAGCACCCATCGTTCAATTCTAGCGCATGGTCTTGATCGAGTAGTGAAGAGATACTGTAAAGCCTTACAGTCCGTCAGTATGTCAAACTCATTCCCGTAGAGATAGGTGTAAAATCGCTCAACGGCCCATACTATTGCCAGCGCCTCCTTCTCGGTTTGGCAATACTTCTTCTCCGTTTCTGTGAGCGATTTAGAAGCACCACTTACGATTCTACTACGTCCCGATTCATCAGTCTGCAGGAGCAGCGCTCCTAGTCCGGTTGGGCTGGCGTCAGTCATAACCGCGGTACGATCTTCGATTTTGAAAAATCCTAACGATTTGCCATTGCGGTTTTGCCATTGCGGTTTTGATTTGCTCAAAAGATCGTTCGTGATCATCGTTCCAAATAAAAGTACAACCTGTCCTGGTAAGTGCCCGCAACGGTTCATCGAGAATCGCCAAATTGGGGATAAATTTGCTTAAATAGTTGGCAAGGCCTAAAAAGCTTCTAACCTCAGACTCATTTACAGGTCGACGAAAAGAAAGGATAGCCTCAATTTTTGTATTCGATGGAACATTGCCGCCCGCAGAAATCTGATGACCAATGAATTCAATCTTCTGCGCGCGAAATACGCACTTTCCCCAGTTTAGTAGAACTGACCTGTTTTTGAAACGTTTAAGTACTTCACTCAATCGCTTATCGTGCTCCTCCAAATCTTTTCCCTCAACTACTACGTCATCCAGGTACCAATGTGTACCTTTACACCCAATGAGTACCTGGTCCATGACCTTTTGAAATATCTCGGGTGCAGTGACTAAACCAAAAGGAAGTCGCTTAAAACGAAAAAGTCCTTTGTTCGTAATGAACGTTGTAACATCCCTTGATTCTGGAGCTAATTCAACCTAACAAAAACACATAATGTCTAGTTGACAAACCGTTTGAGTTGTTTATTATGAATCATTATCAAAGTACCTGCAAAAACGCGTCCTTAATATCGAGCTTACTCCAAATTGTGCCTTTTCCCAGCCTGGCCAGATACTCGTCGACAACGGGAATAGGATGACGTTCCCGCAGAACAGCCTGGTTTACACGTCGAAGATCTAGGCAAATTCTCGGTTCTCCATCTTTCTTCCCGACCACAACCAAAGGGGAAACCCAGGTAGCGGGACCGGTCTTGACTTCAATTATATCCGTCGCTAGCAGTCTCTCCAATTTCTTGTCCACCGCCGCCTCGAGTGGAATCGGAACACGTCTGACAGGTTGGAATACGGGTTTGATATCTGGATCGGTATGGATTTGCACCTGGACATCCTTGATCTTCGGAAACGGTTCAGTTGGCGAAGAAATATGGCTGATGTCTAATCCAACGCGCAGAATCCCCAATTCTTTGGATGTTTCATCTCCCAAAATACTCCGTTGACCACCAGCAACAACGTAGAATTTAGCTTGAACGATTTTCTGTCCAACTTTCACATATGCTGTAAATGATCCTAGAATTGTCAGCGGTTTGTCGTTCGCATAACCTTTCAGAATCCTATCGCTTCCTTTTACGCATTGCTGAACAACAATTTTCTCTTGCTTAAGGTATTCCCACGTGCTGTCAGGGATCAGATTGACATCAGAGCCAGAGTCCACAAGTAAATCGAGTCGAACACCACCTACTTCACACGGAATCACATTACAGTTGTTACCGGCATGGAACGTATAATAAGATTTCGCGGATGAATCAGCAGGAACATCTTCGGGAACGCGAACGGTTTCCTCCACGGTGCGTACCTTCTTTGTTGTCACCGGCTGCTTATTGAACTTGCGTGATCGGCAACATGATTCAAAATGACCCACATTCTTACAAGAGTGGCATACTTTTCCCCTAGCCGGACACGTTTCGCTAGTTGAAATGTGATCACGTCGAGCACAATTGTAGCATTTAACTCCATCCCTTGCAACGAATTTACGCTTGGCTCCAGTCGATGGCTGATAACTCTTCTTAGGAAATGAAACTTGTTCTCTGCCAACCCTGAAAGCCTGCTGTTCCGGTTCCACCGATTTATGTCTTCCTCCAAACCCTTTCACTTGATGGTCAATCCCTTCTAAAGTGATGCCCAAAGACTCAATTTCCGCCAGCGACCTATCCTGCTGCAATATGCTCCGCCGAAGTTCTTGAGATTGGCACCCCTCAATGACCGTGTCGATCAGGAAAATCTCCGTCAATACATCCTTCACATCTCCTGGGTACTTGTCAAATCCACAGTCGGACACCTGTTGCCGCAAGCGCAGAATGAAGTCAGCGAAACGTTCCCCTTCTTTCTGTTTAATCTGACGTAATTTGTAGCGTTCTAGACAATCCTGGCGATATGGCTGAAAGAACGCATCCAGAGCATTTATCGCCACATCGTACCACTGTTTTTCAAGTGACACTAACGGGAAGTTCTCTCGGTCTGGTAGGTTCTGGAACACATGTTGAAGTTGCGGACCACCCAAGTGCAACAGCTTTGCCCTTCGTTGTTTTTGATCGTAAATTCCGTATGCATCGAAGTAGCACTCCAATGCACCCTTCCACGATTTCCATTCTTTGAACAATTTCTGCTTCTCGATCTCAACACAGCGAAATTGCGGGAGTGGACGAGCGTCTTCCATCTGAAATAAACCGTAAACACAATCCCAAACTAAAAATAAAACAACCTTCCGTCGATGATTTATTTATTGCAAACACAAGCACCCGGTAGCTGTTTCTGCTACCCTCCTGTATAAAACAAGTACGCACAATTTTCATTCATTATCACATTGCACTTCTATGCACCCGTGAATGATCATTCACCTCCTGTTCCACGAACAGGTACGACCCAGTACCCGGAAGAAAAACATTGCCTTTCTCCCCTCTTGTTCTACCAACAAGCACGTACGCTGCGGCACACGGGAACAAAAAAAAAAAAATCCAGTTTCCCACCTGTTCCAGCAACAGGTACGTCCGTATACACAATCATACTGCAGCATTGCCGATAAATATTGAAAGTAAATACACCCCGAATAGATCCTTTTCGATCACCACTCTCAGCTCTCCATCATCAATCATCATCAGTGACCGTTTGACTCAACTCAGTCCACTAATACAATCAAATCACGTATTGCACACAGCGAGCCGTCGGCTCGGAGGTATCTGTGCAAAATTTCTATCAATGGCCGCTTTTCAGCAAAACTGAAGCCGATTTCCACCTCAGTTTTTCGATCGATTTTGATAAAATATACAATTCTTACCTTCAATCCGCAAGCTCGTCGCCAATTTGTAGGGTTCAGGAATGGTTCGGATCACTATTAGAGAACTCGGGAATCGGTTTAATTACAGTTTTTATTGCACATTAATTCACCGTCCAAATTACACACCCGCACGGTCTGCACGCTCTCCGTCTTTGAAAAGTACACAGTATATTTGTTGTCTCGACGAGGGGTCCGACCCTACATGCATTAAATAGCGCTGAAAATTCAATACTTCTTTTTATCTGTGTACGATAAGGCTGACTTTTTACATATCCCTCGTAATAAATTCTACACTACGAAGGACAGAGCAAACCTAGAGTACAAGGTTAAACAACAGGAGATAGCAAAAATTGAGAAAAAAATATTTCGTTTATAAAGCCGTGCGGTGCATTCAGCAAACCATTTACCTCAACCGGGAATATTGACAGTGAAATCTACATCAAAAAGTGCCTTCAAAAACGCGTATTCCCACTTCAAAAGCAGCATTCTCAAAACACCCTGTTTTGGAACGATCTAGCATCTTGCCGTTACTCAATAGTGGCAAAGAAATGGTACAAGGAAAATAATGTTATTGTGACCTTGATCCTTCAAACTGTCCAAAGCTCTGACCGATCGAGAAATTTTGGACAATAATGAAGGCTGATCGTCGGAAAATGGGACTAGAGTCAAAATCGTTTCGAAACTTCAAGCAGAAGAAGAAAATAGCCTACAAAACCAGAGAAAAGAAGCTTGTCCAAACCTTGATGGCGGGGGCCAATTCAAACGTTCGGAAGTTTGGGCGTGAGGGTGAAATTTAAATCTAGTATTGTAAAAGTGTTGAGGAAAATAAATGTTGAGAAAAAGATTTGTTTGGACGTTCGTGTGATAATACAAAATTTATTTCCTGACACGCTTTAGCTTTGTTTCAGCATTGGCCAGCTTCTCGAACGAATCCTCAAACTCCAGCAGGTGCTTATCGATTTTTTCACCATCGTGGTCCACTTTGAATGTAAGCGCATGCTTCTGGTGCTGCCGCTCCAAATTGTCCTACACTGCCTTCGCAGAATTCGGATTCCAGATATGGCTGTGTTGACTTCTTGTCAGTAGCAGACCGATCGTTGCGCGTGCTTCCTGGTCTATCTAGTCCAAGAAGCCAGCACCACCGCACTTCCATAGTTCGTAGCCGTTCCCAGCTTCACTCCCGGCGACACATACTTCTAAAGTCCTATTCGCACTTACTGAAACAAGACTTCCAACTTCTACGAATCTTAATTTTCGTTCGCAAGCTTCGCGAATCCGGTTTTTCCATTTTACTGAGCCGGCAAAATGTTCGACCAGATTCAATAAAATAAATCACACTTTGCTCTTGATCAAACGTGTTCACACAAAACAAAACAGCTAACTTCGCAGGCTTATAACTCGTAACTCATAGCTGATAGGCTTCATAAATGATTTGCTATTTATCTCGTGATTTAATTATCATTATCGACCCTTGAAGCAAAAATATCATGACGAATCTTTTCATTACGACGAGGATTTAGAATACTTTATTTATTTCTATTTGCAATTTGCCATTCGCACACTCAAATACACTCAAAGTCTCTGATGACCCATCAGTGTTTAATTAATTGAAATTCACAACAAACACTTTTGAATTTCTCTACAAACCAAAACGCTGAAATTTCATGGAATGCAAAACGTAAATTGGATTACCTTTGGCCTAAATCTGCCACTCAACGTTAGGACCACAAGGATATTCAAAACATCACCAGCCAAACTGATCGCCCACAAACCACACACTTAATCACATTGGTTACACATGTCAAGCTTACATGCTTCCTTTGAAACCAATTAGCCGTAGAAAACCGAAGCGTAAATATTTAAATTCAATCACACTGTAAACACTTAACCACATGGCATCTCGGTACGAACAATCGTTCCAACCCCAAGTCTGGAAAAAGGACCTCTCCAAATTGTTGTTTCCATTTTACACCTACATTTGCCACCCAGCTTCCTCGTCTCCACTCGAAGATCATCGGCATGAGCACCATCGATGAAATGCTGCCACACACCCATCAACCTTTTCCTGCCATGTCCTCACTCCCCGTAGGTCAGTTTCCTTCACAGTCATGCTAATGGCAACCGGAAATGAAAACGGAAAGCTCGAATAGAAAATCACTTGACGCTTTCTTGTTGTCGGACAGAAAATTTCCTGATACCCTTTTCCTTTTAGCTGCTGCTACTGCTGATCTTTTGGAACGAGACGAACTTCGTTCAGACGATTCGAAAGATTTTACTATCAATTTCAGAAATAATGTCAAATTTAATCCAAAGAAAATAACCCCCTGCAATCGACGAGGACAGAACCAAGCGTACCTTCATTGCGAGAGGGTATGGACTAAATTGAGGAGAACAAAAAAGAAAATAATGGAATGAATAATAGAAAAGTAGGAAAATTGCGATTTGAGATCGACATTTCCTTGGCGAATCGTTCGTTCCTTGCCCTGGCCAAGAAAAGCTGGAAAGGCGCACCGTTTGCTCGTTGTGACCCGTCAGTGGAGCAGGAAGTTTGAATGTGAGGAAAATCAACTCGGAAATAGGCCATCACGTGAAATGTGTTAAACTGAACGGCACCAGAGACGTGCTCATACCGTTTCCGAACGGAAAGCAACAAGAAGAGCATTGTGGAGAATTTTATTTCCTGCCTTGGCCCGGTTGGCTTTTCGGTTCCTTTTATCCTAAGATTTTTTCACATTGGACGATGCTCGTTGGATGCCTCGAAGCTACGTAGCAGCTCGTTACTTTCTATTTCAATCTCGTGTGTCTCTCGTCTCTCGCAGATGCCGAAAGGTCTTTCAGTCTTCAAAAGGCCAACTCAACGAAAATGACGGCAGGCTCAATTGTGTTCCATCGTTGGGCGGGAAAATAAGGTACTTTTCCATCTCGGTGTAATTTTTCCACTTTTCCCTGCGCCTGGGTTCGTTGAGCAGCTTTTCCCGAAATGACGAATATATTCTGCCACTTTACCACATTGAACAAAAAAAAAGAGAGATGAAAAGTACAAAGGAACGGAGCAAAATGAGACGAACATTGTTTGATAACGAACAGATTACAAACAGCTTCTCGCATATCGGATTCGTCGTCGCAGCCAGTTGAGCCTCTCATTGTTCACAAGTGGTCCAACTCTGAAATGGTTGATCCTTTTCAATTTTCTGGAGCTCCCTGGCAATGAAATTGGTTGTTAAGGCTTTCGGGGTTTATTTTTTTTTCCTATCAGAGAAAGTGAATGAAGTTTGTGGAACGAAGAAGGCTGGTAAATTACATTTTTCTGGCATTGAGTAGGTTCGAAGAAATTTATGAAAGCGTCCTTTTAAAATCAAGATTCCAAAATTCTCTGTGATCTGAGTCTTGGCAAATTTATGATTCTTACATCGTACCTTACCAAAATTGAAAATTCATATTGTTGACAACAACATTTGATTCCGTTAAGAAATGAACAACTCAAGTTGCCCTGTAAACACAGTAGCGGATCCATTTTTACACGCACATAACTTTCATTTTCCAAAAGCGTTGATTCCAAAAACAGGTTCCGTTTTCTCTAAAGTTGTGCCATATGATATAAAGTGAAACCCTGCTAATCGTGCCCCGATGAAACATACCTCCCTTTTCCGGAGGCAGTCATTTCAGGTTCAGCACGGCCAATCAAATCCAACTCGAAACGTCTCAATCAGTGCCCGCCCGGCCATGCGACCATGCGTGTTTCATATCAAAGGACAATTTGTCTCAATAATCACTATCTATTTTATGGTTCGATCAATTCCGTCTTCCATGCTCGGATACGGTACAAAACTAGGTGTCAGCTTTACGGCGAGATTGTGACAGCCGCACCACCACCACGGTTCAGTGACATCTCCCCTTGGGGTGATGACTCGGATCGGAGATGAAAAAAAAAAACTGCCGACAATATAACCACACAGACACGAAGCCGAAGCAGTATTAAGAGATAATGTTTCTATGCTAATTTTATTAATGCCATATTAACCTATATGTATTTCTACATCACGCTACAAAGCGCTTCGCCCGGTGTGAGTGGAATTGGGCGGGATTCGATTGATTGAGCGCGCCGGTTGGAGTTTCGGTTTCTCAAGCCGATCAAGCCGATGATGACAAAAAGCGACTGAAATGGTCGATTTTCTTACCCGACTTTCTTCAGGATTAGACGACAGAGGTGATAAGGAACCCTAATGCACTTTCATGGTGACGATTTGTTTGGAAACGGCTTAAGGTTAGAGCTTTCAAAGCGATTTTCACGGTTTGGTATTATGACAACTCAATTTGATGGTTCGTGCTTTTGAACAGGTTTCCTCATGTTAGCTAATCGCGATCTACCTAAAAAAATAAGAGTTGTCGTTTAGCAGCATTGTTGATGGAATTAACCATCATTCAGGGTAGTATACTTTACTAATAAGATTTTTTTATTACTTTTGACGTACGTGAACGGATACAAAGGTTCGAAGATGTTTATTTATTTAATACAGTATGGTTGCAACGTACTTATCTTGCTCTCTGAAATGACTAAGTTGGCCATGACGAGAGTGAGCACACAATGAGATGGTATCCAAGGATGCCACATAGTTTTTCAAAATGTCTGTACAGTAAATGTCTATATTTGTCTGTACTGATGATTTTAACAAAAATGTGCTTGAAAAATTAAGTATTAAGTCGAACATTTGCCAATACTCACTACCACGTGGCGAGCACCATCCGTTTTATCAGACTGGTAGTGAACTTTTTGAAAGTGTGTGAGATTTTAAGAAGTAAATCAAATATTTTCGAAAGGAAGAAACCATGGATACTGAAACATGAACAAGAAGGTTCGTATTACTTTTGTCCTCGTTGAATTCATTAACCTGAATAAGTGATTGTTTTAAAGAGTTATTATAATGATTTAAACTTAAGGGGTAACTGAAGAGAACTAGAAGGCGGGTGTACCTGCCCAGCAAGCAGTGGTCACCCATCTGCGGCTTAATTCCTGAAAGGGACTACAGGGACCGTGGGTTTGGTAGATGTCGCAACTTTGAGCATCAAATAATACCTTCAATAAGTTACCTGCCTACCCCCTTCCAAACAATAATGTGACACATTAACCTCGAGCTAGCCACGAGTAATTGGCACCCCATTTTACTAAAATTGAAAAATTATACATTGTAATTAACAATATTGAATATCAGCTCCGTAAAGTGTTACACACGCCTGAGCCTAACAAATAAACGAACGAATTGAAAAAAAAAACAGAAGGAGGGGGGAGTATTTTGAATTCACAGCCAGCTACAGGATGCTACAGGAAAGTCTCTTTAATTTTAATAGTTCTTTTCAAATTTAGACAAAGGTTGTGTAGGTTCTTCAAATTTTGTTGCATCCTTCTTAAATTCAAAGAAGTGTTGAAGTACTAGAATGACATAATATAATTTCGTCTTAAAACAATTAATTTCACTTCTCTAAACGGTGTTTTGAACTACTTAACTATTTTGAAAACTTTTGACTTATCTCCGATAATCTGAAGTTGAAAAATTTGTCAAAACTGTTTGTTACTAAGTTACTGTTCGTCTCACGATTATCTTTTGAACCTTAAAATTAATGTGAATATGAATAAAAGATTTGGCGTTTGATGACAAGAAATATCGTTAAATATCAGTAATGATTCTGTTATTTCATTTCATGAAAATGCCATCATTCTTTCATACTTATGTAGCTTCAAGTTTAATCAATTTAAATTCTAATGTATTTTTATTATATTCTTACACCTGTTATACGACGAAATTTTTCAGAAGCAGATAATTGCCCATCAACATGAGAGGCTCTAGGAGTGGACAGTAATTTATTGCTAGAACTAGGAGAAATGAAGAGAAGGTATTGATAGTTCCGTTTAGCGTAATGGCAGGCTTTGAAAATTGAAAGATACAAATTGGAAACGAGCGGAGGGCATATGAAGGTAGTATACCTTTTAAACATTTCGCTAGTTTTTTTAAAATGTTGGCCGAAGTTTCATTGAGATACTCAATTCGCTATGTAACTAGAACTCATCAAGAATTTTTTAACAATTAGATTCTTTTTCACATTTACAACAAACTCCTTGATTAACTTGATTAGGAAAATAAAATATCAAATATTTTGAATCATATACAAACATTGTGAAAAGTAAAACAGTTCTTAAAGATTCTATTAGGTCTTTGAAGTTTTAAGTAAATTCCTCCACATTAAAATTTATTTCAGAGGTTTTGAACACTAAATACTAAATACTAAATCATAACATCGAACATTAATAAGCTCAATAATCTTGACTTTAAACCAAACTTAAATGTAAAAATAACAGATTGCAAAATTGATTCATCTTGCATCAATACTCGCAATGATATCTTTAAAACGAACAAACCAGAACTGGAGTTTTCTAAAAATATTTTCTGGGTAACAGAGAACGTGTCAACTTATCAGGTACCTACGAATAGATGTTCTAGGGTGAAGGTTAAAAGACTTTTTGCTAATTTTTAAAGCATTAAAAAGATTGACTCTACTTCATTCTGTTTGAGGGTTTAAGGAGCTTCAAAACAAGTTTAAAACATTTGAGAAGTGATTTGATGTTTAGCTTTTTTTAATTCTATTTTATTATTTCAAAAAGTTTATCAATTTTGAAATAAAAACTTGAACCGCAATCGCATCATGCTTAAGAACCTCGGAAATGACAATAAAGCTCAAAATTTTTAGCGATTTATACTGAATAATAAAGGTCAAACGGATGAATTGCTGCCTGATCGTTATTCCAATAACTGCTTTGCGCAGCATCTTGAAGCACAAATGAATAATTTTCAGAAAAGTCACATACTACTACATCGTCTCCGTTTTTCAAGGTAGATTTTGTTTGCCTTACAAATTAAGACTGTTGAAGTTTTATAAAATTGTGGGTTACCAACTTTTCCAACTTAGTACAAAAGTGTGAAACCGAATTCTTCAACCTGTTGAATAAGCAATCCAAGATGGCAACGATCTGTTCAAATCCATTGCTCGAAAGTTATATCAGATAAGTTACGTTCCTCTAATTCTGTCAAAAAAAAAATCTTTCAAAATCTGTACGAGTTGGAAAACGATCGCATTCGCGGAGATGACAAAGTTTTGATCTAGTTTTTGTGTTGCATAATATTTTATCCATGTATGTTTGAGTCAGTATCTAACGAATATTTTTTTCGGGGCATGTATTACACTAGTTGACAAAATAAATCAAACGTGATGAACTTTATAATTCGACTAATGTTTCTTATGTGAAATTTTATGCAGAATTCAAAAATGCCATCAAAAAAAATTAAAGTAGAACAGTTTTAGAGATATGGATAGAAGTTGATTTTTTAATAAATGAACAAAAACACATTTCCTTAAAATGAAACGCGTGTGATCCAATTTCAAATATATCATCAAATGAAACAAAATTAAATTTAACACCGATCTTTTCAAGATTGCAAGATTCTAGGAGTAATAGTTTCGACGCTATTTATAACTATATATAATTTTTGCGATTTTTTTTTTATATGTGTAAAAAAAATGTGCTAAGCATATGATTAATACCAAAATAACGTCAACAAAAAAGTATTCTGCATATGAAGCTTAAAGCCCAAAAAAACGAAGAAAATAAGGGCTCAATGGTGAAAATTGGTTGAAAAATAAGGAAGTTGTGTTGGTTTTTGGAAAAGTGCAGAAAGGCGGGGAAAAACTGAAATTCGTAAGAAATACGCCCATCTCTCTCTCTCTCTCTCACACACATACACACTCACACACACTCTCTCTCTCACACACACACACACACACACACACACACACACACACACACACACACACACACACACACACACACACACACACACACACCGTTTTTGTGTCATCCATGAGCACTATAGGCACATTTCTTCTAAATAAGTTTATTTAAACTTAAAAATGATTCAAACTTGAGCTTCGTCGTTTATGTGTCGTTTTGGTTTCTCTAAGTAGAAACCAACAGTAGTCACCCAGCATTGATTCGTCCCAAAAGCCTTGATATCGTCGTTCTATTTGCTTCATTTGTTGGTGAAATCGTTCACCGTGCTCATCACTTTCGTCGCCAAAATTCGGTGGGAAGAAATCCGAATGTGAGTGGAGGAAATGGATTTTCAATGACATGTTCACACTTATAGTCATGAAGAGCAAGGAGTTATAAACTATGTACATGAAACATGGTTAACTTGATAAGTATTTTTAGATTTAATATTACCTAGTTTCTTATAGTTTTCCAGCAAATTCTCTATAACTTCAACATGATCCGCACTTTTAGTGTTTCCTAGAAAATTCGTAACAACCAGTCGAAATGATTTCCACGCTTCTTGCTCATCAGGAGCCAAAACTGCGAAGAAATGTTTGTCCTCAATCATTTTTTTTTATTTGAGGACCCACGAAAACACCTTCCTTAATCTTTGCCTTTCGATATGTTTGGGAATACTGATTTCAGATATTCAAATGCAGGTCCATTCTTTTTCAACACTTTAACAAAATTCTTGAAGAGTCCAAGTTTTATATGCAACGGTGGGAGAATAATTTGATCTTTATCCACGAGAGGAACCCATTTCACGTTTTCTTTCCCAAGAGTCAAACTTGTCCTCTTTGGCCAGTCTTTTTGAACGAAATGCTCCTTACGTGCTCGGCTGTCCCATTTACAGAGAAAGCACATGTGTTTTGTGTTCCCCCGGTTATAGCCCAGTCAACATGACAACAATCTTAAGATCGGAGCAAATCTTCCAAGAGTGTTGCTTATAATTTATCAAATTCAGCAGCAGCGCCATTGATTCATACGATTCCTTCATGTTAACAGCATGAGCCAGCGGTATCGAGGGTTTCCTGTTTCCTTGATGCAGTAAAACAGCCTTCAAACTCAGTTTACTGCTGTCGATAAACAAACGCCATTCACTTGGATTGTGATGCTCCCCAAACTCTTCGAACAAACCATTTACATCTTGGCAAAAACTAGCGTTATTTTGTTTGGAGAAGTATTTAGCGAATTGTTCATCACGATTTCTGTAGTACGAAATTGTCACAGCAGGCTCTAATAAATGTCTTTCTTTTAAGCGTGATGCAAGCAGTTCAGATTTCTGTTTCGACAATTCCAAATCACGTACCAAATCATTGAGTTCTGCTTGGGAAAATAATGATGGTTTTGTTTCAAACGTTAACCAGCTGGGCAGTATCTTCAAATGAAGACTCCCTTTTTCGTTTTGGGCAAATAGGGTACCGGTTTGAATTCGAATGTGGAGTTTTTTTTTCTACAGATTGCACATCAGCATACTGCACCGACTTATGGCGGCCATGTTGTTGAACTTCGGTGAGGCAGAAATAACAATCCGTAGCATGGCAAAATGGTTCATGAGCATGAGCATGATTGACCGCCCGAGGTTGCTACTCCGTTATTGCCAGATAAGCTGTTATTACATAAAGAACCAAAAGATGATGCTTGGGAGTAGCATACATCCTCAATGTGTAAAAACTGGTGAAGGCAATACCGGCGCTGGCCTCGCCCGAGTGCAAGTCAAGTAGGGAATGGGTAGGAATATGTTGACGTGATATTCGCTTTATTGGAAGCCGAGAACACCTCTGCACTCCCACGAGAAATCACTGGGATGTTGGATAAAATGGTTGGGTTTGAAACGGGATCCGTTTTGGTAAACGGTGTGCTGAATTCAACTGACGTCGGCAGCGAATAAGATATTTAACTATGTTCCCGATTTATTCTCTGTAAAGAGATGCACATTAAAGTTATTCAAATTTTGGCACCGATTAAAACCAACAGTAAGGATGCTGTTGGGGCCACTAACAGGTGTGTGTGTGGTTTATTTCGATGGAATACAAGAATATGTTGAAATATCCAATTTGACGACCGATTTAAACCAACAGCAAGGATGCTGTTGGGGCCACTCACAGGTGTGGATTGGTAATGGAAAAAGATCTTATATTACCCAGCAGTAACACATTTACACTACCAAGAATCACCCTCCCTAAAATCCTGAAGCAGATAAAAATAAAAAATTAAAATATCATAGAAGACAAAAATGCTATTAATACAAATTTCCAACTTGAATGCATTTTAAGAGACAATTAAATTAGTTGGCCATGTAACTAGCGACTACAGTAAGTCAATACGAGAACATAATATGCGTATGTACAAAACAGATCTGACATCCACTGGTTTGTTACTGAAAAAATATAATTAGATATGTATTAATATCATACTAGTCCTGAAAAAGCTGAAAACAGAAAATATAATTTCAATGAAAGATATTATTTTATAAGACATGTTGTTAATACATGTCTTTATACTGTTCTAGTTACATTTCTATGATAGTAATTGGAGCGATCGAAGAGCCCAGTGTGATGGTTTCTGAAATAAATGGCTTTATCTAATTATAATACCACAAAACACAATAGTAAAATATAATCCTATACCGCCTATAAGCGCATGCCAGTCTTTTAAGAATATAGTAGTAAATGTTTAGAAGTGCAAATTCAAAGTAAATGTTATGCTGAAATGCTGAAAAAAAAATTCAGCCTTTTATCCATGTCATGTTGCTCCAGGCTCCTGAGATAAATGGTTTTGAAATGCAAAGATGATTCCAAAGCCTGCTGAAATCATTAATTGGAAAATTATATTATATGATTAACAGGTCGCACCCTCTCACTTCGCTATTGTCAAAATGACAACATTGCCCAGGCTACGCCAACCAGCGTCTCCATGTTTCAGCTGGCAGTCTTTTATGATCATATGACTCGTGGAGGCGTGAGGTAGGAACGTGTGAAGACCAGAGGTCGGTTGCACTCTCCTTCGAAGTTGTCAACTCACCATTTGAAGCCCTTCAACATGCTACTGAAGTAAATCGCCATAATGATGTTTATTTAATGAGTGATTGTTTGTTGGGTAAATACCTGTACTTCTTAATAGATGATGACTTTCTGTTCCGACTCGATTGGGATTTGATTTGTGGATTCATCCTCACTGAAAACTCCTGCACCGCCTTATCTTCGCTGGGCTTTCGCTTTGGCACGAACATCTTCTTCAAAACAATTTTTACATAGGTGCAGATCGACGGAAGGCGCGGCGTCGTCTAGATTTCAGAATGGATTTCATGACATCTCGAACGGATGTTTTCACGATTTGCGTGAGGCTTTCTTTGCTCGTTTTAATGATCTTTGGTGTGATTTCTTTCTTCTCGATTTTGTTTTCATTCGTAAAGTTTGCTTCATCGAAACTTGAGCGCGTGTTTTGTAAAATTGTGTTGATAGTAGATTCAATGCTATCAGAGGAAGAGTTCAGCACAATTGTATTCGTCTTTTTCTACGCCTTTTTTGCTTTTTTTGGGGCCAATACCTTAGTTGTGGATTGACGCTTAGAAAAATTATTTTCGAACGTTGTATCTTCATCGTCATCTATATGCGACACATCAAACGGATCATATTTAGCGTTGGTAGTCACCGATGTTCTATTTACGGTATTGTTAAACGTGCGGCGTAAGAGGGCACCTGTTTGAATTACACAGAAATTTATGTTAATAACCACATGTAATACAAAATTATATCTAATAGGATGAGGATCATTAACCTTAGTGAATAGGATATATTAGGATCAGATGAGATGCTCGCAATAAATGGAACATCTAGATAAGCAGATACAAGCAAGGACGCCAAGCTGAAAATAACGATAGTCTGTTGAAATAACCCAATTGCTTACATACTTGTTTTGCTAGATTGTTAGTACCTAAAAAAATTATGTTAGGTTTTCCACGTGGCTCCGTTGGAGTCAGGATACTAAACATGGACGAAGACTGTAAAGAAAACTCAAGGATGTTTGAAGACATACTTAATTCTGACATAATGGACTGTACATAGTTAAAGACTACCATAAAAAGGACAGATAGCGAATATGAGACTGTTAAGAACCCAAGTCTCAAGAAACCGAAAAAAATTCCCAATCAAGAGGTGCAATACCGAAAGATACAAGAACAATGAACACGGATAAATACACAGTGACTCGGGACATGAGCATGAGCATGAGCACCCACGGATGCAATTCCGTTATTGCCAGATCAGCTGTATTTACACAAAGAACCAACAGATGATGTTTGGGACTAACATACATCATCAATGTGTAAAAACTGGTGACCCATTATAAAGCAATACCGGCGCCGGCCGTGCCCGAATGCTGGTCAAGTAGGGAATGGGAAGGAACGTGTTGACATGATACTCGCTTTGGAGGAAGCCGAGAAATCCTCTGCACTTCCACGAGAAATCACTGGGATGTTGGATAGTTGGGGAAGGGTTAGCAGCAGGGTTCGTTTTGGTTAACGATACGCTGAAAGTACATACCTACACCATCCGCCAAAAGCAATAGACTGCTCAAATGTGACTGAAAATAGACAAACATAACGAAGAACAAAACAATACAAAATAGACAAAATAAAATAAAATAAAATAAAACAGGATATTAGATATTGTCTTCAAAATATGGTAAAAATAAATAATTTGTTGCTTTGCAAACCGGCTCTCCTCGATGTCCTAGATGGCCACGTCCTGCTGCCTGCCACAGCTGCTGCCGTCGGCACTCGTCCACATCAACCCGGCCGTCGCCGACGTGTCGGAAACCTTCCGGTAGTAACATGATATCTGTGTCTAATACACTCTTCTTGCACCGATTAATTTACAAACTAAGCCTGCACACCGAATCAAAATTCACTTTGGCACGGTTGTGGTATTTTTCTTTAAAATCTAGTTCTAGATATTTGCACTTGGTTGCAGGAAACAGAATCAATAAGAATAATAAACTCACTTATGACCTCTAACTTTACACGGTTGCTAAACAATACACACTATCTTCCCCCACAATACCCGCGAACGACGACACTTTGGACCTGAACTCGGTTGAGGAAAAATCACCAACACACCCCAGCGCAATTGATTGTATGCAGTTTTTTGAAAGAATCGCGAGCACGGCGCGATCCCGCTACACGCAACACTCTTCTAACTTCAGCTCACCGGAACCAATTGCACACGCACACTAGTAATCCGCGACGCAGAACAACGCGACGCGCGATGAGGTGCTACTGCCGCAGTCGTCGTGCTAGATGATAACGTTGTTGTTGTTGTTGCCGCCGATGCGATGCAAACTATTGCCAACACACACAACCACCTACCTCTCTATCTTTACGTTTTGATGAATCGCATCCAGGGTGGGCGAAAAAAAAAATTCAATCCATCAAACTCACACCAACACCACTGCGCTTCTCCCACAAAGTGCAAACGCGAGCGACAGACAGAGAGAGAGAGCTATCCGTTCAGCGCGAGAGGGAGAACATTTTCAGCAAGAAAACTCCTCTTCACTGCCAATGGAGGCTGAGAACCAAGCAAAAAAAATATGTTTTCACCACTTTTCCAAACTTTTTAGCGACGGAAAATATCACTTCCACAACGTACGCGATTGCTGCTAGCCTGGAGAACACTTTTCAGGCGCTTTCGAGTGCGATTTCACCCGCACAGTACGGACTTTTTCGCGAGCACAATCTATCCCGACCGAATTTACTCACTAACACTTCCGATCGGTCAATACACAGTGACTCGGGACAAGAAATCGAAAAAGAATGAAAAAAAAAAAAAAAAAAAGGGGGGGGAAAAAAAAATTTTTAAAAAGTTTTTTTAAAGAAGGAAAAAAAAAAAGGAAAAAAAAACGGGGGAAAGGGAAAGGGGGAAAAAAAAAAAAAAAAAAGAAAAGGGGGAGGAAGAGAAAAAAAAGGATAAAAAAAACAAAAAATCTTATTAATTCGAAACTACTGAGAGAAGAACATGTTCAAGGAAACTATTGGCATAGTTAGAAGCATTCATCCGGGTATCACTGAACATGAAATAGTTAATAATATTAGTTGTGCAAAGTGACCTTGACCTTGAAGGTTGAAAGGATAAAGAAAATGAGAGATGGTAAATTATTCAATACGTGTTCGGTGAAAATATATTTTGAAAGTGATAAATCCCAGAAGCAATTTCGATCTATGGAAATCCGCTTGAGTTGAATACTACATCTGCCCATTACGATTGTGTGGCGTAGCATGGCAAAAAGGTTCATTCCAAATAACTAGCTTATCAAAGGACAAATAGTGGCTTGACAATGACAGAAATGAGAGTATATAACAAATTTGAATGGGACCAGTGGTAAGCCATACATACCTTTTACCTGCTATCCACAGAACGTTAGGCACCCATGGTTTATCCAGATTCTCCGGACAAATTTCAAAATAAAAACGTAACGCAGATTGAAGTAAGAAGCACTGAATTAAGCCGGTGTCGTAAAAATGTAGACGCCACAGGCATAACAAAACTTTGTGGATCATTTTTGCATTTGAAATCCCGTTTTGCAGCGCACATTTTTCTCACTCCGAGATAACTGAACAACGAACTGTCACAATTTGTTTTCTTTTGAAGGGTTACCAATAGCTATTAAAATTAGGTGCCAGAATATCTTACCAAACAATAGAACAAGTAAACCAAATCGCGGTGTGTGTGTGTGTGTGTGTGTGTGTGTGTGTGTGTGTGTGTGTGTGTGTGTGTGTGTGTGTGTGTGTGTGTGTGTGTGTGTGTGTGTGTGTGTGTGTGTGTGTGAGAGAGAGAGATGGGCGTATTTTTCGAATTTCTGTTTTTCCCCGCATTTCTGCACTTTTTTTTTTGCCCAAAACCAGCATAACTTCCTCATTTTTCAACCGATTTTCACCATTGAGCCCTAATTTTCTTCGTTTTCTCTTTGGCCTCAGGTTTCACATGCAATATTGCACAATTTTTTTTACAGATCCCCAAAAAAAACGGAAAAAATTATACTTATAATTAGCGTCCAAATAATTACTCCCAGAATATTGCAATTTTGAAAAGATCGGTGTTAAATTGAATTTTGTTTCATTTGATGACAAATATTTGAAATTGGATACACGCGTTGGAGAAATTCTATTTTAAGTAAATGTGTTTTTGTTCATTTATAAAAAAGATCAACTTTTATCCATATCTCGAAAACTGTTCTGCTGTAATTTTATTTGACGGCATTTTTTAATTCTGCATAAAATTTCACGTTAGAAATGATGATCAGCTTACCGAGTTCATAAATGCTGCACACTAGTCTTATCAATTCGTTTCTGGGGAATGTGAGCTTTTTTAGTCGAATACCTGTAACTAGAAAATGAAAAGAAAGATTAGTAGTTTCCATTATATCATTTTTCAATTCAATGTTCTCATGGATGGTACAAACGCAAATGTAATGTGAACCAGAACTTCCAAGTCATTTACAATGATGTGGACATAATGAGGCAAAGGAGCTGAAGCCCACAATATTTCTACTTTCTTTGAAACTAATGTATGCTTCTCGTAATGGACAAAGAAGTAATCGTTTTTGAACGTGTTGTCGCTTACTATTTTTTTTATCAAAAAAACATGATGGTCCTGCTTCCAAAATCACTGTCAAAGAGTCATTCTAATATTCTCTTTACCTCCAAGTCCGAACCGGGACCAATCCTATCATTTGGAAGGATTCCTTTCTACAGTGAAGCTCGGCTTGCTTCACCAGATACAAGTGTTCGTCAAAATATTTCAATACATTCTGAATACTCCATGATTTTGGAAACAGGGACCAAATCCTCAATTTGTCATCCCTTGTACACTCTGGAATTGTGAGATCATTTCGATGAAATCTGCAGCGTTTCGCTTCAGTTGATTCTGGTCCCCGTCTGACTCGAAACCAAAAACACGTTTACGTTATCCTTCTTTAATTGCCATATATTTCTTTCGGGGTAAGCTGAACTTTACAACTTCCTTGTAGAAACTGGGAAACGTTAATCCCGGCTATCCGGCGTCAAATAATTCAACGTTATGTAGAACGGGGAAATCCGGTGTAACGCTTTCCTGAGACGAAGCTGATGCTATTGATGTAGCTGACGGTACCTCATCCAGATAGTTCCATGACCCAGATGGTTGTGGTTCTTCAACTTGTTGTGCATCGTTATAGATGTTTATGTTCAAATTGTTGAATAATCGACACGAATCACAAATTGACATAGACGTGTCTAAACGAGTTTTGCACCCCATAGATTTCAGTGACATCGGTCACTTTTTCGGTAAGTTTATGGATGTTTTTAGTACTATTTCAAGATAATTTATTGAGATACTTTCAATAACTTTGTATCACAAATGATTACTAACTCTTTGTAAATTGACGTGTTTATATACCCAAACATGATTTTTTAGATATGTATCCATATACAGGTATCTATTCCAACGGATATACATAAAGCTTAGTACTGGGTACGAAAAATTCATTCTAGCAATTTATCCGTTTGCCTTGATGTTCAAGATAAATTGGTGGTCACTGCATGTACAATTGGGAACACCCCGATTACGAGCATGTTTTGAATACGGGCAAAACACAAATATGTATTGAGTTTAAAAAACTTATGTTTAAAAATCTCGAGACGGTAATACTTAGGAAGATAATTCTTGCTTTTTTTTTTGGTTAAAATTGACCCAGAAATCATAATTTGCCATTGAACACATGTGTTTATTTGGAAATTTTCAATGTTGGGTAGCTTCTTCAGAAACTTATTTGTTTAAAATTTCTCCATACAGCTGGAGTCATTAAAATGCGCGTTTAGCTGTCTAGTTTTTTGTGGTGAAAACTTGGCACAGTAATAAAGATATGCATTTTTTTTTTTAAGTTTAAGTTAAGTTAGGTTTAAGTTTAAGTTTTTTTAAGTTAAGTTTAATTTTAGCTCCTGAATTTAGTCACCCAGAAGATGTGATAATGGTGATTCTTTCAGAATGGCAACACGTTCTTGAAATGACGATACTTTCAGTATATGTTGGATATTTCTAGGGGTTTTTTTCATTAGGGTGAATCTACAATTGAAAGATTCTCTCGGGCCGTCCTATTACATCGCCATTATAAAACATTCGTGGGATTCTTTAGTACAGATCGAAACACAACAGTGCTGGCTAGCATACTCAACAAATAGAAGAATGAAAAACGTAAAGGTGATTGGTTTATGAATGAAAGAGAGCGAGCAGAGGTTGGAGATTTGAAATAAAAAAAAAAAGGCCAATAACACATCCTGTCGAGCAGTGTTGCCTTCATGCAACATTTAATCATTTAAACAAAAGGTTGGATTTTTGTCCTTTCGACGTATTGTTCATTCGACCATTTTCTTTCCATTTAATGTTTTGCATTGGACCATTTATCATATATTCACTAAATTTGATTTTATCTACACACAAAATAAAATTCACATATTCAATGGAAAATACCCACTAGAAATTCACTTAACTTTCCTCAATGAAAAATTCCTAGACCCGACCAGGAATCGATCCCAACCATCTCCAGCATGGTTTTGCTTTCTGACTAGGGCCTCCCCTGACATGCCAAATTTCCGTAAACTTTCAAGATGACGGTACATACACTTTTGTCCGTGCCGCATTAATTTCAATAGTGTGCAATTGTTGAAGGATAATTTTTGATATTGAGACTAGAAAAGTCACTTCACATGTTCACTTGAAAAAAATAAAAAATAAAACACTTTTTCAAACTATCACTAGTAATAAGGCGAGCCAATTCCTTTAAATTCCACTAGAAAAAGCTTATCCTTTGCCAGATAGGCCGAACAGATTTCTTCAGTTTCGAGTGCTCAACTCCGCACTTCGTAAGTCCCAGAGGAAATAGGCCTATCTGTCAAAAGATAAACTTTTTCCAGCGGAATACAAAGGAACTAGTGATAGTTGGGAAGAGTGTTTCAGTTTTCTATTTTTTATTATTAAAAAGAGATCAAGTGATGTGTTAGTTTGAATCGTCCTTGTTTTCTAATAACAATCAGTCAACTAATACGCACGTAAAAGTGTTTAAAAATAAAGTGAGAACTAGTAGTGATTTTATCAAATGGTTCTTATTACTCATCGTTACAAGACAAAGGAAGTGTGGATTGGATTTAATTGGCTGTAAGTTCGCAACAAATCGATCGCAATAAAGCAATTTTTAAGGCTCATTAATTCCTTGGGTAAGTCAACGTCAACAAAACCATGCTACTGCAAAATGAGATTTACGTGATCTTACGTCGAGCTCTGCATTATCGAATTAATTCCTTGTCTTTGGAAACTTCACAACTCTTCAAAATTTCCAATATAGTTGAACACTCCAATAAACCCCCTGACCAAGAAGTTTTCCATTGGTTTTAACCCCAATGTAAATTTTCATTCGAACCCCTTTATTGATGGAACTTTCGAAAGCGATGCAAATCGCAGACACAAATGGCTGCAATCAATTCGAGCCTACTCGAGTTCAGTTCGAGTAATTGCACTGAACAAGTGTGCGAGAGCAAATGAGTGTTGTGCACTTCTCCAAAGTACATCCAGATGACATTTTACAACACACATCATCGGTATTAATTTGATTTCCCGTGTGGCAACATCAGAACCACCCCCCACAGTACCGACCGAGGGGAGAACAGATTCCTCCTGAAGGGCTGTTGTCACTCGGTTCTGGTCTTGGATGGGGTAAATTACTAGGACCACACGACACACTTAAGTGCTGTTCAAACACTTCAGAATTTAAATATCGGCGCTCGTTGCATGCGTGTGGGACTATCAGTGCGCCCAGTCTATCTGTTGCTGTAAGTAATAAGGGAGTCTGGGACCATCTGGCAACACTATCCACCGACAAAACCTTTGCTACTTTACCATTCACCCAGCGTAGTTCCATTTGTGCTTGTTCAGTATTAATTTCCAAGCGAATAAACGCACCACCTCCATCAGCAGTTATCCGCAGAGGCTGAACCGAGGGCATGGATATGGGCACAAAGTATTGCAAACACTCGAATCACGTGCCTTTTCTCATATGTGCCAGCAGGCCACCTAGTTCAACCTCTTCTGAGGACGACGTTGCCGACTACGACAACTGACTGGTAATGCATGGATGGGGTTGCCTCTGTATGTGTGTTTGTTCAATGAGGCACATGCTTGCCTGCAGGATCAAAAACGATGTGGGTCACAAACAAAATGTTCCTCTTACCCAACCCAGCCCTAGAAACGAGACTAGCACCGGTATAATTTCTGTAACGTTCTTTCATTTTCCCAGCTGACTCCCTCCATGCCTTGATGGGTTGCAATTACTTCAGCTTGTGCATATATATTCATTCATTGATGAACGACACCGACCGGTGAATGCTGGTGGAAGGGCTAACCCATCCGGCTCATATGCAAAGCACAATTTATTGTAAAACAGGAATTAATATCGATTGTGTGCAACGCAGTTCAATGGTGAATCCTGGTTTCGATGTCGGAACACAAATACAAATGCAAAACCAAATCAACCGAATGGCGTAGAGATTCACATATGTATTGCACTCCGGTGCACAAAATGAGAGTCACTGTTGGTGAGGATTGCATAGTTTTGAACAATATTGTATCTGTCGAGTTGTCTATGTACGAATGAATAATTGTGTGTGTGTGTGTGATTTGGAAATTAAATTTTCCAATGTGCATTTTATTGACTTAGTTCAGGACCACCTAAATTCGTTT
Organism: Aedes koreicus; assembly: GCA_024533555.2. Classification (NCBI taxonomy): domain Eukaryota; kingdom Metazoa; phylum Arthropoda; class Insecta; order Diptera; family Culicidae; genus Aedes; species Aedes koreicus. The sequence continues at coordinate 349,055 of JAHHFK020000446.1, forward strand.
TGTGGTTCCAGTGTGGAATTATTGATTGCACTTATTAGGTGGTTCGTTTAAGGATTGTTGCCATGTGGATCTTCCGCTCTGCTCGTACGTGCGGAGTGGTCATGTCGGATAATCGAAACATGATGCTCGACCGCATTATGTGGGATTGAGTTTAATTGGAAAGTTGTCGGACACTGAATGCCAAATAATGATGTCGAAATTAGCTATTTTCAATTTCGAGAGTACAATTGTGTTGACTGAGTTAACAATCAAATTACCGTACTAATGCAAAAAAAAATATGCTCTCTGTTGAACGATGTAATAACAAACCGCCAACGTGGAAAAGTCATGCTTATCGACGCTGTTTTTAAAAAGTTGGAGTTGCAGTTTTACTTTCCACTCCGAAAAACAAAATATTTTAATTTGTAGTCTGCGTTTTGAAAAAAGTTATTTCCATGTTTCCAATCACTCCTATATATAGGAAAAAAAATCCTCGAATGTCGTAAATTAAATATGAAACTGGTGGCTATCCATCCATGCTTTTCACGCTCAAAGTTAACGAGTTCAAATTTCGACCCGGACAAGATAAATTACAAAAATACCCAATAAGGTGTTTGAGTTACTACCCCGCGAGATAAACCAGCTCAAAGCAGAAAATCTCGATAAAAATTAAAAAAAAAGCGGATCGATTACAATCTTTCACTCGATTTTTTATTCTTATTGATGAATTTGAATTTGAGTCATTATCGCATAGAAAGTACTTGGATCCCACACGTATTAGCTGGAGGATAATTCGAGGAAACTGATAGGAGTTTTTGTTTTGTAAATCCCTTTGGGAAATTAGTTGTTTCAAATACCAAGTCGAATTCATCGAGGAACACGGTTGGATTTATTAGTTAACTCTGTAACTAGCTTTTGCGGATTCCATATTATTAGCCAACTCCACGAAGAAGCGAAGGAGTTGGGACTATAACCTGTTAACAGAAGTCGTTTAATTGGAAAACTAGGAAAGTTTTAACTAACACTACACTTGTTTACTTCTTAGCAAATAACAAAATAAAAAACTTACACACGATTTTCATCAGTAAACGGCAGCGAATTCGTTCCAACTCCACTAGAAAAAGCTTATCTTTTGACAGATAGGCCTACTTCGTCTGCGACTGACAGACTTCTTCAGTGGCGAGTGCCCTACTTGGTTTTAAAAAAGTGACGAGTAGTGGTTTTACCATGAGAGCATAAAGCGAGTCTTGAAGATAACGTACATGTCTAATTAGTTTACATGATTTACATGCAGCGCATGAACAAACCAACAAACAATTCAATTTTAATCACAAGTACTTGGAAGAGTACCAATAAATGTATTTCGAAATTCTATTCGAAATTCAAAGAATTTCAAAGAGCTTCAAGTGAGAAACGTGAAACAGATTTGTATCCCCTGAAAATAAAACTACGGGTAGAAAATAAGTTTATTTCAAACAAAGAAGAGAAGAACCAAATCGTTTCAATGTATTCCTCGTAAATAGTAGATGTTGGTAGTTTGTAAGCAAGTCAAATCCTATATTAAAACTATGACGCAGATTGTGTGGCTGGTGAAGTGCAGCCATGGACTGAATAGAATGGAGACAACTTCGGAAGCCACCCCGGCCTTGGCCTGACTGGCAAGTAAGTATTTGAACTATAGTTTATTCTTAGGCTAGATTAGTTTTAAAATTGAATTTACTCACGATTTTTTCTATATTTCATTTCGAATAAATTCTATTGATGTTATAAGTTTTTTTCATTTACTTGTTGATTTTGTACCTAAAAACGTAATCAGGCATTAGCTTTGATAAAAATAATAATTTGATATTGTGGATAACAACAATTGTTTACCTCTTTTTTTTTTATAAGATGTTAGTTTCTCAAGTTGCAGTCACATTTATTTGAATTTATTGTCAGTTGAAATTAAGTCTCCAGCTTCAATAGTCCACTTCCTTTTTTTTCAACTACAAATATCCTTTCACATCCAAATCCTTCCTCAACAATAGGCTGTTCGTTTGATTCACACCTTTACGACCGGTTGTTTTTTTTTAAATTTCACTTGCTAATAATCCTTTTCTATCAGCAGTATTCCACTTAAGTGCGACAATTTGCTTGCATTATTGGTGATATAGTAGAAATAATCCTAACTATCGAAAACTACATTGATAACAAAAAATTTCTGTTCAGATCTTCGATAAAATGACATAATTTGTACTCTTCTGTATCTTTTTCACAGGAACAAGTAAACACTTGACACCATTTTCCTCCTGTAACATTTTTTGGTCCGATCCATCAAACTTTGTTTTTGTTCATCAGCAGTGTTGCCGGAAAATGTGAGGGAAATGAATGGGATGATTGTTTGAGTGACAGGAGGTTGCATACGAGGGGTGTATCAATGGATTTCTTCAGTGCTCTGTGTTTTTTTGGGATATTTATGTGATCGGTAAATCTGGTGGTTAGGAAATATCTTAGTCACCCACTGATGTGGCGGAGGTGTGGCATCACATAACACGTCAAAACATCGAGTCAAAGTCTTGTGGCGTGAGGCGAACGTCGAAAAGGTGTTTTGACATGCTAGCAGATACCACACCTCCGCCACATCAGTGGGCGCCTCGACTTAGATATATACCAAGCTGAACAATGCATTAGGTCCTAAGTAACTTTGAGATACTCTCTTCGTTGACTTTCACTTTGCGTTCCTACGACTATGAAAAAACATGTTCAAGTATTTTCAACGCACAGTACGGTAATATAAAGTGTTATTAAGGATCCAATATGTCAAACACATCAGCAAATCGTTTAATAGACAAACTATTAACGAAAGAGAAAGTCGACGGAGAGAATCTCCCAATGTTTGCAGGAGTTGGCATCGTGCATGTGGAGGGATGCTGGACTCGGGAAGAAATATTGGGGAGAAGCAGTCACAATGGCGGCTCATTTGCAAAATAGTCTTCCGTCGGAAGTTGTGCTTGTTTATCCAGTTATCTGCAAAGAGAATAACTCGTTGATAATCTGTTTTACAAATTATAATATATTATGTTTAAACTTACATTAGGAAAGCAGAGGTCAGAGGTAGCAATATGGCTGCTAAAAAATGTGCGCTCATACAACTATTTTATTAAAACAATTAATTAAGCATTTTTGTTTAAAAGAAAGTTTAAAATAAATGTGATTGTTATAAATGAAACATAATTTAAACGAGTATCACACAGCGGTGATTACTTCAAATAATTTGATTGGTTTGATTTGAATTAAATTTTGAATTGATTTAGAACTTTTAGAACAAATAGAAACCTTGTGTTGAATAGCAGCAACATGTTTTGTTGATTCCAAACAGAGTGATTTCTTAGGGTGAAAAAATATTTTGTTAAAACGATAAAATAATCATTTGAGTTTTAAAATAAATGTGATTGCACCAACGGATCCTTGTTGGCCAACGAGAATGTGGCGCAGAACTGTGCAATTCGGCATCAATGTTCGGTCGATGTAGAAAAAATATTTCTTTAGTGGAGAAATCCAGATACGTAATGCAAAAATGAGGTTAAACGTCGTCGATGGCGCTCTTTTTAAAATTATTTTTCGAGCTTTTTAAGCAAAGTTATTGCTGATTAAAAATGCAGAAAATCGTCCATAATGACGATACCGACCAATTCCGACAATCAAATTTGAGACAGTTTAAAAATATAGTCAGAAAGTTATTATCAATTTCAGAATTTCAATTCGAAGACGGTGATATAATAAATAATCTATTTTTAAATTCAGATAATTTCTAGATAATACGATGATAAACCTCACATTAGATTTACTTGGATTCATCCATACTCTTTATTGATACTTTTTTTTTTTAATACTAATAAAATCTGTCATACATTTGAACATTTGTTTCTCCTTGACTGCAGAATTTGTAAAACAAATCCTAATAGATAAATTGTTGAATTGCATGTCCTTTTTGAAGCATTCTGTAAAATAAGACTAAAAAAAAAAATCGGTAATATTTAACGATTATCTTCCTATAACCCAATATTAGGTAATCGCATAATTTAGGTATGTGCACTTTTGATCGATTATCGGTACTTCTAAACGATCTTAGCGTGTAAGGTACTGAAAAGCGCAAGAGTGTATAGCAAGGTGCAAACTGCAAGGTGCACCTCGCACCTAGGGGTTCTATAACAGTGAACCAATTTCAAATCGCTAGTTTCCAGGGGTTCAACTTCACTGATTTTGACAATTTTGGACATCCGACAATTTTGGACACCTGACAACTAAAATCGACAGGGATTTTTCATTTGGGCCTAACTGACAAACGCACACAATTGATTTATTCTTGAAATTGTCGACCTTGGGAATTTGCTTCATTAATCTACCACAGTCATTTCTAAGAACAAGAGTCCTTCTAGTTTTAAAGCTAACATGGGTAGATTTTATTGTACGGAAGAAACCATTGTATACGTTTGTCAGTTAGGCCCTATTGAAAAATATTTGTCGAAATATGACCCATCAAAACAAATCGATCAATACCAAGACACGACAGGCATGACAGAACAAACCAACTATCTCTTTCACACCTGCTTCGTATCCTATAAAAGAACGTCCATTAAATATGTCACGCATAAAGTGACTTTTTATACCCCCCCCCCCTTGTTACGTTTTTTGTATGGACCTTCACAAATTTTTGTATGGATTGTTACGTTTTCCCAAACCCCCCCCCCCCTCTCCCCTACCTGTGTGACATTCTTAATGGACCTTCCCTAATGACGTGACAATGCGCACACATGAAAGTATTTAATGTTAGAAAGAACAGGTTGATGCATTCATCCTAATCATATATTCTGATACTGAAATCCATAAGAGCTACAGCGAAATTCTTAATGAATGCCCCTCTGCTAGTTTCATATTGATTGTTGATTACATTACATAAAATAATTTATTTCCATTAAGTTTTATAATAACAATAATAATTAAAGGATTTTTAAATAAACATTTAAGAATTAATCGATTTAACTGTATTCAATATTCAAAATAATTTTAATAGTAAAAAATTAAATTGAAATTAAGATAATATTTGAGTTTTTAGTGAAGAAGAGATTAGAATTAAAAATATTATAAATAACTATTGACATGAAAAGTTTTTATTTGAATATTTGTATTAAACGCATTAAAATGGTAATTTAAATCAGCTTTGTTTCATTATTGATAAAAAAATTAAAATCTAGGGGTTAGAGCGAGGGTTAAAGTTATTTTTTTTTAAATAGGAGAGGATAACTATTTGAAATTACTTGCTGTTTTTGTTGCACTTATTTTTGTAAAATAAATTATTAAATTGTTTATTGAATTATTCATCATAAATTTAAACTAAATAAAAATTTTCATTTCAGATAAAAGATGTGTCTGAAAAAAAAAAATTCAATTTGTATGAATTTATATTAACAGAATAAATTTAAATTTTCTGAAGAATAAGAAAGATTGCAACATAAAATAATTCTTTAATTCGAATAAAAATAAAAATTGTTACCTTCTCACCTTCCTATTCCTAAGATTTTTAAAATTTTAAAATTATTTTTATTTATTTTTTTCAGTTTAGAAAGGATACCTATAAAATGTATGAACTATTATATTTAAATTAAATTTCACAATAATTCAGTATAATTATTAAAATCCAAATAATTTGGTTGCACAATAATTGCATATACAGTTAACAAATTTTAAAATTTAAATTAACCGGCTATTTATTTTTTGTTATATGGAAATATTTATGGAATAATTTTATATTATTCTTTTAAATTTTTGGTAAACAATACAAAATATATAATAAAGGATTGCAGCAAGCCGTGCATGGAAACTGACGTGTTTTGTTTTTGCTGCGTCCTTTTCGCAAAAAATAAAACCAAAAATATATTCGTAATTCAATCTAAACGAACAGTGAAATCATAAAATCTCCACGTGTTTTGTGTAAGATGTAGTGAATATAATCGATTCCCTCCCAAAATTTGTGATGTTCGGTATTTTTCCCGTTTATTTTTTTTTTTTTTCCTCTCCGCCCGATTTATTTTTTATTTTTTATTGTGAAAACGGCCATTTGCTGGTCAGAAGCAAAGAACGAAGCTAACGCACATGCGTGCCTGAGTGGCTGGCATATAATTTCAGATGCACTCATCACGTGGTGTACCGATGGAGAGCTGTGAAGTTTTATTTTCTTGCGTTGTGATTGTGATTTTCAAGTTAAATTTCTTCTCGGATGTGCTTTTTTTACCTGTGATTTTCATTGTATTGCATTTGTGCGCGAAGTACTAATTGATTTTGGGCTGTTCCATTCGTAAAGGATGATGTGAAAATATTTGTCGAATAGCGAAGTACTACTTCTGTAGAGATATAAAAGCATCCTTTAGCATCACAGGGAAGTCGTCCAAATGAAGACTGTACATCAGCAACAATTTCCGGTGAGATCTATCTGATTATAACTGAATTTGAACAATACTGCTAAATACGTGCCATCCTCAAAACAATAAGATTCGATGATGGAAGTGTATGCACAGTACCTATATCCATTTGATGTTTGTACTGTGTCTATGCGGGGCTTGTTGTAATTGAAAGTGACCTCGGAATGGACATGAGTAACCAGGCATTCTGAAATAGGTCACTGGAACCCAACCGAGCTATCACCTTCCAACTCCCGGGCTAAAAATGTTTGTCGAGTAGACAACAGTTCGTTTAACTGCAAACATTTTTCTTCCATAAAAACTCTGCCGGACGGTGGGCGTTACATGTTTTCTAATTCAAAAAAAAAAATTAAATTTAAATAGAAGTGTGCAAAATATTTCTTTTTTAAATTAAGGAAGGGTGTTTTCTTTAAATTTATTTTAATTTAATATATAAAAAAAAAATAAATAAAAAAAAAAAAAAAAACAAAAATTATTAATAACTAAAAAAATTTTAAAAAATCAATAAAAAATTTTTTTATTTTTTTATTTTTGGGTTTTTTAAAATTGTAATATTTTTTTTTTTTTTTTGATTTTTTTTTTTTAAATTTTTTTTTTTTTTTTATTCTCTTTGTTGTATATATAAAAATAAAATAAAAAGTTTGAGGGGAAAAAAAAACGGAAAAATATAAATTTTGTACCACGTTTGAGTTTTTATTTTATGGTGTTATTTTTTTTTTTATGTTTTTTATTTTTTTTTTTTTTTTAAAAATATTAAATTGATTTTTGACGTAGACTACGTCTTACGGCAAGGGTAGGGTGTCAATTGAAAATCTAGAAATAAGCGACCGTCACGAAATATTGTTACAAATTAAACGCTAATAACTTAATAAATGCGCGATAGATTTTCAAGATTTTTACATCAATCGGTTGTAAATTTTCCCGCGTATCAATTCAATAATCAAACAATTTCCGTTAACATTTTCAAGCTATTGAAAATAACCAAATCTCAAGGTGATGTCTTATAATGCCGATTTCTCAGAGTAAATTTCCTAAATGCACTGTACTTTACTGTCACAGATTTCAAATTTAAGCAAGGGAGGGCTCATATGCTGCACTGAACGATATAAAACGGGTACGCCTTCGCAAATTTACTCAGTAGTGTCGCAGTACTGGAGCTGGGCAGACGAACGAACCATCGAGGATCATCAGCTGGCGATGGCATAAGCTCTGGAGGCAACATCGATGGCACGAAGCCTTATAGTGCGGAGTGGTAAAGCTCCTATGTGGATTTGGCAGCTGGTGGCAGCACATACCATAGAAGGTGCAGTGGCGACCAACCAGTGGACAGGTAGATGATTGCGCTGCAGGCTGTTGCTAGAAAGCCCTTGGCTTGGCAACCGTTGCTAGGCAGCCACTAAAATGCAGTGGTGTGCCCAGGTCGGTTGCCCAAGCCGGTGATGATTTGTTGCCAGCCGATGAGCGCCACCACGAGGAGCGAAATAAGGTGCCTGAGTGTGTGTTTGTGTGTGTTAGACTTTCGGTAGCCATCTTTATCTATAGCGCAACGTGCACGGTAGCTTTGCGAAAAGACTCAATTCTTTCGCGAATTATTCAAAATCCGTCCTTTTCAGGACGACCAATCCAATGTTGAGAGAGTTTGTTTAATTTGAATTTATCTTACCTATTGGCAGATAGTGATGGCTAAATCAATTTTAGTTTTCTTCTCGTCGCACACCTTGAGCATTGTGCATAATTTATAAATGGCTGCCGTCACGAGCAATTGAAACTAATTAGCAAACAGCGGTGGCTAAAACAATTTTAATTTTCTCTTCGTTGCATACCTTGAGCATTGTGCACAATTTACAAATGGCTGCCATCATGAAAAATTGAAACGTCTTATGGCAAGGGCAGGGTGACAATTGAAGATCTAAAAATAAGTGACCGTACGAAATATCGTTACAAATTAAACGCTTATAACTTGAAAATTGCTCGGTAGATTTTAAATGTGTGTACATCAATCGGTTGGAAATTTTCGCGCGTACGCGTCGATTATCAAAAATTATCCGTCAAAAATTTTAAAATATTGCAAATAGGGCAATTTAAAGTTGATGTTTTTTAATTTTGTTTTGGAGCCTAATTTTACTAAATTTACGTTCCTATCACAGATTTCATATGTAAGCAAGGGAGGTCTCATATGCAGCAGTGAACGACTCAAATGTGGACGTACCATAGAAGGTGCAGTGGCGACCAACCAGTGGACAGGCTGATTGCTCTGCAGGCTGTTGCTAGCAAGCCCTTGGCTAAGCAACCGTTGCTAGGCAGCCACTTAAATGCAGTGGTGTGCCCAGGCCGGTGATGATTTGTTGCCAGCCGGTGGGCGCCACCTCGAGGAGCGAAATAACGTGCTTGAGTGTGTGTGATATGCTTGGTAGCCATCTTTATCTATAGCACAACGTGCATGGCAAAAATAAGCTGCTTCGTGAAAAGACCGACAAGGTTTCAATTCTAATCGGGATTATTTCAAATCCGTCCTTTTCAGGGCGAACAATCCAATTTTGAGAGTTTGTTTAATTTGATTTCATCTAACAACTTATCAAATGGCAGATAGCAGTGGCTTCAACAATTTTAGTTTTCTCTTCGTTGCATACCTTGAGCATTGTGCGCAATTTACAAATGGCTGCCGTCATGAAAAATTTAAACACCGGTCGTTAATAATTCGATCGTTTCTTGATTGATTTAATTTTGAGCTGAGATTTTTGCGCTAATCTAGATGTTTTTTCGGTTGTTATTTTATTTACTCAAGTATTTATAATTTTACAAATAAAAGATGAATATATTTTGCGTACATATTCATCAATCGGTGTTGGAAAATTGTAAGGAATGTTGCGTTCCTGCAAGTATCAAGAAACTCCCTATTACGGACAACGTTTTAATTCTCAAACATGATATTCCGTAGTAAAATTCTTTGCACATTTGTACAATTAGTACTGTTATGAATAGTTATTCTGTTGTGTTAACGATTCACGTTGGATAAGAGTTTTACTTCTAGGAAGAAATAAGTTTTGAGAAACTAAAAGTGAGAATAAGTACGATGCCTAATCGATTTGATGTCAACCGTATGCGCAAATTTCGAAAGCGCGTTAAAATCGAACAAACAGAAAACCCTCCGAAACGACCATGTACCGATCCTCGGAGACAGTACCTACATAGCAATGCTCCGGCACGAAACTAAAGAAACTAATCATATGGTTTAACGTAGTCTACGTCAACCGGTCGTGTGTTATACACAACCCCACTGATTTTTTACGGAAGTGATGAAGGGAGCGCTTATTACCGCAAATCGCCTGCCGATCAGGAACTTCTTTGCCAATGTCGATGATTTCTTCTTTCGAACATCCTCCGGAACATCCAACATAGACTTGGAAATAAAATATTCTTGTCTTGCCTTGATGTTATCCATCACGATGCAACTCGATTTGGTAAGCAGCTTCGTGTAAAGTTTCAGGCGCGGGTTTTCACAGTGATGTTTTGATATTCTTTCCGGTTTCGGTCTTTTCTACCTTGTCAACATGTAACCCAGCACGCTTCATGCTTTTTTACACAACACCGACTGACACTTTGGAAGTTTTAGCAACATCTCGAATTGACATGTTTGGACGGTTCTTGAACTGTTGCACCACTTTCCTGGCCAATTTACCACTCTAACGACCACTGCATTCCTTCCTTCTGGCATTCAGACACTCTTTGAAGGTTTTTTTTCACACGAGACACAGTTGTGTTTGCAATTCCAAGCTTTGAACGATCCATCGGTAGTACGCCTCTTGATTTTAATTGTTTCGATGACTTGACTGGAACTACTGTATGAACAATATTGAAACTTTACAGATGTAAACAATATACTTTGAATAAGATTTGCCCAAATATTCAAGTTTTTTACTCATACATTCAGGCAATTAAGAATTTCATAAGGTTGAACATATGAACGATGCTAGAAATTTCATAAGCCTGAATTATGAATGGATTTTGTTTTACACGACGAAGTTTTCCTGTTTACAAGTGTTGATTTATACTAGTGGTCAAGTCACTGGATCCATAACCTCAACGTTCAAGGTTAGAACCCAGGTTGCTACATATTTTGATTTTATCAAATGTTGGACGACAGCCCTGTTAAAATGGTTCTCGAACCGACGGGTACAAGAAGAAGAGGCGCGCAATGAGCAATGTGGATCGATCAAGTAGAACGCGACCTACGGACTCTCCGCAGACAGCGAGGCTGGCGAGGTACAGCCATGGACCGATTACAACGGAGACAACTTCTGTGTACAGCCACACCGGCCTTGGTCTGATTGGTAAGGTAAGATATGGTTCAAAAGTTACAGGAGATTTTCGGTGTGCCATTTCAGTCGAATATACCTTTTATATTTGAGCACTCGATGATTCCGGAGAGCCTCGCTGTATTAGATCATATGTTAAATAAGCAACAATATGGGTATTTGCGGCATGGGGATGGTGTAAAGATGCAAAAACTATAAGGGACAGCCCAATGGGGCTGTACGCAAAGTTGACGTAGGACTACGCAGCAATCGAATTCCCATACACGTCAGGGCCATCCGCTAAATGATTTAAGTCAGTTCTGAAAAGGGCCAAGAAAATTCTATTGTACACTTTTTAGAAAGCATTTGGTGGCTCTTAATTATGATACGGCCCCGGTTGTATTTTCTACGATGGTTGAGAGGGCCACTATCTCTAACGCGTAGAAGTTAGTTATGGATCTGTTGGTTCATTGGTTGTTCAACGCGCTTTGAATTCATCATTCCAGTTCGTTCAAGCGACACGTACGGTCGTGTTTTTCGCTCTCTCGATACAAAGTTTTTTGCCCCGTTTTTCCCCCTCGTCCGATTTCTCGCGATTGCGCGTCCGGTTCGTGATCTATCGCCAGCGCTTGCTAGTTTATTAGCGGTAGCAAACCAGAAGAAAGTGTTGCAAAGTTGTGCAATTTTTTCCACTCGACCTGTTGCCGTGGCAATGGGTCGAAAAAATCAACACGTGGTGACATCCACACCAGCGACATCAGCTCCTGAAGCCATACCGAATCCAAGCAGCTGCAAGCGGCAACGAAATGACGACGCCGATTCATCGGATCCCAACGCCCGATTACTAGCGAGCAATCGGTTTGCTGCGCTCCCGGTACAGGAGGTACCGAAAAAAGTTAAAATCCCGCCGCTTTTCACCACGTCAAGAGACATCGCTGCCCTTAGGACGGAGCTTGCAGCGATTAAAGTTAATCCGCTGTACAAGCTGTGCAGTACGGGCACGAAGATAATGTGCTCGACGGAGGCTGACTACCGTGCTGTTGGCGGTCACCTAGTCGCCAAGCAACATGAGTTCTACACTCACGACGCACCCGGAAACAAGCCGCTGAAGGTGATTCTGCGTGGCCTTCCAGAATTCACTCCGGAGGAAATAGTCGCTGAGCTGCAAGCGGCGGCTCTGAAACCGGTGAAGGTGTTCCCAATAAGACGCCAACAACAGGGAAATCATCGGGACCAACTCTATCTGGTCCACTTAGAGAAGGGTTCCGTCACGATGGCGGACCTGTTGAAAACACGGGCACTTTTCAACGTCATTATTGAGTGGGACCGGTATCGCCCGAGGCAACACGACGTGACACAGTGCGGCAAGTGTCTGGCATTTGGTCATGGGACCCGAAACTGCCACATGAAACCCCGGTGTGGAAAGTGTGCCGGAGCGCACGCAACTATCGATTGCGCCCCGATGGATGAAGGTGCCCCATCAAAGTGCGCCAACTGTGGCGCTAACCACGAAGGCGTCAACCGAGCCTGTCCCAAACGAGCGGAGTATTTGGCCATCCGCAAGAAGGCGTCCACCAAGTCTCGGCCTGGTCAACGCCGCCAACCACCTCGAATGGACGAGGAGAATTTCCCAACGCTCCGGTATCAAGTGCCGAATCTGCCGCCAGTTCCATTGAACCATCGCCATGCAAACCGCCCGTCAGCATCCGTTCAGCAACGATTCGCGGCTGCCGCCGCCGCCCCCATGCCGGCTCCTCCTCCAGGCTGGGGCAATCCGAGTTGCAGTACCTCCACGCAACCACCCGTCGATGGACAGCTCTATGACACGGAGCAAATGGTCGAGTTCGTCCAAGAGCTTTACCGCCAACTACGTTCCTGCCGCTCGAAGGAGGAACAGCTCAAAGCCGCCACATCCGTGACGATGAAATTTATTTTCAAGTATGGACCGTAATCGCACCATCAGCATCCTCAATTGGAATGCTTGTTCCATCCGGAACAAAACAATCGAGCTCGGTGACTTCCTTAATAGGAAGGTCATCGACATCGCCATTGTCACCGAGACACATCTCAAGCCGGAACTCAGCGTTTCCATCCCAGGATACCGGATTGTGCGCCTTGATCGTAGCAGCTCTAGTGGAGGAGGAGTGGCGATCGCCCTGCGCTACAACATGAACTGCCATCTGCTGCCGAGTTTTCAACTGCAGACCATTGAAGCCATCGGAATCGAGGTTGAAACCACCGTCGGCCCTATCACCATCATCGCGGCCTATTGTCCCAAACAAGCCAGCACCGCTAACGGAACAACAACGGTCCTAAGGAACGATATTCGCAAGCTAACTCGGAGGCAGGGGCAGTTCATCATCGCCGGCGACCTAAATGCGAAACACGAAACCTGGGGGAACACCCGGCGCAACCGGAACGGAATAATACTGCAGGAAGACCTGGATGAGGGCCATTACACCGTCCTGGGCCCGGATACTCCCACCCGGTTGAGCAGATCCGGGGTCCATTCGACAATCGACATCTTCCTCACCAACATGGGGAACAACATCGCCCAGCCGGTAGTACACCAGGAGCTCAGCTCGGACCACTATCCGGTGGTGGCCGAAGTTGGCTCCTCGGTCAACCGGCATCGAATCACCAGACGGAACTACCATCGCGTCAGTTGGGAGAGGTTCCGACAACACGTTGACGACAACATCGATTTCGACATGCACCTTGATTCGGTTGATGACATCGAACGGCAGCTGCAGAGCATCGAGCAAGCGATCTCCCAGGCCCGGGAGCAACATGTACCGGTGATTGATCAGGTGAGCAACTCTGTACCCATTGATAGACCCACTAAAGATTTAATACAATTGCGAAACGCCATCCGAAGGCAATACCAGCGAACTGGTTTGCCAACGCTAAAAAGTCACTGTAATCGAGTGACAAAAATTATTAAGGCCAGAATGGTGGACCTTAAAAATAACAATTTTGCCGACAAGATCCGCTCTCTCCCAGACTGTGCAAAGCCGTTCTGGAAGTTGACAAAAATTTTAAAAACTAAGCCAAGGCCCATTCCACCGTTGATCCCACTAGACAGCAATGGCTCTAAGGATCGCTTGATAACTCCTGCAGAAAAGGCTGCTGAGATAAGTCAACACTTCGTCAGCTCCCACAATCTCGGACAAAACATCGTCAGTCCACACGAAGCTGCCGTTAGCGCGCTTATAAACAACATCGATATAAGTCCCAACGACTTCTCGGAAGAGTTAGAGATCTCAGCTGACGAATTGTTGACCGATATCAAAGCGACTAAGAACATGAAGGCCCCAGGTTTCGACAACATCATGAACTTGGAGCTCAAGCAATTGAGCCCCCAGTTCTATGTCCATCTGGCGTTGATTTTCAACCAATGTCTCCGACTTAGCTACTTCCCCTCGTGTTGGAAGTCAGCTAAAGTCATACCCATCCAGAAACCTGGGAAAGATCCTTCATGTTCTAGGAGCTATAGACCAATCAGCCTTCTCTCAGGACTATCCAAGCTGTTTGAGAAAGCGATCCACCGTCGGCTTCTTTCATCTGCCGACGAGCTCAACATCTTGCTCGACGAACAATTTGGCTTTCGACGTGGTCGGTCAACAATCCACCAACTTAATCGAGTCATCAACATCCTCAGGCGGAACAAGTCTGTTTCGAAATCATCTGCCATGGCACTTCTCGATATCGAGAAGGCCTTCGATAATGTGTGGCACGATGGCCTGGTGTACAAGCTAAAACAATACAATCTTCCTATCTTCTTGGTGAAGATAATTAAAAATTATTTGTCGGACAGGACATTCCGTGTTTCGCTGCATGGTGCAGTTTCCGATGCGCAAGAAATCTCCGCCGGCGTTCCGCAGGGAAGTATACTAGGTCCACTTCTGTTCAACCTTTTCACCTCGGACATACCCCCGCTCCCGGAAAATGGATCTCTATCGTTGTTCGCCGATGATACCGCAGTCGTCCACAATGGTAGGGTAATAAGAGCGCTTACAGCGAAACTGCAGCGAAGCCTGAATGTTCTGTCAGAATACTTCACCGAATGGAAGATCTGTATCAACGCGGCGAAGACCCAGGTCATCCTGTTTCCACACTCCAACTCTCCCAAACTTGTTCCCCCTGAGGATTGTAAAATAAGCCTGAACAACACAACGGTGGAATGGGCCAAATCAGCTGTCTATCTTGGCATTACCATAGACAGCAAGCTTATTTTCAGGGAACAGGTTGACAAAACTGTCACAAAGTGTAACGTTCTGTTGAAGCTACTGTACCCATTGATTAACAGAAGGTCTACATTATCTCTGAAAAACAAGCTTGCTGTCTACAAGCAAATCATACTTCCAGTCATCGAGTACGGCATGCCAATCTGGGAGAGTTGCGCAAAAACACATCACCTGAAGCTCCAGCGTGTTCAAAATAAGTTCCTCAGGATGATTCTGAACACCCCTCCGAGGACAAGAACATCTGAGGTCCACCGTCTGGCCGAGATAAAAATGCTCGTCGATCGCTTTAGTGAGTCTATCAATCGGTACAGGGCACGCTGCCTGACATCGGATCACCAGATCATTCGGAATCTGGTTCCCCTCCCCTAGGTTTTTCAAATTGTAGCTATAGTTTTAGTTTAAGTAGGTTATCAAATTTTGAAACTAACAATGCCCAAAGGGCTGATTTGAAAAATTAATTAAAACACAAAAGACACTAAACACATTTAACACATAAAACACTTAAAACAAAGCTGAAGAGCCCAATGGGCTAAAACACTTAATATTGTAAATTAGTATATAAGACATAGAATGCAAAAATAAACAAGAATTTTACTACTATTTAGTAAAGAAAAAAAGGGGAAAGAAGGGGGAGGGAGAGGGAAAAAAAAATCGACATTATAAGACATTACCTTATATTTGCGTTAATTTCAAAAGTTGAATGTTATAAATCAATAGATTTAAATATTGGAATCGAAGCGTAGAAAATGTACCGATCGATTGGTGAAAACATTTTGTAAATCGATCGTGAAATGACTTAGTTATTAACGTTCAAAACCTATATATTTTTCGTGACGCTCCAAATTTTCGCAATTCGAACGTGTACCCCAGTATTGAAAACACAGACGTAGTCCTGCGTCAAAAAAACAGTATCCGAGCTCTTGTGCAAACACCGATGTGAGCTCGCAAAGTTGAAGCTGGATAATGTTGCAGTAAGCACAAATTGTAAGCACTTTCGTATGCCGTTATACCGAAGAGCTGGAAGGATGTGAACAAATACTTTGGTTTTCCCACAGTAATTCCAATAGAAACTACAAAGGGGCAGTGCAATTCAAGTTCGCCACCAATTGAGCTCAAATTTTGGGAGAAAAATCAGTGCCTGAGCAGAAAAGATATTTTGTACCATCCAATTGATCATGTTACAAATATCATAATATAATAAGCGATTAGGAAAGATAAAAGTTCTAGTAAAACTTGAAAGTTCTCCCAACTTATATTACATGGATTTCTGAAACAAACAGTGATTTGAAAACACATATTTCGCACATCTTACACATGTTCAAATAACTAAACCTATTTCATCTCACTTTTTTTTAATCCGTCCATGTTAGCTTTCATGAAACCCACCCGCACGAGTTCTGCAGAAATTCCGGGAAAAGCCAACTCAATTGAGCCGAAAACTTATTTTCCAATAAAACGTGACGCTTCAAGCTGCCTCTTCCAAACCCTTGTCCCACTCAGGCGCCAGAAGTGGGAAAGAGCTGAAACCCACTCGAACAAAAGTTAATCTTATTTGACAAATGTAATAATCTCCTCCGTGTTTCCACAGTGGGCGCAGGAGCTTTTTTCCTTCTTGCTCTCGACTGAGCCCATTCATTCACATCGTTTCGAGGTTCGTCGAATCGATCCGATAGCAGCATTTAGTCGAGTGGAATTTTATTTTCTTTAATTTGTTTAAAAATGTTCAAGTGTCTCGTTTCTCATTTTTTCCATCCTCGCCTTTCGCCACGTTCCTTTCAGTGGTGGGCGTGCTGAACTGGCTTCTCATTGCACTCCCCTAGAGCAGACCGGAAATTCGACGAACCGAGACGGCAATTGGTTTTTCTTTCTATATACTTACCACTAGTAGATTCTACTTCAATTTCTCTGAAGAGCAGCATGTAGCCATCGAAAAAGTTCTCTCTCCATCTAGGCTAAACAAACAGAATTTAGAGTTGCGCCAAAAGTGACGGTGGAATTAAAATTTTATTTTGGAGCTCTTCCGTTCGATTGGTCATTGAAAGTGGGAGATGGTTGATTTGATGATAAATTTGATTAAAGGTTTTATTTTATTTCAACCAAGCCCTAGAAAGCACTTTTCCATTGTGGCTTGTGATGGTTGAACTTTTTTTACCACTCGTAATTTGATCATCCAATTTTCGCCAATTCAGGGTTTCTCTATTGCTTCAAAAACTATATGCAGTTTTGGCGATGGGAAGCCATGAATCTGTATTTTACGAGGGGCCTGAGGTGGGAATTCAATTCACTTTATGCATCGGGGGTTTTTTTTTTGCATGAGATGAGCAGTTACAGAAAAAAGTGTGCTCTATGCACGCAAATCCAATAACCTACATAGTTGACGTTGAAGGTTGAAATTTGCAAGCAATGCATGCGAATAACAAACATTCCAACTGGGCCTGTCCACCTAGAGAGGTTGTTTTATTTTATTAGCATTTGGTTGCTTTTCAATACCTGCAGCATGATTCGTTGGTCAGGAGGTTATTCAACGTGGTCCATTACTTGATTTGAAATTCTGTTTTCGTAACCAAAAAAGGGGATTGCAAATCTGGTAGAGTGAATTCGATATGATATTTTTTTTTATTTGCTATCAGAATCGAATGGATTCGCAATCACTGCTGGAATATGTTTCGAGATGACTTTAGAATGCTTCTGATCACTAAATTCCGCTAATTGGGGATGCAGATAAAAAGCAAAAGTATTTAGGACGTGATTTTTTGATATCCAACAATGGATGTTCGTTTTTTTTGGGTTCTATTCATTGAACAGGGGCTTCGGAAAAATCTAGTCCCTGCAGGAACGGCGATATCTGATTCATATCCTTTGGGTCTTGGAATTTATGTTCTTACATTTCGAAATCAGCTCTGTTGTCAAGAACAGTATCAATGAGTCGTTGGCAATTAAACTGTTTTTCCTATGTTTTCACAAACCTTTATGGAGCAGTAACAGCACTGAAAATTGAAAATATGATCTCTTTGGATAAAATCAATGGTCACGACAATATTTTCATCACAAAGCGGTATATAAGATCTTTGAAACTGGATCGTACTGCAGTGAAGTATTAAAAAATCTGATATTTGTCAGTATATTATGCTTGACATCGATCAAGTAGCCATTACCTGCCATTTAAGGCTTCTCGGTGTTTGGAGACGGATCAATCCTTCAAATTTCAATTCAGCGGTGGTTGACAATTCTGTTTTTTGATCTAGTTATCATAATCATTACGGTCTTGTCAGATTCGGTGCTCAGGCAAGTTTGTTGGCTACACTGCATTGTCTCTTCCTACTGAGTATCTTGCGTCTAAAGTTATTTATTTATTATTTGATGATGATGATGTGAACTACCTTCTAATGTAGCAAGGCAACTGCCTATAGCACTGGACTGTTTTAATTAAACGATTTGATCAACGTTGAATTGTAGTAAATGTGTCCTGTATGAAGTGTGTGTCCAATCTAACACCCATCGGCCGGCAATGGTATTATGGAAGAAATCTATTTACAACAATCATTCAAATGACCATTGGAAGCAACTTTAATCCGGGAGCTAGAAAGTGATAGCTCTACTGCAGATCCATCCACCCATTTCAGAATGTCTGGAGAGTCACGTCCATTCCGAGGTTACATTCACATACAATAAGCCCCGCATGTAAACATTACCGATATCATTTGGATAAGGTCACTGCAACACACTTCCAGATTTGGAAATTTTAAATTTCCAAACCAGGCACGTTTTTAGTATTATTTGATAATAAGATTATTGTTATATAGTTATAATCAGATAGATCTCACTCATGTCCGCCTCCTCAATCACACTATGTTGTTCATTCGTAAAAATAAAAAAAAATCGACGTTGATTCGTAATTAATTTCATGCACTCGCGATTAAATAAGTGCAAAAATTAACGTTGCTAAACCGCCCGATAGATATGCAACCTGCATAACAAACTCTGTGCAACCCGTGGTGAATGCACCTAAAATTATGTGCAAGCTTTTCACCCGCCCATGCGCGTTGTTTTCGTTTGCTGTTTCTTACCAGCAAATGGCCGTTCTCTACATTGCACTAGTCGTCTTTTTTTTTTCACTCCACACTCTGCCAATAATGCAAATCACCGCTATGAGGCGACTCTATATCGAGCTTCAAAAATGCTAATAATCATCGATTCACTCGTGGCAAAGCGGAAAAACACTCTTAACTAATAATTTATTCCCGAGGTTCACAATATTACCACTAATAACCAAAACAAAGCTGACGTAATTCTTCTTCCGGGTGCGGGGGCGAAGCACAAAAAAAAAAACAAAAAAAACTATAAGGGACAGCCCAATGGGGTTGTAGGCAAAGTTGACGTAGGACTACGCAGCAATCGAATTCCCATACACGTCAGGGCCATCCGCTAATTGATTTAAGTCAGTCCAAGAAAATTCTATTGTACACTCTTTAGAAAGCATTTGGTGGCTCTTAATTATAATACGGCCCCGGTTGTATTTTCTACGATGGTTGAGAGGGCCACTATCTCTAACGCGTAGAAAATAGTTATGGATCTGTTGGTTCATTGGTTGTTCAACACGCTTTGCTATTTACTCCGGGATGCGGCGTTTAAAGCAATGTCATGTTCAGCCGGGGCGCGGTAATGGAAATTTCAAACAGCACAAGAGAAAAATTCATCCAAACGAACTCTTCAGTTGGCAAACTAATTTGGTCGTCCTGAAAAGGACGGATTTAGTTGACGGGGGAGAAACAGTTCGCGATTGAACTTGGGCTTTCTTTCTTGGTTCATCTCGTGGGATGATTGATTCTTGTCTCGTTGTCACGGGCGGCTTTTTCCCGCCAAATCGTAGGCTTCAGCAGCCATGTTTCTCACAGCGAAGATGACGGGAGCATCGGAAACAACAGCCAACTGCAACAACGTCTCTATGGGCAACGACTGCTCGCTACCGCCAACTGCGATCCTAAGACCACTGCACAGCTTAACGACTGTCGTAAGACTGAATCAAAATGTTCTGCTAAAAGCTATGAAGTATAGGGGTCGGATGCTAGTGCACGAAAGAAGGCGGTACCAACGAAGGCAATGTGATACAAATTGCACCAAAGGGGACGAAATTCAGTTATTGCGCCACAATAATTAGTTTTAATTACTGCACGCTAGACGGATGATTTTCTTAACAGAAATATGCCTTAATTTTTTGCTATCACCAGCAACTAATCCGCTATACACAACTAGGAACTACAACGAATTCAACCACATGTCGGTCTGAAGTGTCGCAGTTCGGTTCGAATTATCCGAACGAATTTCGTTCGTTGGTTGTTCAACGTTCTTTGTCATTTACTCCGGGACGCGGCGTTTAATTAATGTTATGTTCGCCGGGGCGCGGTGATTGAAATTAATTTGAAACAGCACTAGACAAAATTTTAACCAAATAAACTCTTTCATTAGAAAATTGATTTGGTCGTCCTGAAAAGGACGGATTTAGTTGATGGGAGAGAAACATGGTTCGCGATTGAACTTGGGCTTTCTTCTTGGTATTCTTGGTTCAGCTACTCGTCGTTGCGGATGGCCATCTTCAGGTGACGTGGGATAGTTGATTCTTGTCTCGTTGTCATGGGCGGCTTTTTCCCGCCAAATCGTAGGCTTCAGCAGCCATGTTTCTTGCAGCGAGGTTGACGGGAGCATCGGCAACAACAGCCAACTGCACCAACGCCTCTCTGGGCAGCGACTGCTCGTCCAACTGCAGATCCTACTCTGCACAGCTCCACGACCGCCGGAAAACTAAATCAAAACGCGAAGTGTACCCCTTATACAACATTCATGGCTGCCTAAGAGACGTTCGTTACTTAAATATGAAATCTGTGCTAGAAAAGTACTGTGTATTTGGTAAATTTACTCTGAAAAAATCGACATTATAAGACATAACCTTATATTTGCGTTGATTTCAATAGATTTTAATTAATCAATTGATTTAAATATTGGAATCGAAGCGTAGAAAATGTCCCGACCGATTGGTGAAAACATTTTGTAAATCGATCGTGAAATGACTTAGTTATTAACGTTCAAAACCTATATATTTTTCGTGACGCTCCAAATTTTTGCAATTCGAACGTGTACCCCAGTATTGAAAACACAGACGTAGTCCTACGTCAAAAAAAACGGGGAAATACTACCGACACTCACACATTTTGATAGGGAATCGATTGTATTCACTACGGCTTACACAATGCACGCGGATATTTTATGATTTCCCTGTTAGTTCAAGTTAAATTACGAATTACTGTTTTTTTTTCCGCTAAAACGACGCAGCAAAAACAAAACACGTCAGTTTCGAAGCACGGCTTGCTGCGATCATCCGTGGTAAATGTGTCCTGTATGAAAGGCCAAAAAGGAATTGTGGGCCCGTAGCAGATACATTTAACCGCAACCGAAAGCTACAGGGGTCTAGAGATCCCAACACGCTTCCCAGCACGCAAACGAAACCTGCTGGAAAGGAGAAAATTCCACTGGTCACGATTATCGAGACCAACATTCCTGCTGTTCTGGTATTGCCCTGAAAGCAAGAGTTTCGATGTTCAACCTCAAACGCACATCAACAGGAGTCAATGTTTTCTTGGACTCGAAAGAAGACCACTCGAAACTTGTTTCCTTCATGAAACAACAGAAATTAAATTTCTTCACCTATTTGCGTGACGAAGACCGGATGACAAAAAATGTCATGACTGGGCTTCCTGACATGATTTTCGAGGAGGTTTCCAGTGGCTTCAAAGAAGTCCAAGTGTTTCCAAAATAAATTCGTAAAATGACGCTCAAGCAGAAACGGAACGAAGATCACGCTCTTTACCTACTCTACTTCAACAAAGGAAACGTTTAGCTTAATAATCTCAGGAAAATAAAGTCAGTTAACCACTGCATAATAAGATGGGATTATTATTCCGTCAAAACAAAAGGACCAGTTTAATGGTGAAATTGTCAGATGTTCGGGCATGGATCTGCACAATGCTTCCGTCAGCCACGATGCGTCATATGTGGAGACGTACACAAAACCATTGATTGCCCGCTGATAGGCAGCCGAGAAGACAGGACCATCAAGCTCCAAGAGGAACAACTCTTATGTGCAAACTGTGGCCTGCAGCACACCACTAATTATCATCAATGCATAAAACGCTAGGAATTATCAAATGCTCAAACTCAAACTCCAAAGATTTGTATGTAGAGGTTTCTTGGACCGGAAAAAATATGGTTCTTATGAGGGGTTCAAGACAACTCCCCCGTCTGAAATGGGGGGTGGGGGCTCTCATACAAATGCAACACAAAACTTCTGCACAACCGAGAACTAATCAAGAAAATAGAACCAAATTTGGCATGTGGGGGTTTTTGGAGACAAGAAATGTATCTATGGTAGTCTGAGACCCCTCCCCTATCAGGAAGGGATCATGCAAATGAAACAGATTTTTTTTTTGTATGACTCGAGAACTAATCATACAATTGGAACCATATTTGGCATGTGGAGGTTTTCGAAGGCAAGAAATGTGTCCACGGTGGTTAGAGACCCCTCCCCTCTTTGGGAGGGGTGGGGGTGCTCTCATACAAATGAAACACAAATTTCAACCAAACATGAAAATTCGTATGCAGGGGTTTATGAGGAAAGAACAGAACAGAAAGAAAAACCATGGTGGAAACTAAAGATCTGAGGGTATAATTAAAAATACACACTTATGTTTAACTTTGCTGAAACTACACACATTAGCAAACGAAAATATTTGAACAAAACTCATTCCTAAAAAAAAGGTAGGGTAATAAAACATCAATAAATATGGAAAAAATAGCAATGAAAATATGTGAAATTGCCACTAAATTATTGAACACTGTGCCAACGAAAAAATAACAATTTACAGTAGAAAAACTTAAAAAAGCAATAAAAAATTGATAATTAACTTGCAATAATTAAAAAATGACCGGTAAAACTTTCAAAAAAAGCAATGGATATTAGTATGAACGCAATAATAAGATGATAGTTTTCCGTCATAATAATAAGTTCTAGCGGTATTCATGTGACAAAAGTCTTCAAATCTTTCAAATCTTTCCAACAAATCGCAATAAAAAATAAAAAAAATTACAAATAAAAATTAAATTAATTTGTTATGTTTCAATTGGAAAGATTTGAAAAATTTGAAGATTTTTGTCGCATGTATAGCGCTAGAACTTATTATTATGACGGAAAACTATCAGCTTATTATTGCGTATATACTAATTTCCATTGCTTTTTCTGAGAGTTTTATCGGTCATTTTTGAATTATTGAAAGTGAGTTATCAATTATTTATTGCTATTTTAAGTTTTTCTAGTGCAAATTGTTATTTTTTCGTTGGCACAGTGTTTAATAATTTAGTGGCGATTTCACAGATTTTTATTGCTAAATATTCATTAACAGCACACTTGATCGAATCGTATAGCAATTCCCATTTGGCGCGCATTTTTAAGCAGAACGATTCTGATGTCAGTTCATTTAAACGCATTTACGGGGTTTCGGCATCAATGGATATGCGCGATATGCACAGGTTGAAATTGTTAGCATAGTGGGGTGAAATGGGTGGTTTCTTAAGATGCCAATTGAAGACCTAAAATCATGTGCTAATAATGATATTGCACGAAAACTAAAAGAGATAGATGTTTGGGGTCAAAAAACGAATCATAGAACATAATAAAAGGCTCAGTTCTGTCATACAAAATTATCAAGTTTATCATGCACTTATTGGAAAAAATCGGCAAAAATGTCCGAAAAATAACCAACTTTAAACTTTGTTTTTCTTAAAATGTAACTTGTCTCATTCAACAGCGCAATTACTGATAACGATTTAAAGCAAATTTTCTTAGCTTTCGAATGAACGTTAATGATTTACACTTAAAAGTATAATCTTTGCATTGGTGCAAGTTAAGTGCAAACAAACCATCGAAATAAAAATGTTCAATAACTCTGTAATAGTTGAGATTTGACCGTATGCGTAGAATGATTTTTTTCCAACAAATATGATCTTCTTTCAGCCCCTGAAAGATTCTTAATAAGGAACCAAACGCCCTGTATTTTCATTCATTTAGTTGCAAGCGTAACATTGCTCGCACCGGGTTCAGCTACCCGAGCAAAGGATTATACCAAATTGATAACAAGTTCTAATACCTGGTTATCATTTTTTGATCACTAAATATGTTATCATTGAGGCTGAATAAAAACCAAAATAACACAATGAATAACAAAAAAATACTCGTTGAATATCATAATAATAACTTATTTTGTTATCACTGCGAACAACTTGATAACAAATCCTGCATTGTAAGCAAATTTATTGAAATAGTTTCAAATTATGTTATCAATTTGAAATCAAATTCTCATGCTAATAACTGAAAAAATATTTTGATTAAATTCAAAATTTCTCGTTCAAATATGCTGAAAATATTTATAGTTTTACAATTCAACTTATAACGTTCATAAAAAATAGTGTGTACAAAATGATAACATATGATAACAAAATTTGCCAATCGTGATAACTAAATTTCTTATGCGATAACAGCGGAAATCAAAACGATAACTGGGATAACAGAACTTGTTACTTATATGATATCAGCTTGTTATTTTCCTTTACTAGGGTAGTAAACAATATTAAAAACAATCGTGATGTTAAAAAGTCTACTGCACGTGTACTGTTAGATAATGAAAAAGCTTTTGACACGGTTTGGCACTACGGTTTAATTAACAAAATGATTACCTTGGAGTTTCCTGCGTATCTCATAGAATTAATTCACTCCTATCTAAATGACAAAGACTTTGTAGTATCAATAGGATCTGAATCCTCTCAGATACACACTATTCCTGCTAGGGTAGCGTTTTATCTCCCGTATTGTATAATGTATATACATACGATATACCAGATTTTGGTGGATGTGAACGATATCAATTTACAGATGACACAGCCATTGCCTCGCCATCCAATGATCTTGTTGAAGTGACTAGAAATCTCAATGCCAGCCTGATTCAGTACTCGAGTTATTGCAAGAAATGGAAAACCAAAGTGAACGAAAACAAAACTAAAGCAACTTTCTTTACGAGGTTCAGAAATCCGAGAAAACTTCCAAAAAGTAATCTTAATTTCAACGGTTTTGAAGTACCTTGGAAGGATGAAGTCAAATATTTAGGCCTAGTTTTGGATAAGAAACTAACTTTTCAGAAACACTCTCAATACATTTTTGAAAAATGTGAAAAATTGGTTAGAATTATGTATCGATTTATTAATCGGAAATCAAAACTGAATATTAAAAATAAAGTTTTACTGTATAAAACTATATTTCGATCGACATTAAAGTATGCTTCGCCAGCATGGTCAGATTGTGTCCTAACTCACAGGAAAAGACTACAGGGTGCGGCAGAAAATAATGCGAAAATTTGTTCTATTTCTTGCAAATCCCATTTTCAGCTAATTCAAGCAATAATATCTACATTTTCGAGTGCAGTTATCTTTCTTCAGTCCTTTCAAACAAATTTATTCAATGTGTCCTCCATTTTTATTAATAACATCCTCAAGCCGACGCCGGAAGCCAGAGCATGCCTTTCGGACGTAGTCCTCCGACATTGACTGCCATGTGCGTGTTATGGTTGACTTCAGGGTTTTCACACTAGGGTGTGGTGTTTTGCAGACTCGTGCTTCAACATATGCCCAAATCGAATAAACCAACGGATTAAGATCTGGACTGCTAGGGGGCCAAAAATCCTTCGGCCAAATCTTCATGTTATCGTTCAACCATTGTTGGGTTCGATTGGACGTGTGACAAGGCGCTCCATCCTGCTGTAGGACAACGTTTTGGTCCTCGGAGAAGTTGGCCTTCACCCAGGAAAGCATTTGGTCCTTTAAAATACCGACATACACTTCGGTATTGATTTTAACTCCAGCATCAATGAAAACAGGTGGCATTTTCAAACCGTTGGACGCCACCAAGCCAAACATCATGACACCAGCCGGATGTTTGGTTTGAAATTTGAATTTATCTTTTTCCGGAACGTTCTCCATTTTCTGCGGTGAAATGAACCGGTCCGTCCGGCTGTTGGCCACAGCATCGATGCTGAAAAGCTTTTCGTCGGAGAACAGGATTATCATTTTATCCTCTTTCGACAAGGAAAGCAATCTCTTGGAACGAGTCACTCGTAGTTCCTTGACCCGGTCCTTAATCAAGTGGCGTTTCACTCTGGCTCTGGAAGATGCATGCAGGTCTTCTTTGATGATTCTCCGAAATATTGGCTTCCTTTGCAAGTTTTCTTATGGAACGCACCGGGTTGCGAGCAATTTTTGCACGGACCGATTTGACGTCCACTTTCCGGCTTCCGCTGCTTAGGACCATCCTGCAGGGACTTTTTATGCGGTAAACTGTTGCCAAATGGCACCCGACCACATTGGCATTCTCTTTCGGCTTCTTCTGGGCGAGCAACAAACTGGTGATCACTTCTTCCTCGAACATTTTGACGGATTTGCAATAAAACAAATAGAATGTTTGGATGCACTTGAAAGTAAACATAAACAAATACACTTTCGACAGAAATTAGTCACTAGCTACACGAATTAACCCAATACTCAAGTTTGAACATTTTCGCATTTTTTTCTGCCGCACCCTGTACAATTTATTCAGAACAAATGTTTTAAGATCGTTCATTACTCACCCCTTTGGTTTTGTTCTGTGCTTTTACACGAAATAAGTAATATAGAAACGCTAGATCAATATTGTAACAGAATAAAAACAGCATATAATCAAAAATGTTCAAGGTCTTCTTTCGATATTTTGCGTACTTTGTGTAGATGTCTTAATAATCGTACTTTGTTTAAAGGAAATAATTGTTTTATTTAGTGTTAGGGTTTTATTTTTTAAGTTCTTTTCCAGCGGAGGTTTTTGTAAGCTGGTTTTCGTCTATATGCAAATTAAGTATGATGGAGAAGATCCAAACTATGTAAAATTATGTAAAAACCATTCCAATGTTGAGAGTGTTAACCGAGCTCATTGTTTTTAGAATTAGAAATTTATTGTTTATTAATTTTCATGATAAATAAACATTTGATTGATTGATAAAATAAAATTGTAGTAGCTGATATCACTGGCCTTTCCTTGTGGATATAGGACAACTGGAAACGTTCACCTTGCGGTTCTATGAAATCACTTCAACTTGTCAAGCATGTAGCGACAAACTACCATTCCGAGTTTTTCAGAACCGAACGAACTATGTAAATAGAAAACACTCACGATGTGTTGCGAAGAATATCACTCAAAGGAAATGTCCGCTAAATTATGGTGACCCCATTTTCCACTTCCAACGCACGCTCACCCATCGCGTAGGAGTGACCAAGTAATTCATTATTTATTGAACGCCAATTAGTGCTACTGCCAGTAATTAATGTCTTTCCCAACTAGCAATGTACGTGGAGTAGCCGTATCGCAGTTTCTGGAGCGTCGAACACTAACCAAACAAGCAAAAAGTAGCAAAAGAAAAAAAAATAACAAATGATCTCATAAAATATGAAGAGCACAGGAGTGGTTATCACACGAACGACCTCTCCAGGCAACGGCACCAAGCAGGGTAGCGGGGGAATAATTCTAGTGGAACGGATGCCTTTCGCTAATTCATGGAAGCCAAGCGCTAAGGCATCAGCTGATCTTCCAGGTTTTTTTTTGCGGAATGGAAAAATCTCATTTCCCTAGTATAAACAAACAGCCCCCACCCCTGCCCTTGATGTCCTTTCGCTCGTGGATTCTTTTACTCTCGCTTCACATCCCCGCATGGCACATCAGAGCGTAATAAACTATAATCGTAATGTATGGAAAAATATGTGATGCAATTAAGTCAGCCAGCCTATCTGTAGGCAATTTTCCACATAAATTTTATTTCCAGCACTTTGCTTCCGGGGCTGCTCCACCCAGCAGACCGCAAAACGACCCTTCTTCCACGGTCATCTCAGTGCTTTACCTAGGTCCATGTGCAATGCAGGGTAACGAAGCGGAAATTCTCGTTCCCGCGGCTTTTCATCCTTCCTTCGGATGCTCGCATCATGTCCCATACGCATGCAGCAGACAGAGTTCAAGTGAATCTCGTTGCCATCGGTATGCCATCTTCATCTGTGAGGCTTTCATTGCTGCCGGAGTCGTTTTTTTTTTTGCTCCCATTCTCGCATCTTGGGGGCAATCAGTTTGGCATCATAGTATCGTCGTCGTCGTCGTCTGTCGTCTGTCGTCGTCAGATCCCATTAGCAGAAGTGTATGTGCGGAGGATTTCAGTGTTATAAATACATCTTCAAAGTGGTCTGGATGGAACATTTCCTGCAACGGATTTGTCCGGGGCTGAAAACGAACGATTGACGTGATGGGGAAGCTTTGGGAAAACATGCATGGACTGTGATTCTCCGAAGGATTCAAGCTCAAGGGACATGATGAAGCAATAGCAATAGTTTGCACCGAAGTAAATGGGGAGCCAAGTGTAATCAAAGCAATGTGGCATAGTTAGATTGGGATATTCATGCCAGCGTCAATCTGAGGTGAGACGAAAGTTGGGAAATGATGAGGCCTAAGTTTTGATAAGATGTGGAATAAATTTGGGGCCGATGATAGAGATTTGTTTTATGAAATGAAGAAAAGAAATCGGATGAAATGTTGAATAAATAAGCGCATAGAACTTTCGGAAATAACATAACATATGAGAATTATTTTCAGGGTATTATCCTATCTGAAAGTGGACTGAGGTTAACAATCGACACTCATATTTTATTTGCATTCAAGATTTCAAAATATTTCTAATAGAGAATGACCACACAATCACTGCACCACCGTGTTATTCTAGCAAATAAAGTTCCATGTTAAACAAATCCTCTGCATACCACCGTTTGCTTAATCCAACATATCCCATCACCCGTCCACTTTATTGGGACAAATTTAACATTTTATCCGCTCATGTCATGTTGTTTGGGTTTGCTTGCTGGCATGTCCAGTACACATACTCATTGGTCACTTAATTCCCTCCGATACAATCGATTCCCTTTTTCAAATCGTAATCCGGACATGTTATTTTCCAAGCGTCGCCCAAGCTCAATGCGGTATCAACATTTCACGCCTCATTTCTGCATCCAACGTGGAAGTGGCAGAAGAGCGATATTGGCATGTTTAATGCAATTTTTCGCGAAATCACGATATCTACTCAAAGAGCTCGTAGAATGTCGCTTGCGGGACTCGTCGAATAAATGAGAGAATTATTTGACTATTAATTAAATTCGTAATAATCCCAGAATCGTTGAAAAAAAAACCAAGCTACAACCATCGGTTCCACACTCGCAATGATATGCAGAAAATGAATGCTTGGGAAAATTCCACGACCGAAAACATCTCTTGAACAAAAAAAGCTATCGCTGTTTTTTCGGAACAATGCAAATTTCCGAGTTTCATCCAATTTAAAAAAAAAAAAATAATGCTTTTAAACTGAATCGGCGAAGCCATCAGTAAGAGAGTGCCGTGTCCATCCGAGTGCATTGCATATTAATTAATTTGCAATTTATCATGCATGAAATATTAAATCGCGTTTCGAGTTTCATAAAGTTCGAACACTCAACAGTTTTTCGAGTGGGTCAGTTCAGCACCGTCCGTCGGTTCACTTCATTTGCGATGACCAGCGAGCAGGGATTTCGTGAAATTGATGGCAATCGATCTGGTTATCTTCATTTTACACACAGCACCAAACCACCTACTGCTGTGACAGATGTGTGGCGGACATTTTACTCTGTTTGTTTTGGAACGTTTATAGCAGGTAGGGAGAAAAAAAATTGCTACATTGCATACAAATAGATTTGAGTGAATAAATTATAACTAGCAAAATCCCCTGACCTGAATCATTATTCAATCATATATGTGAATTATAAACAATTCCATTCTTCAGAATTGCACACTTTTATGAATACAATTAATGTAATTTTTTTATTTAGCATATGTTCGATGGAAATGTCATCAAATAGATACAACACTGAACACTGAAGATTTTTTTTTTCTTCATAAATTTGCTTACGCTCGTTTTGTGAACATAGTTTTCGTACTTTAAACATATGCTTCACAAATTGTAAGAAACATTCGTCTTGGTTGTCATTTCACAATATCATTACACCTTTTTCATGAAAATTTACGAAATGAATTTCGAGCGGACCTGCCAATCACTGCTCTTCTTTGATAATTTTCGCGCATTTTGGTGTTGCTGCTGAGGAGGGCTGAAATCATCTGTTCACCTCCATATAAATGAAAAAGTCTCACACGCTTCGAGTCGTTTCGAACTCATCTTCATTAATTGTACTACTTCTCACAAATCACCAGGTCAGATTTGTCAAACATCCATGCAACGATGAGCACCGAAAATTTTCATAGGTCAACGTAATGGTTTCGTACAATACACGAATATTCTTTTAAATTACAGCTTTTAAAGCTGTGGGTACCCGAAGCTTATGTGATTTTCACTAATTGGAGGAAGAAGGTCTATCTCAGTTATTTAAAGTCAAAAAACTCTACAGTCTTCGGCTTCACAAGCTTCTGGTTTAATTGAGAATTTTACCGCTTGAGGCGCTCTACTTTCGAGTTACTATGAATGAGTGGAGTGACGCTTTGGAATAAGGGGTAATTGGTTTCGTCCTAAGATGTCTCGATAGCCTCACCAGTTAGGACATACCAGTCTTCAATAATCGTTAAGCCCTTCCTAAATGTGGTCACATAAGGTCTGTATCCGCGATAATCCGGACACCTCAAAACATGAATAAAACATAAATTTCGCATTATATTTCCATCGTAGTTGTTTATTTCAGATTCATGGGATGTGCTTTAACAATTCGTGAAGACAAAACATAGTTATTCGGTATTTGCATAAAATGTTCGAACTTTGCGCTTAACTCCGTCCATTAGGGTTTGTACAGACTCTTCAGAAATTGTAGAAGCCGTCTTTGTCCAAATTAGCTGGAAGTGTTTGATGTCTTTGATTCCTTGCTTCTTTCCAGAAAGCTTCCGCTTCATCAGAGCTCTATATCTCTCGATTGTTCGTAGCTCTGGGCAATTTGGCGGGTTTGATGTTTTTGGTACAATGTTCACTTGATTTGCTTGGTACCACTCCATAACAGTTTTAGCATAGTGGCATGGTGCCAAATCGGGCCAGAACAAAGGTTTTTCTTTGTGACTTTTGATGGAGGGTAGCAATCGCTTCTGCAGACACTCTTTCTGATAGATCTCCTTGTTGATTGTGCCTGTAGTGACGAAAGATTTACTCTTTTTGCTACACGTGAAAATTGCTTGCCACACAAGGTATTTTTTGAGAAATTTCGATGCCTTCTTCGTTTCGAAATGCTCAGCTGCAGCATTTCTGGCCATAGTAGAATAAAAAGCCAGCCCTGGAAGCTGCTTGAAATCCTCCAGGACATAAGTTTCATCTTCCATAACAACGCATGAAAACTTCGTCAAATATTCGCAGTACAGACGTCGAGCCCGTGATTTTGCTGCCAGGTTCCGTTTGTCGTTGCGATTTGGAACTGTTTTTTACTTTATACGACTTAAGTCCCAAACATTGTTATGAATTTTGGACAAAACCTATTTTGATTTTTGGACATCCCTATTTTACGAGCCACCGTTCGAATGGAGAGATTTGGGTTTTTCGTTAATATCCTTTTCACCTTTCGGTCCATGACAGGATCAGCGCGTCCAATGTTTTTCTCACTTCTCGGTTTCCTCTCCACCGTCAAACGTTCCGAAAATGATTTGAGCACATCGTGAACAGTGGATTTAGGCAAATCCAATGTTTTTGCAAGGTCCCGTATTGACAAGTCAGGATTTGCCGTACGCCCGTACAAAATTCGCTCGCGCACTTGTTTTGCTTTCGTCGCCATCTTGAATACTAAACATGTAATGTAAACATCAATCAAAGACTTTTTCATCAAAGACTCTCAGCTATACCACAGTGAAATTTTTTATTCCTATGTGCAATATTTCAAAAGTTACAATGATTTGAAGGTGTCCGGATTAGTGTGGATACAGACCTTAAGTTCGGAATTCTCTCACACGGTATACTAGCAACGATAAACGATTACATACTCGTGTGCTTTTCAGAAATCGCAAACGTAATTTGTGATTGACCTTCGGTCCCTTTCATTTCATGTATCGTAATTTTTGAACACATCTTGAATTGTCAAGATTGATAAAGACAAACGTCAGTGTGATGTCTGTTTCCAGGTATATAAAGTACAAGGTATTAAAGTCGCTGCAATGTTTATGTAGTGGTACGAAAAAGACAAAAGCAAAAAAAAAGTTATGAAATGTCTTCAGAAATGCATGAAATTTAAGCAGTTTCGATTCAAAAGCCAGCCAAACGCATGAATTTCTGCATGTAGGTATTAAGCAACTCTTGTACGTTACTTCAGTATACAAATTGATTGGAGGAATAGGTTATTACTGAATTTTTTTGATTCAATTAGCGCTGATATTTGAGGTGTTCGAAAACGCGATGATGATTGTTTCCCAATTTCGAGTATCACACTTATTCAGGCATTTTCTCTGAATAATTTTAAGAAAAAGCTTTTTTTTATATAAAGTTAAAGTAGACCAATTTTATTGTTTTAATGAAATCTGCATGCGTACGCAAAAACTTAAGAATTTAATTTTTATGATTATGATTATCGTTAGAACATCTTGTTCAATTTCACTTAAAGTCTGACTAGAATCACTGTTTCAGGAATGTCCACATTTAACCTCGAAAATTAGATAAAATTTATACAACTTGAAGGAACTTCGCGGTTTCTCATTAGGGACTATTCATAAACCACGTAGACTCATTTTTTAAAATCTGCAATACAAGGTAGGAAATTTACTAAAAAAGTTCAATTCAGTGAACGCAGTGGTTCTTCACCCCAACAAAAAAAAATAAATCTCGACAGTAAAAGCATTTGTTGACCATTACTTGTCCTATGCTAATGCACATTATTTTTAAGCTGAATACTGGCCTCATCCAAGAAATTTTCCTCCACTGTGGAACATTATGCAAATTGTTCTACGATGAAGCGTTCTTGAGTTATGAATATTTGAATTTAGTGAGGCTTTTGAAAATCGGAAAACTTCAATTTTCGGATTTTGGGACAAACCTGTGCGATAGTAAAAAAACCCCTAATCCTCAAATTTATTTAGTTTATAGTTGAACTTACTCATAAACATAAAAACGAAAATTTATGAAAATGAGTTTTTTTATTATTTTGCCTTTTGTATTTCGCCGTTGATCCTCAGTAATGCCCGAGTATGCTCTGTAATATGTAAGTTTAATAAGTATATTATGTTTTAATAGTAAAGAGTTGATGGATCGATTATTACATTTGTAAAATCAAACGACATAGGAAGGGTGATGAAATACTTGCTTACCATTTTCGTGGTGAAAACTTGCCTACAGAAATGATCCTGTGAAGCACAGTCTTACTTACCATTTTCAACAGCAATAAATTTAACCACATTGTATAAAAGCAATTTTGCCAATTAGTCTGGTTTCGATTCATACGCCAGAAAGAGTTTCAAAAATGTTTGATCTATCTGTAATGTAGTATACCATTAAAAATTAACGAATCCCAGTCAAGATGAAACAGCTTAGCTTTTTTAAGATACGTTTCCGCATTTACAGTGGCTGATATCTACTCCATATTGCGACAGGCAGCAGGGTAAATGCACCCTTTTTTTTGAGAATATGCTCCTTAAACTTTGGAAAAATGCTCCTTAGATGCGTTTGCCCGGTATAATGCAATCGGAGGTATTAACCTTCTGGTTAGCGCTTGCCGGTTCTTTTGACGGGTCTTAAGTTTCTTCAAGAATGTATAGCGGAGCTTCGCTCCGCAATCTTCAAGGTAGTTTTGACGGGTTTAAATTTCATTTTGACGAGTCTTAATTTCATTTTAAAGAAGCTTAATTTCGTTTTGACGACTCTTAAATTCAGAAACTTAAAACCCGTCAAAACTTGAAGAAACTTGAAGAAACTGAAGACCCGTCAAAACACCCGGCAAGCGCTAACCAGAAGGTTAATACCTCCGATTACATTATACCGGGCAAACGCATCTAAGGAGCATTTTTCCAAAGTTTAAGGAGCATTTCCCCAAAAAGAAGGGTGCATTTACCCTCTGCCGTTATTAATTTTCGAATACGAATTAGATTTTAAATTAACTTGCGAACCCATTTTATAGGGTATGTGTCCCTTGGCTCAGCCTAATATGCAACAATCGATTACATTTTTTATTATAACTCATAAGGGATTTGAGCTGGAAGCGATATTGAACTTGTTATACACTTGCTTAGATATGTTTAATATACCATTTGGTAGTAGGTATCATGAAAAGTTACACAACTCATTTTATAAAGTCAGAAACATTGGAGGGATATGGATTTAATGTCGGTCTATAAGCGCCAAATTGGGTCTATTCATGGATGCAAGTTCGTCCCATTCGACAGATTTGTTATTAAATGTTGTCTTCGTACGATTTTTTTTTTTGATTTTCTGATTCAGTGCGTTCCCAGCTATATTTGCTCTATCCAACAAACACTTTCATAAATCAAACTATACTAAAGCTGCTAAGAAACACTTAAGTGATTTTAACATACGATTTAGCGACCATTTGATAATCAAAACATCATAATTCACTCTACACAGATTTTGTTCTTTTAGTTTGGGTTAAGATGAGCCATATGAAAAACTTTGAACCGAATCTCAGACATTTTTATTGTAAATTTTACCAAAATCAACATTTTTACTATGCTTTCCTTACAACAGGCCATGGTTGGGAACGTGGAAAAAAATATGTTCCTATTGGGTCTGTGGTTTTCTTGTAAATCATTGTTATTATACCTATATGACCTGTTAGTTTATAACGTGTGACTATTTTCTGTACATCTTGGCTGTATTATTCGGTTTATAGGTTCAACTTATGCAAATTAAGATCATTCGAAGATCGTGTAGATAATCTGTTCAGCTTAACCAGTAAAGTCATATTGTCTAAAAAGTTGAAGAGATCGAAAATTACGCGGAAGTGAGCAACTATTAATTGATTAATAATGTCTCAATGGCTTTGAAATAAATCGGTCATCCTGATAGGAATATAATTTTGGTGATTATCGGCGAATTAATGACATTTTTGGTACATAGGCCGAATGAAGGTGCTAGGCTGACATTACATCCCGTTACCCTATGATTGAAAAAATTAATATGTAGCTATCTCAACATTGAGTTTGGCGCAGTTTTCTTGCGTTGTGAATAACACTAAATCAAATATATTTATAAAATTGAGTAAAAGTTTGATTAAAATTGAGCAAGCTCGAATGAGCGTGTATGTGAGAATATGACAGCTGGCAATATGATTCACCTTGTTCTCAAGGTACTTTGGGTTTCCTATGCTTGATTAGTTTTCGAGTAATGCAGAAATTTATGTTTCATTTGTAAGGGAGCCCCCCTTTCCAGATATGGGAAGGGTCTCTATTTATTATGAGAACCTTTCCCTGCCCCAAAAACCCCACCATTCAAAATTTCACGTTAATCGGCTCAGTAGTTTTCGAGTCTTTAAGGTTCAGACAGACAGGCAGACAGAAATTCATTTTTATATGTACAGGGTAGAACCCAAATAATTGACGCATGAAACAAAGACTGTATCTCCCACGAAAGGACAAATTATTTAAATTTTTCTTTGTTATTCTGTTTCTTATATTTAATTGTTTATGTGTACACATTTACATTTCGATTCTCTCGCCTTCAGCTTTAATTATTGCCCTTAGTTTCTTCGGAAAGGCATTACAAGCGGCACGCACCTGCTTTCGGGGATTTCATCCCATATCTTCTGTATGGTAGCTTTGAATGTTTCAATACCCATTGGTTTGGGATCTCGAAAGTGACCTTCCATGATTCCCCAAGTAGAAAAATCCAGAGGATTTGCATCTGGCGAAGAAGCTGGCCATAACTCCTTGGGAATGAAGTCCGTCAAATTCTTGGTGCACCATACTTGGGTAATCTTTGCCCCAGGGGATGGCGCAGAATCCTGTTGAAACACTCATTTGCGGTTACCGAACATCGTTGAAGTATGCTTCTTTAAATGCTTTTCCTTCAAGGACCTCTTTTACGTAGTATGCTGCGTTGATTTTTACGACCTTATCAATAAAAAGCAGTGGTAGACGACCTTCCGCAGAAATCGCTCCCCAAACCATGACCGAAGTATGATTTTGGAAGCGTTGAACTGCGTGAATTGAAGAAGGGATATCCTGAATACTCGCTGCATAGACCCTGTCATTTTGAGCGTTGAAACTTTGCTGCAAT
Source organism: Aedes koreicus (assembly GCA_024533555.2). Lineage (NCBI taxonomy): Eukaryota > Metazoa > Arthropoda > Insecta > Diptera > Culicidae > Aedes > Aedes koreicus. The sequence continues at coordinate 385,417 of JAHHFK020000446.1, forward strand.
ACGAAATTTTTCTCATCCGAAAACACAATCATGGAATCACCGTGCCGACCAAGTAATTCGCGACAACGAATGACTCTTTTCTTCTTGTTGGCTTCGGAAAGTCCATGAATTTTTCTTTTCTTGTACGGCACCAATGTCAAATCCTCCTTGAGAACTGATCTGATAGTTTTCCTGGAGACATCCTTATCCTGAGCCAGTTTATATGAAGAACGACAAGGATTTCGGCGAATTCGCTCACGCACCGCCTTTACAAGCCGTTTGGTACGTAGACTACGAGGACGACCTGGTTTTTTTCTTTGGATCGATGGTTCCCCTCGTCCTCCATCTTCTCAATGTCCGGTCGATTAATGTGCGGCATATTCCTTCCTTCCGGGTCTCGGCCAGTATCTGGTTGGGACGCTTTCCCGCCAAATGCAACTGCATAATCCGTTGTCTTTTGAAATCCATATTTTTCCTAGCCACTTACTGTCGACGGAATCTAGCGAACACTAGTTTGTTTACATATTAATCAGGCCTTCTTTAATATGCTCCAGAATTCGACACTGTAACAAAATACTGCTTCACTTATTTAGGCCTACCGTGTATATATAAATTACGACATCGAAGGTAGGACTAACGAATCTATTCGTTGTTTTCAGCAACGAAACTGATTTGTACTTTTTACTAAGCTACCTTTGTAATTAATGCCACACGCGCAACTGTCAAAAGCACGAAGCATTTGTTGACACAGAAAGAACATTCGTGCATTGTACGAAAACAATACAAACAACTACAAATATTTCCTACCAAAATAAAATAAAAAACGTTTCTATGGTGTTTGCACTTTATGGACTTCATCGACTCGAAATAAAATTGAAAGAAAAAAAAGCACAACCACGTGGAGTTGCCCAGCGTTTTTTTTTTAATCTTTCATGTGATAGGATGGGTTGGAAAGAGCTGCTATTGAATCCGTGGTTGATCTCACTAGGCCATGGTGACTTGTGAGAAGATACTTGATCAATGAGTATGAAGTTATCAATCTCGACAGCACTCTAATTTTCATTATGGGATGAATGAATTATTCTCGCTCATCTCAGCAGCAACACCAACATGCATTAGTTAGATAATAGAGAAGCAGCGATTGGCTGGTCTTCACGAAATCTATTGCGTGCATTATACAAAAAGGTGTAATGATAGCATTTCACCAGATAAAAAGCAATATTAATGTTGCATTCAATGTAGGGAAGATGTACCTATATTAATCTCATCACTTTGCAATTCATCCTACTTGAAATAAAACGATACACACGTGACAGGATTAGTTAGTAAAGTTTGTTGTAGTTATTTAACGTAAGCAAACATTATTAGAAAACGAAACCGATCCTTCAACTGCCCAATTGTTTGATTCATCGTAGGATGAATATAGTAACAATGAGATTAATATGGGGGCAGTTTCCCTAATAGACATTTGTTCAATGTACAAAATCCATGTTTACGAAACGAGTGAAAGCTAATTAACGAAAATAAATTTTCAGTGTAGCTTCAATGCATGCGTCATGTTCAGAGCAGACAATACATTAATAGTGAATTGTGATGAAACGTCATGTGGGACGATGAAGCGTGTGTTTTTTGTTTTTATTTCAATTCGATTGCCCAAAACATATCGTGAAGCAATTGCAAATAACATCGAGCTATCGCAAATCAAATCATAACGCATTCCCCACCAATATCAAATAAGCAAATTGAAAACTTCCTTTATATCTGCACCATCTTGGCTTTCACCTCGGCTGACGGCGCATCCATCCTTCATTTCACTGTACAATTACCTCCCACAAATTGCGATCTGTCTGGGGAATACTTTTCGCTTTGATGTTCCTTCAACTGTTCATCCTTTCTCAACGCCACTGGCTGGCTGCAACATGTCAATGTGCTACGAGGCGGCACGAGCTGAAAACTTTTCAGACATCTAACAGAATTTTGTCTGTGAGCTGTTTATTCGATGATTCCGGACTGCAAAGTTCCGGCACGATCCTCTCTATCTATTTCTCCCTTTATTTTTTCTCTCTTGGCCACTTTCTAGGCTGCTCCATCCTGACGAATGAAGCCTTTCTCCTTGCTTTGCAATATTCATGCAGCTTCTTATCACATCTATCGCCGAGAGAAACTTCATTTGGTCGGACTTATCTTATCTAAAGTGAAGTTCACCCTCCGGTCCTACCCCGAGGGTAAATTCCTCTGACAAGTCAACCATTACCGTTTGAATCCGTGTCAGAGTTGAGTAGTGACAGCAACAAAGAAAAAAAAAAGCACAAAATCATGTCAAGCTCGTTAATGGTATCATGCGTCTGGCCCAGCTCGTTCCGGATATGTATGAAATTTTTCCTCATACAAATACAGCGACAACATAGGAAAAGCCTAGGGAAACTCCGAACATAAATTTGCTTAGGAATTAATTCCGGGTGGAGGCAGTTTTATCGCGTCGAGCACCATCATCAGCGCCGGTACAGGAATGCGGAAAAAAGAAGACATTTCCACATGGCAGCAATGGCGTCAAGCTAGGCTCGGAGCGTCGTTATGATAAATGGATGTCGTTTTATTTTGAAGTGGGTATATGCATACATTTATTTCTTGAGTGCCACTACTAGGCTCTAGCCATATAGCTCAGCCCAGTCTTGCATGGCGAACTCGGCCCAGTACTCGGTCGCTATTTGATAAGGTTACATTTTGGAGTGGGAGCTAAGGGCACTTTTCTGATGAAAATGTGGCCAAAATGAATCGCCGGCGAGTGTTGAAGATGATATTAAGGGGAAAATGCAGCTCAATAGTTTAATGTGAGGTGGTGAGAAATTCTGTGGAAAATCATCAGTTACCGACTGGTTTGTTCAAATAATTCATACCATACCAACGGTAATCTGCTCAGAAGTTCCTTAGGCTTACTCAAGAAAATGAAGATAATGAAATTAATGGTGAAATGAAGATTTTTGGGCTTGAATACAAAAATTAACAATATGTCAACACATAGGCGTAGCCAGGATTTTGAATAGGGGGGGCTCAAGCTTAGTTTTTTTAGAGAATTTTTTTTAGAGACAGAGAGAGAGAGAGAAGAGAGAGAGAGAGAGTTAAAGAGAGAGAGAGAGAGAGAGAGAGAGAGAGAGAGAGAGAGAGAGAGAGAGAGAGAGAGAGAGAGAGAGAGAGAGAGATAATTACACCGTCTTCAACCAGTTGATGCACAGACTGAACACTTAACATTAAACAACGGACAACACAGTGCCCGGTGGACCCATATAGTAGGGACATTATCGAGTTCCGTCGGATGGAGCGGGAATCGAGCCCTCATTTTGTGACAATCCACCTGAACGGCGGGTGGTTTAAATTTTCAGCTCTCACCAAAAGTATTTTACAATACCCGTCCGATTTTGGCAACAAGATTAAACTATTCTAGACTTGATCTGGAATGAAAAAAAAAAGATTTCAAAAACTCTCGATTTTCCACAAGTTTCGAAATCGAATCCCATTAAATAGGATCCATGCTGAAATCTTACGGGTACTAAAATGTGTCAAAATATTCATTTTACAGTCATGTTGGATTTTTGTATACGACAACCACGGAGTTTGTTAACAGTTTTAACTGAAAATGTACTTTTCCTCGCGACCTGCTCGCCCACGCTGAAAATTAAATTTCGTTTTTATTACAAAATCGACTAAAGAACTAACAAGTCTATTCGTTGTTTTCTACACCGAAATTGATTTGTACTTTTCAAGAAACTACCTTCGTATTCAGTGCCACTGTTACATAACTGGTATTTATTTATTTATTTATTTATTTATATAATTCCAACTGATTAAACATCTTATTGAAATGTAATGGAGAAAAGCCATGTGGCGTAAAAACCCCCTATCTCTAAACCGTACACCACATTAATCAACAAAAATAGAAGGAATACAAAGCAAGTAAACAGAATTAATTCTAGTATACACACAAAACTTGTCAGTAAAATTAAAAATAATCTTTCGTGGAATCAGTCGTCTGGTATCCAGTATGTAGTATTTGTCAGCATTTCCGAACTAGCGGCTTTCCATCCAACTACGCTGAATCCGGTGACGGAAGGTCTCAGTGGAACAGTTGAAGTCAAACAGAGCGTAGAGTTCATTGAAGCGCGATGACATGAATCGAATTGGATCGTGTAGGCCGTAGTTTGCAGCACGGGTCCCGAGCTGCAGGCAATTTCTTGTTCGCAGAACTCGTTCAAGAGCGTAGATGGATAGTTCTGCCAGAATTCCTGGAGAGTCGATTTCACCTAGCAGCACTTTTGCCGCGAAGATTGCTTGCATGACTGTACGCCTATGTTCCAACGTTTCAATACCCAAGAGTGAGCAACGATCCTGGTACGATGGAAGGTTGACAGAATCATTCCTCGGCAGATGACGGAGAGCATAACGAACAAATTTTCTTAAAACAGCTTCAATCCTCGTAATCCAGATTATTTAATAGGGGCACCACCAAGGCTCCGAATTCCAGGATAGAACGCACGAGAGAGCAGAACAATGCTTTCAGACAGGTGGGATCACGCAACTCGTCGGATATCTTAAACTTGAAACCGAGCTATCTGTTGGCTTTGGTAATCATATCTGTGATAAAATGATAAAATCTTTGAAGGGAGGTAGCTCTCGAAACTTCCGGTCCGCCTCTAAGCATCTTGCTATGAGGTACCAGGTGGGTCTCCAGTTGTGGACTGCCTGTCGATCTGTCAAATTTGGAAGACGTCTACATTGAGTTATCTCAAATTACAATAATCCGTCCACTATATCACAATATATTGGGATTGGTTGAGCAGATTGGAGATAATGAAATCATTGGGTATAGGAACCAGTGTCCCCCGGTTGGTGCTAAACGGATGAGCCTGGACATCAATAGAAGCATAAAGTTGCCAGAAGGCACGAAATGCCTCTACGCACTATTATGTTTACCAAATCCCTCAATTGCAAATTTAAATGGATTAGCATAGATTGTTCTTAAGAAGCCTCTACTTGATTGATACAGTTGTAAATATTGAAAGTTTATGAAAAAGAGTATGCTTCGAGCATCGGCTGTGATGCTTAATTACGCACTATTTTGCTATCGGGCATGGCGCGTATCGTATTGTTTCTGTTATCTATAATTCAGCGATACGAGTGATCGAGGGAGCATAGAAAAAAAAACTACAAAAATGCTTCATGGTGAGATGAGGTGGTTCGCCGGGCTGGTGGACCGGTGTTGAGGATCACAATTAATTTTCATCCACAATATGGGTTTGCCATACTCGCCGTGTCACTTGGAGAAAGTAAGCCACTATACCTTTTTGTGAGTGGCTCCAATACCATCCTTACTAATGGTTTAAATCGGTTCAAATCGGATTCTCTATAATATCTTTCTGTTTTTCCAATGAAAAACCACCACCACACTTTGTGAGTGGCCCCAATAGCATCCTCACTGTTGGTTTAAATAAAGGGTGATACGGTCAAAATTTGGTCAAGGGAAAACGCGTGTAAATCGGTGAAATCGTTTATTTAAAAAATCAAATTAAATTTCTTTTTCAAGTTCAATTAGTAAAAAATTCAGGAAAAATATTCAGTTAGGCTTCCGCTTTTCCAAATCCGAATTGCCGGGCCTTACGCTTGACCCCTGCCATCAGATTTTGTACAGCCACCTTGTCCACCTTCTTCGCCGCAGAAAGCCAGTTTGCCTTGAACTGCTGCTCGTCCTTAGCAGTTTTTTTGGTCTTCTTTAGGTTCCGCTTGACAATAGCCCAGTATTTCTCAATTGGGCGGAGCTCTGGCGTGTTGGGAGGGTTCTTGTCCTTGGGAACGACCTGCACGTTGTTGGCGGCGTACCACTCCATGGCCTTTTTACCGTAATGGCAAGATGCCAAATCCGGCCAAAACAGTACGGAACAACCGTGTTTCTTCAGGAAAGGCAGCAGACGTTTATTCAAACACTCTTTCACGTAAATTTCTTGGTTGACAGTCCCGGAAGCTATGAAAATGCTGCTTTTCAAGCCACAGGTACAGATGGCTTGCCAAACCAGATATTTCTTTGCGAACTTTGACAGTTTCGTGTGCTTGAAAATATCTGCTACCTTTCCCCTTCCTTTTGCCGTATAAAACTCCTGTCCCGGAAGCTGCTTGTACTTCGTCAGCATCGTCGTGTACAGCCTCCGGGATCGCGCTTTGGCCGTCGTATTTTGTTTATCATCGCGATTTGGAGTCACTACCTTCTTGTAAGTCGATAGTCCGGCTCGTTTTTTGGCTCGATGCACGGTTGTAGACGATACACCCAGCTTATTTGCGGCATCTCGGAGAGATAGGTTAGGGTTTCGCTTGAAACTACCGGCAACTCTCTTTGTCGTCTCAGCGGCTTCCGGTTTTCGATTTCCCCCCGATCCAGACTTCCTGGCTGTCGACAAACGTTCCCCAAACACTTTAATTACATTTGTAACGGTTGATTTGGCAACTTTTAGCGATTTTGCCAACTTTGCGTGCGAGTAGCTCGGATTTTCGTGATGCGCGAGCAAAATTTTGATACGCTGCTCTTCTTGCTTGGACGGCATTTTGACAACTGAAGAGTGAATTCCAAAATCAAAATAGGAGCAACATTCTACACACACACACCTTCAAAATGAAGGGTGTTCAGGTTTTTTAAATGCAAAATTGAAAGAAATACGTCAAGTTGATATTGACCAAATTTTGACCGTATCGCCCTTTAGGTTCAAATCAGGAATCGGTACTAATATTTTAATATTTCACTGAACGCCACGTGAATTCAGCTTATCGTTTACCAAAAAGAATCCTGCTGCCACTCAATCCTGTTATCCAACATCCCAATGAAAGTGCAGAGGCCCTACCCTTTTCTTATTTTACATGCATTCGGGTGAAGCAGGCGCCAGTATTGCTTTAGTTTGGGATGACCAGTTTTTACACATTGAGGATGTATGATAGTCTCAACCATCATCTGTTGGGTCTCTGTGTTATAACAGCTGATCTGGCAGCAACGGAGTAGCAACCTTGGGCAGTCAACCATGCTCATTATCTTGCTCATGCTCATAGAAAGGGATAAAATCTTTGAATAGGATAAGACCACTTCAACTTCTCGCATTGATTAGCATGCTGTCTTGCTTTCTCACACGCTTATCAAATTACTGGTCTGAAAATCGGATACGATTTGTCTCGTTTCACCTGGATTATATCGTAGCATGTGCTCCATTAATATCTCTTTGATACAGAAACAATATTTCAAAATACTGAATCAAACTGTAAGATATGATTAACATATATTCTCAATAATACGAAACTACAGTACCGTAAAACGGGATATTATTGATTAGCGGAGTAACATTGATCGGTTTGGCCCATATCATGAATAGTTCAAATATACATTTTCCGTTGATAGACTTTCTAACTATGGATTATGAATTATGTTTCTCAATCTGGTGTTATTTGACTTCCGAAAGCTATAACAATGGTTAAAATATTACGTTTTTTGATTGCCAAGAACTGAAAATTGAACTGAGCATAGCTTTTTCCACTTTCAGCTAGCGGGAAAAAACCAATCAATGCTTGAATCATAGTTAACATTTCTAGAGATATTTTTTTAGATACGCTAGGTTAGCTAGGTTGGGTTTACTATTTAAAAAAAAAAATTCATTGATGTCCGCTTTTTGCGCTTTTTTGCTACAACTTATTACAAAATCGAGGCGACTTCGCGCTTTTTCATTGAGGTAAAGCGACAATCTCACAAACATTAAAAATCAATAATAAAAAATTTAAACAAACATTAAAAATCTAATAATAAAATCAAAAGTTAGGGGGGGGGCAACGGCCCCACCCTGCCCCCTCTGGCTACGCCTATGTGTCAACACTGAGTGCTAAGCACTGAGAGCTGAGCACTGAGTGCTAAGCTCTGAGTACGGAAGTTCAACAGAATGAGACATTCATGTAAGTCTAATTTTGGGTTTTCATTGAAGCTTGTAACAATGGAAAAAATTATTAGTGAAAGCACCTTTGAAATTTGAACTTGAATACATTCATCAACAATATTTCAACACTGAATGCTCAGCACTCAGTGTTGAAATATTGTTGATATAAGTATTCAAGCCCAAATTCCAAGAGCACTTTCCAAAGAAATATTTCACATTATTACAAGCTACAATGAAAACCCAAAACAAGACTTCCTAGAATGTCTCGATGTGGAGAACTTCCGTGCTAAATGCTCAGCACTCAGTGATCAAAGCTCAACACTCAGTGCTCACTGATCAGTGCTCAGTGCTAAGTACTCAGTACTCAGCACTATGCTCAGTTCTCATGGCGTATGGTATGCTCTCCATTTGGTCCGCACTGTGTCATGAGTAATAATTCTAGTTTGCATCCAAAATGAGGGGAGAAACGGGCAAAATGGGATACTTAATGTAGTCAAAATGGGATTACTTAATGTAGTCAAACCTAAATGAGGGCTTTCTCCTCATACATGCATTAACTCATATATCATGTGGTTCTGAAGATTGGCACCAGTAATAGTACTCTCACTTGCACTGTACTTATGTAAAAATGTCCGAATAATCGAATGTTGATGGTCTCGTTTAAGGTTGACCTCAGGAAATGGTATACTTTACCCCATTCTCCTTCCTGAAGACAATGATGCGGCTTTCTTTGGCGTGGTCAGATCCAAAGATGTCGCATCTGGAAGCAAACTCCAAGTGCTTACCCAGAAATCGATCTGCGGAGGATGATATTTCTAAGCAGCTGGGATATTACTACGTATATAATAAAGTGAACGTAGATCAGGGCTTCCCAACCGATGGTCCGTGACCCCCAGGGGGGTCGCCAGGGCCTGCTAGGGGGGGTCGCGGGCGTCTGACCAGCGTGACAATTTTTATGCATACAGAATAAAAAAAAATAACTGATCCATAAAATAAAATGCAACCTACTGTGGGACGAATGGGTTATCCCCCGACCCTCGCAAGAGAAGAAAACTTTTTACTGTGCATTTCTATTCCTAACCCGAATCAGTTTCTATTCTACCGACGACGGACTCGCGCCGCGTGTTAAATTAACTCTGTATAAAATTCCGTAATAAACCGATTTGAACTAATTTCGTGCGTTATTTCCTGAACTCCGACCTAGTACTCTTACATGGGGGCTCAGCCGCGATGGAGTTTTCGTGAAATCTGCGCGGAAAAGTGGTAAAATCGGACATTGAACGTTGTGAAAAAGTTGATCCGAAGAAAAAACCAAGATGGCTGATGATCCGGTGGTGAATTTGTGTGCCACATTTACGAGAGTCGGACTAGAGCGAGAGTGTAAAACCCGAGGTCTCTCTGCGAGAGGCAAAAAAGAAGAGATGGCGAAGCGAATCGTTGCTCATAACACCAATACAGCTGCAAACGATGGTCGTCAGAGCATCAACGACAAGGTGCACGACGGTAGCCACGGTGCCGGTGAGAACGATCCCAAAGACGACGGCGCTGCAAAGACGAACGAGAACGATGATGCCAACGAAGAGCATGATGATGATTCTAATGACGACGGCAGTTTGGATGATTCACGCGACGATCGGCATAACGGTGACAACGATCACGAGGACGACGATGGAAACAGTAGCGACGACGGCAATGTTTTCCACACAGCTCTGCACTCAACTCCGAAGGTTGCAAAGAAGTTGGGTGAAGCTTCCCGGCCCTATTATTTTCGTGACGTTGAAGATAGCATTGAATCATTCGGTGCTGAGGAAGGTCAAGACGTCAAAGTGTGGATCCGCCAGTTCGAGGAAATTTCTGCAGCTGCTTACTGGGCCGACGAGCAAAAGCTGATCATGCTACGGAAGAAGCTAACGGGAACGGCGAGACGGTTTGTGTTCACACAGCGTAATCTGAGCACATACGTTAAGTTGAAAAAAGCTCTGATTGTCGAGTTCGCCCCTTTTGTGAGAGCGTGCGATGTGCATCGCCAGTTGGCTGCACGAAAGAGGAAGACTACCGAGCCGATAAGAGACTACATCTACGAGATGCAGCGGATTGCTCTTGCTATTGATTTGGACGAGCCGAGCATCTGTGAATATATCGTCGACGGCGTGACAGACGACGAGTACCACCGCTCAATGCTGTACGAAGCAAACACCATCAGACAGCTAAAGGAAAAGCTGCTCACGTTCGAGAAGGCGTTGGCGAAATCCAATAAGAAACCTCGATCCGATGACCGCTCAAACCAGAAACGAGACAACCGAGCAAAAGTAGAGGAGAAAAAGCCGAGAGAGAAAGCCGATGCAAAACGGTTTTGCTTAAACTGTGGTGATCCAACGCATTTTGCGAGCGAATGCCCACAGAAGGGCGAAGGTCCAAAGTGTTTCTCGTGTAACGGTTTCGGGCATTTGTCGAAGGAGTGCACCAAGAAGGGTGACACGAAGAAGAAGAGTGCAAGTGCAAAAGTAAACACGATCGAAAAAGTGAACAAATCACAACCGGGCGTCAGTGTAAAAATCTGCGGTCGTGATCTACATGCCATCGTTGATACAGGAAGCGACCTGTCTTTGATGCGGAAGGATTTGTGATTCGATGTCGAGAAGAGCGGAGCCAAGTTAGAACGATCCGATATGAAAGTTCGCGGATACGGCGGGAAGGTGGAAGCCGTGTGCGGCGAGGTTGTGTTGAGCGCGGAAATCGGGAATGAAAGTTTTGACATTCGGTTTTACGTCGTCCAGCAAAATGAAATCGATATGCGAATTTTGATCGGTATGGACTTTCTCGACGGTGTAAATTACTCGATCACCCCGGATGGCGTGCGCGTTGAACAGTATCCGGTCGCAGTACCGCAAGAAGAAGAAGACCCTAAGTGGATCGGAAGGATCGAAGAGTATTTTGACTGTGAGCTAACGGTACCGTATCAGTATCGATCGAGAGTGACGGAAATCATCGATCATTACAAGCCGGACGCCACAGCGACCGCGAAGAATCCTCTGGTGATAAAAATGGCGGATAACGAAGTTGTGCGCGAAAATCCCCGGCGACTCGCTCCGTTGGAAAAGGAAGTTGTGCGAAAGCAAATAAGTGAATGGCTCGACAACGGCATCGTTCAGCCGTCTGACAGTGAATATGCCAGTGCAGTGGTAGTGGTACCGAAGAAGGACGGATCACGTCGTGTGTGTGTTGACTTTCGCGAAGTAAACAAAAAGGTGATCCGTGATAATTTCCCGATGCCAGTTGTGGAAGAGCAGATAGATCAGCTGAGCAATGCTCGAGTATACACGACGCTGGACTTGAAAAACTCCTATTTCCACGTGCCGGTGGAGGAAAGTAGCAGGAAGTATACTGCTTTCGTGACTAGTGAAGGGCAGTACGAATTTTTGCGTGCCCCGTTCGGTTTGTGCACGAGCGGCAGCGCATTCGGACGATTTATCAGTAAAGTGTTCAAAGACTTGATAAACGATGGTACAATTGTGGTTTTCGTGGACGATGTAATGATACCCTCCCAGACGGAGGAAGAAGGACTCGAACTGTTGCAGAAAGTGCTAAGTGTGGCCGAAAAAGGAGGATTGGTGTTCAACTGGAAGAAGTGTGCGTTTCTCCAACGTCGGGTTGAATACATCGGCTATACTGTCTACGATGGACGAGTGGAGCCCGCACCAGGAAAAATCGAGAAGGTGAAACAGTTTCCTCAGCCGACGAATGTCAAGCAGTTGCAACGTTTCTACGGGTTGGCGAGCTACTTTCGGAAGTTCGTTCCATATTTTGCTGATATCGCCCGTGCGCTATCCAACCTGCTGAGAAAAGAAAATGTGTTTGTCTTTGACGAGAAAGCTGCTGCATCCTTTGACCAGATCAGGAGTTTACTGGCTAGTTATCCAGTCCTACGAATCTTTCGACCGGATGCAGAAACGGAGGTCCATACAGATGCCAGCAAGATGACTCTAGCAGGTATTCTGTTGCAACGTTCCGACGATGACGGTAAGTTTCACCCATGCTACTATTACAGTCGTCTGACGACTCCTGCTGAACAAAATTACCATTCGTACGACTTGGAAGCATTAGCAGTGATTGAGTCTGTGAAGAAGTTTCGCTGCTATTTGCTGGGTGGAAAATTCAAGATAGTAACCGACTGCATGGCGTTCAAGGATTCCATGTTAAAGAAGAAGGTCAATCCTCGTGTAGCTCGGTGGGCAGGTACGTTGGCAGAGTTTGACTACACAGTCGAACATCGATCAGGAGATAAAATGCCCCACGTTGACGCGCTGTCGAGAGCTAGCGTTTTGGCGTTGTCTGCTGTTGTCAGTGCCAGAATGCGTGCAGCACAGGACGATGATGATAGGGTGAAGGCGATCAAGGTCGCTATGGATCTCGAAGGGACAGTTGAAGACTATACCATGTCGAATGGTGTGCTCTACAAGGAGAAAGATGGAAGTCGACGTGTGTACGTACCGGAAGCGATGGAGATGGAGGTGATTCGTGCGGCACACGAGAAAGGGCATTTCGGTGTAAAGAAGACGAAGGAGAGAATTGATGACGACTACTATATTCCGGGAATAGACGAGAAGATCAAGCGGTGCATCGCAGTGTGTATTCCCTGTATCGTTGGTGAAAAGAAGCGCGGTAAACCGGAAGGTGAGCTGCAACCAATACCCAAAGGCGACACACCGATGGATACGCTACACATTGATCATCTAGGTCCAATGCCGTCCACGAGAAAGTCGTATAATTATATTCTGACCGTGATCGATGCTTTTTCGAAGTTTGTCTGGCTGTTTGCTACAAAGTCGACGGCTGCCGACGAAGTGATTAAGAAACTCCACATTATTACCGACATTTTTGGAAACCCAAGGCGAATCATCTCTGACCGTGGAGCAGCATTCACTTCGAACCAGTTCAACAAGTTTTGTGACGAAGAAGGAATTGAACTGCACACGATTGTAACTGGTGTCCCTCGAGGAAACGGTCAAGTTGAGAGGGTGCATCGAATCATTATTCCAATGTTGACCAAACTTTCTATGGCGAAACCCGATGAATGGTTTAAGCATGTCGTTCCAGTCCAGAAATGCTTGAACAACAGTTGGCAGCGAGCAATACACACGACTCCGTTCCAGTTGATGCTTGGAGTGAAGATGCGGACAAAGGAGGATGAAATCTTGCACGAGCTGCTGGACCGTGAAATACAAGATCAGTTCGAAGAAGAGAGGTACGAATTGCGGCAAATGGCACAAGAAGGTATTCAGAAGATCCAGGATGAAAACCGAAAGAACTACAACTCCCGTCGTAAGCCAGCGAAAGGATACCGAATTGGAGATGTCGTTGCAATCCCTAGGACCCAGTTCGGCGTCGGCCAAAAGGTGAAGCACCGATATTTTGGCCCGTACGAGGTCGTTAACGTTTTGCCTAACGACCGGTATGAAGTTCGGAAGCTCGACGACGAAGCGGAAGGTCCGAAGAAAACATCAACTGCTGGAGACTGTCTGAAGCCATGGTCACTTCCGGGCCGGAAGTGAGGTCAGGAAAGGCCGTGTGGGACGAATGGGTTATCCCCGACCCTCGCAAGAGAAGAAAACTTTTTACTGTGCATTTCTATTCCTAACCCGAATCAGTTTCTATTCTACCGACGACGGACTCGCGCCGCGTGTTAAATTAACTCTGTATAAAATTCCGTAATAAACCGATTTGAACTAATTTCGTGCGTTATTTCCTGAACTCCGACCTAGTACTCTTACACTACTTATAAAGTGCATGCATTTATAGAATAAACGAGTATATTTTGGTCTTCGTGCGTCTTGTAATTCGTTCGAGTAGAGCAGAGTAGTGGTGGACGGAAGGCAACGAAGGACAGTGGCTTCTTCCATTGTCTTTTTCTTGCTAGCACATGCGATTGAATGGATTCATTTTTTACTTGCTCTTTCCTTCTTACTGAGATGTGAGTTGTGTGCGTCCTGGAGCGTCGTTTAACGTGAAGAAAAACTCAATGAATGCGCAGTAGTAGTTGGCTCATTTGTTTTGTCTTCTTTTACGACTGAACTGGCCATTCTCGCGTCAGGTGGCCCGAATCAATCAACCGACCAATTTGTTGCTGCCACATTTAAAATTTTGCTGAGATTTTGGTTTACCGCTGCAAACTAAATATTGTCAACTTGAATAGGTAAAGTCTTCAATAAATTTAAAATAGTTACAGAAAAGAAAAATATTATGTTGTACTTTATAGACGGCCTCACCATGGAAAAGAAACGCAAGTATTCCGAGTATTATAAGAAATTCGGTTTCACAGCTATAATCGTTAATGGCGTCGATAAGCCAAAGTGCGTGCTTTGTGGCGTTGTGTTGAGTGTTGAATCAATGAAACCATCAAAATTGAAACGGCATTTGGATACCAAACATGCCGAGCATAGTACTAAGGATGTGGACTTTTTTTTGGCGTCATGAAGCTGGCTTGAAACGGCAGAGATTCGATGCCTCTGGCACTGGCATCATTCAACAACAAAACACAGCAGTAGTGCAGGCGTCATATGAGATAGCACTGGAAATCGCTAAAAACAAAAAACCTCATACGATTGGAGAAACTCTGATCAAACCTAGCATGCTGAAATAGTGAATTTGGTTCTTGGGGAACCAAGTGAAAAGAAAATGCGGCAAGTGTCATTATCAAACAACACTGCGCAAAGACGAATTGCCCATATTTCCGAAGACGTGAAAGAGCAAGTTCTGGAAGAAATAAAACAATCTCCTTTATTCGCAATTCAACTCGATGAATCCACGGACGTCAGTTCCTGTGCGCAGCTGTTGGTGTTTGTGAAGTACGTATGCTCTGCAGGCGATTTAAAGAAGGAGTTTCTTTTCTGTTGTGAGTTGGAAACTACTACCAAAAGTGATATCATGGCTAAAATCAAGGCGTTTTTGAATCTAGTGACTTGCAGTGGAAAAAACTTTGTGGGGTTTGCACCGATGGAGCTCCTGCAATGCTTGGCAAGAAATCTGGATTTCAGAAGAAGTTTAAGGAGCTTGCCCCACATGCCGCAGGTGTCCATTGCATGCTCCATCGATATGCTCTTGCCAGCAAGACGTTGCCGGAAGGGTTATTGAAAGTACTGGAATTGGTCATAAAGATTGTTAACTATGTTAAGTCTGGAGCCCTGAATACACGTTTATTCAAGGAACTCTGGAGGGAAATGAACTCAGATCATGAGGTTCTTCTTTTCTACACTTCCGTACGTTGGTTGTCGAAGGCTCATGTACTCAACCGTGTTTTCGAGTTGAAGGATGAGATCCAAACGTTTTTAAAAGTTCAAGGGAAAAATGATTTCCTTGCACATTTTAATGAAGGAGACTTTCAGAAGCGTTTCACTTACTTAGCTGATGTTTTTGAACATCTGAATTAGCTGAATTTGAAACTTCAGGGCAAACAATCCAATTTTGTTCACTTCCAAGATCATCTTCATGCATTTGCGGAAAAACTAAAAAATAGGCGCCGAAAAGATAAGATGGGAAATGTTGCCATGTTTGATCGTCTGTGCAATATGATCGATAAAGGAGCAAGCGAGCTGACTTCGGCTCTCCAATCAGAAATTATTGCACATTTGGATTCACTGGAGCAGCAATTTGAGGAGTATTTCCCCGAGTTGAAGCAAGAAGTAGCTGCTTTAGTACGCAACCCGTTTTCATCTTCATTGGATGTGGCTAGCCTTCCAGATGAGATACAGGATGAATACTTGGGCCAGAAAAACGATTCTTCGTCTCACGATTTGTTTCATGAAAAGGAACTGAGCCAGTTCTGGTGTGTTATGTATGGCTCGTACCCCAAAGTTTCCATGGAGGCATTGAAGATCCTAATCCCATTCGTGTCAACATACCTTTGTGAAAGCGGATTTTCAACTCTACTTCAAATCAAAACGAAGACAAGAAACAGACTGAACGTTGAAGATGACATGAGATTGGCGTTGTCTCAAACACAGCCCCGAATTTCAAAATCCAGGCGCAGCAATCATACTGAGAGTGTTTTTCCCTGTTTATAACATAAAATGTCGTAATAAATCAAAAAGATCGTAAATTGATGTATTTCTTTATTTTTTATCGCAACATAATCACATTAGTTTTTCAAGGGGATCACGGGGCCATTACTGATTCAAAAAGGGGGTCGCGAGCCCAAAAAGGTTGGGAACCACTGGCCTAGGGTCACCCTAATGAAAAAAAAAATACGTGCCTAATATTTTGTGATAACTAACAAAACCACCAATTATCACGAAATTCTAAGCCCCACTGTATCGGTATTTTATGGAATGGCTGTATTTTACTAATGATTCCTGAGACAATAATAGCTCCAGAGCCATTTCGCCATCAATGGAACTACGAAACACGCACTTCTCCTTTCCAATTAAACGCCATTCAACCCACAAGAGTCGTAATTAAGAACGCAAAGAAAAAAAAGTTTTGCCCACTCCTAATGACAGCAAAACTGCTCCCCTAATTGACCAGCGAGAGGATATTACAAACTTCCCCCAACTCCCCACCGATCCATTAAACGCTGTGGAAGGAGACATAATTTTCTTTCAGTGCGACAAAGCAAAAAAATCGATTCCGTCCGAAAATTGTCATCAGGACGACGACTCATTTGAACCACTCTTGTTGTCTTCGTGGTGGTGCCGAGAATAGATAAATAGATAAAATCAAACGACCTAGTCATCGAACCATTTCCGGTCGTCGTTAAAGCCGTTTGTGTGTTTATTCTTTTTTGGTGCCCCGTCTGCATTTGACCCATTTTCGGTGCTCCTGTCAGCGCGAAAAAAAAACACTAAGTTTCCACTTTATGCCATGATCCTGTGAGTTTGCTTCTGTTTAGGTTCTTTTTTCCCTCTTGCTGCACAATTATGAGGGGCTCGGCTCGAAAGGGTCTACGGGAGAAAATCCTCAAAATGAGCGGAATAAACAATAAATATAATGAAGATAGAAAAAAACAGCGCACAACTTCTGTAGGATCTGTACGCCAAACAAAAGCGCCCCGAATGTCTGAGCTCATCGTTGCAGAAGCGAAACGCTTCGGACAGCTTCCAGACTTGCGTTGGAAGCCAAAATTTGCGTAAACGAAGCACAAATCTGCTGACTCTCTCACACTGTGCACCATCCAGTGGACTAAAGCGAGCTTTTTTCTTGTCATATTTCAGGACGGTTGCTGGCAGAGCTTTGTTTTGCTGTCATTGTTTGCCGAAGCGGATGCACTAAAAACGCTGCCGTATCCTTTGAGCGACAAACGCGGGATGAACCGTTTAACGTTGTTTTGTTGTGGATCCTAAATAAAGCCCACGGGGCTGGGTGTTTTTTTCGGGTAGATTTTTGGGAATATTATAGTAACCTGGATCCGTTTGTATGGCAAAGATGGCCAAAACGGTGCGATATAATCAGCTCGACTCGGACAAAACCCCACCACAAAGTTGAATTAAACAGATTTGCTTTCGTTCATAGAAACCCTAATACTGCAATCAATTCACTGAAATCCATGAGAGCTTTCAATAGTGGTAATGAATTGAAAATAAATTACAAATCCTAATCTCACCGAATCGGAGCCTAAACAATATTCCTACAACCTGGGAATTTTCCGGGTTTTGCGATAGCACGGTGGTGTGGTGTGAAGTAGACAACTAACAACTGATCGTACAACCACCGATATCGATTGCAGGAACAATCTGCTCAATGCAACTAATCCCCCTCGCTCAGAACGTCAAGCGCGATGAGCTTTGTTAAATGTATTCAAATCCCTACAGACACCAAGCCCATAAACGCACCTTTACAGGTGCTCTAGTATCGTGGCGATCTGGGCAGACTCCGAAAGTGCACATTAATTTCAATCGAATGCAATTTCTGAATGAGCAAAATATGGGGAATTATTATTCATTTCCAATGCCATTTCTAGGTTGGAAAATAATCGCGTACACACGAGCAGAAATGTTCGCCTCGACGGGAGCGCTCCATTTATATTAATATTATTATTTTTCCATGCATTTGATTGTGGAAATTTCTATTGTTGGGTAGGGTGTTTTATTGTTCGGAGACTCGAGGACGTAATTTCCCCATGCTGATTGGAAAATTCAGGGTCTACGCTGGAGCTGAGCTTTCTTGGGTTTAATGATGTTTTTCGGTTAATTAAAGGAGATAGGATTGTAAAATAAATATCGCTCTTTCTTGAAGAACGAAATGCATTCTGTCAGCTTTTGCTATGGTCATGGATTGACCGGATGGTTTATTATTCAATAAAAGTAATATTTTAAAATGAAATTATCCTAAGCTATTCATCTGTTTGAAACTTTATGAATAATGCAAGACAATAAGTGCTTTTGTAATCGATTGCTCTAATAAGTTTTGCATTTACTCTCTATAAAAAAATACGAAATATAAGAAACACGAAATATTTTTATACTAATACAATAAAAATATTGAATCAGAAAATTTACTTGTTCATTTCCACTCTGCCATTTGAATATGCTAAAGCATGAAGCATTCTTTCGTCAATACATTTCCTATATATATTCCAAACGAAGTTATTTGTTCCACCCAACACTTATGTAGCACTTCAGAATTCTACTCCGTTAAATTCTGAAAACCGTTGTCCACGAGGTTGATTCTATAGAGATGTGCATCTAACAGGTAGTGGTTGAAAATAAGTCTGCTCTTCACACCAATGAAACCACAACTTACGTGCACGTCCTTAAACTACGCCCTCGGTAAATAGGAATGGTGGCATGTAAAATCCGTCCTAGATTTCCAGTGTCCCAATTAGCTTGCCAACTCCAAAGGGTACTCTGACGTACTGAATGGTAAAATTCATCATGTGAAATTTGTCTATCGTACAAATCGCCTTTCTGGGCGCCCACCCAAAAAAAAAAAATCTTGGGCTTCAGTAAAACAAATCATATTTGGTTTTCAAAAAGTTATTCATGGACTAGGTTTGAACCATAAACTCTAAGCTTACTATATTGGTCTTCTTACCACTCGATCATTTCAACATGTGAGAAAAGGAACAATTTGAATCTCCTTAAACCATATCATCATAATTTAAAACAGCGCGTAACTTGGTCACAGAAATGAGAAATGCTGGCATTGGGTAGGTTCTTTGACAACTTCACTTAGGTCCTCGAGTAAACGAAATCCTCCTATTTTTCAGGATCAATATCCAAATTTAAGGAGCCATGCTGCGCCAGGGAATGGCAACACAAAACTTCCGTATGTGAAGGATGTGTTGGTAATTATCAAACAGGAAATATTCAAACCAAACGCAGTATTCCTGAAGCACATAAACAGTTTAAACACATAGTGCGAATAGATGAACACAGGATATGACCGGAATTCACGTAAAGCCGGTCAAGATGAATTCGAACTGGAATAGAATTGTAACAAACTGGAATACTGGATGGATGTAACAAGCTGGAATACTGGATGGATTACATGGAAATAAGGGGTGATGCCGCTGGGGTACCGAGATAAAAATAAACATATAATTACAAGACAATAATATAAAATAACATTAAATCTATTGCCGACCATGAATTTTATTGTTCATGTATCAGATAAAAGAAAAATGCATATGGTTATTAAAATAGATCTACTCTTAACCCCTTACACTCGAATTTTTGAAAATTGTGAAACAATACAATCAATAATAATTGACTCAAATTTGTTCGGAAAACAATGTTTTTTCTATAGTTAATATACGTATCAACCCCCTTTTTCTAATTTCGATGCCTCAATTTACATAAGATTCTGTTGTGGAAACAATAACTTCTATTGTCATCTCATCTTCATGAACAATAATTTTAATTTTAAATCTATTAGAAAAAAAAATCGGGTAGTTTATCTGTTTATTGGTGCACCATGGCCATGGCTAAACTGAGTACCCAGTACGCAGTATTGGTTATCAAATAAGTTATCGGAATCCCCGTGATGTCAAAAATCACATCATAAATTGAACTTTGTATGGAGGCTTAGATCGCACCATTGGTGGATTAATTCAGGTTCTTAATACTTACGAAGAGAACTGAAAGTTCCCATTTCGAGGCATCCTAAAGATACCTGTTGTAATAAAGACACAGACACAGACAGAAAACCTACAAGATAAGAGAATAGTTTTCGACCAAGTTTCAAGTTTTTTCTCCACTATAATAAAAAAATCCAAACAGATAGAAGCAAATTTAGAGATAAAATCTCATCACTACGAATCAGCGATGACAAAACAGGTATACCTTGATTATATGCACTCGGCACTAAACTTCTCCAATGGCAATAACTCGCAAATGTCGCACCAATTCGACAAACATCTATTATCAATATGTAGTGGAATATCCATTATGTCCGATACTGCTGATGATGTTCTTTCAATTGGTTTGTCATTTTAAAGCAATCAGTAATGGATGCGCAAAGTGTGGTGTACATATAATCGTGGTATACCTGTATTATGATGATTCAGAACCCAACTACACAAATAACAGCAATCAATAAACTATCAAAGTGCTGATCAGATTGCACATATAGAAATTGGTTTTCTAATTGCGAATAAGTATTCCTTTTGCCGACGGCACATTCGAGGATACTCGCCATGAATGGAGGAAGTTTTTCAAAAGCTTTTTAACCAATTGATTTTGAAAATCTCATTCCATTTTTCTCAAGCGAAATGTTTTTGCTCGTTATGAAACTTATTACATTTATTTCAACGTTTTTAATCAATTCTCTAAACCGATTTTAGTGTTTGACAGGAATTTGCTACTTTTTTTTGTGTCGAAAATTTAATATTCATTGATCCTTGTGCTAAGCAAGAGTCCCTATTCGTTCATCTGCTTAAACATGTGTTTGAGTATTTTACAGAATGACCTCGAATAAGCAACATTTGTTTCCCTTAATTTGATATTAAGTGTAATTTGTCGTTGAGAATAATTTCTCGTGTGTACAAATTATAAAGCGTAAAAATATGTTGTTAAGTGTACATCATTAGGTAATCATACAGGGTGCGGCAGAAAATAATGCGAAAATGTTCAAACTTGAGTATTGGGTTAATTCGTGTAGCTAGTGACTAATTTCTGTCGAAAGTGTATTTGTTCATGTTCACTTTCAAGTGCTGCATCCAAACATTCTATTTGTTTTATTGAAAATTCGTTAAAAAGGTTCGCGAAAGAAGTGATCACCAGTTTGTTGCTCGCCCAGAAGAAGCCGAAAGAGATTGCCAAGGTAGTAGGTCGCCATTTGGCAACAGTTTACCGCATAAAAAAGTCCCTGCAGGATGGTCCTGAGCAGCGGAAGCCGTGATCAAATCGGTCCGTGCAAAAATTGCTCGCAACCCGGTGCGTTCCATAAGAAAACTTGCAAAGGAATCCAATATTTCGGAGAAATCCATGCGGAGAATCATCAAAGAAGACCTGCATGCATCTTCCAGAGCCAGAGTGAAACGCCACTTGATTACAGACCGGGTCAAGGAACTACGAGTGACTCGTTCCAAGAGATTGCTTCCCTTGTTGAAGAAGGAAAAAATGATAATCCTGTTCTCCGACGAAAAGCTTTTCAGCATCGATGCTGTGGCCAACAGCCGCACGGACCGGTTCATTTCACCGCAGAAAATGGAGAACGTTCCGGAAAAAGGTAAATTCAAGTTTCAAACCAAACATCCGGCTGGTGTCATGATGTTTGGCTTGGTGGCGTCCAACGGTTTGAAAATGCCGCCTGTTTTCATTGATGCTGGAGTTAAAATCAATACCGAAGTGTATATCGGTATTTTAAAGAACCAAGTGCTTCCCTGGGTGGAGGCCACCTTCTCCGAGGACCAAAACGTTGTTCTACAGCAGGATGGAGCGCCGTGTCACCCGTCCAATCGAACCCAACAATGGTTGAACGATAACATGAAGTTTTGGCCGAAGGATTTGTGGCCCCCTAGCAGTCCAGATCTTAATCCGTTGGATTATTCGATTTGGGCATATGTTGAAGCACGAGTCTGCAAAACATTACACCCTAGTGTGAAAACCCTGAAGTCAACCATAACACGCACATGGGTCGGCACGAGGATGTTATTAATAAAAATGGAGGTCACATTGAATAAATTTGTTTAAAAGGACTTTAGAAAGACAACTGCACTCAAAAATGTTGATATTATTGCTTGAATTAGTTGAAAATGGGATTTGAAAAAATAGAACATATATTCGCATTATTTTCTGCCACACCCTGTAATCATAATAGTACTACTAATAATTTCCGATTGCCTCAGAATCGCTTCCTTTACGAATTAGTGGATTCCAGCTCACGTTCAACAATTTTCCTATATTCGTCAAATCTTCCTTTGACGCATTTTTGCGTTCCCTCGCCACACACCCATAGTTCTTTGCAAATCATCCGAATAGGTCGCTCATCGTGAGAAACCAGTTCCACGCGGTTGTCGTTCATAGTCGACGTGATGCTGGCAGAAGTAATGCAGCTGTACGAGACCTCCCGTAGGTTGCAGCAAGCCCATGACAATCTTCAACAGCATGGTCTTACTGGCACCGTTCTCGAGGACCTGAAAGTAAAACGGATAATAAGATTACTTGAGCTATCAGAATTGCAACTGTCAGGAAATATCTTACAATAGAGATCCTGGAGTCGAGATTCGCGTTCAGATTGACCAGCTTGACTATAACTTTGTCATTTGAATACTTGACCTGGACTTCGTTCAGCTGCAGCACAGGTGGATTCAGTGGTTCTGGCTTGATAACTTGATCGTCCCTTCGATTTCCTTCTCCACTGGCTTCAACTCCGGTCTAAAAACAAACGGAAACGATGAATTTCAGTCTTACCTCAAGGGACTTATAAGTTACAGCTTCTCCAACGTCTTGATCTTGGACTACGCCCTGGCTGCGCGGTGGACGTTGTATCGAAACCGATCGATTAACTCCTGCACGTGATAGCGGTGTGCTAGCTGAGCTTCGTACTCTTTCCTCTGAGCTTTGTGTTTTTCCGTCCGTGTCTTGTCGAACTGTTCGTAATTGTGGTTATCGATCCGTTGCAAGTCCAAATGCTTAATGTCCGAAGGAACCTTATCGCGGAAGTTCCGTTGGCGGGTTGCGACCAGCAACATTGCATGTAAACTTCCGACAGTTTGCAAATTAGCTCGACTTGACGTTTCGTTGCGTACAAAAACAAAGTACCTCAGTGTTGCCAGAAAAAGTTTTGAATTTCGTGTTGAAATTTTTTTCACAACTTTACAGAGTTGCCAAATTGCCTTATATTTGTTCGACATGGTTATGTACACCATAAAATGTGGAACAAATTGAAGCTTTCAAAAAGTTGTAACAAAATGAGGAGTGCATAGAAAAAAATAGTTATTAACGCTAACGATATTAGAAATTCATTGCCTTTAAAGGAAAAATATAAAAAAATGGGGGTTAGGTCTGACGAGAAAGGTCTATTGACGACCGTCACGATTTATTAAAATAAATGATTATAACATTCATTACACATTCCAACGTAGTTCTACGTCACCTTTGCGTACAACCTTGTAACCTTTGCTGTCCCTTGTAGTACTTTTCTTAACGAAAATAAAATGTGCAAAAATCATGACTTTGTAACAATTTACATGTTTATTTACATTGACTAAATAAAATAAAATTTTCAAAAACTGACTGAAATTTCTTCCCAAACTCATTAATACGATGTCAATTCCACGGTATAAAACCTGGAATTGAAATAACATTCCAGCTTTTTAATACATTTTTATGACAACCAACTGGTTATGCTTATTATAAGGCCACCACTGTAAATTTGTCATCCTCTGGTTGAGTGAAAGAATATTGAATTGACTATCAGAATACTAGAAAAAACTCATTAATACCTGGTAAAAGCATCCCCGTAAAAAACGAACCAAGCTTCCACCCTGTCCGATTATTTCATCGAAATAATCGATTTCTAAGCCACAAGCTAGCAGAAATTAATATTCATAGCCTATCAGAAACCTCATTCTGTTTTCGAACATTGCAAACCATAATCACGCTGCGCTAATCTCACTTGGGTGACCCAGTGCAACATTCAATTGTGAGTGATTTTCATCGCTGCTTGTTCGCGAACAATTTCCACAAAAACCTCAACAGATAAACAGTAATCAGAAGATGGGTGCCAGCAATAAAAACGTCCAGCAAAGCTGAAACCTGCATCTGCCACCCACCCCTTGGAACGATTTCCCATTTTAGACGTAGGTTGCACACATGTTCAACCACTGTTCATTGAAAACCCGTTCTGGTGGGCGTTCGCATCGTGCTGCATCCTCCACACATCAATGGCTGGGCTGCGAAAAGAAAAGGGGCTTACAAACGCATTTGTCATCATTTGTCTCGATTAGCACGAAATATCAATCCATTTCCAGCCGCTTTATTCGGTATTGAACTTGGTTCCATTGTCTAACTCCTAGATAGTGGATTTATCGTTCCGGGAAAGGATTCCAATCAGCCTGACAACTAATGTACTTGACATACAATTCGGGTTATGTTTTCTGTTTGCTAACTCCATCAACGAACGATGTGGCTGGCGACTGGGGTGATGAGGTTGAAATCCGATATGAACATTTGAGTGGTTCTGTCACTGTCGGGCGCGTTGAGTGATCTCTTGGAAACGGCATTTTTCGGAAGAACTAATCATGTTTATTTTATGTTATGATTTGATTTCTCGAAAGAAACCACCCCTCGCGAAGGTTTCAATTATTTCAGCTTCTAAATACTCGTTATCACCTGTGGACACCCCTGCCACGGCTGCCAACAAGTGGCACTGAACAAAACACACCCTTGCGGACGCTATTAACGTGACGTCCGATTGCACGGGACCTTCACACTATTCACCGCCACCGAGCGTGAAATATGTCCCATTAATCTCGAAACACAATTACGCTATACTGATTTCGATATACCGAGCCTCGTTTGTCCTCGTGTGCTCCCCGGAGAAAAACACCCTCCTCGCCTAGCTCCCACTTGTTATGCGATATTCAATCATCGTCGAATGTGACGTAGGAACGGCGAGGACGGCTCACAAAGCGCTGGTCACTTCCGCTGGGAGGATTCACTTCATCTCGCTCTAATGCATTTTCCGCCCGACATGCTGGAATACTCCGGGTCGGTACTCGGTTACACATCATGTCTGACCTCAATCCATAGGTGTGGTGGCTGTTCAGCTCAGGGGCGAACTTGGACGACTTATCTTCCATTCCCTTGCCACGTTGGCTTATATGAATATGTGTGTGTGGAAGTGTGAGAGTCGTTACACGACAAGTCAATGGAAGAGTTTCTACACAGCATCATCATCATCATCATAAAAAAATAGGATGGATACGAGGTTGGTCAACCGAGGGACAGGAAGCGGAATACGGGCGAATGCGGAAAGGATAGGGTTTTCCACATGTTCCGATATGGGGCTTTTCCGGCTGGACTGTAAGCAATAGAGAAGTGAAAATATCACATGCCGCAGGGGCAAAGCCGCAAGAGGAAGAGTTGGGCTCGGAAAGTGGTAAGGCGACGCGAGCTCTAAGCGATGGGAGAAAATGTAATTGAAAACATCTGTATGATAGAAGTATGTAGGTTATGTTATCCCGTTTCGATTGCTTGGGATCGAGAATACAAACACACGTGTCCGGCCATGCACTGGGATGAGGGGAGGCTAACACCTTTTGCAGGATATCTCGTTCAACGAGTTTTCACTGTTCTTCGTTCTGGAGGAGATTAGGTTAAGGTCGGTGGAAAGGGGAAACGTATTTACACTATTTTCTAGCTCGTTTTCTCAATCAATAGAATAGATCACAGCCAGCGGCATCCAAATTCCATAAACAGAGAGTAGAAAATGTTCAAACATTACCATAAAACTGATCAACCTTCCAACTCTATTTTCACCTCGCATCAATCCGGAACTTCCTCGACATCTTGTGATGTGATGTGCACCACGTGACTCGAAGCACATGTGTGGCCGCATACAAGTTTGCCATCTCACATGCACAGCTGTTCTGCAGGATTTGTTTGCCGGAATTATTTGCCATTTCGAGTGATTTTATAGTGCTTAATAGGATTTGGTCCGACGAGAAGGCACTCGATGGAAGGGTTCGTTTGCAAATAAATCAGATCACCCTTTTCCCATGATGTCCCTTTGCGGTGTTTTCTGTATCCATCAGCCGCTTCGACTCTGCCCTTCTGGCCATCGGAAATGCGAAAAACCGCTGACCTTTTTCTGCATACCACTGAACTGACTGCATTTTTGATATGGGCGGCCATGTAGGATTCGAAAAATCCGACAGCTATTGGTGCAGTTGTGTGAGAGCGGATATTGGTCAATATTGTTTTGGATACGACTGTGGCAATGTGCTTTTGGAACGTTTAAAAAGAGTTTCACCTGTTTAAAGCAATGAATTGTAAGTTGAACTATTATTAAGATGAACATGAACGCAGAAAACCAATTTATGATGATTGGAACTAACATACATCCTCAATATGTGAACATAGGTGAAACCAGCGCCGGCCCGGTTCAAATTCAGGAATGCAACTCGTTTTATTGGCGGCCGAGAAATCCTCAGCACTTCAACGAGAAATCACTGCAATGTGGGATGAGGAGGATGAGTTGGTAAACGATACGGAAAAATGGCCAAGGTTTCTGTAGCCTTTATTTTGATGATGATGATGATGATGTAATACTACCATCTTTTGAAAAACGCAAACTCCCCAGAGCAGGAGAAAACTCAGAAAAACTTTGGGCGGGGACTTTAGGGGGCGGGGTAACCAAACCCCCGGGGAAGGGGCAAAAAACGGGGGGGGGCCCGGAAAAAAAGACACCCAAAAGAAACAAACGAAAAAAAAAAAAACAAGAGGGAGGAGGCAGGCCCCCCCTCCCAACCATAAACTCGGTGGGGGGGGGGCCGCCGGCCCCCCCCCCTCCCCCCTTTAATTTTAATAAAAAAATTAAAATTAAAAAAATTTAAAAATAATAAAAATAAAATACTAACAAGGGAAAATAGAAAAAAAAAATGGATATATTAGGTGCGCTAAGTTCCCGCTGTTTAGCAATAGATGGCGCCAGTAGTAAGTGCTGGTCGAATGTTGTACATCTCAAGCGTCATAAACCAAGCTCAGACATATGGTAAACAAACCGCTTTGCCAAATCAGTGATTTTGGCTTAGTGTTATATATTTTGGTTATTTGAAGATGTCTGATTTCGTGCCAAATAATCGTCATTTGCGGGAAGTGTTGATTTTCTTCTTACATTCGAAGAAAACGGCGGCTGAAGCACACCGAGAGCTCCAAAAAGTTTACGGTGATGCTGTTCTGAGTGAAACAACGTGTCGTGATTGGTTTCGTCGCTTCAAAAACGGTGATTTCAGTGTTGATGATTGTCCGCGTGAAGGAAGGCCAAAAAAACATCGAAGACTCTGAATTGGAGGCATTGCTCGATGAGGATCCGTGTCAAACGCAAGAAGAGCTTGGTTCAGGATTAGGAGTTTCCCGCCAAGCCGTTTCTAAGCGATTGCATGCGTTGGGAATGATTCAAAAGCAAGGAACTTGGGTTCCTTACGATTTGCACCCAAGAGATGTTGAGCGTCTTTTTTTCGTCTGTGAACAACTGCTCCAGCGGCAAAAAAGGAAGAGTTTTCTACATCGCATTGTGACGGGTGACGAAAAATGGATTCATTACAGTAACCCAAAACGGAAACATTCATGGGGACTGCCCGGGCATGCTTCAACATCGTCGCCTAGGCCAAATATTCACGCTGCGAAGGTTATGCTGTGTATTTGGTGGGACCAATTTGGTGTTATTTATTATGAGCTGTTGAAACCAAACGAAACCATTACCGGGGAACGGTATCGAACTCAATTGATGCGGTTGAGCCGAGCACTGCACGAAAAACGGCCACAATACGAGCACAGACACGAAAAAGTGATTCTTCAGCATGACAACGCTCGACCTCATGTTGCGAAACCCGTGAAAACCTACTTGGAAACGCTCAAATGGGAAGTCCTACCCCTCCCGCCATATTCTCCTGATATTGCACCGTCCGATTATTACTTGTTCCGTTCGATGGCACATAGTCTCACTGGTCAGCAATTCCACTCATATGATGACATCTCAAAATGGCTTGATTCTTGGATAGCATCAAAAGACTAACAATTCTATCGAAATGGTATTCACGTTCTACCAGAAAGATGGGAAAAAGTCGTAGCTAGTGATGGGCAATACTTTGAATAATTTGTTTGTTACCTTTGTTTTCAAAATAGAGTTCCTTTTTCACCAAAGACAGCGAGAACTTAGTTGCGCACCTAATATTTTCTTAATACTGTTCTAGTAACATTTCAAATATAGAATTGGAGTGAAGAAGAGTGGTTTGAGATCTGAAATAAATGGTTATTAATGATAAAAATATTAAAATTTTGTTTGAAGAGTTATAGTTTATTAGGGATTTATTAGTGGGGAAAATGGATTTGGGGCCCAGGTTTCTGTAGCCTTTATTTTAAGCCAATACCATCAAACCAAATAAACTTCTCCAATTATTCGGTTTTAAAGATGCACAAAATGTTTAATTTAAATATAAGTACCGATTTGCTGAACTATAATAATCAATCTCATTGTACGAATTACCCAATGACATATTGCTAATGATCTATCAACGATTCAATAACTTACGTCAGCATGAGAAAGAGCATCCCAAGTAACATTGCCAACACCATACAGCTTTATTATGTTTTATTAATGTTTTATGAAAGCCACAAGAAATCAATTTGGTTTTATTATGGCACTAAGAGGTACCAATAGGTTTTATATTTTTGTCAGGTTTATGAGAACCTACACAGCTTGTTTACATCGACTTTAAAACGTCTCAAATTCCTTTCTCTCCTACCAAAGGTTTTTTTTCGATTTATGGACTCGTAGAATGCTGTTTTGAAATGCCGTTTTATGATTCAATCATATTATCTTATTACGGTCAGTTGAAAAAGCATTTCAAAACCATTTTGCATCAAGTAAATGCATTAAACGGCAAATTGGCCTACTCAAGTAGGCGTTTCTAAATAACTTCACGTTTTTTAAGGGAGTTTTAGAGACCAGTATTGTCCGTTCTCCATTAGAATCAGCTCCACAGCTTGGGTCGTTCTTAACAATGTTCCCAGATCCCTTGGCAAGACATCCGATAGCCGAGCGTTTAAAATCGGTAGAACCCGAGCAGAACACAAAAGCATATGAATACCTAATTTTGATCTTGATAACTGGCCTTGGTATTAAAGAGCTCAGATTAAGAGGTAAAATACCTAAGCAAAATACCTAAGAATTGCAAGCAAAATGTCTCTAGAATAACTAAACTTGATATTCCGGATACCTGGGTAAGTATCTGGTCACCTTAGAGGTATTATTTTGGTATTGTCTTACCTCAATTCGGTATTCGCATGACATTGTGGGAACAATTTGATGGTATTATCCTCAGGTATTTTACCTCTTAATCTGAGGTCATAAATACCAAGACCAGTTATCAAGTTATTCGCTTCTGCTCGGGAAGCTATTTCAACGCAACGAATATTATTTTTGACTGCCCATGATTGCAGATCCGTCAACAAGCGCAGGTTGGCGAATGTTTCATCTTCCGGCTCCTCGTCAGAGTATTCTTCTTCGTCATCAGATGTGTTCCACTGTTTAGATGCTTCCGGGAAAGGTGAAGACAGCCCGAGCAGAAGCGAATAACTTGATAACTGGCCTTGGTATTTATGAGCTCAGATTAAGAGGTAAAATACCTGAGGATAATACCATCAAATTGTTCCCACAATGTCATGCGAATACCGAATTGAGGTAAGACAATACCAAAATAATACCTCTTAGGTGACCAGATACTTACCCAGGTATCCGGAATATCAAGTTTAGTTATTCTAGAGACATTTTGCTTGCAATTCTTAGGTATTTTGCTTAGGTATTTTACCTCTTAATCTGAGCTCTTTAATACCAAGGCCAGTTATCAAGATCAAAATTAGGTATTCATATGTTGTTGTCTCCACTCGGGAGGTCAACGCGGTTGGGCACAGCTTGTGGAATGATTTCTGGAGTATACGTGGAATGCCCTGGAATATTTGAATCCTGGCTGCAGTTTGGGTTGGAACTACTTGCGGAAGATTCCGATTCTTTTACATACCTAAACAAATGCGCGCTCATGTACAAGATTTTGTTGAAGTTCTTTTTAACGTTCCGCTTAAAAGTACTAGAAGCTTTTATTTTTTAACTTTATCACAAAATTTTTATGTTGTTCACTGCGCTGCTATTAATTGTATTTATGCATAGCCATGTTGTCATTGACGGCCACAAAATTCAGTGATTTCAGATTTTACCGGACAATTTCAGATTATAGCAAATAAATAGTATAATTTTGATATAACCTATATGCGAGCAAAAAAGAGAGATCTTTTGTTGCATATATTTAGCTGATTTTCAATGCTTTTACTAACAAATTGTTTTAAGTTTATCCTTGTTGTAAAACCAGTAGATACTTATTCTTCATAAATATAAGCATTGCTAATAAATGGTTCCACTACGGTAGCTATTCACTGTGAATGCACTGCCACCTAGTTTTAAAAGTATGAATCATTGATTGTTCTTGTGTCCGGCAGGTGCTCTAAACGAAATGCCAACAGTGGGAAATAAATGGAAACTTATGCTAGCTTCAATGTGGTTTTAAAACGGCAAAAAACATGACCAACTAGTTTTTAGTAGTCATTGCGAACATTAATTGGCTCTTTAGCAAAACTGTTTTTTCTATCGCCAAATTGAAATAAAAAAAAACAATTAAAATGTGGAATAGTAAATGCACCAAATTGTATTGCAAATGAACTGTTGATTGGAGACCGATTTCGGAATTCTTTTAGATAACCTTATTAAATTCCATGAATTTTCAGGAGATTCATGATTAATTTATCGAATATATTTGTTTTTACTTTGATTTTGTTGTAGTAAATTCGCAAAATATCCGAGGCGCATTAATTATCGGCTCTCATCGTGCCAATATTCACGATAAAATTAAATGCGCATTTGATTTGCAGCATGATACGCTGCAAAAAACTCAATTTGTTTTGGATATTTTGCTATCAAACAACACTAGAACCTTTTTCTTAGATATTATTTACTGCTTAATAAAACAGAAGAGCTGAGAATCGAACAAAGCAAAACAACAAATACCAACCAAGATATCAAAATGAAGTTTGATAGCTGTGGCCATTTGGCTGTATGCTGGTTTTCATGGCTGTCAATATGTTTTATGAAGGTTCTCAAGTGGTCATAACATCTTTCACTAGAAAATTTTCAAAATCTTTATAGTCTTATAAAGGTTTTTGTTCAACTTGTTCTCACAACCGTCTATAGAGTGGGCCACTTTGTACAAATTTCGATTTTAAAGAAGCATAAAGAAGGTGTTGGTAGTCAAAGTAGTTTTGAGTGTGCAACATAGCCGGGAGGAGCGCTATACAACTGGAATAAAACTAAAAATTTTACTTGGGTATGCTTGGTTTTTGCGCCCTTCTTCAATTTTCGCAGCTTTTTCTGTTTTCTGGAAATTTTGAAAACGTACGAAACGTGAACGACATTTTCTTCCTCTTATACTGCACCCAGTCACGTTTATCGCTGGCAGGTAGTTTACCTACCAAGTCTTGAAAGAAGATTAACAAAATGCTGTGTCAGTCCGGCCATTTTCAGTTGTTCACACAGTTGCTCAACGGCGTAACCAAAAGGAACATTACTAGCGAGTTTGTTAACTTTCGGTGCGTCCAGTTTTCTAATCCGATCCATATGACACTGTTGAAGTTGTTCCGGTTTATCGGCTTATTATTCTATCGGAGAGCTGGACATTTAAGCGTTACAAACAACCTTATTGTATCGTTCATGGTGGTAATGCAAAAGTGTCTGGATGAGAGTGTCTTCCCTGACGCCTGGGAAATTCAGACCCTAGTGTTGCTACCAAAGACAGGGAAGCCACCAGGTGATCCATCGGCATATAGACCTATATGTCTGTTGGATAGAGCGGGTAAGATGCTCGAGAGGGTAATCCTCATCAGACTGACAGAGTACACGGAAGGTATAGGCGGTCTGTCTAACAACCAGTTCGGCTTCCGTAAAGGCAACCCAGACAACCACAAGTCGTATAAAAGTGTTCAAATAGTATTGTATATTCCTATATTTTAAGTCAAAATCGCATATAATTGTGGCTTTTATCGTATTATGTTTAAATTAAATCGTAAAGAGTGCAACTTATATACGATGTGGCATTTATTCATGCGATATCAAATCAACTCGTTAGAGAAAACAATGGAATTTGCAGGTATATGGCTCCCACTTTTGCACGTATAAGCCATATTTTTGCATTCTATACGATTTGTTTACTTACATATATGCTTGTATATCATGAAAACAACTTTCAATATACGTGCATTTTGGTTGTCTGGGAAGTCGATGGTGGATGCCATTCTGTCCATCACCAAGACGGCTGAAGTGGCAATCCAGCGCAAGAGGCGAGAGTCCACAATTGTGCAGTGGTCACCCATGACGTGAGAAATGTGTTCAATAGGGCCAGTTCGGTGGCTATTGCCAACTCGCCCCAACGCGTCCATGTTTCTGGGTACCTGTAAAAGATTCTGGGAAGTTATTTCCAGAATCAGGTACTGATGTACAACATGAGGTGGGTAAGAACGTATCAGCCCGGTATCAGAGATGGCATTTCGCATTAATGTTACCCCGCGCGTGAGATTTGTACCTTCACAGAGGATACAGCCATAACTCACCGCAGATAAAGCAAAGTGCTCTTATAAGGCTTCCCCAAACTGCAGCGTTTTTTTTGCCGCTGCCGCAGCGAAACGAAACCGCAATCAGATTACATGGCGGCTTATGAGAGCACACAAACCGACGCGATTAAAAAACGCATCGCGTCGATTTGTGCACTCTCATAAGCCGCTATGTAATCTCATCGTGGCGATTTTTTTGCCGCGATTTCGCTGCGGCGGCGGCAAAAAATCGCTGCAGTTTGGGGAAGCCTATATTCGGTGATAAATAGACAGAGTGAAAGTATGTGCCAGTGATGCGATGGCTTGGAGTCAGTGAATCACTCTCTCTTTTAAACGACCGCTCTCACGTGCTCTCATCTGTCTTCGCCCACGTGCTCTCTCCTGCGATCGCTGCCGCGTACACTTCTAGGGTTTTTTTTCATTAGGGCGAATCTACAATTGAGAGATTCTCTCCGGGCTCGCTCTCTTTCATTCATTACAGCGCCATTATAAAACTTTCGAGGGATTCTTTAGTACAGATCGAAACACAACAGTGCTGGCTAGCATACTCTACAAATAGTAGAATGAAAAACGTAAAGGTGATTGATTTATGAATGAAAGAGAGCGAGCCCGGAGAGAGTCTCTCAATTGTAGATTCGCCCTAATGAAAAAAAAACCTAGACTTGTGCGAGGACGCGCCAGTGCTTTCTCAGTGATTCGCTGGTACGGTTGATAAAGAAAAGGTCGTCGGAGTTGTAGAAAATGTCCGAAAAAAGGAAGCGGGAAGAAACATTCTTCTTCCTTCCCTTGTTATGTAGCGTCAAGGCGAATTTGCAATCACTGTTGTATATTAGCAGAAGAGCCTACGCCAGAAGAGCACGCGTCAGGGAATTAATCTGCATTCGCTTCTGTGAATTTGAGAGCTCTTCTTCTCACTCTAGAGCGATGGAGTGTTGTGTGAATAAAAACCATTTTTTTTCCACTCACATACGCTACCCGCATGCAAACACGGTAGTGAATATAAAAAAGAGAGAAAGGGCTCTTGTTGACGAAGGAAGAGTGTGTGGAAAAATTAAAATATATCGGCATTATTCCGCATGATGTTGAATAGCTCGGCGGTGAGAGGGAGTAAGCGTAAGCTCCTGGCCAGTGACGCCCTGTCCACTCTAAGATACGATAGGCTGGCATGGATCACTGCTTTGAGTACCAAGAGCTATCTAAGTAAGCTCGAGAGTACACACAGGCTTATTTGCCTAAGAGTGGTTAGGGCATATCGAACGCTATCACGCGACGTGGTCTGCGTCCTAGCGGAGATGATGCCAATAAGCATCGTCATAAAAAAGGACGTAGAGTATTTGGAACAACGCGGCACAAGAGGTATAGACTGTTCTAATATTTATAAATACACTAATGATTAACCGTAAATTCAAATTGCGTGCAGTATTTATTCAACCAACTTTTGGATGCGTCCTTTTGTTTACATCCAAATTAAACTGATGTTGCCATTTTTGTTTTCAATTTATCGCACGGACGTTTGAGAATGCGTGGTCTTTCTCCCGAGCAAAGAAAACGGATTGTGCACAAATGGTGAACCGTCAGTGGTCATTCAATCAAAACACTGGTTAAGGAAGAAGGTGTGAGCGTCGGAGCAGTTCAAACCGCATTACAGAAGTATCAGAAACAGTGCTCTTTCGTAGATTCCCCAAGACGGGGTACAAAACCTGGTCCCGCTGACCCTACAATTGACATAAAGGTAAGGGACTATTTCAAGCGTCATCCTTCAGCATCAATCCGAGGTGTGGGGAAAAAGGGGAGTTTTGGGGGGTTTATTTTGGGGGGGGGGGGGGAGGGGGGGGGGGCGAAAAAAAAAAACCACAAAGCTGAATCTGTGAAACCGAGGGCTCTAAAGCTGTACGACAAACTGCTGACCAAAAAAATCGGGCGGTGTTATCATCGACGATGAGACCTACATAAAACTCGATTATAAAACTCTGCCGGGACCACAGTCTTATACCTCACCGAAGGAAAAGGATGTTCCGGGATGAGTGAAAGCTATTTATATCGAAAAATTCTGCAAGAAGGTAATGGTGTGGCAGGCCATATGCGGATGTGGAAAAATATCTCGTCCATTTAACGACAGATACTATGAATGGTCAAATCTACGTGAAGGAGTGTCTGCAAAAAAAAGTTGCTACCCTTGACAAGCCTACAATCTTTTGGCCTGATCTTGCTTCCTGCCAACATTCTAAATATGCACTAGAGTGGTACAAAAGGAACAATGTCGTATGTTTACCAAAGGAGATGAATCCACCAAACTGTCCAAATATTTGCCCTATCGAAACTTTCTGGACTTTGACGAACGCGAAGCTGAGAAAACACATGAGACCAGCGGATAGTGTTGAAAAATTTAAGAAAGATTTTCCAAAAGTGGTGAAAATGGTAGGAGAAAGCACTGTGCAGAAGCTTATGAGTAGTGTTAAGGGAAAAATTAGAGTACTCGCCTACCCTACGAAAAATCAAGCAAATTGAAATGAAGATGGAAAGAAAACATTGTAATTTACTATGTTTGAGAATAAAATAATCACAGTATGGTCTTTTTTTTTTGAGAAAGCAAGTGTATTTATATTTTTCGGAACAGTCTATATTCGAAAGACCACTAGAGCCGCATCTATGGTAAGTGGCAGCGCGAATGGAAAAACTCCACTAAAGGTCAGTGGACCCACTGACTAATCCCGGAGCCATCTGGGTGGGTCGGTAGGGGACATGGTGAAGTGAACTTTCATTTAACACAGATTCTATCAGGCCATGGCTGTTTTAGACAATATCTGCACAAATACGGGCATGCACAGTCCTCCGCATGCACCGAGTTCGCGTAAGTTGAGGAAACCGTGGAGCATGTTTTCTTCGCATGTCCTCGCTTCGACGGCGTGAGGTCCGGCATGATGGCCTTAAGTGGTTACGACATGACTCCGGATAATTTGGTCCAGAGAATGTGCCAAGACCGGGACATTTGGGACGCGGTATGTATAGCAGCCTCCCAGATTGTCCTCGATCTCCAACAAAAATGGCGATACGATCAACGGCAGGTCGCAAGGACCACCTTAATACTAAAGCTACAAGTAGTTAGACAAAGGTGGTTCCGGAGATGGTCCAGGGCTTAAGGCACGGGTGGGTTTTTAGTGGGTCGAGAAGTTGGCATCCTAATCCCCACACCCTGAGTTCTTCAGGAGTCTGTTCGCAGATTTTTCATCCCGTCTAAAAAACAACAACCTTATCGTAGGCGAAAATCCTATCAGAATTTTGTTACTTGTAAATTTGCTATCGTTCATATACAATAACATATTCAAAAATTCAAATCCTTTTTTAAAATTCTAAAACATAAATAGTAATTCTGTTATAAAAGTGGCAACGTAATGTAAATGTTAAGTCCATAATATCCAACCCGATAATTTTGACTGAACTCAAATATAGGCACTATCCTTTATGGCGTAACGTACTCATTTCCGAGTTCCGCATTAAAAAGCTGTTATATTTAATTTATGACGCTCGAAAGCTACCTGTCCATGTGCGGGAACATATTTTCCAATAAAGTAACATATTTTCGAAAACTAGAGACAGTTCATTAAATTCCGAGCGCATAAAAATCGTTCATTATACTACTGATTTTCCTGCCCTCGTCGGCCCCTCAAACCACCTCGATCGCAATGCAGCCCACATTTTCGGTGCCATCCATATGTTAATATACGCATTTTCGTTTAACAGAATATGGCTACTGATACCACGGTGGCTGCAGTTGTTGTTGCTGTAGTCGTCATAAAAAAATATATACACGGGAACAATTAATAATGCATGTGCTGTCATTGTCGTAAATAGCTTTTGTCATCAGCGAAGCATAAAAAACAGTTTTACATCACCTGAATCGTTAATGGAAATTTATGCAGCTGGGCAGACCCTACCCAAAAAAAATGAGCTTCTCATCTCCCACGGCCCCCATCTCGGCGAGCTCTTTTTCACGACTCTGCCCGTTCAATCGTTGATCGATGGGACGTTGGAAATTTAAAACCGCAAATATCCGATTCATAGAGCTTCTCCACTCCACATAAGATTTTATCGTCTTCGGCAGTCAGCATTCAAATCGCGTACCGAAAACAATTCATAAGCCAAAGGTGTTAAATTCTCATATATTTTCCGACTTTATGACATCATGAGAGAACGCACTCCTACGAATGTGAATTCCGCTCCTGTGGAATGAAGTCGCGATCGAGCGTCCTTCTTTTTTTGGCACCGACTGACTCCTAATCGCACGTTAATCGTCTTTTGTTCTGTATTTTTTGGGCTGCGTGGTTATGCTTTCAAGTGAGTTTATATGTATGTACGCACTCTCGCTATTTCTGATCTATCAGAAGCTTATTGCCAGCCTACCGCCATGACTGCAGGCAGCAAACGGCGTGGGTGGGTTTATGTTCATTCCGTTTAGCGCAATTTATGAGCGATTTCCTCCTACGGGGTTAAGTGCCGCGTTCGTAAAATTTTACGATCCGTCGTTTTGTTTTGTTTCATTGGATCGGTTACTTGGATGGGCGCTGAATAGAAGGTTGTTAGCTGATGGGCCTCTGTGACCTCAACAATGAAGATCAAGGTGAAGAAAGTGTGCGTTGTTGCGTAATTGAATGACCGGTCGTTGATTGATTATTTCATTTTACTTTGTTCGGGGAGAATTTCTGAATTTTCCCCTATGAAACAGTAGAAGTTGCATTTTAGTAAATCAATGCAGAATTATTGCTTATGCGTTTTGGGTCGAAAGAACGATTAGATCCACTTCTCATGTTATATTGACTACTGCAAGACGAAGCAAATGAAATCTTTTCCTCCAAACCTCACCACAAAGTGAGAGAAAATTGAAAATTGACTCGCGAAGCAATAACTTGCCCGAAAAGGTTCTCCAAATGGCATTTCACAACAGGAAGGTACCTACCGATGCCAGACCGTACCCAATTTGGGACGATGCCTGCTTACCAATTCCATTCTCAAAGGAGAGTGACCAGCAAAACCATGCATCCCAGACTTGAGCATAATAATAATAACACCAACAATAACGTCCATACCAAGATGCTCCCGACGATGAAAACGACGTACTTCTGCCGGAAAACCCTTTAAAATCTTGAAGAAGCCAATGTCTATGAAAAGTTATGGTCCCGGCGGCTGAAGGAACCTTTTCACTTTCTTTATGTACTTCCCAGGATTTTGCCACCCTTCTCCACTCCCATTCCGTATGGTTTCCATCAACCCTCACGCACGACCCCGGGAAAGTGAGGTTAGATTGCAGAAGTTTAAATTCAATTTTACCTCAGAAGCAGCAGCCAGCAGTTTGGTATCGTCCGTGATAGACCGTATTGCAGAATTATTGGGGTTTAATATGGTTCGGTAAGCAATAAATTTGGATACCCTTCTCGGAAACCCAATCCGCCCGAAGAAGGTAGGGGCGTGGAAATCGAACATAGTGCTCTCTTTGCACCGTTATATACTAGCCACTTCGAATCAGCAATTTGAGTCTATCGATCATAATCGGTTAAAAGTACTGGATTAATTCTCGTTTCATTTTTGAGGCATAAAATCAGATTTAGTCAGTAAAATCCTTCGGTTAAACACAATCATCCAAGTCAATATACATAATATGTTGAACGCACCTTTCATTGGCTCTGGCTTGAAAGTAAGAGTTTGGAAGCCCTCAGCCTAGGCCCCAGTAGATTTGCCTACAAAGACAAACTTGGCCTGATAGAAGTGGGGATTAAATTTTCTAAGCTGCTCAACCAGCATCGATGAAGTAGCATCACCTTCGCTGCCAGTAGAGCGAGAGAGAAACGTGGGAAGGAGGAGGGAGAGGTTCTTTCGAGTTTTACTCATCTTAGACGTTCAATAATCACATCAGCTTCGGTTAGATTCCGGCTTGTGTTGGGTCGAAAGGATTTAGTTATCGAAGCGGCGGCAGGAGCGAAATGGTTTGGACCCAGCGCGTCGTACTTGAGCATATGCGGTTGATGTTAATTTAGAGGTTGAGCTACTAGAACACAGGGGAAGATAAATCGGTCAATGGAAAAGCGATTCCGAATTTTGAGGTTAATTAATAACTTAGCTGGGTAATGCATAACTAATCAGGCTACACTTGCCATCATTTTTTTTTAAAGGATTAGAGCCTTTTCAAGCTGCTTGGTGGATCCACTTTGTAGTTCTACAGTGCTTAGGTACTAGACAGGTAGTTTAAAACCTATATTATTACTGATTACATAGAAAAAAAGAAAGTTTGATCGATAAATTTGAACGCAATCCTTCAACAGAAATATAGTTGAGAAAATCTTATGCTAAGTGTGTTAACTTAGAGAAACCCTCAAAACAATTGTAAATGTAGACGAACATTTGAAATGGGCATTTTTGAAAATTTATTACGAGTTTGAACGAGGATTGCATGAAAAGGAGAACGGATTCAGAAAAACCGAAGCGAGACAGTACAAAAAAATGTACTACTAGAAATATTAGTGAGTGTTTCATGAGAAATCTACGTTTGATGCCATTTTTTACATTTGACAGAACGGGCCTTTTGTCTAACGCGATTAAACAACGCCAGATTTGATTGCCAGGTAAAGGTTGTTCACGTTGAAATTGGAACACACAAAGCGATTATCCGAAAATACGTCCATTAAATTTTTGGCATAAAGATGTTTGCGTAATTCCTGCTTCATTATAGCCCAATATTGTTTAATTGGTAAAAACTCTGGGGTGTTTGGAGGATTAAGGTTGCCAAACCATTTCGAAATTGCACCCACAAAATGCTCTAACAATTACTGAAGTTACCATGGAAAGCTTCAAATGAAATAAGAACCATATCTTAAGCCCTTCCTCCTCTCGCCGCCAATGGGTAGTACCATAGAAATGGAGTCACTTCTCTCTCGAAAACTCGCACCCATCGAACAATTAGCCTAAATCGTTTCAATAGAACGGCAATTGTACCTTTTGATTCCCTGCGTATGGTTTGTGATTGGCTTCAATGCGTCAAAACCTCGTCAGAAGTGTGCAGAAGTGCATGATAATTTTGATGTTAGCGTCGTGGCCGAATAAGTCCAACTCTTCAGCATAAGCTGTGTTTAGTACTTGATCGGTTGTAACGGATTAAAAGGTAAATGACGATGTTTCAGCACCCCAATACCACAGCACTAATAGATTCCTTCTCGATTAAGGCAAGGGGCATGGTCTCGCGGACAGGTGAGGTCGTCTAGGGCAGAAATCCGCGGGATGGTTTTTGGGGGCGGGTGGACGGGGGCCTTCTGCTTTTCCAAGTTCCCTTGGCAGGGTGGGAAGCGGCCCCCCAGACCTACTACTTAAAAATTGTTTTTGGTTTTTTAGCTTTCTCGTTTGGTTTGGTTTGGATGGAAAAATTTTGGTTTTGTATTAAAATTATTTTTTTTTTTTTTTTGGGGAGGAATTTCTTTTGCATAAAGGGCGAACACGAAATTATTGCGACACCGAAAATGTCATGCCAATTTTCTTATAATGTTTAGAATCAAACCAAAATTTTAGGGTAGTTTCATACATATATTTACTTCAAAAATCAAAAGAAAAGTTAATCGATGGAGCCTTGAGTGTAAAATTGAACGCATTTTTGCTTGATGCCCTCCATCAAAGTCTTTACAGTGTCATCCGGTACCAGTTTCTCAGTTTTTTTTTCCATTTTCTTAACATGTCCTTCTCGTCTTTGACTGTCTTCTTGCTCTTCCGAAGTTCCCGCTTCATCATTGCCCAGTACTGCTCCACCGGGTGCAGCTCCGGACAGTTTAGCGGATCCATGTCCTTTGGAACAAAATGGACAGAATTGGCCTCATACCACTCCAGGACACTTTTAGAATAGTGGCATGATGCCAAATCTGGCCAAAATAGCGGAGCTTCGTCGTGCTGCTGCAAGAACGGCAAAAGGCGCTTCTCGAGGCACTCAGATTTGTAGATCTCGCCATTTGCTGTGCCCTTTGTCACGAAAGGCTCACTCCTCAGTCCGCAAGAGCAGATGGCCTGCCAAATGAGATATTTGGAGGCGAACTTCGACATTTTCTTCTTCTTAAATTTGTCGTCCACATAGAACTTGCTCTTGCCGGTGAAAAACTCCAACCCCGGAATTTGCTTAAAATCGGCTTTTATATACGTTTCGTCGTCCATCACACAGCAGCCATATTTTGTCAGCATCTTCTCGTAGAGCTTCCGTGCCCGAGTTTTAGCCGTCGATTGTTGCCTCTCATCGCGGTTTGGGAAGTTCTGTACCTTGTATGTATGTAGTCCAGCTCTCTTCTTTGCATTCTGGACGTAGCTCTGCGACATGCCGATCTTTTTAGCCAAATCATGGCTTGAGACGTTGGGATTTGCTTTAATCATCCGCTTCACCTTTCCCTCCGTCTTTTTGTTCTTCGGTCCCGGTTTTCTTCCAGCTCATTTTCCGTGGTGCAGCGTCAACTGCTCCTGGAACCGCTTCAACACTCTGGAGACGGTTGAATGGTGAATGTTCAGCATTTTTCCCAACTGCCGGTGCGACAGGTCAGGAAATTCCAGGTGTTTGGAAAGAATTTGTTCTCTCGACTCGCGTTGGTTCACCTCCATTTTCGTTGAATCGAAAAACACGACTTTGAGTTTGACAGCATGTAAACAATACACATCAATGAAAAAGTGTGCAAAATTTGGTTGATTTTTACCCAATGGTAAAAAAGTTATGCCCTGTTGAATGTGTCGCAATAATTTCGTGTTCGCCCTTTAATGCACGAAATGGATTTCGTGAAGACCAGCCAATCGCTGCTTTGCTGATGTTGCTGCTGGGGGGGGGGGGAATATTTTTTTTTTCTATATATTTAATTAATGCCGCGGTGGGGATTTTTATTTCTTTTTTTTTTTTAATTATTTATTTTTTTGTGAGACATTGTGAAATTGGGAGAACCGGGGGGGGTGCCATCTCCTCTTTTTTTTTATATGGAGTGGAAACCCATTTAAAAAAAAAAAAAAAAAAAAAACGGACAACACCCCCGTGGGGGCGTTTTTTTTTTTTTTTTTTTTTTGGTGGAATAGTTAAATTTTTCGTTTTTTTGGTTAACACAAGGAGGAGGGTTTCGTTTAAATTTTGTTTTTTTTTTTTTTTTTTTTCGTATTCGTAATGCACAAATGTTGTTTCTGTGTCAACAAATGCTTCGTGATAGTTGCGCGTGTGGCATTAATTACGAATGCATCTTCATAAAAAGAACAAATCAGTAACGAACAGGTCCGTTAGTTCCACCTTCGATTTCGTAATATAAACGAAAATTGACTTTCAGTGTATAAGTGATCGCAATCGTTCTAATCCAGGATATCGGCAAGCTGTACAACCAAAGCGAAAAGGCCTTCAACGGAGGACCTTTATTTACAGGCTTAGTCTTTTCTCGCACAACGCATGTGGTGGTCGCACCCGTCCGTGCTGACATTCCCGGACCTGATCACCTCGTCATAACTGGGCATCGCGAAACGATTGAGCGGCAAGACGACGACACTCCCTCGAGGCTATCCGACGGCGATGCAAGCTTCTCAGCTGTGGTGCGACGAGTAGAGACGGTGCAACTAGACGACGTCGTTGGTCGACGCTGACACATCATTGTCGTCGTGCGACAGAGGCCCAAGTAGCGTGCGACGAGTGCATCCCGTGCGAAGATAGTACCTCCACAGAGAACAGACATCCAAGCTGGAGTGCCATCCATGTGTAAGTTTCTGTAAATGCCATTCTAAAATTACAGCTAGTTTCCGTTAGTTGTGGTGAATCGTATGTTGATGGCGCCTTGTGATTTGATAAATAGTCGTTGATTGTTTGTCAATTTTAGTTTGGTGAAACCTAGGCTAGGTGGTGCTGATGTTCTAACGGTTTGCTTTTAAAAATTTACACAGTAAAGTGGAAAACAAATGTTCGAGCTTGGATGTCTGATCTCTGTGATACCTCTGCGAAGGATGCATGCTGGGCAACAGAGGAGAGTGACGTGACGCTGATCCTGCGAGACGTCTTTGTCACGCGATGGACCACGTACATCGGCACAACAGCAAGCAGAATGCAGTAGCACGAGACCTCCAACGACAGCGAAGAACATCATGATTAATGTTTTTTACGTTAGTAGAATAAGCTTGCACGAGATGCTAAATA
Source organism: Aedes koreicus (assembly GCA_024533555.2). Taxonomy (NCBI): domain Eukaryota; kingdom Metazoa; phylum Arthropoda; class Insecta; order Diptera; family Culicidae; genus Aedes; species Aedes koreicus. The sequence continues at coordinate 428,328 of JAHHFK020000446.1, forward strand.
TATTGTTAAGCAGCAATTATCTTGAAGTAAAGTTTTGTAATTGAGCCGTTTGAATGAAGATTCCTTGCTCTCATTCCCGGATTTCGCTTGCTGATACACCTTCTTGACGTGTTTAGCTAGCCGGTCTGAGTTATAGTTTTGAGTGGTGTGAGCACACCGAGGCACCACTTTCTCGTTTGTGGTACCGATGTCGATATTAGAACTGTAGAATAAACCTTTACTGCCCTTATTTCCGTTGAGTATCCGACAGTTTTCCAACGTAAATGAAAAATTGTTACAAGGTGCTTGGGTACGAAGTTGACCTTACCATTCCAGCGTCTGTGTTGAGTAGTGGCATGACGTCAAGTCATGCCAAAAATTGGTGAAGTCTTGGTGAAGACCTCAACAACAAAAGGAGATGTTTTTGTAGACATTCCTTTCAAAGCCTTGGTCATTCATGGTTGAAGTCGTTAAAATAGATCACTTCGCATCTCGCACATACAAATCGGTTGCCTAACCATGAATTTTAAGGCAATTTTCGAGATTTGTTGCTTCCGTTGATACTCTGGAACATCGAATTTATCTCATGCAGTGTAAGGACTGTATCGAAAATAAGTTATTCACATATTTTTCTTCCAAATCATATAAATAAATGATGTTTATTTGTTTTATTCAAACAAAGGGAAGATTCTTTATTTAACGGAATTGAATTTGAACATTAAGACGACCAGATGAAAACAATATTATTTTTTCGCGAATTTGCGAATTTTTGATCGAGCATATTCTCAGCTGCTATACCAGTCTTTTTGAAGACCATCTTCACAATCTTCAATAGCATTTGATGGGCCGAATCTGAGGGCAGTTTGGCGGATTGAAATCTTTCTCGAAGAAATCAATACCCTTTTCCGTGAGCTAATTGAGAGTTGCTTTGGCGTAGTGCGCGCTCGCTAAATCCGATCAAAACAGAGGAGGGGTACTATGCTTCTGATATAAAGGCAGCAACCTCTTCTACAGACACTCAGATCGATAGATTTCCACATTGATTGTAGACTTCATACCGCAGGAACATATTGCTTCCCATAACAGCACTGTTCGACCAAACTTCTCCACTTGAATCGACCTGTCTGCATCGCGTACATCCTCCCCTACGACGACAGTGAAATATTGCGGACCAGGAAAGGTTTTCGAGTCCTCTTTGAAATAGGTCTCGTTGTCCATCGAAATACCTGCATCCGGTCGCTGCAAAACTCGCGAATACAATTTCTGGGCCCTTGTTGCTGCGAGCTGCTTCTGTTCTGAACTTTGTTTGGTGATTTTCTGCTTCTTGTAGGTCTTCAGGTTGTTTCGTGTCTTGATACGTTAAATCATTCCGACGCTGGTTCTTGCTTTATTGGCCAAATCACGAATCGACATTGATTTGTTCTTCCGAATTAGAGCTACCACTTTCTGATCCAGTTTAGAGTCTAAAGGGGTTTTTCAGCTTTCTGCCTCTTCCTGACAGTTCATCCAAAGGACAGTGTTCCCCAAGCGCTTTGGAATTCATCGAGCGAGAGTAAAATCCATCAAAACCAAGGATTTTACTCTCCTTCGGTGAATTCCTAAGCGCTTCACTAATTGTCGCAAATTTACTCCCTCTTCACCTAACCAAAACCGTAATTTTTACGTCTTTTTCAATGCGCGACGTTTTGAAAGCAAATACTTTAAACCGAGCAAACAACTAAACAAACGAAAGATGACAGTCAAATGCACAACATGCTATGATGAACACATAAAAAACCATCACAAATGCACGCGTGTAACGCAAATGTACATGAATAGCTTATTTTCGATATATTCCTACTTAGGCATAAATCAATGGACTTATTCAACTGAACTCTTGGACAGCAATCTATAAAAAGAAGTAAACAAATAAGAGATTGGGGATTGATTATGGATTCTCAACTTAAATTCATTGATCAGTACAATACGATTATCAATAAATCCATTAGCATGCTAGGTTTTATAAACGGTTACAGTTACCACTTTACAGACCAGTACGCAACAAAAACTCTTTATGTTGCATATATGTTAGCTCTATACTCTTAAAAATAATGCATATTACGAGTGACGTAATCCTTGTTACCCATAAATACTTTGAGACTTTTTTTTTAACTAGTGCATTTATTTGGCAGGCTAAATTGCGTTAGCTTTACGGAGCCGATAATTCATTGTTTTTTGATATAATGAATGACTTAATACTAGCGTTAGTATGACTTGGACCGTTTTCTCGCGGTTTACCCGAGGTTAAAAGGGGTGACATTTTTTTGGGATGGATTGGACAGAGGAACTTGGAAATGGGATGCTATAGTCTCATCAGAACACTTTGAGACTTGAACATAAATATAACTCAATTGAATGCTCTATATGAGGCATTGTCAAACCTTAATTTGAAACCCAAAATAATAAAATCACGTTCCGAATGTAACATTTAGAACATCTGCTCGAATATATTCGGTAATCTGAAATCTAAATCCGTAAAGCGTTGAAAAATAAGCCACTAGACTGAATACTGGGAATTGAAAATCGTAAATTTACATGATCGTTGTCATTGATGCTATAATAATATCCGACATGTTTTGAACACAGCCGGTTCCACGCGTCACGACAGGTCACATGTTAAAATTCGCTCTCCTTCGAGATACATTTAGACCGGTTACTTCATGCTACATAAAATGCATAACAGATCGAACTTCTTAACGTTAAATGTAATGCTCGAAAATTAAAGCGAAGTCTTGAAAGAAAAATTTGATACACGGTTACGCAGCGTAACACACGTAGTTCATTTGCTTATAATATGCATAAATCTGAACATCGCGGCAACTTCGAACATCCTCAAATATGTTACAAGCATTTGGAGACGATGGAACAAAATCAATATTACAGCGTAAGATTGAGCTAATCCATGACATTGAACCTTTTTTATTTAGCCAATTTTACTACCGCATCTGGAATTCAAAGTGGTCATTTGAAGAAGATCAAAACTGCCATCAAGAGGCATTTGAATTTGCATTTACAGTTGCAGCATTTGGCAAATGTCATTTTGTGTTCCTCAAATTATGTTTACGTCATGTCATGTAAATTATCATATCGATTTTTTATGGTCTTGTAAATTTAGGAACAGACGAAGACTTAATTTTTTTCTTAAAGTGTTTATTAGAGTATTGTAGTATAGTTTGGTTCCCTTATCAAGATGTGAATTTCAATCGAATTGAATCTATGCAACAACAGTTTTTGTAATATGCACTGAGGATATTTGGTAGGAATTCATTTCCCCTTCGACCATATAAATCTCGACTTATGCTTCTCAAGATTGAAATACGTGAAAAAAGAAAATAAATAGCTATGGCTATAATAGCTTGTTAACGATCTAGTATCGTTATCGCGTAAGCTCTGTAAATTTGCAAGAAAATTTCAATTTCTCCGCTCCTATGCGCTCACTGAGAATGTGTAACCTCTTTGTATTAAATTATTATAGAACATAGTATCCTAAAAATTGACCTGGGAATAGTATGATTAGTTGTTTTGATAAATATTACATTGTTATTGATGTAACTTTGTCACGAAACGTTCTAAAAAAAACGTTAAGAGCTAGAAAAACATGATTGTATTGTTCAATAGTGTGAAATTTCTGTGGGCTTCGATTTGATCAAGTTCAACAAGGGACAAAAAATCACCTTCCAATAACATGATCAAACAATCGGTCAAAAAGCAAGCCGGCCAATAAGAGGATTCCCCAATGAGCTGGGATTAGGGCCCGCCCTTTATCTTTGAAGTGTTAATAATAGGGAGATGACTGTTCCAATCTCCTCATGCAAATTGTTTCAATAGGGTGCCCTGATGGTCCCTTCTAATCCCTAATCTAACATTTTTTTAATAAATTATCAATGATAAAATGTAATTTATTATGTGGTAAGACGAATTAAGGTGTTTAAAAACATAATAATTTTAAACTAAACCTAAATTTCATTTTGAAATTTAATATGTTTTTCGAAGATTAATTTGAACTACTATTAAGTTAGTGAAAGCAGGTTTTTGTCTGTGAAATCGGAAATGAATGATTATAAACAATGTCAATTCTTTTGTTTTAATGTTTTTGAATTATTATGTTGTTTTTTATGAAGTAGAGAAAAGCTTTTTTCAAAAAGTAAATTGTTGTTTGGAATCGTTTCTAATAAAAAAAAAAAAAAAATGAAATGAACCCTCCTATCTTTTCAACAACATCACGTTGAATATGTGGGCTAAAATTAACAAACACCCAGCACGGCAGCTTTTCAAATCATGCTTAACCCTTACAGGTCCATTGAGAGCTCTAATGTACGGAAGAAGAGGTTTTTGAAGGCACTCCTACTTGTACATTTTGGAAACCATAGTTTTTGCTTGTCATGAAATCAAGGTTTTTTGCCCACAGCTGCAAATATCTTGCCAGATCATAAGCTTTCTTGTGAATTTATCTGTCCAAATCTAAAAAAACACCCGGCACGTCTTTTGATAACTAGATTCTGCTTCAGTGTCCTGTTTGGTTGCTTGCTGGCCCGAAAAGATTGAAATCCTGCTCGCACACAAGTCCTTCTAAAGGTGCTTTGACTGGCAATGAATTTGTTGGCGATATCATAATTCGTCAGCCCTGAGTTTGCCCTAAATGTTCTCAATACCGTTAAATGCAACTTCCGAATCTTAGTTTTACTAGTATGCTACTCACGGAAATGTTTGAGAACGGTCAATTTTCCCATTTCAACGACTTCGCAATTTCTGAACATGACCAGGGCGTATTTTCGAAGTGGATGTCTACAATTAATTTTCGGTTCGCAGCTTCCTCCAAGTAGGGTAGGGAACAGCTTAATCAGGGGTACATATTTTCATCAGTTATTAGGAATTAAGTGAATAGTTACTTTATTTTCCAAGCTATTTCAAACAAACAAAAACTCTATCTATTGGGTGGATGATTCGGTTGCACCCCACGCTTTTCAAGTCTTGGTTTACCTGCTCCGCCCATCTAGCTCGCTGTACTCCACGTCTTCTTGTACCAGCCGGATTTGACGCAAACACCACCTTTGTAGGGTATTGCCTATAGGCACGAAATATTAAATATTTCGATAAAAAACTATTTAAAAATTTCAAATATTTACACACAATTTAACCGAAATCTCGGTTAACCTCATTTCAGTTTGTTTCGAATTTTAACCGATGTATCAGTTTGCTCATGCCGAGATTTCCAGTTAACTATATGAGTTTTCAGTTTGACCTAAACCGAGATTATCGGTTAACATTAAACAGCCGAGATCGAAACCGAGAGGTCGGCTGTGCGGATCTCGGTTTCAGAAAGCCGAGACTCGGCATATATTCTAAGTGTGAGGAAAATGTTCCGCAATCCCTGGAACCAAAAATGAAGACGTGCCCACGGTTCGACGATGTTCTGTAGAACTTGTTCCCTATAAATATTTTGGTTGATCTTCACTCCTTCAAGGAACAAAACCAGCGGAGTCCGATCATCACGGGTGATTCCGGCCCAAACCATCACCGATGCTGGTTTCTGCCGCCTGGTGGCCGTCAGCACGTTGGCATGGGTTCGTGATCATTCTGGCAACCAAACTCTGTCGTTCTGCTTATTCACGAACTGTTGTACGGTGAAGAGTTTCTCGTAGGTAAACACGATATTCTCTAACCTTCCTTCCGCGGCCCTTTTCAGCAGCGCCTTCGTTCTTTCTACCCGTTCATATTTCTGCCTCACCGAAAGGTCTTGAACCTTCTGGATCTTGTAGGTCTTGGTCTGAGGATTTTTTTTTTTCATGATCCGGCAGAGACTTCGATCCGATATGTTGAGATCCTTTGCCAATTAAGTGGTACTATGTCGAGGATTTCTCTTAAGGTGCCTCTTGGCGATCTTCACCATGGCAGGTGTCACCACAGTAGCTCGACGACCCGAACCATACCGTTTTTTGGTACTGCAGGTCTCCAGGTATCGTTTGACTGTACGGTGTACAAAATTCCTGCACACACATAAATCAGACAGCTCCCCAACGATGTCGTGTTTCAGCTCGGAACAAGGCAATCACAGACTGTGATTCACAGCACTACGTTTCTGTAAGAGATCCATTTTTCCGGATAACACTCGATTACAAAAGTAACACATACACCCACTGACAGCCAAGACACAATGTAAACAAAGGGACGAGGGGTTGTTCCATACAGTTTCGTGTGCAACGTAATAATGACTGTTCAAGTAATGTATCAGTTCAATTGCCGGACCCTGTAGGATCAAAAACACACATATGATGTAATGATGATGTACCAAGAGTTCATTTCATCCTGATTCGTGAGCTAATATATAAATATCATCGCAATGTTTTCATCTTATCTCTAAACTTTCCCAAGATAGATGAACGATCGGATAAGTGCCACGAGAAGCTGCAACAAACTAACCTCGAACTATCATTCGCCAAGCGAGGTGATGAAATTTTAATTCCACTTCATAAATTTGAATAAATTTGTCATCAACAGCCAATTGCTTGCTCACATTCAACCCTTTCCAAGAGAAATCGTGCTGCATTAATCTTCATTCCAACAACAGACCCAGCACTAACTCCGAGGATTGAAATTGTTCGTACATATTGTTTTAAATTTTTAATTTTCCTGCTGGATGTACGAGTGACTCACCGCTTTATATCACATACATCAGCAGCGCTTCTTGTGACGAGGAAGATTGCTACCAAGAAACCTTTTTGATATCAACGAGCCCAACTTGGCGAGTGAGGAAAAAATAAAGTGACAACTCCCGTGATGTTCATCGAGCTTCTTGCTTTTCCTGGAAGAGTAAGTACGGCCTGCATAATAAAACATAATCTTCCAGCACGAGTGAGAAGGAACATGCTCCCAGAAGCTGCATACTATCGTATATCGCTGTGTCTATCTTTTGAAAAGGTCCCGAAGAAGACCATCGCAATCATTCTCGCCTTGGTGTGTTTCTATTGTCGTGCTGTTGTCGTTGGTCGCTTTGTTCTCCGGCCCCGAATGGGTAATATTTTGACAAATTCAGTGCCCTCCTCGAGACATGCCAACGCACCTCGTATTTCTTTTGCTTATCCTTTTCTGACGGTGGCGTGAGCTAAGAAGAAACACTGCAGCATGGACAAGGCGAGATGTGTACAACATCATTTGATATCGCACCGTTCGTGGAACTGTTAGCCTTTGTAATTGATAGGTCTTTTTCCGAAGAGAAAAGAGGGCTTGTTAGAATAATTTTTTGGTTTCTGCTGAAACGAGACACAATAGAAGTCAGAAATGTTTGCAACATAAATTTCCGTAGGACGAATGTGTCTATGCAACGCACCCAGCCAAGCATTTCTCGTATCAATTTATGCTGGTTTTGAATAATGTATGCGTCCGAGCAGAAGCAGAAGGCCGATATGTAAATTCGAACCATTCCCAGCCCGAATGACTCGTCTATAAATTTGGATCGCTCATATATCGGTTACTGGCTTCCAGTACTGCTGCTGGTGGAATCGCAAATAACATCAAAACAAACCTACGGCGAACATCCGTCCAAGGCAAGCTTGCAGGACATTTAAGTGTTGTAGGTAGACATAGTTACATACATCTGCTGGTTTCTACTCAGGAAGCACCGCACAATAAACGAAAGCGATTTCCCGGATTAAATTTGAATAAATGCACGGTCAGAGAGCAGTACGCACACCCAAGGGGCCGATCGTTGTGGCCTCGGGAACCGACCCAAACTCAATTATACGCATGAACAGGCACTCGATTAGCCCCAAACGGAGACCCTATTACTCCCAGAGGCAGACCGATGAGATATTCATGTTATATATTCATCAGTGGGAATCGTAAATCGTTGAATTCCTTGCCCTACCAACGGCTGTCTAGTTCTAAGCAACTGGTTACAATAAAACAATAAACCAATTTCCATAATATAATCAATAAATTTTCAAGAAACCTCACTGGGTTTGACAAATTCTCCCTTGCGACAAGAAAGGGTTCTCATCAGCATTGGTAGCAATAAAGCCAGGAATAAGTTTTGAATTATTCTTCACCCAGCGGCAATAATTTTGACAATTTACCATCAACATTTTGTCGTCTTCTCCACCTTCGCATCCTCTGACTGTTGCAGGACGAGTTATGATGATGGTTTGACTGCATACAGAATTGGTTTTCTACCTGCTGTAGATGGACTTTCCCATGCCTTCGGCCACCTGTTTTGTCAACTGTTTGGTGCTGTTATTTTCTGGAATCGATGACATAAATTTTGGGAATTAGAAAAAATAAATAAACGAACGTATTACGGAGAAGCAGTGGGTCTCAGTGAATGCAAGCTGGTCCCAGCAATCGATGACATTGTTTGAGCACCTCGTTTTTCTCACTCCCATGTCCGAACCTTTGGTATTGAAAATAAAAAACTGCATCTTTTGTCGATTTGTTTTGTATTGAATTGATGTTTTGTTTTCTGGAAACGATTGAAAGATCTCTCAATCACATTTGGAAAAATATACGATTCACATTCGATTGCTATTGACCGTCGATTGTTAGTTTTGTAGATTGATCTGAACCCCAGCAAAAGTTAAAATTGAATATCGCATCAAAGTAGAGGCACAACAAACAAGTGAAAAATGATATTTGATTTGTAACGTTGTTCGGACAGTGAATGTACGCCAAATAAAGCGAATATATATCTTCGTTGTTAGTGGTGGCAAATGTACTGTATTTTGATATTAGTTCCATAACATTGTACCTTTTTTACTATGATCAAATAGAACTCATGCAAAAGTGAACCGTCATGGCAGAAAATGTCATGACATTCTTGTACTGTTTTCTACAGGCGACGAAACAGTTCTGCTGCTCTCAGCTGATGGTTTACAAAAAGTTTGCGATATAGATATATATTTTTTATAACTTCACTTATTTGAACAGGCTTAATCGAATCAACTTTACAGAGCCATGTTTTCAATATTATAAACATCCATTATCTTAGAACTAGAGCTATAGCCGATTACTCGCGGTTTTCTCGAGGTTAATAGGAATAACAATTTAACGGGTGGAAGGGTAGACATAAATTGAACGAAAGGTTCATATAACACGTTTATTTTAAATTCTATTATCATTAATCATATCTTTCTAACTTTTGTTTTTTTTTGGCTTGAACATTAAAAAACACTGAAACTAAAAATACTAAAAATAAAAACTGGTTTGGAAATGCTCAAAATTGTTGCAACAACTGTCCTGTTGCAACACTATTAACCTATACTGAGTTCCTGGGCATTGTTGAATCGGTGAAAATGAAAAAGCTGACGAATTGACAAATAAAGGATCAACCACGCAATTCATTGGTTTCGAGCCCTTTTTTGGCTTATCTTCTTGTGCTCGTAAAATGAAGCTTAAGAACTTAGAGAAAACGAAGGTACAGTACAACTGAAACAAGAACTTAAATGAATTATGGAGAGTGTGAGCTGTTTAGTGGAATACCTGTGTGTGTGTGTTTACAATCTAATTCCCACTGTCTGGCAGCGGTATTATGGATAGAATCTTCCTGCAACTGTTTCATATTTGCTGTTTACAGTTGCAAAAAGCTTAGATCCGGGGATTAGAAGGTGACAGCTCTACCGCGACTCCAATAGCCCATTTCAAGAACGCAAGCATTCCGAAGCTATCTTCGTACACAATAAGCCCCGCTCCAGTAGTGACATACTGAAACTTTCAATCAAGCGTATGTGCAATGCTTGATTGACGCGTATTTAGTGATTCACAATATCATAGATGTAGCTGTTTAGTGGAATACCTGTAACTAGAAAATAAGAAGAATGATTAGTAATTTCCATTTAATTCCAACTACCTTTATTGCTTATCTTGACAGATACGCGTATTTCGTCTACAATGTGCAGACTTCTTCAGTGTCGTGTACTAATAGTCGAGTATTAGTACACGACACTGAAGAAGTCTGCACATTGTAGACGAAATACGCGTATCTGTCAAGATAAGCAATAAAGGTAGTTGGAATTAAATGGAAATTACTAATCATTCTTCTTATTTTCTAGTTAAGAACTTAAATGCCCGGCAATTAAAACGTGTTATAAAGCCAAACGCTTGGCATACATATGGGTTACTAAGTCATTGACTACCTATAAGTTCCATGCGAAAATCAAATTATAACTTGTGACAACAAACGTAACCAGAAGAAAGAACGTTCGATTTTCAAAATGTTTTGATATTTATTCATGTAAACAGGTTCATTTTCAATATGAATTTCAAAATGGCAGAAGTGAAATTCAATAAACCAAAATGAATATCAATTACTCGTTGGGATTGGAAAATATGTAAGGGCAGCCCAGTCCAGGATATTCTTGCTCAACATTGCTAGAATCTATTCTTCTGGGACAATGATGACGGCCCCGGATGTTCCATGTTCGTATTAGGGTTCAAAATCACTTAATAATAAAAAATTCGTCACAAGAGATTAAATTCATATTTCGTGAAATGAAATTCATGTTTACCGATTGATAATCAAAACAACAGTGACAGCAGATTTTCGACCCGCACAATTTCATTCATTGCAGGGAAACAAATTTGACATATAAGTGACAGCGTTAACCATGAAAACCGGAAAAGTAAACATCATCATTACACTGGGATAAAATAATTTTCACTTCTCATTGATATTTTATGAAAATCCAAGGCACTGCGCAGAATAGTGGCTCACCATTGCAATTTGGCATACATAAAGAGAAGATTCAACACAGGAAAAAAAAACTACAACCTAAGGCTAATGTTAGTCAAAAACACATAAATGAGTTTCATATTCTCCAAATTAAGTAAAGAAAAAATATCTAGAACAAGTACATTAGGTTGCCTACCTCGAGCCCGAAGGGAATCATAAAGCTCAGATCTGACTCCACGATGCTCAGCACAAAACCAAATAATGTGATCTGCGTCCTGATAACCTTGTCCACATTCACAGAGATTGCTGTCGCTCAGCCCCACTCGGTATAAATGAGCGTTCAAAGAATAATGATTAGACATAAGGCGGGCATCACACAAATGAGTTTCGACCCCCCCCCCCCCCAAAAAAAATTTTTTTTTGCTTGGGGGAGGAAAGGCCCAATCTTGATCGTGCCAATAATTAAGTTTTGAATTCGTTAAATTATGTTGCGAGAACCACCCTAGCGTGTAGTCACTCACTCTCGCAGATCCATCAACAAGCCCGTCGGTCGCCGTACCGTACACTTCTAAGTAGGTGCCGATCGCCTCACGATCGTCTATTGTTTTGCTCAAACCACCTCTACTGCGTAGAGGCAGCAGAACAGAAAACAGATGATAGTCAGTAAGCAATACACCCCTGCCGCGTTCGGTACCTTAAATTGAAATAGAAACCTCTCGTACTTTGTTTCCAAAATAGAGTGTTTCATTATCAATAAAGTGTCTGTTTTTTTTTATCGCGAATTCAAGTGGCTTTCAATAGTGAATATATCACCGCGCGCTCTTGGATCGATTACCGGGTTGATCATAGAACAATCGCTCTATGTGCGTGAACAACTCCTTTTATATTGCCAGCTGACGAGTGACTGTTGGCGAAAAATAAGAATATAAATCATTTAAGTCATTTGTCGTTCGTAAATATCGCCTTCCAGAGCGCCCAGCTTTGCAAGCGAGTCCGCTCTCTCATTGAGAATCGATATAGATACATATATTGCTGAAAATTTTGTAGATTGCTGGCTTATTACTGCGTACATATTTTTTTTTTGACGTAGACTACGTCTTACGGGAAGGGTAGGGTGTCAATTGAAAATCTTAAAATCAGCGACCGTCACGAAATATCGTTACAAATTAAACGCTAATAACTTAATAAATGCTCAATAGATTTTCAAGATGTGTACATCAATCGATTGGAAATTTTCCCGCGTATCAATTCAATTATCAGACATTCTCCGTTAACAATTTCAAGCTATTGAAAATAAACAAAATATGAGGTGATGTCTTATAACGCCGATTTTTCAGAGTAAATTTACTCAATGCACTCAATTTTACTATCACAGATTTCAAATGTAAGCAAGGGAGGTCTCATATGCAGCAGTGAACGATACAAAACGGGTACACCTTCGGAAATTTTCTCATTCGTGTTGCAGTACTGGAGCTGTGCGGAACACTCGAGCCAGTATGGATTGGCTCGTTACCAAGCCGTTGGCTAGGCAACCGTTGCTAGGCAGCCATACATTATGCTGTGGTGTGCTAAGCAGTCGGTTGCTTGGGCAAATAATGTGTTTGTAGCCAGCTGGTGGGTGCAACCACGAGGAGCGAAATAAGGTGCTTATGTGTGTGTGATATTTGCTAGGCATCTTTTGGTAAAGCGCAGAGAGGGTTTTAATTCAAATGCGGACCATTTCAAATCCGTCCTTTTCAGGACGACCAATTTAATTTTGAGAGAGTTTATTTGATTTGAATGTTTGTTTCTTACCGATTGGCTGACAGCGATGGCTAAAACAATATAAGTTTTCTCTTTGTTGCATACCTTGAGCATTTTGTACAATTTACAATGCCTTTGTTGCATACCTTGAGCATTTTGTGCAATTTACAACCTTGAGCATTTTGTACAATTTACAGCCATTTGTACCAGGTACAAATGGCTACCGTCACGAAAAATTGAAACACCAGACGCTAAGAATTCGATCGTTTCTTGATTGATCATTTTTTAGACTGCTCTAATCAAGGAATTTATACGATTGCTATTCTATTTACTCAGGTATATAAAGTTTTACAAATAAAATATTAATATATTTCGCATACATATTCATCAATCGGTATATGAAAATTTTAAAGAATGTTGCGTTCTGGCATGTTTTAAGAAATCACGGACAATGTTTTGATTCTCGAACATGCACATTTCAATGAGTACTGTAATGTACTGTTGTGTTAACGATTCGCGTTGGATGGCGTTTTACTTCTAGGAAGAAATAAGTTTTGAGAAACTGTGAAAGGGTAAATAAGTGCCATGCCTATTCGTTTTGATGCCAACCATTTTCGCAAATTTCGGAAGCGCGTTAAGATCGAACATTCGAGAAATCCTCCGAATTGACCATGTACCGATGCCGAGCGAACTCGAGGTTATCGGGCGAAACTGGCAGCAACCAGAGGTAATGCGTTGCTAACTACTGGTCGGAATGTTAGAGAAGGGCCTTAAACTCGAGGTGGGAAATAAAATCGAGTGGTCAACCAACTTGACAAAGTGCAAATACTTTTCAAATGCTTTCTAAAGAATGTACAATAGATTTTTGCTCACATACTTACTATCTAACGCTGGTCCAACGATCTTTGAGGACAAACCTCAACGCTATTTTGTCCAGACTAGGCCTTACGACAAGGGTAGAGGTCAAATCAACATTTAAAAAATAACTGAAACAGTGTGAACTCTTAAAGCTTTATCATTTATCGATAGATTTTCGAGATTACGCGATATGGATAATGGTCTCCAGCTGGTCGATCATATCAACACAATCACTACAGGCAGCACAATTGTTGCTCTTTCATCATACTAACATTCAAACCAAACGTCCCTTTCCACGGCTGCCAAATAATTTCTAAGAAGCGAATCATAGAATCAGCATGTTCTAACATACTTTCTCACTTATTTATGCTAAAACAAAGGCCCATAGGAAATAAATACGAAATAATAAACGGGGTAACGTAGTCTACCTCAACCGGTCGTGTGGTAAACACAACCCCTCTGTTTTTTTTTCAAAGAATGCCGAGAACGAATAATCTTTGAAGAAACGTTCTCCGATCCCTTAATGTCGGCAGATTTACAAGTGCTCAACAGTGATTATAAGCAGTGGTGGTAAATGTACTGTAGTTAAATATTACACTCAGTAGCAAAAAAAAGCCGAGCAAAATTTTGCTTCCAAAAGACGCCTTTTTTCTTCCTTTGTTTTTTTTTCAATTTATATTTTTTGTTGGAAAATTTTTTAAAAAAATGACTACAGTGTGGGCATCTTGTGTGAACCACGGTGTCTTTTTTTTTTTCTTTGTTTTTTTGGGGTGTATATGGGAGAGAAAGAAAGACTCATTTTGGTGTGTGTGCTTGGACGCGCACGCTAGAGTAAAAAAAACTGATGGAAACAGTTCAAATTTTGTTCACATTATTCTCTTAATTTTTTTAGGCTATGGTGAAATTTCTAAAATGATACCTAAATGTTTCACAGAAATACGGATTTTTTAAATAAATATGTCCAAAAACGATTTTTCTCATATGTTATGAAAACTTCAAATTTATAAACCTTATCAACATGAAATTTTGGTCACATATGGTCTAAAAGATAATTATAGTGTTGTCAAATTCAAAGCCAAAAATATTGATAATTGACAAAGCTAAATAAGGTTGAACATGGCGTTTTTTGGAAGCAAAACTTTGCTCGGCTTTTCTTCTACTACGAGTGTATTTCCATAAAATTTTACATTTTTTATTGCCACCAAATTGAACACACACAAAAGTGAACCGTCGTGGGAGAAAATCTCATGACTTTCTTGTGCCGTTTTTTACAGGCGACGGAACATTTCTGCTACCACCAGCCGATGGTTTAGAAAATGCTGCGCCATAGATTTATGTCACTAAGAATTTCGTTGATTGCTGGCTTATTGCTGCATAAATATGATGTTTATTATATGGAACCAAACTTTGAGAATGGATATTAACAATTCACAACCAAAGATTATCAAATAAGTACGTTTTTATTCAAGCTATGAAATATAGTCACATGCCATTTTCTATACTGTTTTAAACTGTCGGCAGAAACAGAGCGACTTTCTGCTTTCTATCCTCTGCGTTCGCTAGAACTGTAAACATAAACTGTTGGTGGAGAGCGGAACTCAAATTTCGAAGAAGGTGACTGTTTTGCAAAAAAAAAATGTTCAATTGCCTACTCTGACCATAAGGCTGACAGTTTATTGAAACAACTGGAAGAAAACTTTGTTGAAAAGCTTTCATTCGAACAATGGGTTACCACTGACAGATGTGATTTAGAAACTATTGTAAAGCAAACCGATGAGTTTGTTTCATTTTTCAGCTCAAAATTAGAAAGTTTGATTCCGCATGATTTTGCAAAAACCGAACAATCCAATTTTTTGAAAACTACAAAACAAAACTTGCAAGATGGTGAATTTTTAGCTATTTGTGACTTTTCTGAAAATTACAGCTTCATTTTGCAGGATGAAGTTCAATCACACCATTGGAACGTGCAACAGGCCACAATCCATCCTTTCGTAATATATTATACTGATAATATGCAAATTAAACATTTAAGCTTCATTATAATTTCTGAAGAACTAAGACATGATTCAGTCGCTGTTAATTTGTTTATTGATAAAATGATAAACTTTTTACAAATTGATCAAAATAAAAACATAAAAAAAATTTATTTTATGTCAGATGGTGCTGCTTCACAGTATAAAAACCGAAAAAACTTTTCTAGCCTTTGTAAATTTAAGTCAAAGTATGGTATTGACGCTGAATGGCATTTCTTCGCAACATCGCACGGAAAAGGTCCATGCGATGCTATTGGAGGTACGATAAAACGCATGGCTACCAGAGCAAGTTTAGCCAAAGAACGCGAACACCCGATAAAGACTGCAAGAGAGTTGTTTAATTGGGCAAACAAACGAAAAGAAGAAGAACTTACAAAGTTGTCATTTTGTTATTCTACTACAGAAGAATACGAAAATATGTCTTTGCAGCTAAATAATCAATATAATAATGCAAAAACAATTCAAGGAACTCAAAAATTCCACTCATTTCTTCCTATATCAGAAAACTGTCCTGACAATGATGCCAAAATATTCGATATTGTTAAGAAAGTTGTGTAAACAATAATTTTATAAAAATACAGGAATAAAAATAAACTGATGATATCCAACATATAATGTTATTTTTTATTGCGCACAATCACCATCCCTGAAAAATAAGCTTAATTCGCTCTTTTGAATCTTGCTAATTGAGGAGCTTGCATTTGCAGTTCTCAAAAAGGTGTATCTTGAGATCGAGTTGTCTCATCGGTTTGATGTCTGTGGCGATGTTCGGCAATAGAGAGAAAATATGCACAGTATAAACACATCCAGTTTAAATGTATTAAACTGTTAGGCGATATGCAAGAGTTGAATGCACATTTTCAACACAATACACCAAAAATCACTTGAAGAAATCATTGTTCCTGATAGTGGGATTTTGTAACTTGTTTTTCAAAATACTTTTAAGGCAGAGAATTTCACTCGAATCTTTAAGCTGTCAGTGTCATTTTAACTCAAAAATTTCCAATCTTTCTGAAAAAAATACTTTTGAAACTGGAAAAACACGGAATACATCCGAAAAGGGCCAAAACTTATTAAGTTATCAAAAAAATCAATATTAAATCAGTAATATCTTCTAAATGGTGCATCTTAGAAAAATGTTACCAATTACTTTTTGCTTGCAAATTTGATGTTCTTTCATAAAATTAGGGTGACAAACTTTATGGACTTGTTTTAATAGCTTTTTTGAAAATTGAATTTTTTTAAAAAAAATTTTTCATTGTAACCTATTTTTCTCCAGAACAACCTACTGTGCACTAGATAGAATTTTCAGTCAGCTATAACATAAGAATAATTAAAAAATTATTGACATGTAACTTTTAAGGGAAAATCTATATTTTAGTTCAAAACACAAAAACCAAACTTTTTTTTACCGTGCTTATTTTCTCCATATAGCACCAACAATTGTCTAAAACTTCACCCAAGACACCAAACCAATCGGACAAACCGTTTCCGAGATACAATTTTTTGAAGATATCATGTGCATTTTTCATAGGCCCTTCTCATAAGTAAGGCTAGATTCAAAATGGCGAACCAAGTATGCAAAACGGCGTTTTTCTTCCCCAAAAACTTGTATGCAAGGTTTCATGCAAATCAAAAAATACAAAAAATAAAAACTGGAAAAATTTCCCACTTGTTCGTGGAATCGCTCTAGTGGGTTCCAAATGCCTAGTGAGAATTTTCTTTCGTTTGCATTTCAAGCTTATTGTTTTCACAATTCGCTTATTGCCTGCTCTCAACTTACTGTTCTTAATACACTTCCACAGTAGATAAATTGAGAGCTTTCGATGCCAGGTACCATATTTGTATTAGTCTGACTGTGTGGCAAGTACAATCATACTATATGCCCAGGGAGTCGAGAAATTTTCCTTTACGAAAATTTCCTAGACCAGACCGGGAATCGAACCCAGCCACCTCCAGCATGGTGTTGCTTTGTAAGCGGTGCCTTTATCGACTGAGCTAAAGGAGGCCTAGTGAGAGTACATTTGTTAAACAACTCTTTTCTCCAAAATCCTCTAAAAGTGATAAAAGTGGTTTAAGAGCCAAGCAGTACACAGTAATTTTAAAGACTGGTAAAATTCTTAATAATTTTCCCAACAAATCGGTTCAAAATGTCCAGCCACCGAGGTTAACAGCAAACCAATCGAGCTGCAGCACACTGAGACGACTCTTGATCGATTCTAGAGGTCTGAGTACCGCGATGAAAAAGAACCCGAGCAGGAACGAATAACTTGATAACTGGTCTTGGTATTTAAGAGCCTAGATTAGGAGGTAAAATACCTGAGGATAATACCATAAAATTGTTCCCACAATGATATGCAAATACCACATGGATACCTCTCAGATATTCCCAGGTATCCGAAATAACAAGTTTTGTTATTCGAGAGGTATTTTGCTTGCAATTCTTAGGTATTTTACTTCTTAATCTGAGCTCTTTAATACAAAGGCCAGATCAAAAGTTACTCAACACATCTGCCTGCTTTTTGCCCGGCGATAAAGAAATTCCCGACCCAAAACTCCAGATTATTATGCTGGCCGTAATCAAGGCACGGTCCTCCATATTAGGACTTTGGAGTATTTGATCATGGAATCTGCAGTGTTAATATTGGTTGCTACTTTTATGTTCATCATTTTAATCTTAGTGTATATCCGAAAACACAAAGGTTCGACACTGTTTTGGCCTGATTTGGCATCCTACCACTATGCGCGTGCCACCTTGGATTGGTATGAAGAGAACAATGTCCAATTTGTGGAAAAGGCGATGAATCCTCCAAATTGTCCGCAAATAAGGCCCATTGAGACATTTTGGGCTTTGATGCAAGGAAAGCAGCAGAAGAAGGCTAGTGGAGCAGATGACATCATCAAATTCAAAAAAGGCTGGGTAAACGTAAGCAAAACCATCGACGAAACGGTTGTGCAAAACCTCATGAGGAACATCAAGAAGAAGGTGCGAGAGCTGTAATGGTGATAAAAAAAAGCTAAGACAGATAATTGCTTTTGATAAATTTCCCATGGAAGGTAGTTATTTAAGCTTACTTGCAAAAAATTCTACGGCCTTCCGGCAGTTAACCGGAACATTCGCCATGGCGGACGAAAACATGCGTGTAGGCATGTATTTGAGTTCTTTCTTCGTTTTATTTATCAATTCCTCCTCAGTTTTCGCGACAAAATTATTGGAGTAGATCTTACGCTTCAGGTTGGCCCAGAAATTCTCGATGGAACGCAGCTGGGGGACGTTGGGCGGGTTCGCCGACTTGTGTACCACATCGATATTCAGCCGCTCCATCTCCTCCAACGATCGCTTCGAGTAGTGGGCCGACGCCAGATCCGGCCAGAACACTTCGTCTTCGTCTTTTGATATTTCTTGATGAACGATGCATTTTCCGGCAGGCATTTCGTACTATAAATTTCCCCGTTCACGGCCAGTCCGGAGCGAAAAAAGAGCTGCTTTGACATCCCCTTCTCGCTAATTGTCAGCCACAGCAGCACCTTCTTGGGGAACTTGGTGTGTGAAATGAACTTCACCTCGGAGCTCACTTTCTTAATGGGGGAAGTAAATTACGAAGTGCCCTGCCAGTCGTTTCCATCCAGGGTGAGATAGGTCTCGTCGTCCATCATCACCGCCACGTCGCGATTCGCCGGGAAAATCGAGTTGACCATCTTATTCAGCCGCTGCCGCTGCGCCATTGCCTGCAGCTTCGAAAGCAGTGGATGTGACTTCCACTTCCTGACATGTATGTTCATGTTCGCCAGGTACTTTTTAACTGTTTGGCCGATTGAACCGACCTCCCGGCCAAGCGCACGCTGCGATGTAGCCACTTTTCCCTCGGTCTTCCTCTTTAGCATCCTTTGGAGCTTCTTGTCGCTCAGGGTCGTCGGCCGGAACCGGGCTTTCTTTCGATGCTGTGATTGTTGTCTAACAGTGCCTAGATGTTGTACATGCCGGAACGGGCGTAACCGGCGTCCACAAAGTGCCGCACGATGTCCGTTTTCGACGCGGCGGGGTGCCGTTCTCCGAACGCGCACACTTCTAAACGGAGTTGCTTCACTGTTTTTGCCATCACGGTTAGAGTTCGACTGATAGAGCAGTCAAATTTTGTCTGCTGACTCATGGGTTACTTTGATTGATGCTGCATGGGAAGTTTCGTCAGTGCGGGTTTTTAATGCAAACGTTACATTGTCCAAAGTTAATCAAATTCGAAGGAATAGCTTTTCCAATCACTTCACACCGTGATCAATCAATTCGGATACACTTTTTCGTGCTTATTTAAGAGACATGCTTAGCATTTGTACTATATTGTATATGTGTTTGTGATAATTTTACTTCCGTGTATATACTGACACATGCGCGTGATATTTATTTTCGGTCAGTTGTTGTTTGCTTGTTACTCGTTGTTTTTTTTTTATATCTCAAAGTTAAACAGATTTGGTTATCAAAATTAGTGGCCTATTTGAAACGAAATATGTTTGAATAGCTGTGGTTATTAATAGAGAAAGTCGATGAAGGAAATCCATCAGCCAGATAGGCCCATTTGAAATAACTTTCTAGAAATCAAATCGTTCTGAAGCAAGATCAGACCCCGAAAATCTTATCCGTGCTTTTACATTCTGTTGCTCTTTCGTATTACATCTGATGAATGTCTTCAAGCAATAATCCAAACTTTTATTTTAATAATAACATTACTATTTTGAATTATTGCCCAAAACAAGCGGATGGATGATGGTGTTTGTTTACATATGCACGACCACCAAAATGGAATAAAATTGGAGTTGTTTTCCACCCGAAATTCTTCTCAAATTTTTTGTCACTTTTCCGGAGCAAAAATGGTAAATCGAAAAAAAAATTTATTCAATCTAAAAGTATAACATTGAAATGAGAGAAATTGTACTTGATTTCCAATATATTCAAGAGTGTTTTCGCTGTATGCATTGGTTTGTGGTTTTGTGTGAATTATTATTTAAATTTGAGTTGATTCCGGAGACCGTGTTTCTTCTTTTGTTGTATGATCTCGGACATACACCATAAATCTTTTTTATTCAGAAGATTAATTTTATGGCAATCTTTATTAATGCAGAGGTAGTCTCTTGTGCAATATATGAGAAAAAAGGAAGTCGTGTATCTTTTTGCATCATGTTATCTTTTTTCCAACCTACGACAGCTCTATGGAGAAGATCATTATGTATTTCAGCAAAATGGGCTGGTTCATCTCCCGTCGTAGTCACTTAAAAACCTTTTGGATTTTTTTTTTGTAACTTGTCCGGGGGTGAGATTGGCGTGAGAGTTATGGATGATAACCTCTACGCCATAGTCGCCCCCTTGGCGAGTGTTGTTCAGGCCTTGTGTATGGATAATTTGACGGATTTCCTGGCGAAGAATGAATGGCTTCTCAAGTCTCCGAATCTGAATCCATTGGTTTTTTTTTCGTTTGGTCCTACATGCTATCCAAACTGAAGGACTATACAATCTCGAATTTGGACCAGTTCAAGCTAGTTATCCAAAAAATTTGGGAGGGTATGCCCATGGAATCAGTACGTGCCGCCTGTGACAGTTTCGAAAACATTTGAGGTTGGTAGAGAAAGTTAAAGGAGGAGTCATTCCAAAACATTTAATGTAGTTAATCTACATAAAGAGTACTTTCCATAAAATATATCAAAAAACTCAAAATTAGCGTCTGCGTTATTTCAATGCATTTTGAAAGACTGTGGTCCAGGGAGTAAAATTAGGTGGAATAAATTAATAACTCAAAGAATATAAGAGATAGCGTATTGATGTCTTCTGAACAGTTTCTAGTTAGCTTATGCCGCGTTGTTTGCAAAAATGACCTATACGCCTAATTTCATCAATGAAGTAATTCACTTTCAAACTTTTTTGTTTTAATAGATAGAAATAAAAAATGTTCTACAAAATTATGGAATAGAAAAAGAATTAAAACTTTGTAGAAGATCATGTTTGAATATCTCTTCTATTTTTTGAGATATAGCGCGCCATAAGAAACAAAACCCAAAAATCATAATTTCTGACATATTTTGAAAAATATCAACTTTTCAGGCCTACTATGTTCAAAGCGATTGTAGTTATTATAAAAATACACATTTGCTTCAAAGTCATCATACCCGTAAAACTTTTCTGTGAAAAGTTATCATCAGTTTTGTTGTTTTTCAACCCATATATTCAAGCGTTACCTTTAGAAAAGGCGCAAGTGAAACCGATAGTAATATATACCAGTTGAATAAGTATATCCCAAAGTACATTTAGGCAAAATTTGGGAAAGGTCTTTTTTGATTTTGCTTTATAGCAGCACGTTGAAAATATCGTTTTTTATGCCACAAATCTACAACCGTATTCCGCTGTAGATCAAATCAAAGCAAGCTTTGCTTTGTATGGCTCAAAATTGTCGTGTTACGTTCTTTCAAAATGAAACAAGGTAGGTAAATTGGTTGATTAAGCATTGTTATTTCAATAACGCGAATTTTAATTCATCAGCAATTCCCCTGACCGTTCTCATCTCTCATCTAATGGAGGGAGCTAAAGAAAAAGATTTATTGGAATTTGTAAAGAAAAGGTATTCCGGAGAAAAACTTAACGTAAATTTGGTGCATAAGAAGCTTCATCTTGTGATGCTGAAGTTTCAGAAACTATGGCGTGCTGCTGGACGAAAACGCGAACGGTTCTTGAAAATCAACAATACTTGGCTTGATGGAGAATTTATCGTCGATGTTACATCGTCCTCAAAGCAATCCGACGGCCGCCCATCAAAGCCGTTCAAAGGCGCAAAACGAAAGTTAAAGAAAAAAAAAAGGTTGAACCTCTTCTCAGCCAATATTCGGCACATGAAATCTCGTTTGCTGCAGCAACATCCGTAGCGTCGGCTGGGTTCCGGAAAGCTGGTAAATTGATAGAACAATTAGCACAAAATCCTGAGACAGCAGCGGCCAATCGACAATCTTTGGCAGATAAACGGAAAGTATTTGATGCACTTACAGCTGAGGAAGGCCTTGCATTCTTATGCAAGAACGGGTTTTCAAAAGCTCAATACATGGATATTCGGCAAATGAATTTGAGCAGAGGAGCAGATATATACCCATCATATAATAAATTAGTCGAAGCTAAGAAACTGTGCTATCCTACATGTATTTAAACATCCACTCAGAAATATGGGTTACATATTTATTGTATTTATTACTATTAGATCTGTCCATCCGCCCATCTGTTGCTGAAGTATCGTTACAGAATCTTGTTGACCATACCACGAAGCGCCTTTTTCAAAGCTTGATGAGCCGAGTGATTTCTCAAGACATGGTGCTATACGACGAGTATACGCTTATATACAAATGGGGTTGTGATGGCAGTAGCAATCACGCAAGATATAAACAGTGTTTTATCGACGAGGACGAGGACCATGAACTGCAAGAATATAGAGATTCTCATATATTCGCATTCTCGTTAGTTCCTCTACGATTGATTGGGCATCGTAGATCTGACGGTACTGAAGAAAGTGTTTGGAACAATGATCTTCCTTCATCAATTTCCCTATGCA
This sequence comes from Aedes koreicus, assembly GCA_024533555.2. Classification (NCBI taxonomy): domain Eukaryota; kingdom Metazoa; phylum Arthropoda; class Insecta; order Diptera; family Culicidae; genus Aedes; species Aedes koreicus. The sequence goes on from JAHHFK020000446.1 coordinate 451,217, forward strand.
GACCCATTAAACTGGTTTTTGCAAAAGAATGCGCAGAGCTGACTAAACGCGAGGTTCTTCTAATGAACGCACAAATTCAAAATTTGAAAAATGTTATGCTAACGTTGTCCAACCAAGTTGTTTTTGTAAAACCAGTGATGCTGTTTACGATGATGGACACCAAAGTCGTCAACGATTTGACTGGAACCAACTCGCAAGCCTGCTATATTTGCGGAATTTCTGGCAAACACCTTAACAATTCCAGAAGTGGTCTTGACTCTGATGATCCTGGCAAATATAAATATGGCTTTTCTCCTCTTCATGCGTACATAAGAACCATGGAAATGTTTTTGAAAGTGTCTTATAGACTGGTGCTTGATAAACCTACATGGCGTGTTAGCAAATCAAACGAAGCGGTAAAAGCTAAGGAAACGGAAATTCGGAAAAAGATGCGTGAGAAATTGGGTAAGAATAGTATATTCTTCAATATTTTAAGTTTTATTTTTAAATTGTTTGATTTCATCTTACTATTTCTTGTGATTTTTTTTCACAGGATTACGCATTAGTGAGCCGGTTCCAGGAGGTGGCAATTCCAACGACGGAAACACGGCACGAAAGTTTTTCCGTGAATGGAAAACTACGGCAAATATTACTGGACTAAATGAAAATTTGTTGGAGCGGTTCCATATTCTTCTTACAGTGATTAACTGTAAAGCAAAAATCGATTATAATTCTTTTGAGGATTATGCCGAAGAGACTAGAGCACTGTACGAGAAGTTATATGATTGTTGGTATGCATTGTCTCCAACAGTCCATAAACTACTAGTTCACGGAGCAGCAATAGTCAAATATACAGTGCTTCCAATCGGAATGTGCAGCGAAGAAGTTCAAGAGACAAGGAACAAGTGCATTCGGAAATATCGGGAGTTCCACTCCAGAAAGTTCAATAGAACAGTAAATATGGAAGATGTCTTCAAACGGTTGCTCTTATCGTCAGATCCTGTAATTTCTTTGACTAATAGGATATTTTCGGGAACACTTGCATCAGAACTACCTGATAAAGCCAAGCTCTTGATCATTGAATACTAAATTTCAATTTTATTTTTAATAAGAAATAAACTCTTACATGAACAAAACATAATATTTTTGATCTTGTCATCATCAAGTTACAATGCTACGTTATGATATACTCACGTTATATGTGTCAAGAACTATGTATGATTCCCCTGCACAGTAATTCTCATTTTTTGACTACATTCTATGCATTTCAATGAACATCCTCCATACGTCAAAAAATGCCTACTTTTAAATCCCAAAAAATGAATACTTTTGGGTACTTGTTTTCTTTCCAGTGTGATAGAAAAAAATGCATAGAAACAAGGCTATCAACAAAGTGGAAATATTTATTTGTTCTTGTTGACTGGCGTTGCCGGAAAATAAAAAAAAAGTTCTTACAAGCCAAACATGAATCCACTATCATGGACAAGCTACGAGGCACTAATTTGATCATTTAGATTGATCCTTATATCTATTGATGTCTGTTTTCTCGGAAATAAAAACTTTCTCCTGAAAATCATACTTCCCAGTAAGAAGAATCATGTTCTTATTTATGGTGTATTTTATTTGCATGTGGGGGTTTTTGGAGATAAATCTATATGGAATGTCGTTAATTACAAAAAAAAACCAGATCCGAATTTTTAAGATATTGGCACTGAGTTTCTTATCTCATCTTCATTGCATAAAGTGACTAGTTCCTACACACAATCACATTTAAAAAATGCATAGTTTCTAATCTCTTTCACATGCTGCAAAATGCCTAAAATTTAATCACTTTTTGAAGTATCAAAAGCATTTATGCATGAGACCTCTTTAGGAATTTTAAGCATAATTCCAATCTTCATGCAAAGTGCCTACTTTGAAGTCATAATTGCACACTTCAGAAATACCGTGTAGTTCTTAAACACTTGAAATAAATCCGATTATTGTAGGTTTGCGGCATAAAAAACGATATTTTCAACGTGCTGCTATAAAGCAAAATCAAAAAAGACCTTTCCCCAATTTTGCCTAAATGTTCTTTGGGATATACTTATTCAACTGGTATATATTACTATCGGTTTCACTTGCGCCTTTTCTAAAGGTAACGCTTGAATATATGGGTTGAAAAACAACAAAACTGATGATAACTTTTCACAGAAAAGTTTTACGGGTATGATGACTTTGAAGCAAATGTGTATTTTTATAATAACTACAATCGCTTTGAACATAGTAGGCCTGAAAAGTTGATATTTTTCAAAATATGTCAGAAATTATGATTTTTGGGTTTTGTTCCTTATGGCGCGCTATATCTCAAAAAATAGAAGAGATATTAAAACATGATCTTCTACAAAGTTTTAATTCTTTTTCTATTCCATAATTTTGTTGAACATTTTTTATTTCTATCTATTAAAACAAAAAAGTTTGAAAGTGAATTACTTCATTGATGAAATTAGGCGTATAGGTCATTTTTGCAAACAACGCGGCATAAGCTAACTAGAAACTGTTCAGAAGACATCAATACGCTATCTCTTATATTCTTTGAGTTATTAATTTATTCCACCTAATTTTACTCCCTGGACCACAGTGCATTTTCGATCGGTCTGAACTTAGGGCAATTCGGAGGATTAATCTTCGGCGACGAAATTAACATTGTTTGCAGCATACCATTCTAGTACCTCCTTAGAGAGGTGGCAGCTGGCTAGATCCAGCCAAAACATAACGTTGGTCTTGTGTTGCCGAATGAAGGGTAAGATCCACTTTTTCTGACACTCTTTAATGTAAACCTTCGACGTCATTGTGTGAGATGTGATGAAAACCTTGGTTTTAAGGCCACATCGGCAAATTCCATGCCAAATCATTAGTTTTCGAGCAAACTTATCAGCAAAAACAAATTTATACCTAGAAAGGACATAGCCACGACCAGTTGACAGGTAACATTTTCGTCCGGGGATTTGTTTATAATCCATTTTGACATATGTTTCGTCATCCATTAAAATACAGTCAAATCTTATAAAAACTCGTTCGTATAGTAATCGTGCTCGCTTTTTGGGCACTAAATTGTGTTTCAGGGAGCGATTCGGATGTTTTCTAGCACAAAAAGACTTATATCCTTCTCTTGAAAGGAGGCTACTCAGGGTGGAAAAGTTGGAATCGTATTTCTTTGCCAAATCACGAATGGAAACACCAGGGTTGCCTTTCAAGTACCTCAACACCTTTCTCCTCAGCTCTTTGTCCCTAGTCCCTAGTTGGCTTTGGGAATTTTAACATTTTTACTATTTTTTAGGCAAACCACGAAGGGTTGTACACACTTAATTTTGTACACACTTAATTTTCTTTTTTTAAGTTCCATGATTCGTAATTTCGGGTGCGTCGATCAATCGAGAAAACTTTTCACCAATTTCTTTTTCAATGAAACATCAACACATGAATTAGTTTACGTCTGTACTGGTCAGGCAAAAAAAAAAAAAAACTTTATTTGCTTTTAAACTAACATTTTATACTTAATCCTAATTTTAGAACTGAACTGAATCAGAACTAAATGTGAACTGAACTAATAATACTGACTGCCTGCTGAACTGATTGAACCGAAACACATTTATATCGTTGATCGGAATGCAATGTTTTCTTGGTGTCATAGCTGGTTTTGTAACTGGAGCTTATATTGATGTTTTGACTATGACATTCCTTTCTGGCTTATTGTTTTTATAACTGGTTGAATGGCTGGTGCATGTTTTGATGATTCACTTCAATTATGCTAATCATGATCGGTGTGAAATCCAGACAAGCAATGGTACTAACTCATTCCTGTCAAACGTTATTTGTTCCAACCACCAGGGACGCGGTGGTGTATTAAACCGTGCGTCCAGATTTACTTCGAATCGAGCTTTACATGGATGACATATTATGCAATACAGAAACTAGATCAATACTTTGTAATCTTCGCAAACCATAACAGTTTTTGTTCAAGGAGCGTACAAACCCAAATGCGAGAATAGAAAGGTGGGTGCTGCGACTTCAAGCTTATGTCAAGTTTTGATGTCGTTTATGAGCCAGGAGCTAAAAACATGGCAGATGCTATCTCGAGATTGTCCATTGCTAAACCAATCGACTTTGGTGTAGCTGGTGAAGCATGCATTTATCAAGTGGCTCGTGCAAGTATACCAGAGGCAATCACTTTGGAACAAGTTGCTATAGAAACAGTGAGAGATGATACGTTACAAAAAGTCATTACTAGTCTGAAAACTGAAATGTGGGACGATAAAAGTAAGGATTTCAAAGCATTTGACACTCAACTTTGTCAATCAGGGGATCTTTTATTGCGAAGTGATCGCGTGGTATTGCCACTAGCATTGTGCCATCAAAATCTGGAAATCGGTCACGAATCTCACCCTGGAATGGTAGCACGGAAAAGAAGATTACGTCAAAAAGTCTGGTGGCCAAAAATGGATTCTGAAGTTGAATCGTTTGTAAGAAAATGCAAAGTTTGTACACTTGTTTCAGCTCCAGAGCCTAAGCAATGGACTGAAATGCCTCAGCATCCGTGGATGGACATAGCGGCAGATTTCGTTGGACCGTTGCCGAGTGGTCACAATTTGCTTGTTGTTGTAGATTATTACAGTCGATTCACCGAAATAATAATATGAAACAGATTACGGCCACATTGACCGTACGAGCATTGCACGAAATATTTTGTCGTTTTTGGATGCCGGAATAGTTAAAAACAGATAATAGACCTCAATTTGTCAGTGGGGAACTACAACAGTTCTGCAAACAGTTCGGAATAGAACATAGAAGAACTACACCATATCGGCCCCAGGCAAACGGGGAGGTGGAACAAATCAACCGTTCGATAGGAAAAAGTTTAAAGATAAGCCAGGAAACAGAAGGTTCTGATTGGCAATGGGACTTAAGATCATTTGTTCTGATGCATAACTCAACTCCACGTTCAATTACAGGGGTTGCACCATCTTCATTAATGATCGGGCGAATATTACGAGACAAGCTTCCAGGATTGATGATAAAAAAGAGTGATATAGACTGTTCCAGAAAAAACAAGCACACTTTTAAAATAACAAAAAAGTCATGTTTTTTTTAGTTTTAATAATTGTATTGTAATAATAATAATAATTTTATCATATTTGTATTTGTGTTTTATATGATATTTTACTCTCGTTTAATCAAAATATTCAATCATAGCCAAGACTCCTAACTTTTCTTCGAACATGACCCATTAGCTTCTGCACAGTGGTACTTCCCACCATTTTGACCACTTTTGGCCAATCTTTTTTAAATTTTTGGATGTCGTCCGCTGGTTTTATGAATTTTCGAAACGTTGGTTAGGTTAAAGCCCAAAAAGTCTCGATTGGCCGTGCCTCCGGGCAGTTCGACGGATTCATGTCTTTTGGCACGAAACATACATTTTGACTTTTGTACCATTCTAAAGTGTGCTTTGCGTAATGAAATGACGCCAAATCAGGCCAAAACACTACTTGACCTTCGTGCTGCCTGATTATCGGCAATAATCGCTTCTGGAGACATTCCTTAACGTATTTCTGAGTGTTCATCGTCTCCGTTGTGATGTACGGACTAGATGTTTTACCACACTCGCATATTGCCTGCCAAACCATAACCTTCTTACCGAATTGTTCGGTAAAAATTGCCTTCTCCGTTTCGGGGATGTCTTTGTCTTCGCTTACAGTATAGAATTGTGGTCCGGGAAGCGTTTTGTGATCTAGTTTCACATACGTTTCATCGTCCATTATTGTACACCCAGAAATTCTACACAAAAACGAATCGTAGAGTTTGCGGGCCCGTGGTTTCACGGACGCGGCCTGTTTTGGGTTCCTTTTGAGTTTTTTCTGCTTCCGGTATGTTTTTAGCCCAAGTCTTTTTTTGGCACGCATGCCTCGACGAGGTCCCTAGTTTTTTCGAAACATCCCGAACAGAAGTCACTGGTGTTCGCTTGTAGGCATCCCTGATCTTTTTATCGATATCCGGACTAACAGGACCGGATCTCCGACCACTCTTTGGCGCATCTTCAAACGTACACTGTTCTCTATATTTTCAAATGGCAGATCGTACCTCTTCGACGCTTACACCCTCTTCCTTGGCCAATTTTCTCAAGGAGAGTCCGCTCACAGTGCACCATTTGTGCACGATACTTTTTCGTTGTTCCGGAGTAAGACCGCGCATTATGATAGGCAACACAAAACTGAGCACTTTTTTGATGCTATGTCATTCAGACATGTGCAAACAAAAGGACGCAGCCAAAACATGTTGAAATATTTCATTACATTCAAAGTGACCATTAAAATAAGGTGTGCTTATACTTTCTGGAACAGTCGTTACTCTCGAGGAGATCCACGACCGTGATCGCGTTAATAAACAAAAGGGGCAGAGTATGCAAACGAAAGAAGGAATGCCCAAGCCAGCAACTTGGAGGTAGGCGATACTGTTATCACAAAACGAATTCAAAGGGAAAACAAACTATCAACTCCATTCAATCCAGAAGAGTTCGTGATTCTGGAAAGAAAGGGTTCACAAGTAGTATTGAAATCAATAAATTTCGACCGATTGATACACAGGAACACTTCCCATCTTAAGAGGCTTTTCACTGAAGACCCACAACAAAGAAAGTTAACACTTAAACCCCACACGAATGTTGATTGCCAAAATTTAAAAACCAGGACCAAACCCCGGGTCAAACCCCCCGGTGAAACCGGGGACGGGGTCGGGTATGAGACCTCCAATCTAATTGGGGATAAAATTTGGGATAAAACGACACGAGTACCAGAGAAAGGGTTTCATCGCATCCCCAAGCCACCATCCTACCTAAAAAATTAAAAAAATAATCAAGTTATTTTTATTTAAAGAGAGGGATGTACTGTCTAAATAGATAATAATTAACAAGTGCCCCTCTAAGAAATAATATGTTGTTCATAATTCACCTTGGTTACATTAGTACAATTATACCTTGACATGTATATACATTGAACAAGACATAGCGAATAAAGAATAGACAGGTACATTCATACCAACAACAATAGCAGACGTGTGTTCGGCCTTTCTCTACAGTGCATTTGCGAAACCCGGATACGATACTACAGTCAGTAGCTGCAGAATTTTTCAAGGGCTGCCGATTTTCTTCATAGAGAATGTTTTTCCAAAGAGGAGAAAGTTTTTAATTAAAATGGTTTTATTTGGTATTAATTTTATTGTGGGGAAAGGAGGGGGTGGGGGGTGAAAGGAAGGTTTGGGGGGGTTTGGTAGGGGGGAGGAGGAGTAGTGGTTGGTGTTTAAGGGAAATCTGGGGGCAAGAAGGGTTGGGAGGAGGGGGGTGGCGCAGCACAAGGGCCTCCAACCGGAGCGCCCAAGAAAAGTGACAGAGCCAAAGGAGACGTGAGAGGAACGCCTCGCCAATCTCTTCCCCTTATCTTCCCAAGCACTTGCATCCCATCGCGCTCCCGGCAACCGCGCATTTGCCAAATGATGCTGTTTCGTGCACGGGTCAGAACCCGACAACAACAACAACAACAACAGCAACACCGGAGACCACCCAAGTCGAGAAATTTTTCCCTGAGTTATGTTCACAATCAAAATTTTTCCGATACACAATTTCGCCTCGTTCGGACGGTTCGGTTCGGTCCCTTCAGCTGACTTCTTCTCGTGTTTGGAGTATTGCAGACCACGAGGTTTCGAGTGATGCTGTGCCGAGCGCGCTTTGAGTGGATCGATCGACTGGTCTTTCTTTACATTTTCATTTTCTCCGCCACATTGGGCCAAGGGGACGGGTTGTCAGTAGAAAAATTAAATTTTCGTGGATTTTGTTGGATCGTTTGTCTTTGCTGAATAGTAAGATACATTTTTGGGGACATTTAAAATTTATGCACCATCTTCATCCTTCCCGCACCGTTTAACTGGTGCTGCTAACTGCTGCGGCTGCTAATGGTGATGTTTTCGCGTGTGTGCATTAATAAAAGGATCTCGCTGGGAATCGTTTTCGACCGTTGCAGTTGTCTCGTTGCCTCTCGTCTTCCCCTGCTCCGACCATCGTTCTGCTAGTTCTGCTTTTTATTTTCGACTTCAATTGATGACCACGGCCGAAGCAAAGCATGAGACGCTGATGGTCCAACGATAAAGTCATGAACGGGGCCCGCCATCGGAGTGCTGTTTCCTCTAATTGTGTGCCCAGCCCAAGATGAACTGCGTGCCGAATATGTATTATCGTGATGCAAAAATTGGGTGAAAAGAACAGGGTTCTCGTTTTGAATGTAGGTCTAAGAAATGGGCTTCAATGAGGCTCGGATTAGTCAGCTGGCGGTCGAGTGGCGAACCGGTGGCGTGTGCTTTTGTTTAGATTACGAATTTGGTGTTCAATTATGCTTAGGGCTGGCGAGGGACTGCCTCTACACGAAGGAGTAAGGACGACAATTGGAGTGGATGTGCATAATTGGAATTCCCAGAAGTGCAAGTGATTTAAAGTACACACAGGATCGCCTGCAAACATATAGTGCGTGATTATTGCCGGAACATTACAACATTGTTGTAATGTATTTGAGTTTGCATTGAAGGAATTAATGTTTGGTTTGACGTGCAGAAATACGTTGATATTTTTCAAAAGAGCGTCCAAGGTGTAATATTGACCGTGTATGTGATTTATTGTATATCATGATTTTCTAAAAATATTGTTCCATACATTCATAGAACATTAAAAGGATGGGATGAAAGAATGTTAGTTCAAAATACTTTTGAAAAAAAAAAAAAAACTACACCAACCAAGCTGTTGAGATTGTTGTACAAAATTGTGCTTTAACTGCCAATGAGATGCATGTCATTGCTTGTATGTAGGGAAGAGCGTATGGCTAAGTGTTGGTCAGAATTGGTATTTCAAAATTTAAGGATTGAAAAAGTACGTGTTCTGAGCTGTACTGCTGCTGTTCGCATAACAGTCCTATGAGTAACTAGAAAATGAGAAGAAAAAATTAGTAATTTTCACTTAATTCCAACTACCTTTATTGCTTATCTTGAGAGATACGCCTATTTCGTCTACAATGTGCAGACTTCTTCAGTGTCCTGTAATGGGGTTTAACTAAAATGAGAATATGCTCTAAGGGCCATAACGATAAGCCATGTTTATAGAAAGGAAAACGGATTGATTGATTTTGAAGGCACGTCTCTTTACTTTAAAATAAATTAATGAACATTTTATTTGACTTTATCGATTTGGCGAATTGATCTTTTGATTATATTAATCAGTTGTTAACAGTCTTTGACTCTCCAGTTGTTTTGGTACACCATCGAACTCAAATATCCAAATAAATCTTCAATCGGGCGACAATGGGACAAATTTGTTGGTTTGCGGTTATTTGGTACATGCGGGATGTTTTGGCATTCCAAGAAGACTTGTGTTTGTCTTCCATAATGCGACGATGCTTTATCCGGCCACAACACGTAATTTCCATCTGCATACTATGTTTGAAGAAATAGAATCAATATTTTCTTCAAACATTGATTTTGGTACACTGGTCTTGAACCATGGTTTGGAAATTCCTCTCTCAGATATGGCAATATAAAGCATCACCTTCTGCTCAAACTTTCACATTCAGAGATGCAGTAGAAATGATATCAGAATAATATCGATCATTTCCTGGGATGTGGGTTTTTAAGAGAGGGAAGTAGCTTTCATCATCCAAAACGAATCATTTTCCGGGGTAATTTCGAGTCATCTAGCGGCAATGGGATTTTACGGTTGATATCTGTTGCTCTTGATTTCTTATGGCAGACTATTCCTATCTTCTTCAACGTCTAGCAGATGTAAGGTTGCGTGGTCCTGATTTTTTTTACTGCATCAGATTGACTTATTCAATCCTTGTTGTTAAATGTACTATGGGACAATCTAAGTCCTTTCTTGTCAATTTTTTCAGCCGGTCTCCTACTACCACTCCTACGAGCTGTTCCTGGGGATGCCAGGATAAAATAGATGGTTGAAACTGTGACATCCTCGGTTTTAAAATGGTTCATAGTGAACTTTTTCCCGTGATTTATGTTTGTTTGATAGAACTGTACAATCCACATGCGTAATGTTTCTTGCTTCGACGGCATTTCGAACACAACTGAACAAGTTGGAACAAAACAAAACGTTCGATTATGTTGGGGAGACATCAGGGTTGCCACATGCGCAGATTTATCTAGATTGACACCGTTTTTTTTTATATTTTTCATACAGATCTCAGTATGTAAAGATTAAAGATTTTAGAGATAAACCAAGATTTTTAAGGTTTTTAACAATTGTTCGTCCAATAAAAAACCTCAAATTTAAAATTTGATAACATTTGAGGATCCAACTTTTTACCAATTCAACTTTCATTGTGCTGTTTTAGGCCCATGAAGCAAAAGAAAACAATTGACACTGGCATCAACAATCAATAAGAAATAGCGATTTAAAATTGGCCCACTGTTGTAAAACCCCTTGGTCTCCAGTGCATTTGACACCTTGCACCTTGCAATACATTCTTCCGTTTTTCCGTACAAGGATCTTGGTTTTTGTTGGGCTGCAAAATGGTGAGTTGACACCTGGGATGGAGCGTGCTTCCCGGCAACATAGCTATGGTCCTCACAAGTTCCTACCTCATGCTTCCACGGGTCAAGAGATGACAAAGACCGCCAGCTAAGGGTTGCGTACTTAGCTGGTAGTGCAGCCTGGGCACTGTTGTCCTTCTGACTTCAGCTAGATTGAGGAGGTGCGTGCTGAGCGTCTGTCCACCAAGGAGGTGCAGCTCAAACAGCGTCTGTCCTGGCATCCAACGGCTGAGTAAAAAACGCTGTATCGCGTCAGCTATAGCTTAGGGAACGTTCATTAATTACGTCACGCAAAAATTGACTTTTTGTACCCCCCCATGTCACGTTTTTTGTATGGACCTTCAATTTTTTTTGTATGGATCGTCACGTTTTCTCGAACCCCCCCCCCCACTGCGTGACATAATTAATGAACCTTCCCTTAGGAAGCAGTCCCACCATGCGATGTAGAAAGGTAGCATGCTGAAATCTTACCCTACCACAAAAATGGAAGTATTCTTTATACGGTATATAATTTCAGATCATCCATGAAATTCCCAAGTATTGTATAATAATTTAGAATTGTTTTTTCCCCCGTGACTATGATAATGCAAGTCCATCTACAATTGTAGCAGGATCAGCAGACATGCCGACATAACAAATATAATTGTTATTATCATTTTATATTATAACATCCCTTCACAATATTTTTTATGCTATTTTCAGCTTCGCATTTGCATCGTTGAAAGTTTTGGCCCACCTTACTCACTTTATGTATTTGAAAGATAGGATGGTTTTTTACATTTGTTTTAGAGAGAGGAATACGACACATTCCAAAAAAACAAATCTTCGTCCAAAATAATTAATTCAAAAACTAACATTGTTTATAATTGTACATTTTCTATTTTACAGACATAAAGAATCATTTATGGGCCCAGTAGGAAAAAAGATGTATCAAAGAATTTCCTATCATTTATTTTTAATTTTTTTCGTTTTGGATTTATTGAGTTTCCGTTTTTGGCAGCTAGGTTTTGCTATTTTGCAAGGCTTCCAGGTGATCAACTTTATTTCATTATATCACGTTGGAATTTTCGATATTTTAGAGTTTCAATTATCTAATATCGCAGCGGAAGAGGCAAATAGCGGCATTTAATTATTATATGTACATTATGTAGTATTTCTTTACAACATCGTATTATTTCCATCATATCATGACCTTCCAATTTTCATACAACAAACCTGATTTAGGCGGTATCCGGCTTTAACAAGAAGTATACCTTCAATTTATGACATCTAGCATTCCATATACCTATGTCCAGTATATAACGTAGAAAATTACAACTGTGGTAGGCTTTTGCAAATTACGAAATCTGTGGTAGGCTTTTGCACTTATTGCTGAATGTATTTTTCATTTCCGGTTTGCAAATGGACTTTTTACCAATTCTGAGCTGATCTGATTCTCGCAGCGCTGTGTGCCATTTGGATAGTGTTTTATTATACATTTCTATCTTTGTCATTACTTCATCATAACTTACAATATACATTATATTTAGTAATATTGTTTTATTGTTTAGACTTCATAGATGATTTAAACATTATTTATTGTTTTGTTTTGCCCGTTTAACTTTAGCTCCCTTCCAGTTGAACCTTTCCTTTCCTAACTCGGTAGCAATAACTATTACGTCAGCAAAAAAAAAGCGGATTGCTGTTATAAAATCAGAATCAAGTAGCAAATAGTGACCATGGCAACAGAAAATTAATGTTAGTTTTGTAAAATTTCAGTAGATTTAATAAACTTTTTCAGGATACCTCAAATCAAGATTTTGGTGAAATGCTGCTATCGCTGAAAACGAACGAAAACGTGCTTAAGCGCGAACCACAGAACTCTACAATTTAACATTTTACAACATTTCTTGCATTTCAGGAACAACCGAATGAAGATCATATATTTTAGATACGAATACTTGTAGTATTTTTCATTTACATAAATATATACACTATTATATAAATATTTCATGGGAATGGGAGGGACCATCAGGGCACCCGATTGAAGCACTCTGGATGGGGAGAGTGGGAATGCCAACTCCCCATTGCTAACAGTTTGTGAATAGAGGGCGGGCTCTTCTCCCCGCCCATTGGGGCATCCTCATGTTAGATAGCTTGCTCTTTTGACCAATTGTTCAATCTTGTTGTTGGAAGGAGATTCTTTATATCCCTGTGGATACGTATAAGTGATGTTGCATATCGATCCACCCAACCCCTTTTTGGCCCTTCATACAATGGCATGATTAGGATAATCAGTGGTTATTTAAGCTTGATCAAGTCTTACAGAGAGGAGAGCCCATTGCTGTCGGACTTAGTTTCCGTGCTACAATGGGTGGTAGTACATATCATACATCATACATCATAAAAGGATTGGTTTTGGTTTTTTTTGGTATTAATGGTGGTTTGGGATTTTTGTTGGTTTTATATTCTTAATCAATTTTTTTTGTTAAAAAAAATGAGATTTTTTTGCACGAATTCCTTAATCTCATATATTTAATTCTATATGTTAAAATTACGCAAGGGGTTTTGTTGAATTTTTTTTTTAAATGTTGTGTAAGATGTCTCCAGGAATTCTTTCATATACGTCTCCAGAAAATACTATAATTATTTTTTTTTTTCAAAGTATTCTGCTGGAGTAATGTTTGTCTCAATGTTACTTAAGTGAATTTCCTAAAGGGATTTCTAATTTTTGTTATGTAATTTTTTGTTATGTTTAGTATAATCTTGCAGTCCTATATATATTTTGCGCAATTGTTAAACAGTTACAGATCGATTTTACCGATTACAAAAAAAAAGGCTTGTGAGCTTTGGATCAGATGGAGCATCGGTAATGATGGGTTCTGACCGATCCATCCAGAAGCTGCTGAAACGTGACTATTCCCATTTTATAACTATCAAATGTACTGGATCTTTGTGCAAGCTACGCAGGCGGAAAGCGGCCATTGTACCTGGCACAGTTGATCCGATCTTATACGATCCAAGGCATTTCAGATGATACAAAGTATCTTGGAATTGAAGCCTTTGTCGTTTGATTTTTATAAGCCTTTGCCTTTGAAGTCGTTGAAGTCAGTTGTCAAATGGAATTTGGAACGGTTTTCGGAGCTCGGGTTGTTTTTCGCGTTCCAATCCAACTGCGACAACAATCAAACCGCACAATGCATTCTCTGCCATCTGAATGACCCGATGACGCAGCAAATTTTCCACTTCTTGAGCTACGTTTTGCTCCTTATCAACAAAGCGAACCGTGTCTCCCAGTCAGAAGTTCCGGAATTCCCGAACACGTGCAATCAGCTGAAGTCTCGCTAATATTTGTAAGGATGGTTACCCAAAACACCGGACGGATTTCGGAGTTTCTGATATTGAGAAACATCTTCGTAGGGAGTCGGAAATGCATATCGGGGTAGCAGCAGGACAAATGCTTGGATCCGTAACTCTCTATGATACCAGAAAGAAGGCTATCTACTTGATCTACTGTGCTTTCTATGCCGAGTTGATTAAACAGATCATTAAGAGCTTTGATCTGAACGATCCAGTTCTGACTACTGCATCGAGCGTTGACCCCGAGAAGCTGAACATTTTGAAGGACTTCTACTCTATTATTAAACTATACCTGATCTTTTTTGAAAGCAGTGAGAAACAGGCAATTTAAAATGAGTATCGTGAGCTGAGGACGGAAATCATCTGTAGAGACATCAAGGTTGAACAATCGGATGACTTGGAGACTTGTTTGAGAAAAGTCCTGTGTTTTAAACGAGCAGATGGGAAACAGGCACTGCGAACTTTCTACCAATTCCTGCACTACTAATTTCCTTAGGAAAGAATATCCGTTTTGCTGTAAAAAATTGACTTTTTTCGGATGGTGATAAAAAATGTTAAGACAGATAATTGCTTTTGATAAATTTCCCATGGAAGGTAATCATTTAAGCTTACTTGCAAAAAAATTTTACGCCCCTGCGAGTGGCCTTCCGGCAGTTAACCGGAACATTCGCAATGGCGGACGAAAACATGCGTGTAGGCATGTTTTTGAGTTCTTTCGTCGTTTTATTTATCAATTCTTCCTCAGTTTGCGCGACAAAATTGCTGGAATAGATCTTACGCTTCAGGTTGGCTCAGAAATTCTCGATGGAACGCAGCAGGGGGACGTTGGGCGGGTTCGCCGACTTGGGTACCACATCGATATTCAGCCGCTCCATCGCCTCCAACGATCGCTTTGAGTAGTGGGCCGACGACAGAACCGGCCAGAAAACCGCGTCTTCGCCCTTATGGTATTTTTTTTTATAAACGACGCAACTTCCGGCAGGCATTTCGTACTGTAAATTTCCCCGTTCACGGCCAGTTCGGAGCGAAAGAAGAGCCGCTTTGACATCCCCTTCTCGCTGATTGTCAGCCACAGCAGCACCTTCTTGAGGAACTTGGTGTGTGAAATGAACTTAGCCTCGGAGCTCACTTCCTTCGTGAGGGAAGTAAAATACGAAGTGCCCTGGCAGTCGACGCCATCCAGGGTGAGATAGGTCTCGTCGTCCATCACCACCCGTCGCGATTCACCGGAAAAATCGAGTTGACCATTTTATTCAGCCGCTGCCGCTGCGTCATTGCCTGCTGCTTCGAAACCAGTGGATGCGACTTATGCTTCCTACAGTTCATTTGCATTACATTTAAATTATTCCACATTTCATTTATTTTTTATGTTTCAATATTCCGATTGGAAAAAATCACAGTTTTGCCAAAAAGCCAATGTATCTTCACAATAACTGTTATAAAACTATTTGGTCATTTGGTGACTTCCCTCAATGCCAATTTGCCGTTTAATGCATTTACTAGAGGCAAAATGGTTTAAAATGCTTTTGCAACTGACCATAATAAGATAATATGAATGAGTCCTAAAACGGCATTTCAAAACAGCATTTTACGAGTTAATAAAGTTGAAATAAAACCTTTGAGAGGAGTAAAAGGAATTTGAGAAAACAAGGTTTTAAGATCGTAAAACATGCTCTGTAAATCCTCATAAACCTGACGAAAATATGAAGCTTATTGGCACCTCTTGGTGCCATAATAAAACCAAATTGATTTTTAGTGGCTTTAGTAAAACCTTAATAAAACTTAATAAAACAGGATGGTTTGGCAATGTTATTTGGGTTGGGAACCATGTGCTGGTACTTTCTGAGCCATAAACTATATCCATTTTGTTCTCGACTATCCAGCCCATGCTTACACTTTAGTAACAGATGACAGCCTGAAAGTCAGTTTATATGTGTGTGTGCCCCAAAATGATTTGTCCATACATTTTTTGTGATAATATTTTAAGAAAATTTTATAGAATTTCCCGAAGACTCTATGAAAAATTCACAGACTTTCCTTGAGAAATTCCTTCTTGGGTTTCTATAGGTATTCTTCAGAAGTTTGTGGGCATTCCTCCAAGATTTTTTTCAGGAGCTTCTTCTGGCATCTCATCGGCAGTTTTTCAAAACATTCTTGTGCTGATTTTTTTTGGATGAATCCCTGAACTTGTAAAGTTTTGTGATTCTGAAGGAATCTCTGGAGAACACCAGAAAGAACAACACAAAAACTATAAGATAATTCTTGAAATAATTCTTGGAGAAAATCCTGATCTTTTGGAGAAATCTAAAGAGATTTTTTTGCACGAATTCCTGAATCTCATATATTTAATTCTATATGTTAAAATTACGCAAGGAGATTTGTTGAATTATTTTTTAAATGTTGTGTTTCCAGGAATTTTTTCATATAGGCTTATTAGAAAATACTTTAATTTTTTATTAAAAGTATTCTGCTGGAGAAGTGTTTGTCTCAATGTTACTTAAGTGAATTTCCTGCAGGAATTTCTAATTTTTGTAATGTAATTCTTTGTTATGTTTTGTATAATCTTGCAGTCCTTTATATATTTTGCGCTATTGTTAAACAGTTCCAGATTGATTTTACCGATTACAAAAACAGGCTTGATTCCCAGTTCTGAACTCCAGGACAGTTTGGATCCCCTAGTGGATCTCAAAGTTATAAAAAAAATGACTGTTGGCCTTCCAAAAGATTCATTGAATATGTTTGAATACATATGGTCACCATATATAGCTAAAAACAACTACTGTTACAACTGTAGATCTTATGTTTTGAATTTAAGGACAGTTTGGAGTACCTAGAATATCCCAGGATTGTCGCATTATGTATGTTGGCCTTCCACATAATTTAATCAATAATATTGAATACATATTGTCCCTTTGCACACTGCAAACACCTACTGTTTGTTCAGGGTGGTGATGCAAAAGTGTCTGGACGAGGGCGTCTTCCCGGACGCCTGGAAAATTCATACCCTTGCGTTGCTACCAAAGACAGGGAAGCCACCAGGAGATCCATCGGCATATAAACCTATATGTCTGTTGGATACAGCGGGTAAGGTGCTCGAGAGGATAATCCTCAACAGACTGACAATATACACGGAGGGTATAGGCGGTCTGTCTAATAATCAGTTTGGCTTCCGTAAAGGAAAGTCGACGGTGGATGCCATCCTGTCCGTCACCAAGACGGCCGAGGTGGCAATTCAGCGCAAGAGGCGAGGAGTACGATACTGTGCGGTGGTCACCCTTGACGTGAGGAATGCGTTCAATTGCGCCAGTTGGGTAGCTATCGCTGACTCGCTCCAACGCCTTCAGGTTCCTGGGTACCTGTACAAGATTCTCGGAAGCTACTTCCAGAATCGCGTACTGGTATACAATACAGAGGCAGACCAGAAACGTGTGCAAATCATCGCAGACGTCCCACAAGGTTCGATCCTGGGTCCGGTGTTATGGAACACGATGTACGATGAGGTACTGCGGCTTGAGTTTCCGAGCGGGGTGAAGATAGTCCAGGGTTCGCGGACGACATCACCCTGGAGATATGTGGTAAATCCATCGAGGAGGTCGAGTTAACGGCCTCGCACTCCATTGGCCTTGTGGAGAGATGGATGAGCTCCAGGCAGTTGGAGCTAGCCCACCATAAGACTGAGGTCACGGTGGTGAATAATCGAAAATCGGAGCAACATGCGACGATTAGTGCAGGTAACTGCACAATAGAATCGAAGAGGTTCTTGAGGTATCTTGGGGTTATGATCGACGATAAGTTGTCCTTTGTCAGTCACGTCGATAACGCCTGCAAGAAAGCCTCTGTGACAATATCGGCATTATCCCGCATGATGTCGAATAGCTCGGCGCTGTAAGGGAGTAAGCGTAAACTCCTGGCCAGCGTCGCCCTGTCCATACTTAGGTACGGCGAGCCGGCATGGATCACCGCCTGGAGTACCAAGAGCTACGCAAGTAAGCTAGAGAGTACACACAGGCTTATGTGCCTAAGAGTGGTGAGCGCATACCGAACGGTATCACGCGACGCGGTCTGCGTCCTAGCGGGGATGTTGCCAATAGACATTGTCATAAAAGAGGACGTAGAGTGCTCGAGCAACGTGGAACAAGAGGTATTCGGAAGACCACTAGAGCCGCATCCATGATTAAGTGGCAAAGGGAATGGAACAACTCCACCAAAGGTCGGTGGACCCACCTACTAATCCCGGAATTAACCGGGTGGGTCGGTAGGCGACACGGTGAAGTGAACTTCCACTTAACGCAGATATTGTCTGGCCACGGCTGTTTTAGACAATACCTGCACAAATATGGGCATGCATAGTCCTCCGCATGCAGCGAGTGCGCGGGAGTCGAGGAAACTGCGGAACATGTGTTCTTCGCATGTCCTCGCATTGACGGCGCGAGATCCAGCATGATGGCCGTAAGCAGTCACGACACGACTCCGGTTAACTTGGTCCAGAGGATGTGCCAGGACCGCGACGTCTGAGACGCGGTATGCGTAGCAGCCTCCCAGATCGTCCTCGATCTTCAACAAAAATGGCGAAACGACCAAAGGCAGGTCGCAGGGACCACCTAACTACTAAGTAGTTAGACATAGTGGATGCTTAACAAGCACAATAGCCCCCTCCCCGAAGTAATACCGAAAGGTGGTCCCGGGGAGGGTCCAGTGCTTAAGGCACGGGTGGGTTTTTAGTGGGTCGAGGAGTTGGCACCCTCATCCCCACACTCTGAGTTCTTCAGGTGTCTGGTTGCAGATTTTCCTCCAACCCGTCAAACAAAAAAAAAACGTTTCTGTTGCAACTGTAGATTATATGTTCTGATCTCAAGGACAGTTTGGATGAACTAAATCATCCCCGTTTATCTGATAATGTTTCTTTTTTACGTTCGAAAATATTCACTGAATATGGTTGAATACGAAGCGTTACTTTGTATAGCCTAAAAAACTTTAGTTACTACTGTAGATCTTAAGCTCTGAACTGAAGTTTAGAAGTTTGAATGACCTAGAACATTATCAAGTTATCAAATAATGACTGTTGACCTTCCAAAAGATTCATTAAATATGTAAAAGCTGCTGTTACAACCAGAGATCTGAAGTTTTTAACTTAAGTACATTTTGGATGACCTAGAGCCTCCCAGAAAAATACAAAAATATTGAAAGTTTATCAACGAGAATTTAATATTACGTATGCATATGTATGATATTCTAAAACGACACTTTAGACTATTAATAAAGGATTTATTTTTTTCATCCTGAACTTCTTCATATTCAGGATGTTCTAGGTTGTCAATGAGTTCTCAAACTCGTATGGTTTTTTTTTTTATATTTTCCATATAGAAAAATTTATGGAAAACAAATATGCTGAAGCCAGTGTACACTTTTATTCAGTCTGTGTGATTTTATACAGCCATTATCCTTTGGGGCCAATTATGATCCCTTAGGCCTGAAGGAGGTAATTTACTTTTTTAGGCAAGGTTTAACATTTATGATTTTTTCAATAGTATGTGGTATTGACGTTGATGCGTTGAAATACTTCCTATTGGTGTGAACATTTTGAAAATCTTTTGAGAAATGAATGAGATATTAATGCTCAAAACCTGACCACTTTTCGTGACGGTCGCAATGCGGTATCTCAGTGTAGAAAACAAAGACGTAGTCCTCCGTCAAAAGTCTGGTTTGCAGAACTCGTTTATAAAATATTGCCAATGCCTCAACCCTCCAGCCGTTGCATCCAGTGCAAACTCCAAGTATGTTGTGATAATCGCCAAGTTACTTCCGATTCAGGTCAACTATGATCTTCTTATTGACGAATGGAACTTGTTAAAATGCTAGGTGCTGACCTTGAGTACAGTGTACAGAATTGAGGAGTATTGGAACCAGTTGTTTACTAAGAAAACGGCTGTAGGGGAGCATAAATACCCTCAGGTGATTAAGGTAGTGAAAACAGCTTCACATGGCAACGGCTAAAAAAGGAATTGAGAAGCAAGATATGTCAGAAGTACCTAGTTCTAGCACAGGCCATGCTAGCGTTTCAACCGTGCGTATAGACCCGTCTTCGCAAACACGAGCTGCGGTGCAGGTCGAACGTGTTTTAGAAAAATACAAAGAAGAAGAGAGAAGAAAAATAATTGTCCGCAATCATTTGGAAAACCATTCGTTGTCTGTGCCAAAACTTGCTAAAGTGTTGGGTTTTCCCCGAAATACCGTGTGGCGTATTTTGAAAAAGTACAGAGAAACTTTGTCGACGGATCGCAATCTTCAAAGCAAGCGTCGGGCGGGTACTGTCAACCGTCAACTGCGGAACAAAGTCATCAAGAACATTAAGGCAAACCCCAACATCTCAGACCGCGATTTGGCCAAAAAGTTTCGCGCCGAACGCATTACCGTGCTACGGATTCGTTTCCGGAAGGCTTCAAGTCATACCGTGCCTGTAGACAACCAAATAGGGATCAAAAGCAAAACAATGTGGCCAGAATCCGTGCCAGAAAACTGTTTGATCAGGTGTTGACGAAATTCAATGGCTGTCTGCTCATGGATGATAAAACCTATGTAAAGGCCGATTTCAAACAGCTATCGGGACAAACATTTTTCTTTGGCTTACGGCTCGGAGAGATGTTCCTGCTAAATTCAAGTTTGTGTTTGGAGATAAATTTGCACGTAAATACATGATTTGGCAAGGCATCTGTAGCTGCGGTAAGAAGACCAAGGTTTTCATCACTGATAAGACATTTAAATCATTCATCAGAATCCACAATGAACCTGTCATGTTTTGGCCAGATCTTGCAACCTGTCATGACAGTAAAACAGTGCTACAGTGGTATGAAACCAACGGGATTCAGTTTATACCGAAAGAACTCAACCGACCAAACTGTCCCCAGCTCAGACCGATAGAGAGATTTTGGGCTATTATGCAGAGGAAGCTGAAGGTAAATGTCAGTGTCGTCACAAGCATCAATGAATTGAGAACCAAGTGGAAAAAGATTGCCAAAACGATGGATAAGAATAATGTGCGCCGGTTAATGAAGCGTATTCCGGCAAAATTCTGCAAATTTCTTCGAAATTGAGATAATTAATTTTTTTTTTGTATTTTCCCTCTAAAGTTCACATGAAGTCGAACATTTTAGTTAAAACAGAATACTTTTTTTTTAATGTATATCCAAAATATGCGCAATAGTCTATGTTCCAATTCTAACTGGGCCACACCTTATACAACAAATGTATGAAAGATTGATAAAATACTAAAATTTGGAAATCACTTTTTAGTCACTATTTGGTCACTATTTTCATTATTTCAGTCACTAAATTCATTTATACTTATAGATTTATACATTTATATTTATTCATAAATCCACCTCCAGCCCTGCAGTTGTCACCATTATCTTCATGGGTTGTTTTGCTTGAATCCCTCCAGATAAACAGTAGAGCGCTACGGCCAGCAGGATGGATGAGAATTGGCAAGAACATTTTCATTATGTCCGCTGATATCGCCACTTCACGGTCTCGGAATTTAAACAGTAGATGGTTGTAAGAGCCAGTTAATGCAAGACTATGTGGTGTTGAAAACATCTACAGGGTGTCTCACAATAGGTGTCACTTAAACACAATGGGATTGCAGCAAATAAATCAACTAAATCATAGCATTTATTTTTCCACTGAAAGATACGTGTTATAGAAATAAAGGGTGTCCACGATGAAATTGCCACACACAAAATTGATTCGCAAAATTCGAGTTTTCATCCGATTGCCATCAAATTTTCAGGGATTGAGAAATAACTATTAAACTTCATTTACCATTTTACTCGTATTTTATTTACAGTCCATACGCAAATGCCCGCACCTTGGCATTAACCCCGGCCATAAGATTCTGCACAACCTGTGAATCAACCGTTTTTTGCATGTAAACCCATACTTTCTTCAGTTCCTCGACTGTCTTCACTACCTTAGGTCGTTTAAGAAGGTGCTGCTTCATAATCGCCCAGTACTTCTCGATGGGGCGGAGCTCCGGAGGGTTGGGAGGGTTGAACATTTTCGGCACGAAATTGACCTTATTGTCCGCATACCACTTCAGCACGTCCTTGGAGTAGTGGCATGAGGCCCAATCTGGCCAGAAGATTGTTGGGACGTTGTGGGCCTTCAGGAGAGGAAGCAGCCGCTTCTGGAGGCACTCTTTTATGTACACCTGTCCGTTCATCGTGTCCTGGGTCACGAAAGGTGCACTCCGCTTCCCGCACGTGCAGATGGCTTGCCAAACCAGGAATTTCTTCGCAAATTTGGACATCTTCTGAGTGCGGACATGCTCCGGAACGCTGAACTTATCCTTGGCCGTGAAAAACAGGTTGCCGGGGATCTGTTTGAAGTCGGCCTTCACATATGTTTCGTCGTCCATGATGCAGCATTCAACTTTCGTCAGCATGTTGAGGTACAACTTCCTGGCACGGGTTTTGGCGGACTTGTTCTGCTTCTCGTCGCGATTAGGGGCCTTTTGTACCTTGAACGTTCGAAACCCAGCCTTAATTTTGGCGTTCTGGACAAAACTTCGGCTTAGGTGCAGCTTCTTAGCCACATCCCGAACGGAGGCGTTCGGATTTCGGTTGAAGGCCCCAACTACGCGGTTGTGATTTTTGGTGTTGTACGGAATACTTTTTCCTTCACTTCTGGGCTTCCGATCGGTGGTCAACCGTTCCTCGAACCGCTTAATCACTCGCAACACCGTGGAATTCGCGATTCCCAACGTTTTAGCGATGGAACGATGCGAGAGATCCTTGTTCTCGTGATGAATGCGCAAGATTTTATCACGCACAAGCTGTTCTTTCGACTCCATTTCCGCGAGTATTGATCACAGGACTTTAAAACTTGCAGGATGTAAATAATGCACTATGAACTAAATCCACCCAAATTTTCATTAAATTCTACTTAACGGTTAAAAAGTTAGAGCAATTTCATAGTGTGGCAATTTCATCGTGGACACCCTTTAAACCATATTAAAACAATTTGAATCTCTCGCCCTTTTCCTTGATAACTTTGCGCAAACGCTTTGTAAACCCATCGCAGCTGGCTCGCATGATTTCCTGAGGAATTTGGTCCCAAATATCAACCAAATGCTTCTTGAATGGATCTAAAGTAAGCCCCTTCGTATGTCCTATATGTTGAAGCATATAACCCCAAACAAAGTAGTCAAGTGGGTTGAGATCCGGTGAATATGCAAACCATTCTTCGCTTGTGATGAAATCGGGCAAATTTTCCACCCACCACGCTTGTGTCTTCTTTGCCTTGTGAGCTGGAGCTGAGTCCTGTTGGAAACAATATGGTGTTCAAAACCTGCTCGATGTAATATTCAGTGTTGATTTTTATGTTACGTTCTATGAAAAGAAGAGGAAGTTTTCCTTTTCGTGAAACGGCGCCCCATACCATGATTTTCGATACATTCTAATAGCATTCTACAGTTATATTATCTCTTGAACTATTGGCAAGACTTTAGCCATACACACGATCATTTTGTTGATTATGACTGTCCTGAAGGCGGAAGAGCTTTTCATCCGAAAATAAAATCTCGCAGTCACCGTGCCGAATCAAAAGATTTCTGCTTCTTTGGACCTTGGCTTACTTTTGACACTCCGTCAACCCGTAAACCGGTTGTTTCTTATACGGCTTGCATTCCAGATCATGTCTGAGATGCCTGTTCATTGAAGCAAAGGACATTTGAAATTGTTTGCTCAATTTACGACCAGATACGGCCGGATTACGTCTTATTCGCTCCCTCACACATTTGATCTTTTTCTTCGTTCTGGCAGTTCGTCTGGCACCTCCTTTGGGTTGAATATGGACATTTCCAGTTTCCTTGAACCGTTTCAAGGTACGAAAAACAAAACGCTTACCCACTCTGAACTGCTTAAGGCTATTGAATATCTGACACGGTCTAAGCTTTTGCAAATGTAACTTTAAGGCGAATTGCTGCTCCGTGTATTTTTTCCTACCTTTTTTCCCTCTCTCGCAGATTTTCCTCACTTTTTCAAATTGATAAATCTCGATTGTTAGAGAATGAACATCAAATCGAACTACATCAGATTGCTCACAGCAAGTAATCATACAAACTGATGTGATTAAATATCCAATATCTAGTACAGATTCTAAGTTATATTAATTCTTAATTTTGAGGTAATGGCTGCCATCGAGAATGATTCAGCGTAAGCCCTTAAAACTTGCTCCCGTATGGCTTCCATGGTAGCTGATAAATATAAACAAACAGAATCGCATATTTATCTTCAGCGATAAGCTGTCAAAAGAATGCACTCAAAACGGGTATAATCGATTCCGCTGTTAAAATTTCTCAGCTGAAATAAACCAAGACTGTAAAAAGGTGACACCTATTGTGAGACACACTGTAAACGGGCAGTACGAGTCAAACAAATAAGTTGTGTTTTATGAAATTGTTTCAACCCTTAAAATCAAATCCGCATACCTTATTTTCAGCTCTTGATGGGATCCCTTGTAGCACGCTTGTTCCAAACTAGTTGAGGTGACTGCATTGGGACTCAATTAAGTCACAATCAAGTTGCTGCAACCATTTCCTACCATTACGTGCTGCTTGGAATATTGCGTCACATGACATTTTTTCGCATCATATTGTGTTTACTTTTATGTGGCAACCATTGTTTTTTTTTGGATTTGCATTTATTTGCCCATGATATTCAGTCATTTATTGATTTATATGACACGAATTTCAATTCGTTTAACTTTTACAGCTCATGTCTTCTTTCTTAGCGTTTCAAGCTTATTGCTTTCGCAGTTAGCTTATTGATTGCTCTCAGCTTAGTGTTTTAAATGCACTTCCACAGTTATTAATTGAGAGCTTTCGTTGCCAGGTACCATTTTTGCATTAGTATGATTGTGTGGCAAGTAAGGAGTGTATCGAATATAAGCTATCCACATACATTTGCGTCGTACGCATGTATTTATGATGGTTTTTTATGCTCTGAACACTGCATGCTGTGCGTTTGACTGTCAGCTTTCTTTTGTTTACTTGTTTGTGCGGTTCAAATTCTGCGTTTTCAAAATGTCGCATATTGAAAAGGAAGTGAAAATTAAGGTTCTGGACACGTGGCTAAGTGAGAAGGGTATTACTATGCGAAAATTGGCGAAGCGGTTTGGAATTCATCATGCGAGTGTTAAAACCATCATTAATAAGTTTGGGGAACACTATTCTTTGGATGAGCTACCAGGAAGAGGCAGAAAACCCGGTTTTTCCAACCCGAAACTGGAGCAGAAAGTGGCATCTCTAATCATGAAGAACAAATCAATGTCAATACGTGATTTGGCCAAAAAAGCAGGAACGAGTGTCGGAATGATCCAGCGTATCAAGAGGCGAAACCACCTGAAGACCTACAAGAAGCAGAAAATCTCGAAACAAAGTGCAGAACAGAAGAAGCGAGCAGCAACAAGGGCCCGGAAATTGTATTCGCGTCTTTTGCAGCGTCCGGATGCATGCGTTTTGATGGACGATGAGACCTATGTAAAGGAAGACTCAAAAACCCTTCCAGGTCCACAATACTTTACTGCCGTCGTTGGAGATGATGTGAGCGATGCGGACAGGTCGATTCAAGTGGAGAAATTCGGTCGAAAGGTACTGGTATGGCAAGCAATATGTTCCTGTGGTTTGAAGTCAACCATTTTTTACACTACCGGAACTATAAATGCGGAAATCTATCGATCTGAGTGTCTCCAGAAGAGATTGTTGCCTATATATAAGAAGCATAGTACACCTCCACTGTTTTGGCCGGATTTAGCGTCGGCTCACTATGCCAAAACCACTCTCAATTCGCTTGCGGAAAAGGGTATAGATTTCGTTGAGAAAAATATCAATCCACCAAATTGCCCTCAGCTTCGACCCATCGAACGTTACTGGGCAATCGTGAAGAGGGTCTTCAAGAAGACTGGTGAGGCAGCTGGGAACATGCAGGAGTTCAAAAAAATTTGGGCTCAAGCGTCCAAAATATGCGATGCAACACTTGTCCGGAACTTGATGAAGAGCATTCGATCCAAAGTTCGAAAATTCGTGAAGGAATAACTTAAATATCATCCGGTCTTCATTCATGTTCAAGTTTAACCTCGTACAATAAAGGATCAATTTTTTGTATGAATAAAATATCGGTTTTCAACAAAATTTGAAAGAAAGTTTGTGGATAGCTTATTTTCGATACACTCCTTACAATCATACCCTATGCCCAGGGAGTCGAGAAATTGTTCATTAACGAAAATTCTTAGACCAGACCGGGAATCAAACCCAGCCACCTTCAGCATGGTGTTGCTTTGTAGCCGCCACTTTTACCCACTGAGCTAAGGGAGGACCCAGCTCATGTAAACTTAATTATTTTAAGAGTGTAAAGAAAGAAAGAAAACAAACCGTGCTCGTATCCGATAGACATTGTTGAGAATGTCTAATCTCTGATCAGAAGGAACCACGTCACGGACTCTATATAATAAAACAATCAATTTTCGCCACAACACCGCTCTGCAGCTTTGTCACTCCACTCCAACTGATAACCATCTCTTAATGGTATTATTTTATAGCTCGATCCAACCACGGGGTACACTAATTATTACCCCTTCGTCGACGAGGACACTCCGGTCGTTAAACCGTTTAAAACGCACCCATCGGTATCACATCCGTGTGCCGGGTTTTTCTCACTACACATTATGGTTTGATCATCGTCATCATCATCATCATCACGGTCCTGAGTCCCATTCGGCAATCTAAAACTCAATTCCATCGGGCCGGGCCACACAATCAAACAATGCTCTTACCTCGGGACGCTCATCCTGTGCTCTTCCGTTGGGTGAAAACGGCCTGGCGTGCAAGAGTGCCAAACGCGATAAGGCACGTTCATTCGTTCGTCCTGAAACCGGGCTCCTGGTTGTGCTCCGATTTGAATTTTAATTTACATACTAAAAACGGGCAAAATTTATAGCACTTGTCTGCTAGATTGCGTCGGGTTTTACCGGCAATGGAGGCGCCTTTGATGATCCTCAATGCGGGTGTGATTTTACCGCTCTGTGTGTATAAATTTGTAAGGGAGAAGAGTTGATTAGTCATATTAGTATATTTCCCGGTTGCTTTTAATCTCGCCCTAGTCGGATCCGACACGCGTGGTTCACTACATATGCAGTTTGACATAAACGGATTCAATTTAAAACTTCGATGAACTTCGTTCATTTTTCCGATTATCTTGACGAAAAATCCGGTCAAGATAAACTCCTTGGAAATTCCAAAACGCCCCCACAATCTTCGCTTTTTTTTCTGATGAAGATGAATGGCGACGTGCAAGCTAATTCACTTCCAATCCAGCAGATAACAAACTGCTGTACAAGGGTCGAAGTGGTTCAAACATCTCCCTTGGTATTTCTCCGCAAATGAACTCGGGCGCCGCCGCTTTTGCTTTTTCCACAATCAGTATAATCTCTTAACCAAACAATCAATTTGCTGCTACTTTATATAATCCACTCGCAATTCCCCGCCCTGTGTTGAAATTCGAAGCATGGAAAGAGATATACGTACAATACAATCTACGCCGTTCTGCACCCCATAGACAGACAGCAGAAGCTCTCGGGAGGAAACTCGAGACGGGGGATATCTGGCGGTGGTGGCGGGGGAAGTAATAATAATGGTGGAATCCAATTTTCACCCTCTTGATTTTTGCCATGTGCTGCTGCTTCACTGTGTTATTGTGTAGAGAGCAGGCAAGCAAGCATGGCAGCGCCATTTTCCCCCATCTCACATCCTTATCAAGCTTTTCCCCTCCCGGAGCTACCTAAGGAAGTGTACATCCACGTACAGCAGCGTGTCCTCGTCGGTCGGTTGCTGCTCGTAAAAAGTACAATCTAATTCAATTTGCACCAAATGACGCTCGCTGAGTCGTCCCGTGCTTACCCCCACCACCTTCGGCAGACCCCTTGGGGAGAGAATATCCTCAGTGGTTAGATAACGTGCACTGTCATCATGCTGCTGCTGCTGCCGTTGCTGCCACCACTCTAGAATGAAAGATTTATTGCGGTGGAAAGTGATGATAAGAAAGATTCCTATTCAATTTTCCCGGGCAAAGCTGTTACCCGGAATGGTTTTGCCGAGAGGATGTCTTGTGGTTTGATGTGGTAGGGAATGGCTGAAGATTGTGTATATTAGAGTGACTAGAATATCCGACCGTCGGACTTCGACCATTTAAATAAGTTAAGAACATTGTGATTCAAGATAATTTTCATTAACCCCGTTGCTCCGTTTCGACAGTTATTGTCACAATTTGTCACCAATCGCCTTAAAAAATGTA
The DNA here is from genome assembly GCA_024533555.2 of Aedes koreicus. NCBI lineage: Eukaryota > Metazoa > Arthropoda > Insecta > Diptera > Culicidae > Aedes > Aedes koreicus. The sequence goes on from JAHHFK020000446.1 coordinate 479,494, forward strand.
AAGGAAATCATTGTCTTTTATTATACCTAAATCTTATATCTGATAATTGGTTTGAATCAGACAAACTTCCTCACGTCCGGATGTGCCCAATTTGCTCGTTGACACTTGATATAACCACCATTGTATTTATTTTAATATTCTCAAGCAATTTAAAGTGCTCCATGTTAAATGTTGGTACAAATCTAAGACTGGTCACCTCCCCCGGGGTACTGTGAAACATTTCCGGATGTAACCAATGTTGTATTGGATACTTGATATGAAGAACGAACTTGAAATTATTTTTTTGTTTCCACTGGACAGGAAAAACCTAAATTTTGCACAGTTCCTCTTTGAAGTACTAGTACTGTGAATTGAGTAGTTGTGTGGTTTGTTGTGGCCTAGATGAAAGAGAGTCAAGTGTACGCTCACATGGAAAATCCGGAGCTGTCCCATCGTGCTTTGGGAACAATTCTGCAAATCTGTAATTCAACCGTCTCGAGAATACTAAAAAAAAATCAACGACCAGCTGACTTTGGATCTCAAGCGCGGAGCAGGAAGGAAACCGAGAGCAGCATGTAGGATGACGAAGGGAAAGGTTAAGGGTAATTTCAGCTGAAATCCGAAAATTTCAACACACTTCTTACCCGAGCAATACACATTTTGTGTTTTAGTTGCCTGGATAGTTCTCATGTTTGGTTGAAATTCGAGTCTCATTTGTATGAGAGCTGCCTCCCTTCCTCTTTCAAAGGGGAAAAGGGGTCTCAAACCACCATATAAACATTTCTTGCCTCCAAAAACCCAACATGCCAAAATTGGTTCCATTTGCTTGATAAGTTTTCGAGTTATGAAGAAATTTGTGTTTCATTTATATGGGCCCCCCTTTCAGAGAAGGGAGGGGTATCGAATTATCATTATAACCTCTCTCGGCCCCAAAAACTCATCCATCCAAATTTTCACGTTGATTGGTTCCGAGTCTGTAAGGGTCAGTCTGACAGACAGACAGACAGACAGACAGACAGACAGACAGACAGACAGACAGACAGACAGACAGACAGACAGACAGACAGACAGACAGACAGACAGACAGACAGACAGACAGACAGACAGACAGACAGACAGACAGACAGACAGACAGACAGACAGACAGACAGACAGACAGACAGACAGACAGACAGACAGACAGACAGACAGACAGACAGACAGACAGACAGACAGACAGACAGACAGACAGACAGACAGACAGACAGACAGACAGACAGACAGACAGACAGACAGACAGACAGACAGACAGACAGACAGACAGACAGACAGACAGACAGACAGACATACAGACAGACAGACAGACAGACAGACAGACAGACAGACAGACAGACAGACAGACAGACAGACAGACAGACAGACAGACAGACAGACAGACAGACAGACAGACAGACAGACAGACAGACAGACAGACAGACAGACAGACAGACAGACAGACATTTTTTTGATGATGATAGATTTCAAAGGCCGGGCAAATTTTGATGATAGGGGCTGTACATTAATTACGTAAGGCAGTCTTATGTAATTCTCGTCCCCCTCCCCCTTGTAAAATTCGTTACATGTAAATTCGAAAAATATATCTATGGGTGGTAAGAAAATGATAGCCCCACTCACCCTAAATGACCCCCCTTACGTAATTAGTGTACGGCCCCATATTGATGTTGCCTCTCACAGCTGTTGTGTATCTAAATACTGCCAAAATTCATTCATAAGTCGAAAAATAAGCTGATCAGAAACGTCTAAAAAACGGACAAATATAATAATGTATAAATCAAATAGGAAGAGATCTCCCAGTACCGGACACCTTTCACAAAACGCTGGACATTTTTCATTACCTGACTTTCATGGTACCAACGGTATATTTTAATCAGCAATATGTTAAGAGCATTACAGAACGAATAATGTAGAACCGCATATGACGAGACATGTCAAATGTACCGTTGATACCACGAAAATCATAAATGTCCGGCGCTAGGGGTTCCCCACCTACTGTGTCAGATTATTAAATGCGTAGTGATGGAAAACCAACAAGAAAGAGGTGGCGCACGGCATGTTTTGGCGTACACATGTAATTATTTCCTGCTACAGGTTCCTCCGGGAATGTTACGGTGCTTCCAGAAGTGGCCAATGTGTCCAATTCTTTTCAATGTGTCTTTTCTAGTATGCCAAAACCTTATTTATGAAAAATCATGAAGATAGAGCTGTCGCACGGCAGGTTTTGGCGTCAAAATGTAATTGGCCCCTGCTACAGGTTCCCCCGGACAGTGGCCAACGTGTCCAAATGTCCACTTTAAGTTTAAAGAAAGCTTTGTGATGAAGAAAGAAGAAGAAAGAGGTGTCACACGGCATGTTTTGGTGTAAAAATGTAATTGGCCCCTGCTACAGGTTCCCCCGGGATCGTTCCGGTGGTCCCGGGAGCGGCCAACGTGGCCAATGGTCTTTTATAGTATACCAAAACTTAATTTATGAAAAATCATGAAGATAGAGCTGTCGCACGGCATGTTTTGGCGTCAAAACGTAATTGGCCTCTGCAACAGGTTCCCCCAGGAACATTCCGGTGGCCCCGGGAGTGTCCAGTGTGTCCAAATTCCCACTTTAAGCTTAAGGAAAGCTTTGTGATGAAAAAAAAAGAAGAAGAAAGAGGTGTCGCTCGGCATGTTTTGGATGAAAGAAAGATCTGGCCGCATCCAGAATCCTTCAGAGGAACCTGTTCCAGGCCATATCTTGGCCATTTTAAGGCTGATTTTTGAGTTTAACGTATCATTCGCTTGAAAACGTTACCGCTTTTTGCGTATTTACTAGAGAAAAATATTTCTAAACGACATCCTGTACAAAATTTCACCAGAATATCGACATGTGAAACGACCCCTCCGGAAACTCGGAATATCTCCGGTATCCGGGAACCATGGCCATTTTCAGTACTGCATTATAAAAATAAATTAATTTTTCCGTTAAATGCTTCTAAGAAAATTTAAGTCGGTCAATATTTCGTGAAGTTAGAGCACTCCAAAGTTGATCATATATTTTTGGCTATCCTAGTTATTTTGTTGTTATTTCAACTTGTTCATGCGGAGATTTGAATGGGAGCAAAAGTAGGCTTTTTTTAAGTAAAGAATTGAACTACTTATACTAATAGCAGTTGATTGTTATTTCAATGCAACATTTTGTAAGTTTTTATGATCAAATGGTGTATGAATGAAGTCATTGTGTTCAGTTGGACGAGAGTTATGAGCGTTCGGAAACCTTTCACTTTTGCGTAACGCTCTCATTTTTCAAAGTTTTGAAATGACACCCGGTATAAAAAAGAGAAATGTAATCCTACGTTAAAAAAGAGGGTGCAGCATACTGAATACTCTGCAAAGCTGGAAATTAAGTTGTCAGACAAGGGCACCATATGCACTTTTCGCAAAGATGGCCGGGAATAATAAACGTCACTTTCTGCAGTCCGACGCTGATGGAGAATATGAATTGGAGATTGTACGAGGGTATGCCCATGGTGACCATCAAGCAAACCGGAACAGTATTGGCCAACGGAACACTCCGGCAGCGCGGACGACTAGAGCGAGGAAATGGAAAACGAAGGATTTCGACAAGGACCTCTTAGTTCAAGCTCTCAACTTGATATTTATTCTCATTTTGATACACACTTTGAAACACGGTGCTCGGTGACTGATTTACGAGCGTCAATTTTGAAGTAAATTTGAGTCATAATAGAGACAACATTAAGGCTTGTTCGTGACCAAATCTGGACACTCCTAAATACGTCTATCTCTGGAAATACTTCACCAACGCGTGAAATATTTCGCAGACTGATGAACGAACAGGAGATAGACAAAATGATCGGGACTAGCAAATTTTTGATCAACTTCGTAGTGCTCTAACTTCATGAAATATTATCCGATTTCATTTCACCAAGAAGCATTCGACTGGAAAATTAATGTAGTTTTATATCTCGGTAACATAATTGGCCATTGCCCTCAGACACCGGAGTTGTTTCGGGTTTTCGGAGAGGCTTTCTCACATGTTGAATTTGTGATGAGATTTTGTACAAGATGCCGTTGTCAATTTTTTTTTAGTAAAGGCAAAATATTTTCCAAGCGAATGAAATGTTGATTACAGGAATCGGCCTTAAATTGACCGAGAAATAACCATTTCCGTAAAACAGGTTCTGATAAAGGGTCCTGGATGCGGTTAACTCTTTATTTGACTCAAAACATGCCAATTGACAGCTCTTTCTTCTTGGTTTTTCATCACAAACCTTATTATAAACTTAAAGTGGATCCTTGACCATTTTGGCTACTCCCGGAACATCCAGAACGTCCCCGGGGGAACCTGTAGTAGGGACCAGTTACGATGTCACTCCAAAACATGCAGTGCGGCAGCTCTATCTTCATGATTTTTCATAATTATGATTTTGATAGACTTGAGAAAGCCATTGGCTACATTGGCCACTCACGGAACATTTTTGGCGGAACCTGTAGTAAGGATCAGTTACGATTTTACCACAAAATATGAACTATAAGATTCACTGGCTAGCCTGATCCAGCTTCCTGGTACCTCTGATGATCAATTTATTTAGCTTTGGTTCGGATAAGCAAGCAATAATTTGATTGAGTATAGGGTAGAGTGGTTTTTGTTATTAGCGTGTTGGTCCTCCATCCGCTTCCAGGACGGTTTAAATCCGCCTGGGGATGGAGCTGTAGAGGGTTGAATGACGTCCAGTGGTATTTGATACCACTCGTCGATCAAAGTTTCTCCAATTCCTTCAAGGACAAAGGGGGTGCAAAAACATTTCGAACCCATGCTTCTAATGTTGACCACAATGGTTCAATTATGTTAATGTCCGGTGACTGAGTAGGCCACTCAAGGTGATCTAAATCACTTGCATGGTCCTCATACCACTTTTTAATGGATTTCGCTGTATGGATTGGAGCGTTGTCATCCTGGAGGACGCCGTTCTCCTCTGGGAATATGGATCGCATCATAGGAAGCACCTAGTTGTAATTTAAAAATGATAGTAATTTGTTAATATAGTTAATTTGTAGTGTACGTCACCAACAGTTGAAATAATTGCTCATCCAATATGGTCCTGTAGTGCTCAGCCTTCATTTTGCCTTTTACGGCGACAACTGGACCAACTCAATGCCAGGATAAAATTTAGAACCCACTCTACCCTATACTCAATCGAATTATTGCTTATCCGAACCAAAGCTAAATAAATTGATCCTCAGAGGTACCAGGAAGCTGGATCAGGCTAGCCAGTGGGTCTTATAGTCCATATTTTGTGGTAAAATATACCGTGAAGAATGCCTAAAGAAGCGATTGTTACCATTCCTACGCAGCCATGACGCTCCCTCGCTATTCAGGCCTAATTTGGCATCTTGTCACTACGCCAAAGATGTTTTGGAATGGTATAAAGCGAATGGAGTCCATGTTGTACCGAAAGAGGTGAATCCACCTAACGGCCCGGAGTTGCGACCTATCGAGCGGTATTAGGCTCTCGTGAAGAGAGAACTCTCTCCATATAAACAACAAGCTACAACTATAGAACATTTTCGAAAATCTTGGACAAAAGCAGCTCGGTTGCTGAGAAGTCTGCACAGACCCTAATGGCTGGAGTTAAGTCAAAAGTTCGTAGTGTCTTCATGCAGCCTAGTAAAGTAACTGTTATTAGATTTAAGATGACTTATAATGCACAATTATATGACTAAAAAATGCATCGTGGATTGAACTAACAGCAAATTTGTTTTCTTCCAAATTTAAACTGTCCAGATTTTGTCGTGAACAAGCCTTGATTTAAATCAAACGCACATTTTTGTTAGCATGAACTATTGAGTCTTAGAACACTTAATTTCACATAACTTTTTATTTGGTTGTTTCCGTCATTTAATTTATGTCAAACTAGCTGACCCTGCGAACTTTGTTCCGCTTTGATCAATGGTATGATTCAAATAATTCCGAACATTCATGTTTTTATTTGTTTTTTTTTTTTAACTTTAAGTCAGGCTTGGATTATTTGTTACCTAAATTTGTTTGTCGTTCATTTGCAATCAATAACAGATTATGACACTTGAATTTTAGGTATTGATTGAATGTTATTGATTTCGAATTTGTTTGAAGAAATATGCTTTACTTGCATGATTTTAGAGGATGACAGAATCTTGCGCCAGTTCAATTCAGTGCTTTGTGATGGACTAAATTCTTTTTTCCATTATCCGGCGCGTTAATAAACAAAGATTGATAAAAAAAAAATAATGCGAGAAGCATTCGAGATTAATCCCGCACACTTCTAGAGATTGACCTTGTGATTTATTGATCGTTATGTCACCATGACCATGCAAGGCGCACCGGAAATTGTATTCGTTAAAACTCGAAAGGTAAATCGTTTGAACTAAGTGGAATTCTTGGATTGAGCACTTCCTCGCCCTTGAATTTGCCTTTGAGTATCATTGCTTGAATGATATGATTCTTGAGTTCTTATACGACCAATCTTGTTTCATTACACAATTTCGGTTGATTGAGGTTGTTTGGAGTTCTATTAAAGGCTTGCACCAATTTTTTATAGCAGCTAATTTACGCAAATTTAATTCGGTTAATTTTACATAATTATCGAAATAGATGAATCTACTCACAATAGATAGTTTTTCCTTCTTCCTACGAAAGATTGGTTCCCCCTCTTATTCTATTATGTTTAAAGTTCCAACACTAGCCTGCTTAAATTCGTAAATATTAGTTCTACTACTTTTCACAATTTAGGTTGAAGCTACTTACGTTTATAAATTCAGGACTATTGTCCGCCTTTTTTACCACTAGATTACGGAATCTTGTTTCTTACTCGTGTTGTGTTTCCAACCTGGATTAAAGTAGGCATCATCGCATATTTAGTACAACAATTTTAATTAAAATAATCCAATAAATCCTCACTGAACAACTCATACATAAATCTTTCGATGATATTTAAATTCAATTTCCACTGATTTCACTGGTTGCTAAAATTTATCAAATAAACGATTATAATTTCTCCTCTTTGTTTTTGTTTACATTCTATTCATCCCCATTTACCTATCAGCAACATAGCATACTCACTAGACCGGGCATTGACTCAAACCGTGCTCCCAGTTTTCTTTACAGAGGTTCCGGAGCATGATGATAACATATCCAATCTTCAGTCTTAAATTATATGGTGGTAATCCTGGTAAATCAAATGAATCCAGGAATTCTTTCGGATAACTGGTTCCTTCGTCCAGATTAGTCACACAATCAATTAAGTTGAATGAACGTAATTGTCCAGGAATTGCATATTGAATTACGAAATTCAAATCCTCGACATCCTTTTTTTTCGTTGCCAAAATCGCACGTGCACTTAAGCAATCGTGGCTCTCATAAATCTGTACGATGTTTGGGAAAACACTCGTAATGAGTTCCTCTTTCGTCGTTGTGAAATGGCAGACATTCGGTGGGAACGAAATCAATTCATTGCCAATCGCCAACAATTGATTCGAGAAAATACCGGCAGACGGATCGTTTTGCAAGGCAACTCGCATATTTGTCGTCAACTGTAGCTTCTTTACATATCGCCCCAAATACGAAAGCTTAAGGCGTGTGGAATGACAGGTAGTGTTTGTCGAAAATCAACTGGCAACAAAATCATTGCGCTTCCAAAAAGTCTCGAGTTACTGCGCAGATCTTCCATAGTTCGATCGAGTACTATTGTGCATTCGTCCCAGATGATGATCTTAAAACACTGCAACACTTTCGTCATTGCCGAATTCTTCGAAATGTTGCATGTCGGTTCGTCATACAGTTGGAGATTCAACGGCAGCTTCAACGCAGAATGAGCCTCTTGACCGCCTTTCAACAATGTTCAACAATTCAACAAAATTTTAAAGAGGCAACCGCCAGCGCAATATCTGTTCTTGAGCGAACCGAAGCCAATAGTAATGAAATAAGGTACTTTTCGCTAGTTCCGCCAGGTGTATCGATGAAGAAAATGCCTCCATTTCGGTCGTCAATCGCTTTCATCAAAGTATCGTAAACGTCCTCTTGCTGAGGAGTGAACAACGGTACGTTTGATCGAACCGCTTGTCTCAAAGCATATTGATCGTATTCTCGTTCATGCTTCAACTTGTGGGCTTCGTGGTCAAGCGTTTAGCGGCGTCATCCATCGTTCAAGCGATTGCCATGAAGTGAGGGTTCGATTCCCGCTCCAGCCTGTGGAACTTTTCGCAAAACGAAAATGTCCATACTGGTCCACTGGGTGTTAGGTTAATTTGTCCGTTGTAATTCACTATATGTTCGATGTTCAGTCTGTACAACCTCGAGTTGAAGACGGTGTAAATGTCTTTATAACTCTCGATTGAATGCATTGTGTATTGCACGATTTGGAATTGGCATGCCCAATTTGGACAACAAACTGCCGCACATGAGCAAACACATGTATTCGATCAAAATCAGCGCCTAGTTGCGCATCTCATCGTTAATTTCCAGCTCGTAATTTAAAGTGGTTGTGCGAGCTCGATGTAAAATATCATCATCCATGTCATCCTTGTATTTGCTCCACAATTCGACTATATTTGATGGAACACATGTCGAAATGATGATCGCAAACAGGGCTCGAATTTGATTCGCAGGTGCAGTAATAATAATGGCATCGCAAGAGTTGAATCCCAATGAGTTTCGTTTTCTAGCAATTGCTGACCGCTGACCGCTGACAGGCCTCTCGATATGTCGCACATAAAGACTGTATTCGATGAAATTTGGACACACAAAATAGGTCACCAAAAATTTTCCTTAAGCCCGATTCTTTTCAAACATTCTGGAAATAAAGTACTACTAAATGGTTAAGTTTTGACATCATTGGTTTATTGAACCTCTTCTCTCAACCCAAATGCCCGCACCTTTGCCTTGACCCCTTTCATCAAATTTTGGGCAATGATAGGACCGACTTGCTTACTTACTTTTAACCACACTTTCTTTAGTTCAAGTTCATTTTCTATCAGTTTTGGAGTTTTAACGAGCTTTGCCTTCATGATTGCCCAAAATTTTTCAATTGGGCGAAGTTCCGGAGTGTTTGGAGGGTTGACGTTTTTTGGTACAAAAACGACATTATTTTCTTTGTACCAGTCTAAGACGGACCGGGCATAGTGGAAAGATGCCAAATCCGGCCAAAACAGTGTCGGGCCATCGTGAGATCTCAAGAAGAGCAGAAGTCGTTTTTGGAGGCATTCGTCCTTGTAGATTTGTCCGTTGACGGTCCCAGAGGTGATGAAGGGCTGACTCATTTTGCCACATCCGCAGATCGCTTGCCAGACAAGGAATTTTTTGGCGAATTTCGACAGTTTCTTCTTCCGTACACTCTCCGGAACGGCCAACTTAGAGGTGGCGACGTAGTGTTCCTGTCCTGGCATTTGTTTGGTGTCGGCTTTAATGTAGGTCTCATCGTCCATCACAATGCAGAACGGTTTTGTGAGCCACTCCCTGTACAGTTTTCTTGCACGAGTTTTGGCCACCGAGTTCTGTTTATCGCTCCGGTTCGGTGCCTTCTGGACCTTGTACACATGTAATCCAGAACGTTTCATTGTTTTCTGCACAAAACAAACTGAAACTTTCACCTTTTTCGCAACATCCCTGATCGAAATGTTGGGATAACGCTTAAATTGGTTCAATACCATCCTGGCCTTCTCCGGATTTGATGTGTCACGTTTTTTTGCCACTACCATTTTTCCGCTTGGTTGTCTTACGGTCCTTGAACGTTTTGATCACATGAGATACGGTTGAATGTGCGATTCCGAGCTGTTTCCATCGATGAGAAGCGTTTGGGTTTTCGAAGTGAGTGCCAAAAATTTGTTGGCACACTATTTCTTCATTCGAAGCCATCACTGAAATCACTCGACCGATTTTCACGAAACTCATTACATTGACACAACACAATGAAATACATTCAGTTAAAATTTCAATAATTTTTACCCACACGCTAAAAAGTTACGAACAATTGCGTGTGTCCAAATTTCATCGAATACAGTCTTTAGTAGACCATCCATAGTCCGAAGTGACTCGAACGAAGCTGGACCACGAAAATTAACTAAAAGCAGAACAATAAGGACACCTGTGAAATTGCGCCAACAATGTCAGGTGGACTGTCAACGTCATCTACGATCCATGTCAAGGATAACTCGATCAAAACGAAAAAAAATGCAGAAAAACTACCATATATTAAGTTTTCATTTTTCCCATACATTTGTCCAACTTTTTCCTTTTATAAATGTTCCTTAAGTACAGCCGAACAGAATAAAAAAAAGTCAACTTAAATCGGTCGATCCTTTCTCGAGTTATGAGCGGTCTTACGTATGCCACTCTGTTTTATATATATAGATGTGTAGGTTAGGTTCATTTCAGTTGCCGAAATCAGCTAACAAATACTAGGATTAAACAACTCAATTTTATTATCAGTGTTCTGTTATCCAAATCCGATGCAAGGGCTATATTTCCTTGGACTATTTCACGAGATTCAACGCCAAATCCGAAAGATGACATCTCCCAGATTTCCTAACAGCGATCTCTAGCCAATTCTCCTGAAATTTCCCAAAGTTCACCAAACGCCCTTTTGCCGTGCGTCGTTCGTGGCAATTTAAGGTCGATTATGCTTAAAGAATTATCGCACCGTGCGCCAAGGGAACGCCCATTTCTGCCCGATGCAACACTAAAATACCGCTCTATAACCCATTATAATTTATAGCTTTATTCAGCGACGCGAGTTTACTCATAAATAAATGCAAACAGAACCTCCTCGTCGTCGAACAATGTTTTGTAGTGTAGTTCGTTTGCTCTATAGCTATAAGGTGAGTAATTTTGCAATTTCAGCGAACCTTTGCACCATCATCACGTCGCAACAACAACAGCAACAACAACAACGACGACGACGGCGTCGACGGCCAGCAATTGCAGTGTGCTAAACGGGCGATGAAAAGTGGCGAAAAGGTAGGTCTTCCACTTTCGTTTACGTGGTTTGTTGCACTTTGGACCAAGAGCCGGAGGTCGACCCCTCGTGATGAAATGCCGTTCTGCCCGTGTCGGCTGGACAGCAGTTGTTCGGCAGGAATGAGCAATGGGTGCATCCAGCTGGAATGCAAATATGCAACTGGGCGATGGCCTTTTTGAGTCGAAGAAATTCACTTCTGAGGGATCTCCCGGTGGGGTGAAAATGAAGGTGTGAATTTAATTGATTTTCGTTTTTGGGAAACTACAACAGGGAAGAATTTCGTCCAAAATGAGCTCGAGGCAGGAATCTGGCAGTGAACCAAAAACTGCATGGAAATCGGATTCCTTCGGGTCAGATTGTTGAGTTTGATGCGTCCAACGACATAATTAGCATAAATTGATTTCTCTCTGCGGCTTGAGTCTGGCAGGTAAGCATCCAGCGACGGAGAAGGAATGCCTATTAAATGGCCAATTTCAGCGCTCGACACATCCCTGCGGAGGGAAGAAATCAAATTCCAAATAAGGCATTTCCTCGGTGCACGATAATTCCCTCACTTTAATGGCTTTTTATGCAGTGTGAATGTTGCCAGCCGGTGGCAAACGAACAGCGCTTTCAACACCCGGGCTCTCACTTTATCTACCGTGCTTGTGTGTTGTTGAGTTGTAGGCAGAACAAACGCTTCGGAAAGTTTGTCTACGGAACGTGGCGATAAGACAATTTTCCATAGTAAACACTTTTCCCGCGTGAGGAGTGCTTCTGTTCCGCCGAGGTTCAGTGTGGGGGGCAGGGTTGAACTTTACTAACGTACATAATCAACGAAATTCAATTGGGTTTTCAAATCATGAAAGCTTCTTACTAACGTGAGTTGCGGCAGAATCGTGAATTATTTTCCAAAATTAAAGAAATCCAGCCCTGCCCTCAACGGAACGGTTCAAAGGGGTCACCCTCGTTTATTATTCATCCAACTAGCACAGTGCGGAGCTTGCCCCATTGCTAATGGCTTTTGTCCTTGCTGATTGCCCCAAGAGTCAGTAAATAAGAGTTGCATTCTTTGAATTCAAGGGACCTCTGCTAACTTCAGTGTCGCTCGTGGGTTCGTGGCAGACATTCGGTCGAGCCGCAAATTTATTCATGAATTTATTTGTTTTGTTTCGTAGAATTTTTCACCCTGCTTCGAGTGTATGTACTTGAGGCCAAGGAGTTGATCAATCTGCCGGAGCTAATAGATTCAGGAAATTTTCAAAATTCCTGCCGTGGTATGACTCTTACAGATAACCTCCCCCGCCGATAGAAGATCAGACGTGTGATAGGTTCACTTTTTCGACGTTTTCCGCTTGGTGATTGGAACTTGAAGTCTGCCAAGCGGGTACGACCGTGTTGAAAAGAATCAGGGGGCAATATTTCACTTCGTCCTAGTTGTTTGGCTTTATAAATCAACTACCTTCGGGAGTGATGGCTCTTGAGAAATACGGTTTAGCTGAGTTTTTTACTTTGTCATGCTTTTTTATAATATGTCAGGATAACTAACACATATAAAGTAAGCATGAATTTCATGCTTTTCTCTGAACATTGATGTTATAAAACGGTAATATGAAAAGAAGCATGCAAAAATCGTTGTAACAGAATATTTTTAATCGTTCCACTCGTCTTGAATATCACAGACAATAGCAAGAAAAATCCAAGTTAAAACTTCACTAGTACTTAAAATTCAGTTCGCAACTTATTTTAGCACTAAACAGTTCATAAAAGGTTTGAGATGTAATTTCGTACTAAGGTTTGCGCACAGCTAAATCTAGCCAAAGATACACTCGTAGTTTAACTATATTTCTATTTATTTCAAAATCCGAAGAAAAATCATCATAACAAAGGATTAATAACTCATTTACATCAAAATATTATTATTCGGACTTATTATATACGTATGCTTTAACTTAACGTTTGATACCATCCATTAAGTTCTGCACAGTGTCCTCAGTCACCTTTCTGGAAGCATTTTCCCACTTTTTAGCATTTTAGCACTTTTTTCTTTTTCATTATTTGCCTCTCCTTTCAATTTACCAAGGTTTCGCTTCACAATGGTCCAATATTTGTCAATTGGACGAAGTTCTGGGGCATTGGGAGGAATACAGTCCTTTTGGTACAATGTTTCCGTTGTTTCCAGCATATCACTCCTGAGCCGCTTTAACATAATGGCAAGATGCCAAATCGGGCCAAAACAACACAGAACTCGTGTTCTTTTGGATGAATGGTAGTAGCCGTTTTTGCAGACACTCGTTGCCGTAAACTTGTTGGTTAATCGTACTTTTTTTTTTTTTTTTTTGGGGGGTTTTTTTGTGGGGGAAGGGGAGACACCGAGGGACAATGAGGATGGAGGGAGGAGGGTTGGTTCGTCAAAAAAACACAGGGGAGGGACGACGCGGGGGGGGAAAGCACACCCTCCCCCCCCCGGCCGGTAATCGTACTTGTAGTTATGAAGATTTTGCTCTTCAAACCACAACTACAAATAGCCTGCCAAACCATGTACTTTTTAGTGAACTTCGACAACTTTTTGGCCTGGAATTGGTCGTCAACCTCCTCCACGTTGGCATGCGGTATAAATCTCAAGACCAGGAAACTGCTTTAAGTCTGCTTTGACATTTGTTTCATCATCCTTAACCACGCAGACAAATTTTGTAAGCAATATGTCGTATAGCTTAAGCGTTCTTGTTTTCGAACTGGTTGCCTGCTTCTAACGTTTGCATTAAAAAAAAATGGACAAAAATTGCCGATTTTTCATGGGTTTACCTTCACCCGCACTGACGAAACTACCCATGTAGCATCAATCATAGTAACCCATGAGTCAGCAGACAAAATTTGACAGCTCTATCAGTCGAACTCTAACCGTGGTGGCAAAAACAGTGAAGCAACTACGTTCAGAAGTGTGCGCGTTCAACGAACGGCACCCCGCCGCGTTGAAAACGGCCATCGTGCGACCCTTTGTGGACACCGGATACGCCCGTTTCGGCATCTAAAACATCGACAACAATCAGAGCATCGAAAGAAAGCCCGGTTCCGGACGGCCGACGACCCTGAGCGACAAGAAGCTCCAAAGGATGCTGAAAAGGAAGACCGAGGGAAAAGTGGCTACATCGCTGCTTGCGCTTGGCCGGGAGGTCGGTTCAACCGGCCAAACAGTGAAAAAGTACCTGGCAAACATGAACATACATGTCAGGAAGCGGAAGTCGCGTCCACTGGTTTCGGAGCTGCAGGCAATGACGCAGCGGCGCGGCAGAATTAGATGGTCAACTCGATTTTCCCGGCGAATCACGACGTGGCGGTGGGGATGGACGACGAGACCTATCTCACCCTGGATGGCAACGACTGGCAGGGCACTTCGTATTTTACTTCCCCCACGAAGGAAGTGAGCTCCGAGGTAAAGTTCATTGCTCACACCAAGTTCCCCAAGAAGGTGCTGCTGTGGCTGACAATCAGCGAGAAGGGGATGTCAAAGCCGCTCTTCTTTCGCTCCGGACTGGCCGTGAACGGGGAAATTTATAGTACGAAATGCCTGCCGGAAGCTGCGTTGTTCATCAAGAAATACCATAAGGGCGAAGACGCGTGTTCTGGCCGGATCTGTCGTCGGCCCACTACTCGAAGCGATCGTTGGAGGAGATGGAGGGGCTCAATATCGATGTAGTACCCAAGTTGGCGAACCCGCCCAACGTCCCTCAGCTGCGCCCCATCGAGAATTTCTGAGCCAACCTGAAGCGTAAGATCTACTCCAACAATTTTGTCGCGAAAACTGAGGAGGAATTGATAAATAAAACGAAGAAAGAACTCAAAAACATGCCTACACGCATGTTTTCGTCCGCCATGGCGAATGTTCCGGTTAACTGCCGGAAGGCCGCTCGCAAGGGCGTAGAATTTTTTTTGCAAGTAAGCTTAAATAATTACCTTCCATTGGAAATTTATCAAAAGCAATTATCTGTCTAAGCTTTTTTTTATCACCATCCGAAAAAAGTCCATTTTTTAATGCAAACGTTAGTTCCTGTTTGAGGATTTTATTACCTTGAACGACCTACAGAGGATAGGCAAAATGATTGAGATAGGCAAAATTTTGCCCAAATTCAATTCCTTATAACTTTTTGAAAAATTGTTGAATTTGGACAAAACCAAAAGCATTCGACGGCAAATTTAGTCAAAATTCAGAAACATGCATGGTCACGAATACTTGCCACTAGATACCGGAGATGTTCCGGATTTTCAGAGGGCATGTCAAAAAGACATTTTTTCTGCTGCTCGTATTTTTGTGTGGTGTGAAGTTACATCAATGACCTCTATTTTCCTAGAAACTAAAACTTATTGAAAATGGAATGCCGGCGGTTGCACTAAGATCCGTTGGAAAACTTCCGAAATATGGCCATTTCCGTAAAACTGGTTCAGGATATTATGGTCAATCATGTGTATCCTTCCAATCATGTATTAATCATGTATATATCACCAAAACATCAAGATTTTTCATGGAGGTGCTTCAGGGAGCATACTCAGGACGATCAGTTGCCCTGAACACTCTGTAGTAGGTTCCAGGTGCCCCGGGGGAAGTGGCCAATTTGGAAAATGTCCGGAACGATATCAATATGGGTATCAAACTTCAAGAGTTTTCGAGGTGATACTTCTAAATGGCCATCATCAATGGTGCCATGTTCCATTTTCATTAGTGTCCCCGCCGCCTCGTAGCATATTGTCACAAATCCACTAAAATGTTACGTTATTGATGGACGACCTTTAATAAGCTCATAAATAACCTTATGAATTTTATCTAGGTGTGTGTGCAATCAGTAATCATCTTAAAAAAACCAATACATTGATGAAATTTCATTTTTGTATTTTTGTTGCTTCATTTTGCCTCATGTTTTTCGTTATAGAATTCACATGAGTGTGAGTGCGCCTTCTATTCAGTGGTCACCACGTTCAGAACTATGGATTGTTTTGTCTGCTTCTTTTGTTCTCATGGGATGGTGTTAGGAGAACTGCAACTGTTAGGAGAACAACCCATCGTCCACACGGTGAAATTATGGCGGTTGCGGTGTGTCGGGCATGTAGCCAGAATGTTGGACGACAACCCGGTTAAGATGGTGCTCGATAATGATCCGGCCGGTACAAGAAGAAAACGCGCGCAGTAGCCACGGTAGATCGACCAAGTGCAAGACGACCTGCGGACCCTTCGCAGACTTCGAGGCTGGCGGCGCACGGCCATGGATCGAGTAGAATAGAGACGACTTCTGTATACAGCAAAAGCCGCATCGGCTTTAGTTTGGTTATCCATTATGAGTTTATTTCGGAAATTCGTTTGAATTTTTTTTTTTTCATAAGGGCAATGCATTTTATTAATAGCAAGTGGGGCCTGTAGCAAACAGTTGCTCGATATTCTTGACGCTGATGAGAATGTCATCAGCGTAAACAAAGATGATGGGAAATTTAAGCTGGGATACTTGGTCTACCACAAAAAAATTACCCAGCTCTTCTTTGGTTAAACGAAGCACTTCTTCGAAGATTAGGTCAAACAGGTAGGGTGACAGTGGACAGCCTTGTTTGATACCCATCTGTCGTCTTTCTTTGGAGGAACGTTGTCCGTTCCAAAGAGTCTGGAATGTCTCGTTTCGTGTGCACTGTATGATCCTTGGTATAAGTTAGTCCGGAACATTTTTTGACGCTAGAATTTCTGGCAGCTTTGAAAGCGCAATCCTATCGAAGGCCTTGCTGACGTCCAAGGCCATTACTATTATATCATCTTCGGCGTTCCAAATCTCCTCCAACACTCTTTTATTCACGAAAATGTGATCTAGTGTAGATCTGCCGTTGAAGAATGCTGCCTGATGCGAACCTATAGGATCCGAAACGTTTATGAGTTGGTTGAGTATCCATGAAGCATTTATTTTATAGCCAACGCAACTCAAACAGATTCTGCGATAATCAGACGTAGTTTTAGGATAAGGTTTCTTGGGTATAGGCACTAGAAGAGAAGTTCTCCATACTCTAATAATCAACTGCTTTAGTTCCACTATAGTTTCGGAACTAGCATACTTTAAGAGCTCTATGGGTATGCAATCCAATCCTGCTGCTTTCCCATTTTTGCTTGCCTTAAGTATATTTTCAACGTCATCTATGTCTGGCATGCCTTGTTCCGTAGCATTGCTTGAAAGTTCTGAAGGTAGGAAGTTCGTCGCTTTCTCTTCTTCTGGCATCCAGTTCCGCATAGATATGTTAGGGATGCTTCTTCTGTTGCTGAATTTTTTTAATTTTTTCATATATTTGAATGTCCTATTAATTCTTTCTCCCAATTTCAGCTGGCTTAAGTTGTCGAAGAACTCTTTTTGTTCTGCTTCCTCGCTTTTTGAGCATAACTTTGTATATTCTAGTTTCGCGTCTCGGAGTCTTTTGATTTCTTCAGCATTGTACGGATTCCTTTTTGCTCGAAACGACCACTTCTTGATGTTTGCTATTGCCTTTCTTCTATTTGGTGATATCGGAGCTTTATTTAGCTTAGATATGCTCTCGGATACCGGGCGACTTAATTTATTTACATATGTTTCCCATGCATCGGTCGTGTTTCCATCTTAATTTGGTTGAGTTCGGTGTGGTACCGTAGTTTATATCGATCGTCTTGAAGCAGATTTAAATCCCAATCTGTTGGTTCGCTTGTGTCTCGTACCTTGTGGTGATCTTCTTGTATTTCTTTTTCTTCTTTTATACATATAGTTCCTTGCAGCAATTTATGGTCTGTATTTACCTCTCTTATCCATTTTGCATTCAGTTTTTTTAAGAAGATTTTTGAGTTAGTGGTTGTCATGATATGTTCTATCTGAGTATAGTTGTCTCCGGTAGTCCACGTTACTTGGAAAGATTTGTTGGCCATCGTTGATCGAAGCGCTAAGTTGTGGCGTTGGATGAAAAATTTCAGTTGTTCGCCGTTTGTGTTCGATTCTTTGTTTCCTATGAATTGTCCAATCCAAGAGATGTTGTAGGATTGTGCCTCCTTTTGTCCAATATGAGCGTTTGTATCTCCTAAGCATATCATCTTCTTAGGGTTTCTTATAGACAATATTTTTGTTCCTAGGTTTCCTAGAAATTTGGCGTAGCCACGGCTTGGGGCATGGAAGTTGACAATTGTTAAAGTGTGGTGTGTCTGTCCAATTGGTACAACTACTTCGACAGTTTGAATGTTCTCGAAGCTATCGTCGATTTTATGGATTGCGAAACTTAATCCCTTCCGAACAAGTGTCGCTAGCCCGCGAGAGCGATTATTCCTATTCTTGGATATGTGCCAAACATAGTCGCTACTTTTTACTAAAGTGGCCTCGATGTTCACTTCTTGTAGGCAAGCAAGATGGATGTTTTTCCGAAGCAGTTCATTGTTTATTAAATCTCTTTTCTCTTTCTGACAGCATCCCCGTATATTCCAGCTATTTATTGTTGGTAGAGCTGCGCTATCGGTCAGCGCTGACAGTTTTACTGTTTCTGGGCTTCCTAGCTCATCTTCCCTGAAGACCCTGATTATGCTGTGAAAACAGTTGTTAGTATCCGGAAAACTTTCTTTGCTGAGTAATAATCTAATGACTTGTCCGTGTCGTTCGTCTGTGATTTCCGGGGCGAAAATAACGCTTTTTGTGCCGTTGTAATTCGTAAGTTTGATGTGAGCCTTGAGTACATTCGCTAGTGCAATGAGTTTGTCTATTTCTTAGAAATTCATTCTTAAAGACTTCAGTGTGGCATCTTCGTTACATTTTAGTATGCGGTCTGCGTTATTACGGATGTATTCTTCGACTTGTTTTTCGAGGACATTAATTTTCAGTTCGAATTCCAATGGGTCCGATATGCCTTTTTCGATTTGATGCATAACCGAGAAGGATAAGGACTTTTCGGCCGTTGGGGACACAGCATATTTAAATATAAGAGCTCCTTTTGGGTTGTGAGCCATAGAGAACTGTAACTCGAACGATGGGTTTAATTGTGGGTTGCTCGAAAAATCGGAATATTCCCTGATATTCTGTGGTTCGCAATGATTGTCGTTTATGTGTTCATGCCTTTTAGTGCCATTGCCTTTGACCAAGGATTTCATCACTGATAAGACATTTAATTCAGAACTGTACAGAACGGAATGTTTCCAAAAGCGAATATTGTCATTCACAATTAACCTGTCATGTTTTGGATAGATCTTGCAAGCTGTCAGTCATTACAGTAAAACAGTGCTACAATGCACAGTGGTCCAGAATGCGAGTTTAGCTGGAAAGATACGTTTTAAGCCTAAGTTTGACGTTTTGGAGCATAATTGTTTTCTACAAAGTTATTTCTTATAAGAAGTCCTTCTTATGGTATGAATAAAAACTAGAGTGGTCTCTGTTTTCAGAGAAATCGAATATCTAACTTTTTTATTTGCAGAAATAAAGGCATATATTCTTCCAAACAGTTGTAGATGAGAAAATTTTAAGAAACTATGGTTGAACAATTTTTTCTGTAGCTTTTGAAATGACCGAATTAGAGCAATTTTTCCTACGTAGCTTAGGGTGTCCCTATAAAAATCAGTTATTTTGCTCAAAGTTTTTCATTTCAAATTTTTCAGCAAAGCTGTGTTGATTCTAGATTGATTCTAGAACAATAAAATATACAACTTTTTATGTACTGACATCGTCGCTATCGTAATGCAATGCACTTGCTCACACAGCTCAAAATACCATTGCGAAACTCAGTGAATTGATTTAGCTCCCTCTGACTTCTGGCTGTTCGCACACCTCAAAAAATTCCTTGGTAGAAAGCATTTTTCTTCTAACGATGAGGTTATAGCCGTCGTAGAGGAGTATTTAGCAGGTCTTCCAGAAAGTCACTTCCGTGATGGGACAACAAAGTTGGAAGATCGTTGTAACACGTAAAATGATCTTATGGGAGACTATACTGAGCAATAAAAGTGATTTCCCAAAAAAATGTATTTCCGTTTTCAAAACTTTTTGACTAACCTGATATGTCTTGTGATAGTCATTCTGGGAAACCTGGAATGATTCTTTCCATAAACTTCACACGCGAAGAATCATTGACGTCTGACATTTCTTGAACACGCTTTCTCCAATCATTTGACCATGTCTTGAAAACCGAACGAAAAAGCCATGCAGAAAAAGGAACGACACAGCGTGATGCTTGGTGTGAACATCAACCAACCCAAAATTTAAGATTTAATGAGCTAGACATGATTTGATTATAATTCAGCGATCAAAGCTCTCACGTTAGCTTGCCAACTGGTTTTATTAAAATGGGATCAAACATATTAAATTTTTGATACATTCTCTTTTGGGGGATACAAACTACTGAAATTGAACCGTTTTATCACGCATAAATATTTCAGGCGGGTAATTATCAACTTTTGACAAAGTGTACACACCACCCTTATTTGGTGTGCACTAGGACCATAGTTTTCCAGGAAGGTGTATGACCAGTATCCTCTTTTTTCTCAACTGAGCCTCTGCCGGGTAGTGAACACCTCCACTCCTCACGCGTCACCGCCTCATCCGATTCATGCTGGTTGCCACATACAAATTATCACGACCATAAACACTCGCTTCCCTTTCCTCTCCGTGCTGAGGGCATCTCGGAAGACTAATCGTGGCTGCTCATTAATTTCGCATTTGTTTGTTTAATTTATGGTCATGTTTATTATTAATTAATATGCAACCAGAGCATGGGTGGAACCAGAACTCATCCCTCCACGTCTCGTTCGGAGTCAGCGCAAACCCGGCGGATCGGGAGTTATGGGAAAAGAATAATCCATTGCAAGAGCAAAACTAACAAAAATATACGAACGGCTTAGCAGTGGTGATGGCCAGTTCCCGTACCCAAGTCAGACCCAGAGAGAGAGAGAGAGGGAAGAAAAATTGCAAACAAAACGGCGATGATGTTTAGTTTGTTTTTGCGCCTGTGGCAAATGCCTCAGATTCCCCCCTCGTAAGGTTCAAACCTCGTCTTTGTGGTTGAACGTGGTCACAGCAGACAGCTTGGAGAATTCTTTTGGCCGGTCGTCCTGGACGTTATAAGAAAAACGATGCGCTGGAAAAATTAATGCACTGCTAGAGCGTGGTCTGAGCAGTGCAAAAATAATGCTCGCAAGATGAAGTCAAGTCATTTTCATTTGGGAAGAATTGTAAACAGCTTAAAAAATTACACTAATTATGTTTGCGGGGTCCATCGTGTGGTTTCATGGGGTGGAAAAGGCAACCGGGTTAATGGCAATCATGAGCTGAGCTAAATACTTTCAACTAAAGTTTGCTTTGCTTTGGGTCGATCTTGGTCGGCTGAGTGGCTCCAGCTTCGTCCGCCATCTGTTAGGAGTTTCCTTTGAGCAATGGGACGGATTTGGATGATGAGAATAATTTCTGCTGCTTAGTTTGAAAGTTTGGTTGGGTAATATCCGTCATTAATTTGAAATAACAGTGCATGCACGAACGATCAGTGAATCCAAAAGCCTTTTTATTAACCCTTCCCAAGTCTTCTAATGAGCACTTTCAGGCAAACTTTTACTGAATTAGTCAATAATAGACACGATCATCTTCGAGTTGGATGAAACATTGGACATTTCTTCAGTATGAAAAAGGATGTATTTTTCTCTAGTTGAGAGATTCTTGCTTCAGCATGAGCATGATTGGCCGCCCATGGTTGTTTCTCCGTTTTTGCCAGATCAGCTGTAACTACACAGATAACCAAAAGATGATGCTTGCTAAAGACTGTATTCGATGAAATTTGGACACACGCAATTGTTCGTAACTTTTTAGCGTGTGGGTAAAAATTATTGAAATTTTAACAGAATGTATTTCATTGTGTTGTGTCAATTGTGTAATGAGTTTCGTGAAAATCGGTCGAGTGATTTCAGTGATGGCTTCGAATGAAGAAATAGTGCGCCAACAAATTTTTGGCACTCACTTCGAAAACCCAAACGCTTCTCATCGATGGAAACAGCTCGGAATCGCACATTCAACCGTATCTCATGTGATCAAAACGTTCAAGGACCGTAAGACAACCAAGCGGAAAAATTGTAGTGGCAAAAAAACGTGGCACATCAAATCCGGAGAAGGCCAAAATTTCGTTATCCCAACATTTCGATCAGGGATGTTGCGAAAAAGGCGAAAGTTTCAGTTTGTTTTGTGCAGAAAACAATGAAACGTTCTGGATTACATGTGTACAAGGTCCAGAAGGCACCGAACCGGAGCGATAAACAGAACTCGGTGGCCAAAACTCGTGCAAGAAAACTGTACAGGGAGTGGCTCACAAAACCGTTCTGCATTGTGATGGACGATGAGACCTACATTAAAGCCGACACCAAACAAATGCCAGGACAGGAACACTACGTCGCCACCTCTAAGTTGGCCGTTCCGGAGAGTGTACGGAAGAAGAAACTGTCGAAATTCGCCAAAAAATTCCTTGTCTGGCAAGCGATCTGCGGATGTGGCAAAATGAGTCAGCCCTTCATCACCTCTGGGACCGTCAACGGACAAATCTACAAGGACGAATGCCTCCAAAAACGACTTCTGCCCTTGTTGAGATCTCACGATGGTCCGACACTGTTTTGGCCGGATTTGGCATCTTTCCACTATGCCCGGTCCGTCTTAGACTGGTACAAAGAAAATAATGTCGTTTTTGTACCAAAAGACGTCAACCCTCCAAACACTCCGGAACTTCGCCCAATTGAAAAATTTTGGGCAATCATGAAGGCAAAGCTCGTTAAAACTCCAAAACTGATAGAAAATGAACTTGAACTAAAGAAAGTGTGGTTAAAAGTAAGTAAGCAAGTCGGTCCTATCATTGCCCAAAATTTGATGAAAGGGGTCAAGGCAAAGGTGCGGGCATTTGGGTTGAGAGAAGAGGTTCAATAAACCAATGATGTCAAAACTTAACCATTTAGTAGTACTTTATTTCCAGAAAGTTTAAAAAAATCGGGCTCAAGGAAAATTGTTGGTGACCTATTTTGTGTGTCCAAATTTCATCGAATACAGTCTTTAGTAACATAGATACTTAATGTGTAAAAACTGGTAATTAAAAATCAAGGAAATACCGGGGTAGGACCCACCCGACTGCTGGTGAAATAAGAAGCCGAGAAATGTTGAATAAAAGGATTGGGTTGGCAGGAGGGTTCGTTCTGATCAACGATACGCTGATTTTTTGTTTAAGTTTATTTCCGGATTTTTTCTCCATTTAGTTGATTTAAAAGAGATGCAAAAACATACCAACTTAAACCAACGGTAATGCAGCATTGGAGCCACTCACAAAATACAAAATGATAAATGGGAGAGTGCTCACTCGAATTTTGACTATTCGTACACACATGAATCAGCCAACTGCTTAGTATCGCGTTTCACGAAGAGCAAATTACTATCCCAGTTCTACATAATTAGAAGCTAAAGGCTGACTGAAAGCAAATTAGTACGCTCCTCGCGCGCCAAATGGAACTCGAAAGAAGAAAATATAGTGGGCACAAACACCTGGAAATCCGGAGTGGTCCGGTTCCAAGCTGGCTAAAGTGCTGAAGATGCCGAAAACAACAATTTGTCGAGTGCTCAAAACATACAAGGAACCCCTGACTGTGGAAAGGAATCAGCGGCCCTACGAAAAACTGGAACCAGGGATCATCAGCTGCCCAGCATGGTGTTGAGGTTCGTTAAAGCCAACCCCGGTCTTTCGATCCGAGATGTGGCCAGAAGGTACAACGCCAACTTTCAAACGGCGCGGAACATCCTTGCCAGGGTAGGATACAAGTCGTACAAAGCCAGCGAAAATCCGAACCGACACATAAAGTAGATTCCCGTGGCCAAAAAGCGTGCAAGGCTCTTCTACCGCCGAGTTATGACGAAGAACAAGGGCTGCACTTTGATCGATGACGAAACATACACTAGCGCTATCTGACGGCTGCTCTGCCCATTTCAGTGTCAACCATGTTTGATTGTCTTGCCTGCCGCAACAGCTGCCAACGAGCGCGCTCACGAAATACACGCACACTACTTCAGGCTCGCGTGACTGTCAATCGTTTGTTTTGAAGCAAGCGAAGCATGTTCGTAGAAAAGTGAAAATTAGTGGTAAGTTTGATAAAACCAGTAAGTTCAGTGTAGTTTGGAAATTATTCCGGCGGAAATAACAATGAATCGCTAGTGCACAAAGTGGCTCCCACCAAAATACTACTAAACAAGCGCCGAGGTGTATACAGATGCCCGATCGACAAATTGGTGAAAACTTACTGAATTCTCGGGTTTGTAGATTTGGTATATTTCAGCGACGACGACCAGATTAGTGCCGACAGAATCAACAAGCAGGAATGCTGCCTCGATGACAAGTACCAATAATGGCACAAAAGCGGCGGGTAAAATCAACCGGAAGGCAAATCTAGAGCGCTCAAATATGAAAAATTATCCCTCGCCACCACATTTTCCCCCACCAATTCGTCTGGATCCAATGAGCTTTATGCATAGACTGATGCCGCCTATGTGAGGCCCGAAAATGAACCCAACGGGACTTATGTTGTCTCCACCGTTGCGAGGGTGCCTGGATGTTGCTGGAAAGCTTCATTCTGGTGGTAGAAAGAGTTTCAAAGGTGCAGCTCGGACCCTTTCCAATCGATGTGACGGACTTGTCCCTGCCTTCACCTACCCCGCAGTGGGATGTTTATTATATAAGAATTTCAACACATGTCTGATGGCCAGATTATTCCAGTTTCTTCAATCCCCGAGCATCTTGACAGATGAGCTTAGTTTCACGTACCCATCTACAAATTGTAGATGTCTCTACCGTGCATAAACAAAAGGGCCATCCATTCTCGATACTACCGGTTTTTAGCTTCGGATTACATGTTTTCGTTTCCTTATGTGTGGATGTTAAAAACAGTACAAGAACAAATTTTTATTTGATGTCAATTGTATCGAAAATAAATCATCATTTCTTGAGAATGGAAATGAGGGAAAGTGAAAGAGAAATAGGAGATAAAGAATGCTGAAGAGGTTATTATTTGAAACTTAATGTATTAGTTCATCTTTTATTTAATGTGTAAGTTACACTTCTCTCAGCACCAAGCATAAAACTTGATGAAATTTAATGACCTTTCTGTTTCAAGCACACAGCGATGAAAAAATCCAATCCATCATGTGTGATTGAAAGAGAAAAGAGAACAAGCTCTAATTCTACCATTGCTCCACGGAGAATCGAGCGTTTGAAACGACAAACTTGTTTGTTGACATCCAAACTAAAAAAGTTAAAAGTTGTTTTAGACCAACGATTTTGTTTCGAAAAAAACAGACAGGTTGGTTGTTTCTACCTGAAGATATTACCACAATACAACAAAAATCATGGTTATGTTAAACTAATGGACCTCATTACGAATTTCACTTCACGGGTGGAAACGAATCACGATGAAAACCCTCACGAGTAAATCGAATAGGAGTCATTGTCCTTATTACGGGTGTCACGGGAGAAAGTGAGAACCGTAATAAGCCCCAATGTTTTTGTTGTTTCCATTGTTGGATTTATTATTACCAAAACACAGGTTACTTTGGCCCAGAAGAACAAATTAAAATTTTAGATTGATTCTACCAAAGCGGCAATTAAATCAAACTGATATTTTAATAGAAAAAATAAAAAACTTTCCGTCATCCAGTCCCGCTACATGCTCTGGCGCTGTCACTCACAAATATGTGAAAATTTAATATATTACTTAAAAAAAAAACTGAAAATAGTAAAATGGCTAGCAGTAACATTTGTTGATTCCTTTTAGACTGATAGAAGTCTAGAAATCTAAATGTGCACTTTTCTGATGTTTGTTAGCATTTTTTTCTTCAAATAATTGAAATTACTAATGGAAATGTTTGTTGTTTCAAATAGCATTTAATTTTGAATCGTTCTAAAATTTGTTTGAAACAAACCATTAGGTAAAATCAACCAACAAATCTGTTTGTTTTCGTAGATGTCATAATGAAACAACCAACATATTGGTAAATTCAAACGGATGTCAGTTGAACTTAAGTGTTTAGTTCCCGAAACAATTACTCAAAACTTTAGTTTGTTTTAACCACTGTTGGTATTCCAATCAAACTAATAAAACTAGATTATTTTTTTACCAATATTTTTTCCCAGTGTACCCTTAGCAAAGTGATTTTTTTTTCTTTATTTCGGTAACTGTTTATTGTGCTGAAGTTTTTAGAGCGTCAAACATTGAGAAGTATAGTGCGCCATTTAAAAGTGAAGTAGGCTGCCATTTTGTTCACGTCTTGCTAGCTTTCGGATATTTTTCAAGTGCTGAAAATGTTGGAGTGTTTTTATAAAAAAAACGGTATTTAAATTATTCCCATAACTCGTTTGCTAGTAGTCTTAGCAACAATCAATGTGCAACTAGCGATTTCACTGTTGTAGAACCCTTTAGTTTCAAAGTACACCATGCAGTCTGCACCTTGCCATGCACTCTTGCGCTTTTCAGTACCTTTTGGTACAAGTATCTTTGCTATTGTTTTGATTCGCTATGTTATTTTGACAGAATATTTGAGAGTGATTGGTGTGATTTACGGCCTTAGGGGCGAATCATTAAGCTTGGGACCGAGCTTGGGACCGATGTGCTAGTACTTCCTAATCCAAAAAAATATTCATTTCCTTCATGACTATCCACCCGCTGGTGTCTCGAGTGTGTTTATGCTTCTATATATTCTCTGTAAGAAAAGTAAAAATATCCACCATTTAACATTTAGGAAAACTTACAACATATCGACAGAGATTTCATCAAGTTCGAATATGAGCTCCACAGCTTTGAAAATAACAGTCGATGTAAATACGTTCAATTGATAATTTGCTCTAGGATTCATTCGATTTGACAGAACCAGTGAGCCAAAATTATCGGGGTACATTGACTTTACTCTGGAGCTGTCAAGTTGTTACCGGGTTGATTTTCTTATTGCACATAAACTGGTGATTTCGGACAATCCTCACCATATAACAGCTCTTCACAAACAAATTACCAAATATTCTCCTAAGATTGATATTCAGGTTGTAAACTTTACCAACCATCGGAACAGAGGTGGAGAGCAGCCAGGTTGCAACTCCAGAAAATCAATTCCGACGAAAATGATGGCTACTTCTGCTTGCTTTCGGTAGATAGAAAAAAAATAAATAAATTTTGCACAGTGGTCTCAACGACCTTATTCGCCGCCGAATGCCAGTTAGATTTAAACTGCTGCTCGTTTTCCATGGATTTATTAGTTTTTTTGAGATTCCGTTTGACCAAGGCCCAATACCGTTCGATAGGGCGGAGTTCTGGGCTGTTGGGAGGGTTGGGGTCTTTGGGTACCACAACCTCGTTGTTCGCATCGTACCACTCGATTGCCTTTTTCCCATAGTGGCATCCCAAGTCCGGCCAGAACAGCACAGGTCTATTATGTTGCTTTAAGGCCTGAATACACACACGGCATTGTGATGCCTTCTTGACGAAATTTGTCAGTACCTTCTTGATACCTTCATGTGGCTAGGGTGGTCGGTATTGACGTTATTGTTCAAAACCGGTATTTCGGTATTGGCAGAATCAATACCGGTAATACCGGTATAATACCGGTATTGGGAACTTTTGTAGGATAAAAAAATCGCTACTTTCGAGTAATAAAAAACATATATTATCAAATTCAATCAAAAACATAAAAATTCAATCAAAATCGAATCGAACTACTGCTTAACAAAGTGGAACTTCAACAGGCATAGCATACTAAGAGACTCATCTCCCATGCCGCAGCGGATCTTACTCGCGAAGTCCTTTCGCTTTAACCGATGTTGGGTGGATGGTTCGAAGCGCGTCGTAAAGCAAACCACGTTTTTTTTTTTTTTTTTTTTTTTTTTTTTTTTTTCAAATTTTTCAATTTTATCATATTTACATTTCATGTTAATCTAGGTGCTCCAGCTACTACCGTAACGTATCAACCTTAATTGTTAAAATATGTATCTAATTTTGTTTACATTGTTCATGCCTTAGCAGTTCAGTATTTTAAACAGGTTTTTATTCCTGCGTGTCAGTATAACAATAATAATCTTAAAACTAAAAACAAACTAAAATTAATCTTAACTAAGCATAAAGGGAATTACTCATTGCAATAGAAGATTGCAACGATTTTTGTCTGAAATTATTAATTATTTTGTTGGACATTTGTTCTAAAGTCTCAACATTCGAAATTCTATGTACTTCGTTAGTACTGTACCAAGAAGGCAGCTTAAAATCATCTTCAGAACTTTGTTCTCAATCCTTTGAAGTATTTTTTTCCTGGTAGCACAACAACTAGACCATATTGGAACAGCATAAAGCATGGCCGGTCTAAAAATTTGTTTAAATATTAGTAGTTTGTTCTTCAGACATAGTTTGGATTTTCTGTTTATAAACATTTTATATATTTATTACATTTGGCTTGAAGGCCTTCAATGTGATTTTTAAAATTTAATTTTTGATCAAGTAATAGACCAAGGTATTTCACTTCGCTTGACCAGGAAATTGGAACACCGCTCATAGTAACGATGTGACTACTACTAGGTTTCAAAAAAGAAGCTCTAGGTTTATGTGGGAATATTATTAGTTGAGTTTTGGAAGCGTTGGGAGAAATCTTCCATTTCTGTAAATAAGAAGAGAAAATGTCCAAACTTTTCTGCAGTCTCCTGCAAATGACACGAAGACTTCTTCCTTTAGCGGAGATGCCTGTGTCATCAGCAAACAAGGATTTCTGACAACCCTGAGGCAAATCAGGGAGGTCGGAAGTAAAAATGTTATATAGTATCGGCCCAAGAATGCTACCCTGAGGAACTCCAGCTCTAACAGGTAGTCGATCAGATTTGGAATTCAGATAATTTACCTGCAGAGTTCTGTCAGTTAAATAATTTTGAATTAATTTTATAATATAGAGCGGAAAATTAAAGTTTTTCAATTTAGCAATCAAACCTTCATGCCAAACACTGTCGAATGCTTTTTCTATGTCTAGAAGAGCAACTCCAGTTGAGCAGCCTTCAGCTTTGTTTGAACGAATTAAATTAGTAACTCTCAAAAGTTGATGAGTAGTTGAATGGCCATGGCGAAATCCAAATTGCTCATCTGCAAAAATTGAGTTTGTATTGATGTGAAGCATCATTCTATTCAAAATTAGCTTTTCAAAAAGTTTACTGATTGAAGGAAGTAAACTTATTGGTCTGTAGCTAGAAGCTTCAGCTGGATCTTTCTCGGGCTTCAAAATTGGAACAACTTTGGCATTTTTCCATTTGCCAGGAAAGTATGACAAATGAAAACATTTATTAAATAATTTTACCACGAAAGACAAGGTACTCACTGGGAGTTTTTTAATGAGTATATAGAAAATTCCATCATCACCTGGAGCCTTCATATTTTTTAACTTTTTAGTTATAGTTTTTACTTCATCCAAATCAGTACCCCAGGATTCATCAAAAATATTTTCCCTTGAGGAAATATTCAGATAATCAAGAGAAACCTGATTCTCGATAGGACTAGTAAGACCCAAACAGAAATTATGGGAACTCTCAAACTGCTCAGCGAGTTTTTGAGCTTTTTCCACATTTGTTAGCAATATTTTATCACCTTCTTTGAGCGCTGGAATAGGCTTTTGAGGTTTCTTTAAAATTTTGGAGAGTTTCCAAAAAGGTTTGGAACTCGGCTCTAATTTTGACAAATTATTTTCAAATTGTTTGTTCCTCAGGGCAGAGAAACGTTTTTTAATTTGTTTTTGCAAATCTCGCCAGATAACTTTCATGGCGGGATCGCGTGTTCTTTGATATTGTCTTCTACGGATATTTTTCAGACGGATCAAAAGCTGAAGATCGTCGTCTATTATAATTGTATTGAACTTTACCTCGCATTTTGGAACTGAGACAGCTCTTGCTTCAACTATGGAAGTAGTCAGAGAGTCAAGAGCATTATCGATATCATTTTTAGTTTCCAAAGGAATATTAGGATCAAAGTTATATTGCATGAATGTTTGATATTGGTTCCAATCAGCTCTATGATAATTGAAAGTAGAACTGTTGGGGTGTTTTCCTTTAATTTCTTCCAATTCGTAGTATAAACATTCATTCCTGATTGTCTTCAACGAACTTGGTGTCAACGTTGAGCTAACGTCCTGCGCAAGGGCTTTGGATTGTTGGAGTCGTCTTGCAAACTTCTCCTTCACCGACAGACCAGCACATTCGTCCATATCCACACATTCATCCTCTCCATTTGCAGCCTCTTCCGCCCCATTTTTGACAACCAAGCGCCTCAGAATCGGTAGTGTAGACAATGTCGCTGCGAGAAAAAAAATTGATACTAATTAAAATTATCTCATAAAACTTGGGATATCCATGGATGATCTAAAATTATAAAGCAATAGAATAGTAAACCTAAAATTTCGATTAGCTGTTCCGTTTCCTTGCAATAATTTATGTAGTGAGTCTCATCGGAAATAGTGATTTTAATTAAATGAATTTAAATGCAATTATGTCACATCATATAATATCATAACATAAAATAATAAACTGACGTTATAATACAAAATAATAATACCAGCAGGCCAGTAAACTATAGTAGAATACATGTATCCGTAACTAAACTGACCATCCACTCATCGAAAAACTTCCACTGTCAAGAGTCAAGAGCTCAAATCTCACCCCCGGACAAGTAACGAAAATACCCAAAAGGTATTTGAGTGACTACGACGGGAGATGAACCAGCCCTGGGCTGAAAATCTCGATAATCAAGGAACTAAAAAAATACTTGTTTTCACAATAATAGTCAGAGAACATACTGACATCTACTGGTATGTTTAAAAATAAAAATTAGATGTGTATTAATATCATAATAATATTGGAAAAACTGAAAACAGAAGGCCAAATAAATTTCATATGAGTATGAATCCAAAAAATGAATCTTAAAAAAAAATAAAATAAAAAAATTAACAAATTGAATTTTTCGATAGCTTTTGTTCATCTGGACCCATCAATAATTCTTTATGTCTGTTAAATAGGACTGTTAGGTTTTGAATTGATATATATTTTTAATGAAGAAAGAAAGAGCTTTTTTTAAGTAGAATTTTTCGAATATGATCCTTTCTAAAAAAAAAAAATTAAAAACCTTCCTGTCTTTTCAAATACATAACTGACAAGGATGCATAAATGCGAAGCTGAAAATTGACTTATAAAAGAGCATAAAAAATGCAGTGAAGGGATGTTATAATATAAAATGATAGAAATTTCATTTGTATTTAAATGTCGCGCATCCACCATGAACCTGAAAGCTAAGATAATGTATCATAACCACGAGAAAAAAAAATTGATCTAGAATTATTTTACAAAACTTGGGATATCCATGGGATGAACTAAAATTGTATAGCATATAAAGAATAATGAACCTTAAATTTAGATGAGTTGCTCTGCTAATAAATGTGTTATAACCACAAAGGAACTGACTCTTAGCTTCGGGTCTTGATCCCTACTGAGCCCTTGCGGCACGTCAAGACGGCCAGTTCACCGCAAGGGTGACTCGTAAATTACTTGATCTCACAAAAAAAAGATCTAACCTTATATGCAGGCCTTAGAACTGGTCACTGTCCGAGCCGATACCACTTGAAGCTGATAAGAAAACTTCAAGATGATTCATATCGATTTTGTGACGTGGATAAAGAAGAATCGGAACACTTGTTATACCACTGCCCGGAAATCTCCAACAAGAGATTTAAGTTCTTCAGCAAAGGGCTACTAGAACCCCCTGAAATCTACACGAACGAACCCCAGTACGGTAGTACACTTTATTCGTTGTGTTAAACAGCCCTGGGACAACGCTTTAAGTCAAACATTGGCGATCACTTCTAGCAATAGTGATGCGTCATGCTGACAATATCTTAAGCAAAGAAGAGGGGGATGTATCACAATAGAAGAAACCCTACATGGACAATTTCTTTAACTCCTATCAAAGGTTTTATTTCGACATTGTGAACTTGTAAAATGCTGCTTTGAAAGGCCGTTTTAGGACTCATTCGGCCGTTTTAGGACACATCATGGTCAATTGAAAAGGCATTTTAAAATCATTTTGCCTAAATGCATTAAATGACCAATTGGCATTGAGGGAGTTCATATGGTTTTTAAACGGCAGAAAGATAATTTTTTTTTTCTATCGCCATAGACGAATTTCACGCCAACTCATCAAGTGTTTGGCAGCATCCTCTCAGAATCCAACGAAACTTTGTGGGTGTGTAGACTATGCCTTTTCAAGCAACTTTGCATACCTTGTTTTTTTTTTAAATTCATCTAGACTGCCATTTGAAAAGGGCTTAAGTTTTTTGATCGTTTTTTTTTAAATCAACATAACTCAAAAAGGACAAGACTTACAAAAAAAAGATGTATCAGTGACTTTTAGAAAATCGTCTTAACTTTTATTAAAAAAATTGTAAAAATAGTTAAATAGATTTTCACACGCTAAAACTAAATATTTTAAGTCAATTTGCAATAAAATACCATCTTAGAATTGGATGAATTTTTGCTTAATATAGGAATATAATTGTCTAAATGTTCGCCATACAATGAAAGATAGGCACTCTTAAGGAAAAAAAAGTGTTTCTAACAACAAATTTTTCATGTCCTATTTTTACCGTGTATCACGCAAACTCGTCTTATAGTTTGGTCCTTAAACCTTACAGAAGCCAATTAAACTTAATTATAATGACAATTTGTAGTTTTTAAGGATCTTTGAATGTTTGAAAAATCAAGGTTACCATTTGGAAAGGGCTTATTTTTAATTTATAATTTTTTTTTAAACTTTAGTGATAATGCAATTAAATCGGGTGGTTGATCCTGTTTATTACCAAAACTTTGAAGAAAATTTCAAACAGGACAATAAATTGGAAAACAAAAGCTTTATCATAATATATGAAGAATTGACCCATGACTCAGTAGCAGTTCAGTTGTTTATATCGAAATTGCTAGATTTCATTAAACAAAATTCAGTATATTGCTCAAAAATTATTTCCATGTCAGATGGAACAGCGGCCTATTATAAGAACAAAAAGAACTTTTCCAGCTTGCGCAATTTCATGTCCAAGTATGGATTGGAAGCAGCATGGCACTTCTTTGCAACGTCTTCTGTGAATGTTTCATGTGATGCTATTGTTGGTACTCTCAAGCGAATGGCAAAGAGAGCAAGCCTTGCTCAAGATTATGGAAACACAATCAAAACCCTTCGGGAACTAAATGACTGAGCAGTTGAACAGTCAAATAAAAGTATTACAAAACTGAATTTCTGCTTCATATTGTCAGAAGAACTTGAGGAGCTATATAGCCACGTAAAGACAATGGTACACCTGGTACACAGGTTCGTTGCTTTGTACCTATTTCAGAAAAAAAAATTGCGGCTACAAGGTTTTCTGATTCAAAGGATAATCCAAAGAAATTTACTTTGTATGTGAAACATTTATAAATTAAATATATGAAGCTATGTTAATTACTAATACGTGAAAATGTACACATAAAAAATGAATAAAATAAAACCCTTATCAAACGAAAACCTATGAGTTATCATTGACCAACGAGTATTCCGAAAATTCATTTGACGTCAT
Source organism: Aedes koreicus (assembly GCA_024533555.2). Classification (NCBI taxonomy): domain Eukaryota; kingdom Metazoa; phylum Arthropoda; class Insecta; order Diptera; family Culicidae; genus Aedes; species Aedes koreicus. The sequence continues at coordinate 513,097 of JAHHFK020000446.1, forward strand.
ATTTAAATTGTCTTTAAATGGATATGCATCAAGTCTTATCAAATTAGAATTCACACAATAAAAATAAGACATGAAAAAGCTGTTGTTAGAAAAACTTTTTTCCCTTAAAAGTGCCCATCTTGCAGTGTATGGCGAACTTTTAGACAATTATTTATTTAAATAGCAATACATCGTATTTACGATATGACTTCATCTACAACATTTCGCCAATATACTCGGTCTATGGCTGCCTCTCTCCAACCTCGTTGACGACCCACACTCGCCAGATCCTGTTGCACCTGGTCCGCTCATCGTGCTCGCCGTGCCCCACGCCTTCTTGTACCGGCCGGATTCGAGGCGAACACCATTTTTGCAGGGTTGTTGTCCGACATTTTCGCAACATGCCCTGCCCACCGTATCCTTCCAGCCTTCGCGACCTTCTGAATGCTGGGTTCGCCGAGCTCGTGGTTCCATCTTCGCCGCCACACTCCATCCTCCTGTACGCCGCCAAAGATGGTCCTAAGCACCCGGCGTTCGAAAACACCAAGTGCTTGCAGGTCCTCCTCGAGCATCGTCCACGTCTCGTGCCCGTAGAGAACAACCGGTCTTATCAGCGTTTTGTACATGGTACATTTAGTGCGGGGGTGAATCTTTCTTGACCGCAAGTTCTTCTGGAGCCCGTAGTAGGCACGACTTCCACTGATGATGCGTCTTCGGATTTCACGGCTGTTGTTGTTGTCAGCCGTAAGCAAGGATCCAAGGTAGATGAATTCTTCTACCACCTCGAATGTCCCTGTCGCGCTCGGTACCTCCCGCTAGCATGTACTTTGTTTTCGACACATTCACCTCCAGTCCGACTTTCGCAGCTTCGCGTTTTAGGAGAGTGTACATTTCTGCCACCGTTTCAAATCTTCTGCCGACAATGTTCATGTCATCCGCAAAACAAACGAACTGACCGGATCGAGTGAAAATCGTACCCCGGCTGTTGAGCCCGGCTCTTCGCATGACACCTTCTAGCGCAATGTTGAACAACAGGCACGAAAGTCCATCACCTTGACGTAGTCCCCGGCGTGATTCAAACGAGCTGGAATGTTCGCCCGAAATCTTCACGCAGTTTCGCACACCGTCCATCGTAGCTTTAATCAGTCTAGTGAGCTTCCCGGGAAAGCCGTTCTCGTCCATAATCTTCCATAGCTCTATGCGGTCGATACTGTCGTATGCCGCTTTGAAATCGATGAACAGATGATGCGTCGGGACCTGGTATTCGCGGCATTTTTGGAGGATTTGCCGTACAGTAAAGATCTGGTTCGTCGTCGAGCGCCCGTCGATGAAACCGGCCTGATAACTTCCCACGAACTCATTTACTATGGGTGAAAGCCGGCGGAAGATGACCTGAGATAGCACTTTGTAGGCGGCGTTTAGGACTGTGATCGCTCGGTAGTTCTCACACTCCAGCTTGTCGCCTTTCTTGTAGATAGGGCATATAACCTCTTGCTTCCACTCCTCCGGTAGCTGTTCTGTTTCCCAGATTCGGACTATCAGCCGATGCAAATAGATGGCCAGCATTTCCGGGCCCATCTTGATGAGTTCAGCTCCGATGCCATCTTTGCCAGCTGCTTTGTTATTCTTGAGTTGTTGGATAGCATCCTTAACTTCCCTCAGCGTGGGAGCTGGTTCGTTCCCATCCTCTGCTGTGCTGACGTAGTCATTTCTTCCACCGACTTGGACTTCAACGCCCGCGTCCTCTGCGCCATTCAGGTGTTCGTCGTAGTGCTGCTTCCACCTTTCGATCACCTCACGACCGTCTGTCAGAATGCCCCTATCTTTATCCCTACACATTTCGGCTCGCGGCAGAAAGCCTTTTCGGGACGTGTTGAGCTTCTGATAGAACTTCCGTATTTCTTGGGAACGGTACAGCTGCTCCATCGCCTCGCACTCAGCTTCTTCCAGGCGGCGTTTCTTTTCCTGGAATAGGCGGGTCTGCTGCTTCCGCTTCCGTTTATAAAGCTCCTCGTTCTGCCGGGTCCCGTGCTGTAGCATTATTGCCCGCGCTGCGTTCTTCTCCTCCAAAACCTCCCTGCACTCTTCGTCGAACCAGTCGTTCCCTCGACTCCGCTCAACGTACCCGACGACGTTCTCTGCTGCGTCGTTGATGGTTGCTTTGATATTCCTCCAGGAGTCCTCGAGAGGGGCTTCGTCGAGCACACCCTCATCCGGCAACGCTGCATCGATATTCTGCGCGTAGGCCGTGGCGACATCCGGTTGCTTCAGCCGCCCTAGATTGTACCGTGGCGGGCGTCGGTACCGTACGTTGTTTACGACGGATAGTTTTGGGCGCAGTTTTACCATCACCAGGTAGTGGTCGGAGTCGACGTTAGCGCCACGATAGGTCCTGACGTCGGTAATGTCGGAAAAGTGCCGTCCATCGATCAGAACGTGGTAAATTTGCGATTCTGTCTGCTGCGGTAATCTCCAGGTGTACTTATACTGGAGGCTGTGCTGGAAGTAGGTGCTACGAATGGCCATATTTTTGGAGGCGACGAAATCAATAAGTCGGAGGTCGTTGTCGTTCGTTCGCTGGTGAGCGCTGAACTTTCCAATAGTCAGTCTAAATTCCTCCTCATGGCCAACCTGAGCATTGAAGTCCCCGATGATGATCTTGACGTCATGGTTTGGGCAGTGGTCGTACTCACGTTCGAGCTGCGCGTAAAATGCCTCTTTGTCATCATCGGTGCTTCCAGAGTGTGGGCTGTGCACGTTGATAATGCTGAAGTTGAAGAACCGGCCCTTGATTCTCAACCTGCACATTCGGTCATTGATGGTATGGTTACCCCTAAACGTACGCACCATGGATTCCTTCCAGCACACCTCCTGCAGCGCTACGATGCCAAACTTACGATCCTTCAGTGCATCGGAGAGTATGCGGGTACTTCCGACGAAGTTGAGCGATCGGCAGTTCCACGTACCGAGTTTCCAATCGCTAGTCCTGTTTCGTCGCTGTGGTCCTCGCCGATTGTTCTGGGGCGTATTCTGCTGTAAATGTTCCTGTGCTTGCTTTTTTTTACGGCTGGCTTGCAGGGCCTGACACCAACCCCCTACCAACCCAAGGACCATAGTGCTCAGTTGAATTTAGAGTCCCACGCTGGCACATGGACGGTGATTCAGCCGCCCCTGACATGGGAAACAGACGCTGTTTTGAGCCGCTCCTAACCTGGAGAACAGACGCTCTGGTGCTGCATTGGCATTTCCTCCGAATGCAGGTGCTAAATAGCTTGGTTATAGCGCCGCTGCTCGCTTGTTTTAGACAATTATATTGCCTTTATTAAGAAAAAAAATCGTCCAATTTTAAGATAGTCGTTCTTGCAAATTGATTTTAAATTTTAAAATGTTTTTTTTTTTGCGTGTAAGAATCGATTTTGCAATTTTTACATTTTTTTTTTCAAAAAATTTAAGACGATTTTCTAAAAGTCACCTATGCATAACTTTTTTGTAAGTCTTCTTCTTTTTTTCGATGAAAAAACTAAAGGCCTTTTCAAATGGCAGTCTAGATAAATTTTGAAAAAACAAAGCATGCAAAGTTGCTTGAAAAGACATAGTCTACACACCCACAAAGTTTCATTGGATTCTGAGAGGGTGCTGCCAATCACGAAGACGAGTTGACGTGAAATTCGTCCATATTGAAGTATAAGAAATAATTGAAATGTGGAAAAATAAATGCACGAAATTTCGGAGACCAATAACGGCATTCTTTTAGATAACCTTATTGAGTTCCATCCATTTTCAGGAAATTCATGGCTAATTTATCGAATATATTTGTTTCAATTTTGTTTTTGTTGTTGTACACTCGCATAATTTCCTGGGTGCATTAATTTTCGGTTCTTTCCGTACCAATATTCACCATTAAATTAAATTCGCATATGATTTGGAGCATTATACGCCGTAAAAACTCCATTTGTTTTGGATATTTTGCCATCAAACAAAATTTCCCGCAGCACTAGAACATTTTTCTTAGATATTATTTACTGCTAAATGAATCAGAAGAGCAAAGGATCGAACATAGCAGAACTACAAAAAACAACCACGATATCACAGTGAAGTTTGACAGCTGTGACCATTTAGCCGTATGCTGGTTTTAATGGCAGTTAATTGGTTTTGTGAAGGTTTTCAAGTGATCATAACATTTTTCACTAGAACTGTTTCGAAATCCTAATGGTCTTATAAAGGTTTTATTAACTTGTTTCCACAACCGTCTATAAAGTCGGCCACTTTGTACAAATTTCGGCTTTAAAGAAGCGTAGAAGAGGTGTTGGTAGAAAAGGAGGTTTTGAAGGTAGTTTTATCAACGAAGTCGGGAGGAGTGCTATACGGCTGGAATACAACCAAAATTGTTACTTGGGTTTGGATATATTGTTAATTTAAAAATTTGGTTTTGAACAACAACATTTTACTTGCGAATTACTGTTAGTGAGTAACGTTGCAATTACCCCTCATGACATTTGTCTAGCTTGAGATTTCTTACGCTCAGTAGTAAAAAAAAACCGAGCAAAATTTTTATTCCAAAAAACGTCATGTTCAACCTTCTGTTACTTTGTCAATTATCAAGATTTTTGGCTGAAAGTTTGACAAATTTTTAAACAATATATAGACCTTTTGTGATCAAAATTTCATATAGATAAGATTTATAAATTTTAAGTTTTCATAACATATGTGTTAAAAGTCGTTTTTGGACATACCAATTTCAAGCATTCGTATATCTGTGAAAAAATTAGGTAATATACTCAAAATTTCATCATAGCCTAAAAAAATTAAGAAAATTATGTGGATAAAATTTTAATTGTTTCCATCAAGTGGTTTGAACTACAGCTGGTGTCAGAGTTGACGCACCAACATGAGTATTTCCCTTTTTCATCCGATATTGACCATGCTGAAATATCGGTGTAAAAAAAAAGAGGACACATAATGCTAGATGTCATAAATTGAAGGTATATTTCGTGTTTAGGCCAGATACCACCTAAATCAGGTTTGTTGTATGAAAATGATATGATGGAAATAATACTATTTTGTAAAGAAATACTACATAATGTACATATAATAATTAAATGCCACTATTTGCCTCTTCCACTGCGATGTTAGATGATTGAAACTCCAAAATAGCGAGAATTCCATCGTGATATAAGGAAACAACGTATCTCTTGCAGTTATTATAGAAAATCTGTACCGTTTTCATTGTAAATTATCTTCAAGCATCAAACCGGGCCTCTAGAATCCTCGATCTAAAAACAACGCACCAAACGATCCGCCAACACCGAAACTCCCATCTTGAAACCTGCGTGTCGCCACACCATTTATCCCAACAACATCCAACAACAACATCGTAAGCCACCTCGCTGTGCTGCTCATTGCCTTCCTCGCAGGGATAAGTCTAACTTTTATGCGTTCCTGCGCAAAGCCTCGTAAAGCTCGATTAAACCTATCCAAGAGCAATAAAAAATCCAAAACCCCGTCGGCCGCCTTGCGGGTTGTTTGTAGGTTGTGTTGTTGTCGCTGGAAAGCTGCCGGTCGGGAGGACCCGAAGAGATAGCGGCCAATGACGGTGGTGGACACTTATCTCGTTCTCTGCCGCTTGGTGCGTCTCGGCCGTGGTCTTAGTTGTCGGCTGCAGCAGCAGAAGCAAGCTATATAGAAGGTGATAATCGGAGTACAAAAGGTGTACAGTAGAAGTGAAGTGACGACGAAATGGATGAAACATTAAATGCTTCTAGAAAAGCTCAGATAAAGGAAAAAAGTGTGACCGCAGGAAAGATATCCGACGACGGCGGTGGCGACAACGAATGGCGGCTTGTCCGATCTATGGGGTGGAAACAATAAAATAGCTCAAAAAACTGAACACAAGTGACGACACGGCGAGCAGTTTGAGGGCGGGAAGAACCGAAGGAATTCAAGTCACTCCGGGGTTGCCTCTTAGCGGCTGGTTAATATAGTGTAATCTTTATGGTTTTATGGCCACGAGTTATGCGGTGGATCAATGTCGTTTTTAAAAGCGGGACTATTTGGAACGCGGCCTCACAGTTGGTGGTGGTTAATGTGTTGGTGCTGTGCATGACTCTGACTCGGACACTAGATCCCTTGACCCGAATTCGATTCGAGCTCTCATGCAAATTTTCAGCTGTAGTTTCAAGGGACTGGAAGCTCATTTGCGGCTTAATTTAATGCCCGTTTGCAGATAATTTATAGTTCATTCAAATTTCTTCCTGGAATTGCCGCGGTCATTTAATCAAAATTGAAAAGTGAAAAAAGTCAAAACACGAAAGAACCGTCATAAACAGATTACCGCAAGTGATTTCACTGTTCCGGGCGAGAGGCACACCGATCACCGCAACCACGCGAAAACTTCCTCTAAAATGCACTGCTGCTCCCGTTGCAGCACCTCAAATTATTTAAATGTTATAAAATACCCTCTCAACAAGCAGACCGCAGTCGGTGATCCAACAGCAGCAGCAGCAGCAGCAAACACAATACCTAAAAAGCCTTTAACTGCGCGCGGCGAACGAGATATCATCCATTCGCTTGGCAGTGACCAGAGAATCACACGGACCCCGAGACCACACACGTTGAATTCCCATCAGTCCCAAGCCGAGCCGAGAACGAACCGTGCCGAGCGGCGCGTTGTAATCTTAACAACATGCATACCTCGTCGCTTTGCCTACACACAACGACTCCTGACGAGCGATCGCTAAAAGGAAACACGAGAAATGCTGCTGTTGCTGCTGAAGAACGAGAACATCACTGCCACGGGGAGCGCATGGTGGGCCGCAAGAAGGCATCAGAGCGCGCGTGAAGACGAATGAGGTAAAACAGGCACATTATATCTAAATAGCCCTGGAAGCCGCGGGACGGAACGGAAGGATATGGTCGAAGGACGAGAGGGTTTGAGACGGAGGAAGGCGCGAGTAAAGGACCAAACGATGATGATCGTGATGATGGTTTGGTTGGTGAGTGGCCGGAATGAACTCGCGATCAGATGGGTTTGCTGGAACGAAGAATGTACGCTATACCAAAGTTCGAAGTGAATTGAATCATAATTATTTGTTTTTCAAATAACTCGATTTGCTCAAAACTGGTCAAAATAGCACGGTATTCGAAGATGACCTCCAGCAGCAGTATTGATTTGTGTCCCTCCATAACTGCTCCAAACTGTAAATTATCAACTAGGGTAACGGGATGTAATGTTAACCTAGCTCCCTCATTCGGCCTATGTGCCAAATTTGTGAGATATAGGTGGTGCCACGTTAATTACGTGTTGTTTACAAACGCAGTACGCAGTCAGATTCGCTCTGGGAAAATAATATAAGTCGTCAATGTTGGTATCACTAGGAGCACATCGATCACAGTAGGCTCGCCATAACGAGTCGTAATCTTGCTCCGCCACTTTTGTGAACGAACAACTGACGTGGTAAGTTGTGTAAATTGCGCTGAGGGTGATTCTATCTCCCGAGGAAATATAAAGCTCCACATTGGCGATCCTGCCAGTTTTTCGCTGGATTGCGAAATGATTCCTGGTGTTCTTTTCCAATTTCTTTCGGGAGGAATCACCCTACAGCGCGCTTGTAAGAGAAAACAAAAAAAAAGTGAAAAGTGCAATGGCGGCGTAGAGGCTGGCAGAGAAGGCATAGCTTCGGCAATGGCCGTTACCGTAAGATTATACATGTGCGATTGAATTTTGAAGAACAAATTCAGCTTCTGCATGAAAACGTGAAATTGAAAAGCTTACAGCGTGTTGTTTGTCGCGGGAACAACCCCTGGCAATGTCCGCTGATGAAGAGCACATTTTCCAAAAAAGAAGAAGAAGAAGCTTACAGCGTGTTGTCTGCCACGGGAACAATTCCTGGCAATGTCCGCTGCCGAAAAGCCAACTCCTCTTCGGTTCTGTTGTTTTGCCGAATGCAATGTCAAACCTAAAGCTTACAGCGTGTTGTTTGCCGTGGGAACAATTCCTGGCAATGTCCGCTGCCGAAAAGCACATTTCTCCAAAAAATGCTTACAGCGTGTTGTTTGCCGCGGGAACAATCCCTGACAATGTCCGCTGACGAAAAGCATATTCACTGGTTTGTTACTTTGCGCTATGCCAATGTCGCATCAAAGCTTACAGCGCGTTGTTTGCCGCAGGAGTAATTCTTGGCAATGTCCGCTGCCGAAAAGCTTACTTCGCGTCAGAACCGCTACATGCTCCATGCAAATGTAGAACCAAAAGCTTACAGTGTGTTATTTGATGCAAGGAATCATGTGGCAATGACCACTGCCGAAAAGCTAATTTAGTTTGCTTCATGCGAATGTCGTGTCAAAACTGGTAGCGTGTTGTTTTCCGCCAAAGGAAAAACTTCAACAATGTTCGCTGCTGGAAAGCAAATGTTTTATCGGTTTTGTTTGCCTGTTACAGCGGATTGCTGGCCTAAAACAGAGCTCTAGCAATGTCACTGGACTACTGAAATTTCGACACAAACAAAGAAAATCGCCATATTGCACTTTCATAACAAAATGGGTTGAAATAAATTAATAATTTATTATGGCTACAGGTTGTCTCATAAAGATATTTTTCTCTTCATACTCTGGCGGCAGAACATGGAATTTGAACACGAAGTCGGAAGATACGTCCGTGCTCCTCCAGAGGAGACCGAACAGCTCCCGGACGTGGGGGCAGAAGTGGAAATCGAGGGCGATTTCGTCGAACAACAGGCTGACGAAATGAATGAGGTTAGCGGAAAACTGGAGAGATTCGGTCGCATTGAAAGCACTGGATCGCAGTTGGTGGCAACTTCACCGTTCGATCGTGGAGACAAGATGGCTCGACCGCCGGTCGACTGTTGGGCTCGAGGTAAATCGGCGCGAAGCGAACCGTTGAACATCCGTTGGGAACAACTCAAGCCATTTCCGAAAGGCGTGCCTTCATCAAAACTATGGGGGACATGGCGCCGTTATTTGGATACGTTTGAAATCGGCACGGGATTCAGCAACGCCAACACGCCGGCGGACATGTGCAGGCTGCTTTATCTAGCAATGGGTGAAGAGATGCAAGAGATGATCCGAGCTGCAGACCTGCGCCCGTCTCTCGACGTAGACGATTGCTACGACAGGTTCGTAAGTAATATCGATAGTTACTTCGGATCAATGACTGACCCAACCGTAGAGCACGAATCGTTTTTGAACATGCGACAGCTGGACGGTGAACCGATAGTCCGTTTTCACACACGATTGGTGGAGAAGGCTCGACTATGTGGTTATACCTCGACGGATCAAACGCGTTTTATCCAACTGCAGCTTCTGAAGGGTATGCGGAACCAAGAATTGGCCAGATACGCTAGACTATACGGCCATGATACGCCCCTCATCATACAAACAGCAGCGCGCAATGAATCGTATGAAATCGCAACACAGCCTGGTACTTCAACGGAGCCTTCGGCCGCTTTGGCTATGGAAAGGACCCGGGAACAAACAATCGGAAAACGAAAGCAATCGACGAACTCGAGCTCTGGATTCAAGCGGGACAGGAACTTTAGATCTGAGCAGGCGGAAATGCCGAGTAAACGTTTCAGGCCGACTCCATCGGAATCCTGTAAGCAGTGTGGGCGTTTGGCTCACAAAAACCCTGGAATGTGTCCAGCAAAGAATCGCTCGTGTAACAAGTGCAAGAAACGAGGCCACTTTGCAATCATGTGTCGCACGAAACAAATCAACAATACTGAAGATGATCAAGCCATGCCGGAAGAACATACCAAACAGGAACACGAGGTATAAATTCAGCTAATGGCTCATTCCGTTGTTAATTAACACAAAAATAAAGATTTTTCTTTCAAATTCGTACAAAAAGTAAATTCTTCGTTATTTTTCTTTACTATTACAGTCTGTACATCTAATTTCTTACCAGGATGCATTGGTAAACTGCCAAATAGGAACATCAATGGTAGAATTCCTTATTGATTCAGGATCCGATGTCAATGTCATCGGGGGTTGCGATTGGGAACGATTGATGATCGATGTGAATTCGGGTCGTTCCAATATAAGGTTGTCGGGAAACAGCACGGATCTCAAGGTTCATGCTTATGCTACTAGCGAGCCGATGCAAATTGAACATTCATTCAGAGCTAGAGTAAATGCTGTGGGACTACGTAAACCCTCAGTATGGGCCAATTTCATTGTGATTCCCAGTGGACGCCGTTCATTGCTTGGCAGGAAAACTGCAGGTGAAATGAAGCTGCTGAAGGTTGGGGCAAATGTAAACGCTTTTGAGAATCCCGACACACAAACCCAATTCCCAAAGATGCCGGGGGTAAAAGTCAAGTTCAGTGTCGATAAAACAGTCCCACCAACAAGAAACGCATATTATAACGTCCCAGCCGCCTTCAGGGAGGCAGCTAGGAAAAGGCTAAAGGACATGGAAGCGAAGGACATTATTGAGAAAGTTTCAACAGCACCCGAGTGGATCAGTGGGATGTCCGCGGTGGCAAAAGGGAAAGGAGACTTCCGTTTGGTGGTCAATATGCGGGCCGCTAACAAAGCAATCAAGCGGGAATACTTCCGGCTACCACCGATACACGAAATGAAGGCCAAACTCCACGGAGCAAGGGTTTTTTCAAAACTGGACCTGTCGAACGCATATTACCACCTAGAATTGGACAAAGACTCAAGAGAACTAACGACGTTCTTATCGGAGGATGGGATGTACCGCTTTAAACGATTGATGTTCGGGGTGAACTGCGCTCCGGAAATATTTCAACGTGAAATGACGAGGATCCTGAAAGATTTCCCGAACGTTATCGTCTACATAGACGATATTCTTGTTTTTGACAAAACGTTAGCCGAGATGCGGAAAACCGTGTCACAGGTTATGCAGGTCTTAAGAGCAAATAACCTGACGTTAAACCTCGACAAATGCGAATTCGATAAAAGCTGTGTGGACTTTCTCGGACACAAACTGGATGAACGCGGATTCCACATCGATGAGGCAAAGGCGAAGCTCATCCGTGAATTCAGGCGGCCTGCGACGGTATCGGAACTACGAAGTTTTCTGGGCCTGGCTTCGTATCTGAGTCCCCACATAAAAAACTTCGCTGACTTGACAAGGCCTCTGTGGGAAGTCGCAGCAAAGAACAGTTGGGCTTGGGGTATCACCCAGACGGAAGCATTTAGCGCTGTCAAGGAAGCTATTGCTAAGTGCGCGGTAACACTTGGATACTTCAGCGAAACCGACAAAACAATTCTATATACGGATGCGTCACCGAATGCATTAGGCGCGGTCCTAGTACAGGTGATCTTGTCTGTGACACACGTCGACATATCTTATAAAAGCCTATGTGTTATACTTTCAGGTCGATACCAACGGTACACATCGGATCATCAGTTTCGCTTCCAAAGCCCTAACCGAAACGGAGAGGCGGTACGCCCAAAACCAACGGGAAGCATTGGGCGCCGTTTGGGGTGTAGAGCACTTCGCGTATTTTCTATTGGGAAGACACTTCACACTACGAGTTGATTCGAAGGGCATGTCGTTCATCCTCAATCGATCTCGCGAAGACTCAAAAAGGGTACTCACACGAGCCGATGGATGGGCGTTACGACTCAGCCCTTACAGTTACGAGGTTGAATATATCAAGGGCACCGATAACATCGCCGACTCACCGTCTCGCCTATACACTGGAAAAGACGAACCATTCAACGAAAACTCCAGCCCATGGGAAATTGCTAAACTAGAGGCCAACGTAGTGGGATTCCTAACAGAGCAAGAAATCCGTGAAGTAACTGCTGGTGACGAAACGCTCACAGGAGTAATGTCGGCCCTTAGTTCAGAAAAGTGGCCAAAAAAGTTGAGGAGATATCAACAGGTCGCATCGGACCTTTACTATTCAGATGGCTTAATAGTTAAAAACGGGTGTATCGTCATCCCTAGCGCGTTGCGTGAAAAGACACTGGAGGTAGCCCACAAAGGTCATCCCCTCGCCGCGAAGTTCAAAAGTATCCTTAGGGAGCGTGTTTGGTGGCCCGGGATGCCAGGAGATGCGGAAAACTGGGTGAAAGGTTGTCAGATCTGCGCGACTAATGGGAGGCCTGAGAAACCCACTCCGATGCGGCGAAAGTTGGCACCTGATACGGTCTGGGATAGCATCGCGGTGGACTTCAATGGTCCCTATTCAAGGTTCGGAGGTGTTTATATCATGGTACTAGTAGATTACAGATCGAGGTACGTTATAGCACGACCGACTAAGTCGACCAGTTTCGAACATACGAAGGCGGTTCTGGAAGAAGTGTTCGACCGAGAGGGATTCCCTCAAACCATAAAGAGCGATAACGGGCCTCCGTTCAACGGGAATGAATACAAATCGTACTGTTCCGCACGAGGAATTAAAACCATATATTCTACTCCGCTATTCCCGCAACAGAATGGCTTGGCCGAAGTGTATATGAAAATCATAAACAAGGCCATGGCAGCAGCCATGAGCTCCGGGAACAACTATAATAACGAGCTACAAGCCGCTGTGAGGGCTCATAATGCGGCCGCACACACTATAACGAAGGTGCCACCGGAGGAAGTTATGCTAGGCAGAAAGATCAAGAGAGGTCTTCCTCTCCTGGACCGTTCAAAAACTCAGCACGATGAGGATTTGCTGACCGCACGTGACCGGGATGCAAAACTACGAGGAAAATCTCAAGAGGATAGCCGTCGTTCTGCTCGGAAATGCCGTATTCAACCCGGTGACGTCGTAATTGTTGAACGCCAGAATCGAGCAAAGGGTGATTCGAGATTCGGTACTAAACGATATACAGTACTTGAAGAGGAGAACGGCAGTTTGTTGCTGGTTGACGAGGATGGAGCTACGTTGAGACGTCACGTAACACTGACCAAAAAGGTATTTAAGTGGGCAGGGAATCAGGAGCTACTTGAAGAAAATAACGAGGATATCGTCGACGGGTCTGGTGACATGTCTGCAGCGGGTAGTCGGCTTAAGCGGAACAAAAAGACCCCATCGTATTTGGAAGATTATGTCCGAGTAGTGCACCAGCAAGAGTAATTAGAAACCACCCATAGATAGATATAAGTTCACAAGAAGCAGATAGAATATGCAAGTACAGTAAATAAACACGAGCTGAAATCTACAAAAAAAAAAAAGCGAATCATTATTTATTTTATTAGATTTACCTACCTTTGTTTATTGCTCCGCCGTCAATGCCTCCTTTGGTTAGTTTTCGATCGCCCACCTTCGCTTTGTTTATTTGATCTATTTCATCTTTTATTTACTGGTAGCAACTTATTACTTCGATCTCGAATGCAATGAATCCGATAGCAAAACATCGAAGTTGATATCAAAGTGGGCAAGAACTTTGCTTCTCTGTTTAGCTGTCACTTTTCATCGTGCATAATAACCTAAGAAAGAGCCAGAGGAAGAGGTGCAGTGGAGAGATAGCCTAACCGAATTCGTTTTTAAACCTAGGTTCCAACTTATTATCAGTGCAAACCTCAACCTGATACGAGTTACAAATAAAACCATACACACTGACGTTCAACACACAACAAGCCGACCCAATTTCGATACCCGATCCAGTTTGGAACTGGATCAAAAACACATTCGCTCTAAGAGACAGCTGTCAGCAACTTCCCTTTTATTCTCCTTTTCCAAAACTTACACAGAAAAAAAAATCTACTGAAAAATTCCTGACAAAAACATTATTTTCAAAACTACGTCGAAATTGAGACATTGTTTTCGTTATTTTTTTACTTTTTTGTGAGAAGAGGAAAGATGTGAGATATAGGTGGTGCCACGTTAATTACGTGTTGTTAACAAACGCAGTACGCAGTCAGATTCGCTCTGGGAAAATAATATAAGTCGTCAATGTTGGTATCACTAGGAGCACATCGATCACAGTAGGCTCGCCATAACGAGTCGTAATCTTGCTCCGCCACTTTTGTGAACGAACAACTGACGTGGTAAGTTGTGTAAATTGCGCTGAGGGTGATTCTATCTCCCGAGGAAATATAAAGCTCCACACTTGATGGGCCATATTTCGACAAAGATTTTTCACTGGAGCCTAACTGACAAACGTAAACAATGGCTTCTTCTGTAAATTTCTCGTAATTCAAAATTAGTGTTACATTCCAAAATTAGAAAAAAAAATTCCGCACCTCTTGTCGTTTAAGTTCATCAATTCTAAAAATCGTAGAATGACAAAAATAAATTGGTTAATCTGCTCTCTGTTGTAAACTTCCCATATACACTCTGCTTCTCTATTGTAAACTTCCCATATACCATACATTGTTTGCTAACGTGCCATAAACAGAATATATTTTTATTGCAGTATTAATAATTCATCTAATGATTACTTCACTGTAGTATTATTACATTATTTCATTGTAAGTCTTATGTATTTTTTTCTGGTATTGTAATATAAGCGTGACCATCGACTCTGCACTTTGTAACCGGCCAGTACCAAGGGTAAGTCGCATAGAACAGTGTGCCAGCTACGATGTCTTACACTCTAGACAAATTTGTTACATAATTGGGGAACGTCGATTTTCAATCCATTCCACATGTGTGGCACACGGTGGCACACTTGTGGTAGTTGTGCTTTAAAAAATAAAGAAGCACCCTTTCCTTTATGTTTGTCCCAGGTACAGCAAACAAATAAAAATTTGGACTATCAACATATCGGAACCTTCGGCACCTTACGAGATCACTCAGAAAATTGCAATGCTTTTAGACACACTAATATAAAATAGCACAAGAGAAAAGTGTGCTAAGCGATCCACCCCTTGGCCAGTACCCATTAATGGGTAAAAATATACCGATTTTTTTTATAGTACATTAAGCTGTCGAAAAATAAGTACTTTTTTTAAAGTCAAAATAATGCGTACTAACTACCCAATTTTTATTTTCAGTGAGAGACCTTAAGATGAGTATTTTTCTACCCATTAATGGGTAAACAATATCTTAGCATTCTCCTGGTTCGCTTTGCATAGTTGAAAGAGCGCTGTTCAAAAAAACGCGTAAACTATGGAAGAACATGAAGGCTAAATTGGATAGCGAAAGCTTCTTAAAACTGAGAGATACGTTAATAATTTAATACAATAATATAAAATGCTTCAATTTTATCAGTAGAATCGTACTTCCGAGAATCTTTGCGCGAAACATTCATAAGTTTGAACCAGAGCTTTCGGTAGTTTGATAAGTTGGTTATTAAATGCATCGTTTGAACACATTTATTCGAGAAACACAAGTTGACTGATGTTAAGTATATTTCCTAATATAATCATATAACATGTGAAAAACCTTTAATGGATTGCAGTGACCGGTTTCAAAATGAGGAGTTTTCATAAAGGGTTATGTTTCCGAGTTGAGTTCCATGTAAAGGAATTTCATTAACTGAACTCCAGTTCAAAGAATGCCGTTTCATTCAAATGCCTTATTTGTATACACACTGTTAATCGTTTGGTTAAATCTATGAAGGAGTCACTGCATAGCTGAATAAGTGTAAGAAGCATAGTCTTTTTCTACTATAGCTTCAAATAAATATAGAAAACGGAATTAATAATAAAGGATTTGCTAAAAAGTTGCCGTTACGAATAAATACACAAAAACCAATACAAATACAGTAATTGCGATCAATGATGTTTGTGCTAGCTCATTATTCAATATCACAATCACACAAACAAATCACGAAGAAGGGGTATTTCATACCCATTCCCCAAATAACAAACGTTTTGAGGAAAATGGTAAAAAAAAATAACCGGTAGCCTGACGTAAAGTCTCTCTACCCATTAATGGGTCAAATCGTTTTACCCATTAAAGGAGTTAACCCTCTTAAGTTCGAGATCGGTGATATTTTACCCATTAATGGGTACTGGTCGGTAGAGACAACGAGAAGATGCTATACACGCTAAGATCAGAATACCTAAAGATCGTTAAAAAGTACCGATAATCGCTAAAAAGTGAACTTACTTAAATTATGCGTAAACACAGATTACCTAATACCAACAATCAATATGACACTAGCGATTTGAAATTGGTTCACTTTTGAAGAACCCCTCCTTGGCCTGAAGTACACCTTGCAGTCTGCACCTTGCTATACATTTCTGGGATTTTCAGTACCTTTCCGTACTAGAATCTTTGGCTTTGTTTTGATTCGCTATGTTATTTTGACAGAATATTTGAGGGTGTGTTGGTGCGAGTTACGTTATTAGGGGCGAATCATTAAGCTTTGGACCGAGCTTGGGACCGGTGTGCAAGTACTTCTTGAGCCAAAACATATATTCATTTTCTTCAGGACTATCTAGCCGCTGCTAATATTGGAGTTATAGTATTGAAGGAAGATAAACTACATCCACTACAGAAATATTTTTTCCTGCATCAACTCGTTGGTTCTCGTTGATCCACAAGGATGCGTCGAAGCTAGAATAAAAAAAATTAATGCAAAATTATTGCTTCAAAGATTTGGATTTATTAACAACTGTTTATTGAAAGAAAATTAATTGCGTTTTTACTTGGAAAAATATGGCGACCGCTTTGCTTCGGTGTTGTAAAATTTATTCAATTTTAGGTGAATAATAACGTCCAACATTGGATAGTGAACATTACCCAAATTTCAGTAAAAATTACTATTTCTTAACGTTCAATTTTACCGATATTTTGGGTATTGTCAACAATACTTAATTTAAGGTAAAAAAAATACCTAATTGTAGATAGCCTGATCTTAGCGTGTAGTATAGCATGTCTCATGTATGTTTATAGAAACGAATACCATTTTTATGGCATGATGTGCTACTGCTATCAACCGTCACCTTTCGATGGCGTTGCATGCACGATATAATGTATACAGCAGTGGCGCGTATTTTGTATTGATGCCATAATTGGGCACGTGTGGCGCAGTGACTAATGCGCAGACAACACATGGTATCGACTAGTTGCTATGGATACACAACACTAAACAACATTGTTTATCAGTTTTTTTCTGTTTGCTTGCAAACTCGTGTGTTATAACAAAATTTAACATCAATTGCATTATAAACTACAAACTAGTGTGATGAATTTCGATCTGGATGACCCCTTAGAGGGGCTTCTGAGTGACGGAAGCAACGACAGCTTTTTCGGCAATGAAACTGGTAAAAAACCTAAAAAATCAGCATCAGGTAGCAAACCGGAAGTCAAACAGTCCAAAATGCAAGATTTGTTCGGTATTAAATCGGAGCCTAACAAATCGGAACCTACCAAGCCTGTAGTGACTACCACAATTGAAAAAGAGGCTCCTGCTTCTTTAGACTTCACGAAACCATCGATATCCGGCCAACCTTCTAGTTTGACTAACTTTCAGTCGCGAAAAACAAGTACTCCTGTTAAAAAAGCTGAATCTGTGGCTCAAAAGAAAGAGATAACATTCGATGATATTGATGTCCTGTCTGATTTGGGGTTCGATCCAAAGAAACCGAAATCAAAATCAAATATACTGGACGATATCCTTGGGGGACCAATAATAACGTCAAGTAAGGAAATAATATCCAAGCAGACCAAAAATAAGCAGTCCTTGGGAGTTGCCAAAGATGAGACAGTTGGTGCCAAATCAATTTCAAGGCAGTCTACGGAGACTTCGGAAAATTTGCAAACCGAAAGTACCATAATGGGAGGCTATGCTCCAAGCGGTGGCGGTGCATCACGTCGGAGTGCAAGAAGAAAATCGTCTACGGCACTGCATGATCCCTTAGGATTGTTTTCAAGCCCACTGGAGTCTAAAAAGGAAACCAAAGCGAGTAAAAAAAGTGCTGATTGGTTAGGTTTGAACGATGATAGTACTTCAAATGATCCGGAACCAACCCCAATTCCGAGAGTAGAACCCGAAACTCCTAAAACTGCGGAAGTAATCAAACCTTCAACTACGAATATTCCACCTGCTGTTCTGTCTCCAATTAAAAGTGTTCAAGCGCCTGCTGTAGTGCCACTTCCACTGCCGACCGTGTTGAAACCGGATATAGCTACCCATGCAAAGACTATGGATTTGTTGAATAGTGAAACTCAAAATGCTCTTAACACCATGCAACAGCAAGAATTTCAACTGGTGGTTGCCAATCAAATGAGAAGTCAGGAACAAGCTCTATTGGAAATGCAACATAAACAGCAAGCTATTCTACACAAACAAGAGACGCAATTCAACGAACTGTTACAGAAACAGATTCACCGGCAGAATGTGTTGGAAGAGGTAATTTCAAAGCAACAAGAGCGCATTAACAACAACATACAGGTTATGATGACACAACCACCACAGATTCCACCACTCATAATGAAACCGGCTGCAAAAGGTATGAAAGGATCGGATACGGATTTTAACGAAGAAGATGATGCGATGAAAAGAGTGGAGCTTAGGTCAGATCTTAAGCGATTAGAACTTGAAAAACTTCGAATGGAAGATGTGATATCCAATATTACTGCCAATCACGAACAAGAAATCACAATGTTGGAACAGAGCTACAAAAAACAGATGGGATTTTTGGAGGAAAGCCTGAAAATAATGGAGTCTAGGATGAAGATAGAAAACAAAAACTTGGAAGACTTTTACCAGGAAAAACTGGGCAAATTGGAAGATGAAAAGCAGCACCTGATTGTTGCACATAACAAACAGATGCAAGAGATGGAAGACAGTCATCGAATAAGTGTGGAAAAGTTGAAGTCGAGCTACGATGAAAACTTGACGAACCTCAAAAGTGAACACAGAGAAATGATAAGCAATATTCGCGAATCGAAGATGCTTGAATTTTCGATAATACAAGACAACCAATCCTATATGAATATGCTGAAGAATGCGTCCAACTATCTGGAAAATGCATCCGGCGATCTTCAGCAATTACGAGATACACTTCAAGAGCAAATGGAGTCTGCACAGAAGGAGAAAGACATTCAACTAAAGGCTAGGGAAAAACAGTTGGAAGACCAACAACGATTGCTGGAACGATCAAAAGATGCAGCCGAAATAGAGAAAGTGCGATTGCTCAATCTAGTTGAAATGTTGGAGGGAAAGCTCACTGAGCTGTCGAAGGTAATAAATGTCAATCCTAGATAGAGCAGGACTAAGGACGAATGAAACTTCCTCGCTTCCTCACAGTGAGGTGAAAAAACATTAGTAAAAACCACTTGTCACCTAGGGCTAGGGAATAGGGGAAGTCGATTAAGAGAAATCGTCGCCCTGATTCTTGCTCTATCTATAATTATTGTTGTGTTCGACTTTATATTATTTTTATTTCCAGACATCTTCGGAAGAACATTGGACCTACCAGCAAAAAATGGTGAAGCTCGATTGCGAGAAACAAGCTTTTGAAAAAGACAAAGAATTCGCACGAGAGCGAATGACAAGATATGAAAAGCGCATTGAAGAACTCAAGCAAATCCAGATAGAGGAACATTCGCAGCTGGTTCAGAAAATCCAAGAAGAAAGACAAATGCTTCTAGAAGAGAAAGCCAAAATCGATACCCTTTCCAAGATTCAGAAAAAAGATCAATCTGACCTCTCACGAGCGGAGATCGATGCGGCCATAAAAGTTGCGGAAGATGCGGCCAAACAATCAGACGTAGAACGAGAACGCCTATTACAACTCCAACGGCAGTTTGAGACTAAGCGACGAGAGCTGATAAACCAGGAAAGTCAATTACGAACCAAATCAAGCGAACTGGAAACTGCCATAAATAGTGCCAAAGTGAAGGAACTGAATGCTGAAAATTCTTTCAAGGGTATCAAACGAGTGGAGCAGAATCTCCGGCTGAAGATGCAGTTTGTGCAACGACAGTTTAGGGAGATTTCCGAGCGCGAAGATAACCTGTCGAAGGAAAAAATAGCGCTTAGCAAGGAGCGACTGGAGTTACAAACGATACGTAAGCGAATGCAAACAATGCGCTGTAGTTTGTGTAAGATTGGTGAACGATCGCAGGAGATAGGTGAATATCTAACAGCTGGTAATAACACCGATTCGGTGGCCGATGATCGGAAGCTGGAGGCAAACTTCTTTGAAATGCAGCACCGGGAACTTGGGAAGCTAGATCACTTTTTCGATGAGGATGTGGAAAGGCAACTGCAGAGTTTTTTGGAAAGAAATCGAGTGGATGACGATGGCGTGCTAGGAGCTACGAATCTTGTGCTGAACATTGCTGAGAACGATGAGGAGGCGATTGATATGAATTTGTTGTAGCTAAAATTTGACGTGCTAAAATCGATGCACATTTTTTGGTGGGGATGATGTGTAGTTTGATTATTTATGTTTTGTGGGACGATCGGTTTTTCGATTATGAATATGGAGTTTGATCAATAAATGAAAATCGTAACAAGTAATATTTGAAGACTAGATGAAGGCTAGTCCATACTGATGTTTATATAGCGTTGAGGCTGTTAATCATTTGCCGAGTTAAATTTCTAATGTGGAATGAGAGATAAAAAGTTCTGAATGACAGATGGAAAGTTCTGATAACTGCTACAAGCTAGCGGTTGGTTATGACAGACAAAGGTTAAGTTTTTTTACAATAATAGTTTTATAATAGCGAATTCGATTTTAAACCTAGGTTGGAACTAGTTCCAACCTGCGATACCCGAAATAATTGCCAGTGCAAACCTCAAAGCGATACTAGTTACAAATAAAGACAAACACACCGAAGTTTAACACACAGCAAGTCGTCCCAATCTTGATACCCGATCCAGGTTGGAATCGAATCAAAAACGAATTCGCTAAAAGCCGAAGCCACATGATTTTTTTCAACTCGTCAAATGGTTCACAGTGTAAGCAGAACCTTGTATCGTAAAACCCAGTGTTTCTCAGTTAGTCCGCGAAAATCCTGCAGCTATTGATGACATTCACCAACGGATCAAGTGGGTGACGATGAATGCGTTTCAATTTCAATTTACCTAAATCACAAAAAGGGCGTCGATGTCCTTTTTTTGTGTAAGTTTTTATACCCGAAGCATCTGAAATATACACTGACCACACACCACTCTCCTGTTTGCATTTCTTGCCGTAGCTAAATCCAACCATGTCGGTTCATTTTTACGCTTCCATTACTTCCATCACAGACCGGATATGAATGCGAGCCGAGTCTCGCCTTTCCGCTAAAATGGCAACAGTTGGTCCAACGGATGACAATTTTTTTCTGGTCCGATAGAGCTTTGGTTTGTCCGTTTCATAAAAGCACTCTAAAGCAAACGAAGCGTGCAGTCACAAGTTGCAATTGGAATGACAAAAACTCTCAATTTTTTTACTGCCATTGATTGATAGGATGCCGAAAATATAAAATTGAACCCCCACACTTAATTTATTTTTTCTTCGCTTTATCGAGTACGCAATTGCCACTTCTTTGTTCTGATTTCTATTGTGCCTGACCGAACCTTTCGCGATTATCAATTTCAGCCAGGATGTGCTATTCGTAGGAAATCCTGTCTCTTTTCATCAACCGTCCAGCAAAAAATGGCGACTTTTGAAACGTGGGTGGGTCTCTTATTGCAGCACTCAATGACTGACCGACTTGCTGATTGAACTTTCAAGTATTTGATTAGAGCTGATTTTGCCAGGAAATCGTTCGATGAGCATGTAATTACGTATTATTCCTAGAAATGAATCAAGAGATGATTGGGTAGGCTTTTATTTTTTTTTCTCTCGGAAGGATGGCTTTCAGGAAAAGAATCGTAATATTTATTAAATTTCTGTCACCGAGAGAAGGAGTGATTCAAGTAAAGTTAGGTTCACTAAGAATCCGATCACTTTATTTATTATATGGCAGCACCAGGGGCTATTATGAAAATTATGAAAATGGAAAGGAGAACGCTTCGAGTTTCGATTTGGTGATCTCCCAAGTAACAATTTTAATTTTTAAAAATGTCTCTTTAAATTCACTGTTGAGCTTAATGCATATCAACCGTCATTTTATTTTGTATCAAAACTGCTTTTCAACCTTTGTTTACTCAAAATTGGATAATCTATTCAACATCCGCTGCTCAACAACTTTTGTATAAAAATGTTTATTCAACAATCCTCATTTGTATTTAAAACACATCAACATTGTTTAACGATTGGTATAATCATTGTAAAGCATCAACTCAACTCTTGGAGCACTTTACAAATGAAACAACTTATGCATTCACCATTGTAGAACGTATGCATCAACCATTGTAGACATAGGCGTAGCCAGGATTTCAAAGGGGGGGGGGGGGGCGAGTTTTTTTTTTGAGAGAGAGAGAGAGAGAGAGAGAGAGAGAGAGAGAGAGAGAGAGAGAGAGAGAGAGAGAGAGAGAGAGAGAGAATTACATCGTCTCCAACCAGTGGTTGCACATACTGAACAATTAACATTAACGGACACTTAACGGACAATACAACGCCCGGTGGACCAGTATAGTAGGGTCATTTTCATGTTCCGACAGATGGAGAAGGAATGGAGCCCCATTTATGTGACATTACGCCTGAATGCTGGTGGATTATCTTCTCTACTCTCACCCAAAGTATTTGACAATACCCGTCCGTTTCTTGCAACAAGATTAAACAATTCTAGGCTTGTTCTGGAATAAAAAAAAAAACGATTTTAAAAACTTTCGATTTTTCCCATGTTTTTAAATCAAACCACATTGAATGCCAAACATTTAACGGGTCATGTTGGATTTTTGTATAGAATAACCACCGAATTTGTTTGCAGTTTGTACTGAAAATGTACTTTTCATCCGCGACCCTCTCACCCAAAGCAACACAGAAGAAACACCGTTTTTTACTCACCATGCTCACACCGTTTGAATAGATTATATTTTTTTAATGGTTGTTCAAATAATAAGTGATTAGCTTTTAACAAACATACATTTTGAGTTTTGGTGGTTTATAAAGGGTGTCCACGATGAAATTGCCACACTATGAAATTGCTCTAACTTTTTAACCGTTGGGTAGAATTTAATGAAAATTTGGGTGGATTTAGTTCATAGTGCATTATTTACATCCTGCAAGTTTTAAAGTCCTGTGATCAAAACTCGCGGAAATGGAGTCGAAAGAACAGCTCGTGCGTGATAAAATCTTGCGCATTCATCACGAGAACAAGGATCTCTCGCATCGTTCCATCGCTAAAACGTTGGGAATCGCGAATTCCACGGTGTCGCGAGTGATTAAGCGGTTCGAGGAACGG
Source organism: Aedes koreicus (assembly GCA_024533555.2). Lineage (NCBI taxonomy): Eukaryota > Metazoa > Arthropoda > Insecta > Diptera > Culicidae > Aedes > Aedes koreicus. The sequence continues at coordinate 536,241 of JAHHFK020000446.1, forward strand.
TTGACCACCGATCGGAAGCCCAGAAGTGAAGGAAAAGTATTCCGTACAACACCAAAAATCACAACCGCGTAGTTGGGGCCTTCAACCGAAATCCGAACGCCTCCGTTCGGGATGTGGCTAAGAAGCTGCACCTAAGCCGAAGTTTTGTCCAGAAGGCCAAAACTAAGGCTGGGCTTCGAACGTTCAAGGTACAAAAGGCCCCTAATCGCGACGAGAAGCAGAACAAGTCCGCCAAAACCCGTGCCAGGAAGTTGTACCTCAACATGCTGACGAAAGTTGAATGCTGCATCATGGACGACGAAACATATGTGAAGGCCGACTTCAAACAGATCCCCGGCAACCTGTTTTTCACGGCCAAGGATAAGTTCAGCGTTCCGGAGCATGTCCGCACTCAGAAGATGTCCAAATTTGCGAAGAAATTCCTGGTTTGGCAAGCCATCTGCACGTGCGGGAAGCGGAGTGCACCTTTCGTGACCCAGGACACGATGAACGGACAGGTGTACATAAAAGAGTGCCTCCAGAAGCGGCTGCTTCCTCTCCTGAAGGCCCACAACGTCCCAACAATCTTCTGGCCGGATTTGGCCTCATGCCACTACTCCAAGGACGTGCTGAAGTGGTATGCGGACAATAAGGTCAATTTCGTGCCGAAAATGTTCAACCCTCCCAACACTCCGGAGCTCCGCCCCATCGAGAAGTACTGGGCGATTATGAAGCAGCACCTTCTTAAACGACCTAAGGTAGTGAAGACAGTCGAGGAACTGAAGAAAGTATGGGTTTACATGCAAAAAACGGTTGATTCACAGGTTGTGCAGAATCTTATGGCCGGGGTTAAGGCCAAGGTGCGGGCATTTGCGTATGGACTGTAAATAAAATACGAGTAAAATGGTAAAATGAAGTTTAATAGTTATTTCTCAATCCCTGAAAATTTGATGGCAATCGGATGAAAACTCGAATATGGATGGGTTTTTTGAAGAATGGGATTTTGCGAATCAATTTTGGGGTTGGGATAGCTCATGGTTTGTGTCCCCTTTGCTTACCTTTAGTATAATTATTTTATCTGATATTTTCTAAACAGGAACATCAAACATAACCTTTTAAAACGACGTAAGTCACAAATGTAAGCAAGCTGTGTTTTTTGTGCTGAATTGTTGCTACTTGCATTCTTAACACACGAGTAGTTAGTAAATAATTTAAGAAATTTTATTCATCAATGACGAAAAGAAATTCATATGATCCAACTGAAACACGTTCTGTCGAAACATGGTATATGTAGCAATCATGTGTATCTGAGTAGTATGAAACCAAAACGGTGTATCATTGAATTACATTAAAATTGTTGTTCAAATTGGAGAAATACAACCATTTTGCATATTTTTCTATTCGTGGTTATTTCAGCTGCATGAAAAAACATTCGTTTTGTTTTGTTTGCTTGTTTTTTTTTTAATTACATGCTGGAAAATATTATACTTACTTTTGAAAAACTTTCGAATGTCCATTTATGGTACTTCTGGATAAAATGAATCAAATAACTGCTTCAGACTGCTTATAATTAAAAAAAAAAACCGTATGTATTTTACCCGATGATTCGTTTTGTTATGAAGGTTCTTCTGTTTATAAACACGCGCAGAACCATCGCTTATTCTTCCGGTCTTCCTCTAAACTCTCCACCGATTGCTTGTCGATCTGCCAAACTTGGAAGACATCTGCATGGAGTTATCTCAAATTATAATAATCCGTCCAATCTATCACAAAACGTTGCGATTGGTTGAGCGGACTGGAGATAATGAAATCCATTTGTATAAGGCCAAGTCTCTCCCGGTTGGTATTAAACCGATGAGCATGGATATCAATAGAAACATAAAGTTACCAGAAGGCACAAAATGCATCTACGGACTCTTATTTTTACGAAATCCCTCAATTTCAATTTTTAATGGATTAGCATAGATTGTTCATTAGACACTTCAACTTGATTGATACAGTTATTAGTTACAGCAGTGCAATAGATTGTAGAATACAGTAGTAAAAATTGTAAGTTACGAAAAAAAGAGTTTGGTTCGAGCATCGGCTGTGAAAGGTTGTGTCGATGCTTTATTACGCACTATTTTCCTATCGAGCATGGCGCGTTTCGTGTTGTTTCGGTTATCTATAATTCGGTGTAACGAGTGATCGAGTGAGCACAGTAAGAGAACAACAAAGCGTCTCTCAAGCGTTCATAAAATTATCCTTGTTTTCCTAACGGAAAACCACCATCACACTTTGTGAGTGGCTCCAATAGCATCCTTATTATTGGTTTAACTCAGATCAAATCGGATTTCCAACATTATAAAAAATCACCTTGTTTTTCCGATGAAAAAACACCATTACACTTTGTGTGTGGCCCCAATAGCATCCTTACTGTTGTAATCGGTTCGAATCAGAAATCGGTACTAGTATTTAAATATTTTACTAAACGAAGCGTGAATTCAGCTTATTGTTTACCAAAACGAACCCTGCTGCCACCCAATCTTGTCATCCAAAATCCCAGTGATTTCTCGTGGAAGTGCGGCGGTGGTCTCGGCTTCCAATAAAACGTCCAAATAAACGTTAACGCATTCCTACCCTTTCCTTATTTGACCTGCATTCGGGCGAGGCCAGCGCCGGTATTGCCTTAGTTTGGGATCACCAGTTTTACACATTGAGCATGTTTGCATCATCTGTTGATCTTCTGAGTAATAACAGCTGAACTGGCAGTAACGGAATAACAACTTCGGGCGGTCAATCATGCTCATTATCCTGCTCATGCTCATAAAAACGGATAAATTATTTGAATAGGATAAGACAACTGCAACTTCTCGCCCTGACTAGCTTGCTGTTCTGCTTCTCACACGCTGACTCAAACTGTAAGATATGATCAACATATATTCTCAATAATACGAAACTACAGTACCCTAAAACGGGGAAAGCGGGGTAACGGGGCGGTTTGACCCATGCCATGAATAGTTCAAATAAATATTTTTCGTTGATACTTTTTCTAACTATCAACTGTGTTTCTTAATCTAGTATTATTTGGCTTCTGAAAGCTATAGCATAGGTTTGAATATTCAGTTTTTTGATTAACCAAGAACTGAACATTTTATTGAGCATAGCTTCTTCAACTTTCAGCTAGCGGGGAAAAAAATCAATCAATGCTTATCTAATAGCTAACATTACAGATTAAGAGATATTTCCCTAGTAGCACATTTGTTTCAACCCAGTAAAGGTGACTGCTCTGTGACTCAATTAAGTCACAATAGAGCTGCTGAAACCAGTTTTGACTGTTGTGTGCTGCTTGGGGTTTTTAGATACTTTAGGCTACATAGGTTGGGTTTTAGGTTAAAGGAAAAATATTGTAATAAAATTGTTACTCGTTACTATTTAAAAACTATTATATAATTACAACTTTTTTCTCATGGATGTCAATTTTTTACGCTTTTTTGCTACAACTTGTTACAAAATCGAGGCAACTTCGCGTAATTTGGCTTTTTTATTTAGGCAAAGGAGCAATCTGACGAACATCCCAAGCAACACAAAATCGTCATATTTGGATACAGTGACTTGATTGTGACTTAATTGAGTAGTATTGGAGTAACATCAACTGTATTGCAACAAGTTACCTTGCAACCTTCTAGAGATAAAAAATAAATAATAATATATTGAAACAAATAATAAAATTCTAAAAATAAAATCAAAACTTAGGGGGGTTTGGCGTTCTTTTTTATTGTTATTATATTCATTGACAATGTCCTAGTTAGACCAGATCACATTCATCTCACTCACCGTTTACAGCGAGAACGAGGGAGACAAAAAAAAAACAAGAAACATAGGTTACCGAAAGAGGGTTGCCAAAAAAAGAAGCAAACAACTACCCAGTTGACAAACAGCCGGAACTGTATGAAGTAGCAGTTTTTTATGTTGTTTGTATTTCCGCTCTCTCTTCCGATATGCGATTCCGATCAGGGATGGAAGTGAATGTGAATTGTATCGTTTTTTTTTTATTTCTGTGATCACATATCCGACGGGGTTATTTATTCTATCAACTGAAAGATATGTTGAGTGCTTGTCATTAGAGAGAGCTCTCGGATATCCGATACATATCCGGTGAAAGCATATTTCTAGCAAGGCAATGACGCACGATAGAAACTAGTGTGCCATATACTCGTTTTGATTCATTACGCGGAAAGTACTTTTTTTATCTTATTACGCACATCGTTCCTTTAACTCTGATAAACAAAAAAAAACCTTCCTAAAAGTAAACAATTCCTTTCTCCACGGAGGCGCCAAAAAGTTGCACCCATTCGCGTGTGTACCGTTTACAATTCCCATTGTACTTGTTCCAAGTGAACGATGATGATTCCCTTCAGCCACATCCACACTACACACCCCAAAGAGCAGCCCCGGCTCCTAGTGAAACGAGGAGAAATAGCAAAAGCAACGATCCACGCTATTCATTAAGGTGCCTGGCGCCCCGAAATCGGCCCACAACAAAGGGAAAGAAATTTATCTGCAAAAACTATCTCGGAAAGCATAACTTCAGCAGAAGCAGCCATATTACCAACCAGGGGCCATTACCGCTCGTCTGCTCTACCCACGGGTCTCGCTCGTGACCCATCCGCCGAGTTACTGGAGCGCCTGCCTTTCGCCCTTGACCATCAACAGCCGAAATTCAGCCGTCCGCCAGGCTATGGGATGAGAGATTCTGCGCCTCAATTAATAACAATGAAGTGAAAAAGTAGCTCGGGGATGGAAAATCTAAAATCTGCGTTCCCTTTCGCTAGAGTGGTAAGCACTGATCGCGGCACCAGATCATCTCACCTAGAAGAAATCCTATTGCAGGGTACCCCCGAGAAGTAGCTGATGCGATGCTGCTCCGGGAGAGCCCATTCCGCCTAGAGCGCCCCCTTTATTATCGTTTTAGTTAATATCTATTGACTTATTTGATGGACCAATTACGCGGCGGAATGTTTGAATTAGACATGGGAAAGCAGCAGCAGCTTCTTCTGTGATTCGATCGATCTGAGGCTAGGTAGGAACCAATCGAAAGATTAACGCTGAAGTGTGGAGTGGAAGAGTGTGGAGTCAGCTTTTTACCGCACTAAGGTGAACTTTCAAGTGGAAATACGCGACTCATGCCGTTGACTGCGCGGCGTTCAATCCAGAGCCGATATCGGGAGCAGGTAAGAGGTTGCTCGAGATAGTGATCAACGAAATCTAGCATTTCGGGCAATTCGATCTGTTTGCGGATTTGGGTTAGGGTTACTAGCGATGGCAGTGATTTGAACGTAGAACTACGTTTCCCTTTTCGTTACCGAAAAATGGGAGCGTTGCGCTAAAGTGAAAGGTTTTTAAACGATCATAACGCGTCTCGTCCGACTGAATAAAATTACTTCATGCATCATTCGATCTGATTTTTTTTTGCGTTAGAATCTGAATAACGTGCTTGAATAAGTAGATCAATTATGTTCATAAAAATTACCTAATTTACATTCCATACAAATCTCACTATGAACAGGTTAAAAAAAATTGGTTTTCCCTATTAGGGTTCTCAAAAACGGGTAGCAAATGGTTCCAAATTGTCTCTTTTTTTAATTTTATTAAGTTTCATTCCACATTTAATAATGTTTGATTTTATAACCTAGTCCGTACCCTTTTTTTAAAGAGACTTTGACATTCGAGTGTCTGAAAATTTAATATTTAATTTTCACAAAGTAGATACATTTCAAATTTTCTTATGCATATCAATTTTCTTCAAATAGCTTATCACTTTTACTTCCGCATCACAATAATTTTTTTTGTATAAACTCCACATTGTCAGTGAACCCCATTTTATGACGTTGTGCGTTGAACTGTTGGCAACCAATTAAAGGGTGTTCCGATCAAAATTTGGTCAAACAGTAATGTGTGTGAGTCGATCAAAGTTATTGGCAGCATACCACTCCATGGCCTTTTTCCGTAATGGCGTAAATGCCAAATCCGTCCAAAATAGAACGGAACAATTGTGTCGCTTCAGGAAAGGCAGTAGACGTTTTTGTAAGCACTCGCTCAGATAAATTTCCTGGTTGACGGTTCCGGTCGCAATGTAAACGTTGCTCTTCAAGTCACAGGTACAGATGGCCCGCCACACCAGATATTTCTTCGCGAACTTTGACAGTTTAATGTGCTTGAAAATATTTACCACCTTTCCCCGTCCGGTTGCCGTATAAAATTCCTGTCCAAGAAGCTGTTTAAAATCTGCCTTGGCGTCAGTATCATCGTCCTGTACCACGAAATCAAACTTCGTCAGCATCGTCGTGTACTACTTTCGTGGTCGTGCTTTGACCGACGTGTTTAGTTCATCGTCTTTGGAGTCACCACTTTCTTGTAAGTCGACAGTCCAGCTCATTTTTTTAGCTCGATCCACGGCTGAAGGCGTCACTCCCAGTTTTTTGCGACATCTCGGACGGAGAGGTTGGGGTTCCTCTCGAATCAGCGGGCAACTCTTTTTGTCGTCGCTGTGGCCTCCGGCTTTCGATTTCCCCCCGATTATCCAGCTTTTCTGGCTGTCGACAAACGTTCACCAAACACTTTTAATAAGTTGGTAACAGTTGATTTAGCCACCTTTAACAATTTCGCTAACTTGGCGTGAGAGTAGTTTGAATTTTTGCCATGCACGTGCAAAATTTTGATTCGTTGCTTCTCTTCCTTCGACGACATTTTGATAGCTGAAGTGCTAATCTCAAAATCAAAATAGAGGCATGATGCTACACGCACACCTCTTCAAAATGAGGGGTGTGCAAAATTTGTTATTGCACGATGAAAAGAAATGCGTCAAATTGAAGTCAATAAAATTTTGATCGAAACACCTTTTATTATGTACATGATGACCTGTTTGATCCGTGCCCATCCGTGGCCTCATGGGAACCTACTCTAAACTGGCGAATCTAAATCCAAGTGACCGGATGGCCCCATAACTATGGGAAACGTTTTTGTGGAGTGATTACAAGAATTTTGACACTTTTTGGGCTCAATTCAAATATTTTGTGGGGCCCCGGGGGCTGCGGGGGGGGGGGGGGGGGGGAAAAAGTCCGGATTTTTTTTGGGGAAACAACACTTTCCTGTGTTTTCATTCTCTCTTTTTTTTTTTTTTTTTGTTGGTTTATTATTAAAAAATTTTTTTTTATATTTGGGGGGGGGGGGGGGGGGTAATTTTCCCTGACACAGATGATGTCCATCGGTCATATTAGACAATGATAAGAAAGCGGTTGAGTTTCTGAATCTAATAATATTTGAAATCGGTTGGGTATTTCCATAGTAATGGTCATCTTAGTTCCGTGGGTAAAAACGCTCCCTGATTGCCTTTTACGTAATAAACAAAATCAGAAGCCCCTCCTCGCCCCCCCCACCCCCCTCTTTGCTATGCCATCGATATTTCACTCCAGGATGATAAGTATTAACGAGATCTGAGATGTCACAAAGTGTCAAGAACCTATTAAGAAAACTTAATGAAATATCATGATTTGAAATCTAAAAAGGCAACTTTGTTCCCTGTTGGACACATAACGGTTAATAAAAATGTATGCCGGCCTTACCCCATTGGGTGACGGTCTTACCCGCACTGATTGAAAAACTTCAATATTTACCTTGTTTGTTTTACGTATGTTGTTTGACCGAAAACAAATATTTTGAAAGTTCCAACGCACAAATTGTATAAAAAAGTACACCATTATGCGAATGGTACATGTCATTTGGAGTATTACATTAATTCTAAACATCTCAATGCTTAAGGTGACGGGGCTACCCCTGCCTCCCCCACCAGCCATAAGTGCGGACTCGCTTGGAAAAGTATTGCAACACTCAGTTGAATATTGCATCACCTCGAAAAATTTAGCATCACCTAAATACAGGTATATTAATGATACTATATCTCGAGACACTTCATATCTTCAAAGGTGCCGTCTTGAGCATAGTTATTCAGAAGATCAAGAGCATTCGAAAAATGGACCGTTTGTTTTTGAATTCCACCGCTACGTGGCACTAGGGAGCATGCAAAATTGAGTATGTTCAACTTGTTCTATCTCGTAATTCTGATAAGACAGGAAGTTCGAGTCTTCTGATAAGTTCTTCAGAAGGTCAAAGGCATCTGGATAGTGAAGAGTTTGGTTTCTAACTCCACCGCTACGTGCGCTGGTAAGCATGCAGCATTGGACATTTTAAATTTATTCTACCTCGTTGTTCTGATAAGATCGAAAGTTATTGTCTTCGGCAAATTAATTCATAAGGTCAAAGGCATCCGGTTAGTGGGCCGTTTTGTTCGGATTTCCACCGCTACGTGACGCTAATGGAGCATGCAAAATTGAACATTTTCAACTTGCTCCATCCCGTAGTTCTGATAAGAAAGAAAGTTCGAGTCTTCCGGAAAGTTTTTCAGAAGAGGTTATTTGGGCCTGATTCACTTCCTATACAAGTGATTAGGGTCTTATTAATTTCATATTCATGTCATTCAAGGCTGATTTACTTCATATTCAAGTGATTCAAGCTTGATTCACTTCATATTCAAGTGATTCAGACCTGATTCACTTCATATTTAAGTAATTCAGGTCAGATGCACTCCATATTCATGTGATGCAGGACTGATTCACCTCAAATTCAAGTGAATTAGGGCTGATGGACTTCTGATTCAAGTGATTCAAGCATTTTTTAGGTCTGATTCACTTTGAATTCAAGTGATTTAGGTTTAATTCACTTCATATTTAAGTAATTCAAATCAAATCCTACTGGTTTAGCTAGCACTGTCTCGCCACAACACATTCATGTGATTCAAGCCTGATTCACTTCATATTCAAGTGATTCACGCCTGATTCACGTCATATTCAAGTGATTTAAGGCTTACTCACTGCATATTCATGTGATTCAAGGCTGACTCACTGCATATTCAAGTGATTCAAGGCTGACTCGCTGCATATTCAAGTGATTAAGGCCTGACTTACTTCACATTCAAATTATTCAGGCCTGATTTTATTCATATTGAAGTAATTCAGGACAGACTCACTTCAAATTTAAGTGATTCAGGACTAACTCACCACACATTCGAGGTCTGGTTCACTTCATAGTTTGGTGGTTCAGGTCTAGTTCACTTCATATTCAAGTGATTCAAGGTTAGCTTAATTCACATTAAAGTGATTTAAGGATGACTCAGTTCATCTTTTAGTCAGGGTTCGTTCAAGACTTGGACCAAAACGGAACGTAATCTGACAACAAACTGCTATGGAATAAGCTAGACCGGAACACGAGAAAAATGCGTCCCTTGAACCAAAAACACTTGTGTGAGAAAATCTCTGACTATACATTGCGGAAATTCATTAATTGAATGCCTAGCATTTGTACGGTTGTTATTAAAGAAAACGGGGGTATTTCGAAGAATTGAAAATTTAATTATATGACAATTAAGGAGTGTATCGAATATAAGCTATCTATAAGTTATGCTCTGAACACTGCATGCTGTGCGTTTGACTGTTAGCTTTCTTTTGTTTACTTGTTTGTGCGGTTCAAATTCTGCGTTTTCAAAATGTCGCGTATTGAAAAGGAAGTGAAAATTAAGGTTCTGGACACATGGCTAAGTGAGAAGGGTATTACTATGCGAAAATTGGCGAAGCGGTTTGGAATTCATCACGCGAATGTTAAAACCATCATTAATAAGTTTGGGGAACACTATTCTTTGGATGAGCTACCAGGAAGAGGCAGAAAACCAGCAGCTACCAGCAGAGGTTGATATCTCACGAATCACTACTCTATATAGTAGAACTAACATTCTTCTACAAACTGCTGCTTTCATTCCACGAGAGTGATTCATGAGAAATCGACATTTAAAGTCATTGTTTACAAATGGCTTTTGGGCCCTTAACATGAATTACTCGAGATATGATGCAATATTCAACTGAGTGTTGCAATACTTTTCCAAGCGAGTCCGTACTTATGACTGGTAGTGTACTTGCCATCTACGTCTTCCTCGATAGCTTGAATGTAAGAATTCTTAGAGTTTTCTTAGACTTTCTTGAAGAGAACAAGCAGAGTCGCTGAATGTAACGGACTTGCCTTTTGTTTCACGAGTTGCCCATATGAAAGCAGCAGCTGGTAATCACCTGACATTGTTCAGGAAGGCTAGCTTCGGTTCTAAAGATCCGCCTGTATATACCACTGATGGTGTTGTACATAGGTATTGATTAGCCGGCGTCGGTGGTGTAGTGGTAAGCGTGACTGCTACTTGGCACCCCAGTGGGTCTGGGTTCAATCCCAGTCGAGGTCGGTTGTTTTTTTAAGGCAAAAAAATCTTGTCTCGTCTCCTTTTGGAAGGGAGAAAAAGCCGTTGTTCGCTCCTCGTAGTGATGCGTGGGTAGGTAGGGGCGGGGGGGGGGGGTGTTTTTCGTGTGGCGGGGGTTCTTCACGAGAGGAAAGAGAGGGCGACGTAAAAAAAAAAATTATTTATTATTATCCTCTTCCAAATCCCCACAACCTACTACTGGAGAAAAAATAAAAACACACCAAAACCGGCAAACATTGATAAGTAATACCTTTGATATTTTTAAAAACAACTAGAGACGGCAAACATACTTTTGCATATATAAAATAATATAAATAATAACGATCCATAATAAAAATTAAAATCGTTCCATAAAAAATGCATTCATGACCCATAAAACTCTGGTCAATATCCATAATAAAATGAATATGATCCATAAAATTCATCAATGTGATCCATAATTTATATAAAATTTAGCAATAAAATGTCAAAAATGTACCGTTATATATCTAGAGAATGATCGATAAAATTGTGCGGATTACCCATAAACATGTTACAAATGATCCAAAAATGGTTTAATGGCGTTCCTTAAACTTGCAAAATTGATCCACAGAATGTAACCTTTGTGCAATGAAATATATGCACATGATTCATAAATTATTGAAAATGTTCCATAAATAAATTGTCAATGATCCATAAAACAATGAATAATGAACTCTAAACTTATAGAAATGATCCATAGAAAATCAACTTTGTGCACTTTAACATATGAGTATGATCCATAAACTATGCCTGCATTTTTTGTGTTTTGGTCACTGTTTTCTCAAATTTTTTCCATAAAGATTGAGAAATTGATCCCCAACATTCCCGTTAGACTGATGAAAATTTTGAAATGTTCTCGGTGTCCACAGTTAAATTGCATCACTTTAAACTCGTCCTCAAAAACAAGTCTCTCAACCGATTGTCATGAAATATTCAGGGAATAAAATACAATGTATAATCTTGGTTTAAGTATTTTTATTTCACTGTATTTCTTTACCAAATCCAAAAGCCCGAACTTTCTTCTTAATACCACGCATAAGATTTTGTACAACGCTTGAACCGACATTTTTTTCCGCTTTCAACCATGACTTCAACATTTCCTGTTCTGTAGTGACAACTTTAGGATGCTTACGAAGTTCGTGCTTCATTATAGCCCAATATTTTTCAATTGGCCGCAACTCTGGAGAGTTTGGGGGATTAAGATCCTTCGGCACGAAATTGACACCATTCGTCTTGTACCACTCCAGAACATCCTTGGAGTAGTGACAAGAGGCTAGGTCCGGCCAAAAAATTGTAGGAACGTTGTGTGTTTTGAGAAACGGAAGCAGTCGTTTTTTCAGGCATTCATTCATGTATACTTGACCATTTACAGTTGAAGTTGTCACGAAAGGCTTGCTCCGTTTACCACACGAACAAATCCCCTGCCAAATCATGAATTTCTTGGGGAACTTTGACACTTGCTGTTTCCTGAGAGACTCTGGAACATCGAACTTGTCTTTCGCAGTCACATACTGGTTGCCGGGAATTTGTTTAAAGTCCGCTTTTACGTGTGTTTCATCGTCCATGATGCAGCAGTGTGGTTTCGTCAACATTTGTGTGTACAGCTTACGCGCACGTGTTTTAGCTGTCCTATTCTGTTTTTCATTGCGGTTTGGAGCTTTCTGAACTTTGAATGAACGGAGCCCGGCTCGTTTCTTGGCTTTCTGCACGAAACTTTTGGTCAAGTGCAGCTTTTTCGCGACATCCCGAACGGAACAGTTGGGTTTGCGTTTAAAGGCAGCAACCACTCGCTTGTGATCCTTCACACAGTACGGAACACTTTTTCTACCACTCACCGATGGCTCGGTGCGAAAGAAGTGGGTTGTCGAGGTGCGTGTGCAAAATGTTCTCGCGCACTTGCTGTTCCTTCGACTCCATTTTCGAAACTACGACACATTTCACAATGAAACTCACGCAGTGTAAACAATACACGCTGAGGTCATTTCACCCAAAATTTCGTTGAAATCAACCCAAAGGGCGAAATGTTACAGCTTATTGAAAGTGATGCAATTTAACTGTGGACACCCTTTACGATAAACACACTTGCTTATACAGCTAAACTCCTTGCTTATACAGGATCAATCACCGCACTTCGTAAAGGATTTGGCTTCGTTGTGACACTACGCGTGAACGAATTAAAATGAAACATTGAGCTTTTGTTTGTAATGAACCAAGGTAAAATACGCCTTAGGTGTGCTCATTTTAGCATCTGTCAAATCCGAACTATACACTGAGAGAAAAAACGCGGATGATATTTCCTCACGCTGTACCTTGATTGAAAGTCTATGTCACACATATACATTACATGTGTTTTGGACTAACTCCCACTTTAAACTGTTTGACCAGCTTCTCAAACCAATCACAGGTGACACGCATGACTTCCGTTGGCATCTTGCCCCATTTTTGCTGAATTACGGGCTTGGATTGTGCCGAAGTTGATTCCTTGTGCTCGTTCACCTTCGATAGCGTGTATGACAACACAAAATAGTCCAGTGCATTGAGATCCGGTGAACTTGGAGGCCATCTTTGGCCAAAAAGTCCGCCAAATTCTCCCTGCACCAATTTTGCACAAGATTTGCGAGGGAACACGTAGTGGTCATTTAACAACTTTCTCCAAAACTTTTGTTTTTCTAATAAATTGCGTTAGCTACGTTTTATAATATATTATTATTTTCAATGAAAATTAGCGGTAATTTTCCGCGCTTGCAATTCATGTCGCCGTCTGGCATATTTTTCGAAGTGGAAGGTTACAATCTGTCGTTCTGCATGTTGTGGGATTTCTGCAGTACACATAATTTTTCGTCGGAAAGACGAACTCCTCGCCAGCGTGCCCTGACAGAATAAAACTCACTCCAATGAACGTTTCGTTTTTTTAATGCCTGGAGTTCCAGATCATGTTTCAAAATGTTTAGAATGATTTCACTAAGATTTTTGCAGTTCCTTTCCCTGACGATTCCAATCGTTCGCGCATCTCTTACCGAGCAAAGGCGGCCAGATCTCTTCCCGAGGAAGTTCACGGTACCTTATGATGGTTCGATAAACGAAATCGCGCCTCACACCTAGATTTTTCAGATTCTTAAAAAGGACGACTGGACACTTAATTTGAAATACTGGACTGGACACTTAATTTGAAATACTTCCACCGTCCGCGAAAGAAAGACACTGAATGAAAGCAAGTAAACATGGCACGTATTTATTTGTACAACCCAAGAGAAGAATTACACCAATATATTCGCAATATCTGTGGCATAGTTAGACGACCACATCGAAAAGAAAAAGTGAATATATTGGACCCGGGACACTGATATAAAACACAACGTAAGGTAGCATTCCCATTGTACATAGGATATGTGATTAAATAGGATATGATTCAATTGATTGTACTGACGTCATTTGAAGTTCACTATAGGACTAGTATGGGAAAACAAAGCTTTTTGTTTTCCTTCTCCAAGCTTTTCGGCAAAATGTTTGCTAATGTATGTGGAATACACTTTAGACAACTCTTCTAGCATTAAAAAAAGTGCAACCCTGTTCCGAGCACTCTACTGTACACTACTGTACTGTAAAATTTCCACTCGTTTGCAAGCCGAAGCAAGTGATAACGTAATTGTTTGCAATCTTTATTACTGCATACAACATTGTTAACAATATTCCATACAGCAGACCTGATTCAAGCGATATCTGGCTTAAATTTATATGAAAGGCCTCATTAAATTATGCCAGCACTAGCATTCCCTTTATGTGCATTAAAAAATGCAGAAAATTAAATGTTTCTTTCAAACTGTGTATATCATACTAACGGTACACATACTTTCAATATTGAGTATTGATTTTGGATCACTAGGACATACCTTGGGAACAAAATGGAAGCGATTATTTGGCTCTTTTTATAGCCATTACGATCAATTATACACTTAAAATAAGTTGCATTACGGTTATTCTGCCAAAATATCAAAACAGGCCAACTACTGCCAGAATGTTCGGTTCTGGGAGTGTAAAATCACCTCCGGAAAATGTCAACATCATTTTTTTCAATAGCCGCAAACTGCCATAAAACCAACGATAACCGATTACATACTCGTGTGCTTTTCAGAAATCGCAAACTTTATTTGTGATTGATCCTCGGTCCCTTTCATTTCATGTATCGTAATTTTTGAAAACATCTTGAATTGTCAAGATTGACAAAGAGAAACGTCAGAGTGATGTCTGTTTCCAACGTATATAAAGTTCAAGGTATTATAGTCGCTGCAATGTTTATGTAGTAGTATGAAAAAGACAAAAGCAAAAACAAGTTATGAAATGACTTCAGAAATGCATGAAATTTAAGCAGTTTCGATTCAAAAGCCACACATAAAAAATAATTAATATTAACAAGCGCGTAAAATTTTCGCTCGTTTAATTCCAAGCCAAAGGAGGCGCAAACAACGAAATTGTTTGCAATCTTTCATGTACCATACAAAAATGTTTGCAATTTTTCGTACAACAGGCTAGATTCAGGCGTAATGTGGCTTAAATTTACATGAAAAATCCCATTATTCTCTGCTAAATCTAGCATTCTCTTTATGTGCATTAGATAACGCAGAAAATTCAATGTTTCTTTTTATCTGTGCAGCCAAACGCAAGTTTCTTGCTTGAATTTCTGCATGTAGGTATTAAGTAACTCTTGTACGTTAAATTGATTGGAGGAATACGTTATTACTGAATATTTTTGAGTCAATTAGCGCTGATATTTGAGGTGCTCGAAAACGTGATGATGATTTTTTCCCAATTTCAAGTATCGAGAAAAAGAGACAGCCCCATTTAGTTTACATGAGCAGACGTTACTGACGTCATAAAACCGTCTTCAGTTTTCCCTACTTTTCAACTGCATACAAGGTAAGAAATTTACTAAAAAAGTCCATTTCAGTGGACGCAGTGGTTCTTCACCCCAACAAAAAAAAAACAGAAATCTCGACAGTAAAAGCATTTCTTGACCATTACTTGTCCTATGCTAATGCACATTAGTTTTGAGCTGAATACTGGCCTTATCCAAGAAATTTTCCTCCACTGTGGCAAATTTTGCAGGATTTTGTTTATGATCATATTTTCCGAATTATTGAGCAAATTTCATTGAAGTTTGGAAAAAAAATTGTTCTACGATGAAGCGTTCTTATGAATATTTGAATTCAGTGAGGTTCTTGAAAATCCTGTACGATAATAAAAAAATCCCCTAATTCTGAAATTTATTTAGTTTCGAGTTGAACTTATTCTTAAACATTGAAACAAAATTGTATGCAAATGAGTTGTTTTTTTAAATTTCGCCTATTTTATTTCGCCGTTGATCCTCAGTAATGCCCGAGTATGCTCTGTAATATGTAAGTATAATATGTATATCATGTTTTAATATAAGGAGTTGGTGGATCGATTATTACATATGTAAAATCAAACGACAAGGCAAGAGTGATGAAATGTTCTTACCATTTTCAACACCAAGAAATTTAACCACATTGTATAAAAGCCATTTTATCAATAAGTCTGGTTTCGATCCATACGCCAGAAAGAGTTTCGAACATGTTTGGTTTATCTGTAATCTAATATACTAATAAAAATGAACGAATCCCAGTCAAAATAACACAGCTTAGCTTTTTTAAGATACGTTTCCGCATCTACAGTGGCTGCTATCTGCTCCATGTCGCGACTGGTTATTCATTTTCGAATACGAATTAGATTTTAAATTAACTTCCGAAGCGCAAATTGACAAAGACGTTATCCGACCCATTTTATTTTATTGAAAAAAAATAATATGTAGTTATCTCAAAATTGAGTTTGGCGCGTTTTCTTGCGTTTTGAATAACAATAAATCAAATTCATAAAATACGACTACTCAGCGTTTGACGTTTTAGATATATTTATAAAATTGTGTAAAAGTTACTCAACATTGAGTAAGCTCGAATGAGCGTGTATGTGAGAATAATATGACAGCTGGCAATATGCTTCACCTTGTTCTCAAGGTACTTTGGTCTTTGTTTACAGAACGAGGGAACGGCATGAGCATGACATGATCTGTCAACCCGTTTACTGGGGAGTGCTCATTCGAAAGGGACCGATTTTAATTTTTGAAGAGGACACTGAAATGAAAAAAAAAATTGTACCAACTGTTCCATCTTAGCACTCTTCTTTGGTAACACTGCTCTAATTGGTTCATTTTTTTTTTAAATTAAATTAATAAACAAACAAATATTCCTTAGCATGAGCATGAGCATGATTGACCGCCCAAGGTTGTACTGCGTTATTGCCAGATAAGCTGTTACTAAACAGAGAACCAAAAGATAATGCTCGTGACTAACATACATCCTCAATGTGTAATAACTGGTGATCCCAAACTAAGGCAATACCGGCGTCGGCTCCACCAGAATGCAGGTCAAATAAGGAAAGAATACGAGTATGTTGACGTGATACTCGCTTTATTGGAAGCCGAGGAGTCCTCTGCACTTCCACGAGAAATCACTGAGATGTTGGATAACAGGATTGGTTGGCTGCAGAGTTCGTTTTGGTAAACGATATATTACGATCTAGTAATATATTCAAATATAAGTACCGATTTCCGATTCGAGCCGCATTATACCAACAGTAGGATGCTATTGGGACCACTCACAAAATGTGATGGTGGGTTTTTATCAGAAAAACAATTTATATAAACGTTTGAGAGCCAATTTTGATCGATTTATACCAACAGTACGGATGTTGCTGGAGCCACTCACAAAATGGGACAGTGGTTTATTTGTTCCAACGTTTGGTGGCCCAGCGAGTACGGCGAACGAACAATATGGATCGCAATTAATTATGATCCCCACCACCGGCCCACCACAGCCGGCGAACAACCTCTCACCGGGAAGCAGTTTTACTGTTTTTTAATGTGCTCACTTGATCACTCGCGCCGCCGAACAATAGATAACCAAAACACTACGAAACGCGCCATGCACGATAACAAAATAGTGCGCAATAAAGCATCGACACAACCGTTCACAGCCGATGCCCGAAGCAAACACTTTTTTCGTAAATTTTCAATTTTTACAACTGCATCCTTCAAACTATTTTACTACTGTTACTACTACCTGTATCAATCAAGTAGAAGCGTCTAAAGAACAATCGATGCTAATCCATTTAAAATTACGATTGAAGGACTTGGTGAAATCATAGTCCTCAGAAGAAATTCATGCATTCTGGCAACTCCATGCTTCTATTGATTTCCGAGCTCATCATTTTGGCACCAACCGGGGGATACTTGGTCATATACCCAATGATTTCATTATATCCAATCTGCTCTACCAATCGGAATGTTTTGTGATTTAGTGCACGGATATTATATTTTGAGATAATGCAATACAGACGTCTTCCAAATTTGGCAGATCGACTGGCAATCGGTGTGTAACCACCTGGTACCTCATAGCCAGATGCTTAGAGGTGGACAGGGATTTGATGAGTTACCTGCCCCATTAATAAACAAACAAATATTCCTATAGAAAAAGAAAATTTTATAAACATAGCTATACATAAATATACCGGTTTGAACTTTATCCCGCTTACTGTACCAACGCAGATTTTTTCCAGCCAAAATATTGTCGAGGGCCACTTTTCTATTGAACGTCAATTTAATTAATTAGTGCTTGACTTCTAAGCCTATAGTTTTCTGATATAAATAAGCCATAGCTTTCAAGGGAACACTGCTCACCTACTGTATGACATAGGAGAATTAATTTTGGCTTCATTCTTCGCACCAGAAAGACCAATGTTCCCTGCTGAGAAGTCGATTGTGCAGCTCGAAAGAACATCTTCGCCCTAAATAATTTATATCTAATTTTGCTGACTTTCTTTGAAATCTAAGAGTCAAGATTTGATATGGAATCAATTTCGAGTGATGGAGCTAAATTGATACTTTGTACACTACTTGAAAATAGAAAACAATAATAAGTGCTTAATTAGGTTCGAAGCATCAGAGAGAAAAATTCTATTTTGACATTATCGTTTTCCAACTTCAAGTTCAAGTACTCAAATATTGAAAATTTGAAGTAAAGGGTTTTTACTCTTTTAGATGCCAACTGCTGGTTCTCATAAAACTACATTAATATTGGTTGGTGGGTTTTATTATAGGTGCTTAGAAAATAGTTTACACAGTTTGAAAGGAACATGTAATTCTATTCTGTTATATAATGCAGATATATGAAGCTCCAGGTTTGGCCTAAATTCGTGGGATATTTCATGAAAATTTCGTTGTTTACGCTGGCTTTGGCTTGCGCGTACGTTCAGCCTGTTAAATTGCATTTTTTTTTTCTGTCTAGGCACTTCGAAGTCATTATAAAACCAATAAATTCTTAATAAACCGACACATCTGAGTATAAAATATTGGATTTATTAAGGATGTACAGACAGCTTGAAAATTTACTAAAAAATTTACCAAGCTCCATGCTATAGTAGTTTTTCACCAGAAATCAATATTCAAAAAACATAACTGTATATGTTGCAAAATTAGAAATCAAATGAAAAAACACTTATTGTGCAATTTCTTGATGGATCTGGCCATTTTAAAATAGTGTGGCTCTTTAAATAAAGGGTGTCCCGTTTAAAATCCGTACACTCAAAATTCAATCTCAAAATTCAAGTTTTTATCTGGTTATCACCAAATTTTCAGGGAGTAAAAAGAAACAATTAGTCACACAAATTTAATTTACGTGTTGAAAACAACCCGAAGAGCATGCGCGTAGGCTGTTTTTGAGGAATTTCGCTGTATTAAATACGACCAACTATTCCCAGATTTATAACGGCAGTTTGAAAGTTTAATGGTATTGATCATAGAATGCTTAAATTCTACCTGAACCATATATTTAGTTTTGATGCATCAAATTATCGGTTGATTAAATTATTAATTATTTTGAGTTTCAACTGGTACAACTAGCAATAAAAATATCTGAAAGCAAGTTTGAATTATTTGCAAATGATACGGTATTGATGATGATTCTAGTTAAAATTTAGCAAACGCAATTTTAGAGGCAATCTAGTTTAGACAAAAACTCCTATCATTCGTAAGAGGAACTTTGAAATTATATGCCAAGAGATAGAGTACAAGCCATATTTCGCCCTCTAGTTTATCCTTACAGTGTTCACTAAACCTTAGCATTAGCATTGAAGTTTGCACACCTTGAAGATGAAGCTACGATGAGGAATAGTTCGTTGAAGACATTGCATGTTACCATGAAACGGAATCATTTACTGATACATTTCTTAACGCAATAATCTCCACGAAGACACTCCTCGATCGGTCACCTGATGACGTCTCTGCAACCGTTGGAAATAGGGAGGATTTGGTATCTACCTTAAGAAGACACTGGGAACCCACGTAGCCTTCAGTAGATATCAAAAGAAAAGGGAATTGAATAGCCGGATAATTGAATAGTTAAACAGAATGTTTGGTGTAAAATAAACATTTATTAAAAATGGTCTTTGAGAGCAACTAGTCTAAGAAGGTTAAGTGATGCTCCATTTTCCTTCAAACGGTTTAGACTTAAGCAATAACTTTAGTCCTAGCCTCATATGGCTTATCGTTATAGCGCCATTACTCGCTATCTGAAATGAGAAGAATGTCTGAATGTTTTTCCTCTGGCGGTAGGGCTATGATTACAATTTCTTGTCCAGTTTCCAGAAATGTTTCAGAATGGGTAAATAATTGTTCAGACATGTTTCCAAAGTAGTATCTCTTGTACTAAATAAATCGTTCTGGAATGCTTGCAAAATAATTTTGAGATTCTTCCAGACTTGTTTTGAGATTCTTCCATAGTTGTCCTGAAATTATTTCTAAAGGTTTTTTAATACATCCAGAAAGGCAAATAGTGATTCTGGAACACTCCAGAGTAGAGCAGGAATGTGTCTAAAATTGTTCTAGAATTCTTTCCGAGTTATTCTGAAATCCATCCAGTGCACTTATGAGATGCTTCCATATAGACCGTCCCAGAAAGAAAGGGCACACCTGCAAATCGTTAAAAAAAACATACGTATTTTTATTTATGTCAACTTTTATTCTTACATATGTTTTCTCAACATTGTTTATCAACAGTTCATGCAAGATTTTTGATGATTTTTTCATGTATAAGCAAATTCTCGATCTTTTCCTCTAACGTTCTTCATAAGGTTCTGCATGGATTATTTAACAATGATTTTTGATGCTTTTGTCTAATCTTTTGAACTTGTCCACTGTATCAGTTGGCTGAACATGTTTCCGAAGAAACCTCTTGACCAGAGCCAACAATCGTTCGATGGGACGAGTTTCAGAGCAATTTGGGGGATTTATGTGCTTAGGTACAACTATCCCGTTTCCGATTTGTCAAATCAGCGGCAACAGGTAAGCACTGATTGACGTAAATCTGCATTCTGTGCTCCATTTACGATTCACAGCTTCGTAAATTTTACGAAAAAGCAAATGACCTGCCAGACCATCGCCTTTTTGTTAAATTTTTCAGTGAAAACTGAGGTGTCCGCTTTGTCAACATCATCATCTTAACGAATCGTGTAATATTACGATCCCGGCAATGCTTTATAATCCATCTTCGAATAGGTTACGTCGTTTATCATTATGCAGAACTTATTCTTGGCGAAGACTGTGTCATACAGTTTCCGCGCCCGTGGTTTCACGCTGGCTGCTTATTTTTTTTTATTAAGATCATTTATTTGTACAGGCTCAATCGAATTAACTTTACAGAGCCAAGATTTCATATTTATATACATCAATCATCTTAAAACTAACGTTAAGACTGGCTGCTTATGTAGGACTTCTTTTTGGCTGCTTCTGCTGTTTGTTCGTCTTCGGCTTCAATCTCGTTGGCTCGTTGAGCGTTGAACTTCGAGGTGTTCAGCTTTCTGGCCAATTCGCGGACTGAGGCCTCTTTTGCCTTAGAAACAGCTCTTCCGATTTTGTTGTCCAATTTTGAGTTCAACGCTCCTCCGTCCACATCGTGGCAGGTTCGCAAGGGATTACTCGTCTCCAAACTCGGATTGCAATACGAACCGCTTCCACACCAACGTTTTCCAGTTTCGTCAACTTTCTTAGTGATAATCCTGGAGTAGTGCTCCACTTGTGCACGGCGTTTTTCATCGGAAATCTTTCCTACACGAAAAAAAATCCATGCCCAGATCCGCGAGCTGCAGTCATGAATTTGAGAACAATCAAAAATGCATCGTGAACTGAATCACGTAATCCTGAACTAAATAACGTTTAAAGGGAAAAATCCTGATATGTAGTTCACATACACTACCAAGATGTCATGAGACCGACACATGCAAGCGTCCTTTAGAACATAAGAATGGTTTGAAAGAGACGACAAACTGAATTCAATCAAACACACCTTTGTTCGTATGTTTGTTGTCGTTGTTGCGTATGTTTCGGTTTCAGGAGACATAATTTTTCATGTAATCTTTGTTTATGTTCTCCGGTTTTTATCGAAGATGAATTAGTTTCGTGGAAAATTAATAATTTTTTGTGGGGGTGCGTTTTCATTTTTGGGAAGCTCTTTTTTTTCTGTGTATCTCTCAAAATGCGCTTGAAACATTGCTGTGAGTGTTCGGTTTGCCGTTTTTTTTTCTGGGACAGTCTATAGAAGTTTTGAAATGTTTTCAGATTCGCTTTGAGTTGCTTTAGGATATTTTGTGAATGCTTACAGTTTAATGATGGAATGTATCTAGAATA
Source organism: Aedes koreicus (assembly GCA_024533555.2). NCBI lineage: Eukaryota > Metazoa > Arthropoda > Insecta > Diptera > Culicidae > Aedes > Aedes koreicus. The sequence goes on from JAHHFK020000446.1 coordinate 558,326, forward strand.
GTATAAAAAAAACCTATCAACGTGGTTTTGGGATGTTTACAAATTGATTCTTGGATAATTCTAGAGTTGATTTCAGATTCCTCTAGAGTAAGAATCCATACAGCCTTTAGCAGACTTCGAAGGAAAATAAAATGAGACACTCGGAGGGAGAACAGGAACAGTTAAACCGAATGGTCTATTTGGTGTACAAAACATATTTGTTATTTAATTATCAATGATTATTCGTTGAGAGCAAACGCGCTCTTCTCCTCTAAAGGTTTTGACTTTGTCCTAGCTTTTCTAAAATGCTATAGCGTCATTACTCGTTCTCTGAAAGAGAATAATGAGTAGAAACAAATATGACATCATTTTTGTCGAACTCCACTATTATCAAGCAGCCTTTCAAACCATATGTCTATCTATTACTAGATCTGGCATACGTTTGGGGCCTTATAAAACGAAATATGCTCAGTGAATGCAGATCGCAGCTTTCAAGGATCTTTCTCGAGTATACTTAAGTTAACTATTATGAAAAAGCTGCTGGGTCTACAATCCTTATTTATTCATTTAAATAGCCATACATCGTATTTACGATATGACTTCATCTACAACATTTCGCCAATATACTCGGTCTATGGCTGCCTCTCTCCAACCTCGTTGACGACCCACACTCGCCAGATCCTGTTGCACCTGGTCCGCCCATCGTGCTTGTTGTGCCCCACGCCTTCTTGTACCGGCCGGATTCGAAGCGAACACCATTTTTGCAGGGTTGTTGTCCGGCATTCTCGCAACATGCCCTGCCCACCGTAGCCTTCGCGACCTTCTGAATGCTGGGTTCGCCGTAGAGTTCAGCGAGCTCGTGGTTCCATCTTCGCCGCCACACTCCATCCTCCTGTACGCCGCCAAAGATGGTCCTAAGCACCCGGCGTTCGAAAATACCAAGTACTTGCAGGTCCTCCTCGAGCATCGTCCACGTCTCGTGCCCGTAGAGAACAACCGGTCTTATCAGCGTTTTGTACATGGTACATTTAGTGCGGGGTGAATCTTTCTTGACCGCAAGTTCTTCTGGAGCCCGTAGTGGGCACGACTTCCACTGATGATGCGTCTTCGGATTTCACGGCTGTTGTCGTTGTCAGCCGTAAGCAAGGATCCAAGGTAGATGAATTCTTCCACCACCTCGAATGTATCCCCGTCTATCGTAACACTGCTACCTAGGCGGTCCCTGTTGCGCTCGGTACCTCCAGCTAGCATGTACTTTGTTTTCGACAAATTCACCTCCAGTCCGACTTTCGCAGCTTCGCGTTTTAGGCGAGTGTACATTGCTGCCACCGTTTCAAATCTTCTGCCGACAATGTTCATGTCATCCGCAAAACAAACGAACTGACCGGATCGAGTGAAAATCGTACCCCGGCTGTTGAGCCCGGCTCTTCGCATGACACCTTCTAGCGCAATGTTGAACAACAGGCACGAAAGTCCATCACCTTGACGTAGTCCCCGGCGTGATTCAAACGAGCTGGAATGTTCGCCCGAAATCTTCACGCAGTTTCGCACACCGTCCATCGTAGCTTTAATCAGTCTAGTGAGCTTCCCGGGAAAGCCGTTCTCGTCCATAATCTTCCATAGCTCTATGCGGTCGATACTGTCGTACGCCGCCTTGAAATCGATGAACAGATGATGCGTCGGGACCTGGTATTCGCGGCATTTTTGGAGAATTTGCCGTACAATAAAGATCTGGTCCGTCGTCAAGCGCCCGTCGATGAAACCGGCCTGATAACTTCCCACGAACTCATTTACTTTTGGTGAAAGCCGGCGGAAGATGACCTGGGATAGCACTTTGTAGGCAGCGTTTAGGACTGTGATCGCTCGGTAGTTCTCACACTCCAGCTTGTCGCCTTTCTTGTAGATAGGGCATATAACCCTTTGCTTCCACTCCTCCGGTAGCTGTTCTATTTCCCAGATTCGGACTATCAGCCGATGCAGATAGATGGCCAGCCTTTCCGGGCCCATCTTGATGAGTTCAGCTCCGATGCCATCTTTGCCAGCTGCTTTGTTATTCTTGAGTTGTTGGATAGCATCCTTAACTTCCCTCAGCGTGGGAGCTGGTTCGTTCCCATCCTCTGCTGTGCTGACGTAGTCATTTCTTTCACCGACTTGAACTTCAACGTCCGCGTCCTCTGCGCCATTCAGGTGTTCGTCGTAGTGCTGCTTCTACAATCCTGTATGACTTTAATATACTTGTGCAATCTCCAGAAACTACTGCATTTCACTAGAGTGTTCTTTTTTGTCAACTGTTCCAAAGTGACGTCTTAACACATGAATTGCACTTCCAACCTTTTTGTTATGAACTATTCAACTTAAAATCTGCTATCAGTTCCTAAACAATCACTTTATTTCTTGAGACAAAATATGGATTGGAAAAATTCTCTTTACCGTGTTCACTTAACCTACACTAAAATTTTAAATCTTTTATTTTCCTCATAACCTTTTTTCAACTGCTCCATTTATCAATTCAAGTGTGCAAATACAAAACTCGAATAAGTTAATAACACGATGACATTTATTCTCTCCTTTTCCTGCAGATCCCTGCGACCGATGGTGTTGGCCTTGGGAGATTGCTTCCCAGTACGACCATGGTCGGACTCACCGATAACGTGCCTCGCCGAGCTGCGAATGGTCTGGAAGGATCGAAACGAGCAATGTCTTTTGATTGCCCTACGACTCTACTTCCTGCCAGAAAACACACCGTTCGGCCGGAACTGCCATGGAGAGGTAAGTCCTGGAATAACAGTTTATAGAATAGAAGTATTTTGTATATTTTGTTGCGCTTCTTCCAAAACGGAACGAGCGTATAGAGCACACGCATTCAAAATCGAAATTAATCTTAAAGGCATAGGAAGTCAGAGAAATGTCGTTCTGTTTTCATATCGTATGCTCTAATAATACTCAGGAAATTGTTCCAACAAGTCAAAACTTTACAATTTCGCGGTAAACGAGCTTTATTGCATGCACATTTCAATTTCTATCAAACCAAATGGCACGGCTAAATAGGTTGCACGATTGATGAGAGGCGTAGACTTTCTGTTTTTCTACCCGAAAGTTTTGCCCTGACAACTGTTTGCTAAGTTTGCCTATATACGTACATATTTCTGTTCACCAACCTCCCTCTCGCTCCAGTTGCTAGCATACTCTTGCGCTTGTTTCCCAATCATGCTGGTGGGTTGGGTGTAGAAGTGAAAGATAACAGGGTGAGTCTATCTGGTTAAGCTGTCGTGAGCTTATCATTAGACTTTTTTTTCGAACTTTTCTATTTCAAAGCAACAGGGTAATAGTTAGAAAAATTATGTCATATTTATAGATTGAGAAAATAGCTTCCTATGATATGAAACACCCTGTTGAACATCTTCGCTGCGCATGGATATATTCATGCCAATGACTGGTGGCACTACGGAATCTGTTCCGTTTCGTTACGTGAATTTACTGGCAACAGATTAGATTCAAGAACAACATTTGAATGGTTTATTTGCGAAGCCGAAAAAGTTCATTTAATACAAAAGCTAGAAATAATTTGGTGCGAGAAATAGATGTACATTTTGCCTATCACTTCGCTTATCGGGGCTATTATACTCAATATGTGATGATGTGTTTGATAGGAAATGAGAAATCAAGAAACAAGATGTTCCCCATTGCATTGCTTTCATTCTGTAATGACAACTAAAACATTGCATGGCCAAACCAGTTGATAAAGTTGTCATTCCATCCTACGTTATAAGTTGAATGTAAATCCCTCTCTTTTTTTTCTCCACACAACCTCAGCATTTAAATAAGATTTAATGTCACATATCATCCATCTTTCTTTAGAAAACTTGATAGATATTTTTGTTTCCAACCTGTTTTTTTTTTTTTAATAAATTGCACTTTACGTTGCATTACCAGCCAGTGTTCTATTCATCTTAATAATAGTTTAAGATTAATCCACGAATTGAGAACCCATTTCGATTAACAGAAGCATCTCATTTTGCAACATTAATTAATGTCATTTGACCTATGTTGTGACTCGCTATCGTAAAATGACCGAATTTACCATCAATAATACCACGCATAAGATGTACATATAACCTCGTCGTTCCCCTAGGAAATATGTCGAGCCTACCGTTTTGAATTTCCATCGCCACCGGAGCACCTTCCGGTCGATCAACTTCGAATCCAACGTAACTTCTGACTACTGCCTACTTTGACTGCAACACGGCATTGCCACATTCGGAATCATCGTAAAAGCAGTAAGACAACAATGGCAATAATGAGTTGAAAGAAGAAAAAAGTGGTCGAGGGAAAAATATAAACCAGAAGGAAACCGGAGAGCGCACTGTGAATAAAACATCACGAACTTGCAAACGGGCAACAAATCGACCGCTGGGAGTATACTTCTGTATACACAGTCCGAACAGAATCTTCCATCAGAAAGTTACACCATCCTATGATATTCTCATATGATATTGGGATTGCTTCTAGTAGCAAAATTATGACAAATTGATTGACGAATCAAATATGTTACTTATTTTAGTCATAATCAAATTATTTAATACCGTAAAATTTTGTTCGTGGGTCAACGGATCTTAAATTTAGGTTTATATTTTGATTTTTGTCAATGAAGAATTCATAATTGTGCAATGATTTTTGCCCATTAATAAAGTTGCTTAGTATTTGATTAATTTAATTAATACATATCTATAGTTTTTTGTAATAAATATAAAATAAGTGAATCGAATTAAACTTGCAAGAATTGTGAAATCATTTTAAATTTCGGTTTGCAATCAACCGTTTTTGTTTTTTTAGTTCCAATATGTGTTGCTTCATCGGTATCGGCAATTGGTTGAAAAGCTAAGCTAATCTATTTTTGCCCTAACATCAGATTTTGTTTATATTTCCAAGGAAAATATAAATGCAGGGTATTATGTTCCTCATTAAAAATATATCAGGGGATCATAAATGAAATATGTTCATGATCAAATCCTTCTCCATATATGATCAAATCTTAAGTATTGCAGATTTTTTCAACCTTTCGTTCTTTGAGCAATGTTTTCATTAATACTGCTACAACTCATAGGGTATGCTACCTATTTTAGTCAGTTCAAAAAAAAAAAAAAAAGAACATTTAAAGAGCATTTATCAACAACTGGTACGACATTTGGTTGTTTGTGCATTATTATTCCAGTTATATATTTTTATATTAAGCCCTTGTTTCACAGTACTATAAGGTCGAAAATTAGGAACTTATAAGCCTTCTAGTATTCCGACTCATTTAGTTTAAAGCTGACTTTGCACAAGCTATGTCAATTTTGCATGAGTATTACTATGGAAACTTAAAATTTGTGTTTGCATCACTCTAATTACTCACCATATTTATACATACTAAACATGTAAAAAAAGGAGTGAAAATATAACAATCTTCAATCTAAATAATTTGTGAACCTAGTTATAAGACGTTCTCCAGAACAATTTTCAGATGCACAACTAAATAAACTTAACAAAGGACGAAGACTACGCAATTTAATCAAATACACAATAAATCATCAACGTAGAGAGAGCAATCAACACTAATAACTTTCACATACAACAAATACAAGAAATTAGTACAGAAATATCCAATATACATTGAAGACCAGCAAATACTCAAAAAAAAAAAAAAAAAAAAAAACTCATCGACAAACCATTTTATTACTTCAGACAAAAGAAATTCGGCAGTTCTAGGTACTTTTTTTCATTAGGGCTAATCTAACCTTGAGAGACTATCTTTGATTACTTAATCACCGTATTTTTATTTACCTTAATCATCTTAAGGTTTTTCATTCTAGTATTTGTAGAGTATGCTAGCCAGAACTGTTGTGTTTCGATCTGTACTAAAGAATCCCTGGAAAGTTTTATAATGGCGCTCCATCCTCACATCTGAACTTTACAGAACACTTAAAATCACTCCAACCAACACAATATAGCATCCTTTAATCATCATACAAAGAATGCAGAAATTACTACTAAGTTACAACGGCATAACTAAAAAACTTGAATATAGTTTTAAGACAGCACACTTTAATAGTTACTAACTAAAAAAAGAAAACATTATCAAAAAACACAATAAAAACAATCACTCATTACATTGACAGAAACATAACTTCAAATGAAAAAAATAGCAATGACATATGACAACCTCACTAAATCCGTGAAATTTACGAAACTCTGTGTGAAACTCTGCCTGAGACCTTATTGACAAACTTGGAAAATCGTAAGTTTCGTAAGATATAAAAACTAGCCCCCAGAAAGTCCAACAACTCAGTTTTACTCACTATAAGAAAAATAGATATTTTTTTGATATGTAAAAAACATTTGTACAAAATCATATTTTGTACAAATGTCCACATTAAACATTTTTTAAAATTACTAAAATCCATTAACCACTAAGCTGTTAGAGTTGCTCAAAGTTGAACAATCTAAAAAAAATTGTCAAAAGAAACCCCGGACAACGGTACTTAAATTATAAATACATTTTGTTTGAATTATGCAATCAATTACTGGAAATATGTCCTATCAATTGACACAAAAATTGAAATAATCTAACGAGAAATTAAAGAATGATAAACGTTTCAAAGCTGACCACTTTTCATCACGCTCCCATTTGGATTTTTTTTTCCAATTGCCTACATATACCGAAGGATGTTATCCAATATCAAAACAATCCTTGTTCGCTCTTAGTCTTCTACCCCCGGGACCACGGATTTGAAATGCTTTCTTCACGGTCACTCTCGTGGAACACTTGTTCCTGATTTACGCAGCGGCCTTTTTGGACCCCTGAACTCTCCATTTGCGCTGCAAATGTTTTTTCTGAATCCCGGTTCCAGTCGAGGTGTTTCATTGGGTGACACAGTTTTGGGCTTTCTTTCCCGTTTTTCGGGAGTTTTATCCGGCTTCGGAGTTTTTTGAGGAATGTCGTCGGGCGAAATATTTTTTCCAGGAAATACTTTCAGCTTCTTTTTCAGTTGAGGCCCAGCTGAAGATCTAGTGACGTTGTTGTGGTGCTGTTTAAGGAACTCTTTGAACGAATCTCCAACCAAATCGATGTTCAAGTTCTCAGTAGGCACGTTCGAGAGGGTTCCATGATATGATTCCACTCTTCCTGAGGCCTGACATCAGAATACGACTTGTATTCGGGGCCATTGCCTTCATCAGCTCGTTGATAAGGCTTTCGGGTCTGCTTTAAGGAATTGTTGCATTCTTAGAACCTTCACGGGAGGCCCGCCAGCGTTCCAGAATCTTCCGCCACTCTCGCTTCAATGATCTGAAGTACGCGACGTCCTACAGATCGGTTGCGTTCAATAACTAGCAGATGAATCTTATGGTTTCTAGCAAATTTTAACAACCTTCGTACTCAAATGTGAGGAAAGATTGTCTCCGATCAGCATAATCGGTCTTTACAAATGCCTCTTTGCTTGCAGGAAAAGCGTTATGAACCAACCTTCAAAATTTTCCCCACGTCGAACCAGCCAGAAGCGCTTCGGTTGTAATGCGTTCCTCTAGGCCAATCAAGCGTCCAAGAGTCCCATAGATGCCTTAAATACCACGGGTGTGGCCAACTTACTGTATTTCCTTACGTTTCAAATTATTTCAAACGCAGAAACTCCGTCGAGCCTCCAAGTTGTCCATGTATTCCATGATTGTTTAGTGTGTTGTTCTTGCTGGACTCAACTTGATGTTCTGTGTAAACCGTTCGCTTAGCTCCTCATCATCGCGAAGGAATCGACTCAATCCCGCGACAGTTTGTTGTGGATGAAAGCTGGGACGTTTCGAAACTGCTTCCTCAAATAGGTCCGAGAAATCTCCCGAAGATCATCCGTTCCAACGGGACAGTCCCGGAAAGTAGAGAGATGATCCGAAAAATATGCTTCTTCCGCTTCTGAGAAAACTTTTTGGTGATCAGAAACCTTCGGGTGCGATTCGCAGAGCTTTTCGAAGATCGTGTGTCGACTACAATTCATTTTTCTTGCGGCTTCTGCTTAAGACATCTTCCGGTTTTCTCTTTATCGAGGCATTCATTCAAAGCTGATCCGGAAAACCATCTGGAACTATCGGCTCTCCGATAGTTACGCACCCTTTGATACCTTAACAAAACCTAAACAACGTAACCTTGTAATGTGATCACTGGCGGAAATTCGACCACGGCTCATCTAAAATCATTTCAAATTCCGTTTAAACATGATTCATTAATAGTTTTTTTTTTTTGGAATTTATTCGCTTACCGTGATTATTGGAAATCAAGAACATTATTTACCGAACAAAAGATTCTGAAGCTGAAAACCGTGAACCGTGAAGGTTTTCCTCGCTTTAACAAGCAATGGTAATCTAATTTTATAAAGGGCCTATGGAAAATGACGTAAAAATCGTACTTTTTTTTATAAAATTCGCCAGTCATGATATGTTTATAAACAGAATTTTTGTTCAAAAGTATTGAAAAACTTAAGTGTAAAAAGTAGTCCCGCAAGTCAAAAGAAGCCCTTTACGATGGTATTAACAAATTTCAAAAGGTTAAGTCATGTCTTATAATTGTGAAAATTTATGACTCCAATTGATTATTCGTGACTGCAACATAAACTATTAAGGACCTATGATGTTTGGACTTGATGAAACTTGTCAATATTAGTGGCAGTACTTGGCCATAGCGTTAATAAATGAAATAAGAAACAACAACACTAAATGGAGCATGTGAAGTATTTACGCTTGCTTAACGTAACATTGCAAATAAAGCGGTTCTAATGGTGTTTGATATCAAAGAATTTAATTTTCTGGTAATATCAAAATAAAGAAATTGAAATAATTTAACAATGCTGGTTTACTGATTTTCTTTCCATTGGTAAAATCCTCCATATCAGGTAAATCTATACAAGCCAACCAAGGTGCTATACAAGGTGCTCCCCAACAGGACCTTTAGGTTATTCTATTTACAATAAAACAATCAATATCTCAATGTTATCGTGGTAGTCGTAGCTTGTGCGCAACCCCTCTAATTTGTTTAATCTCGTCTAATCTAATCTCACACTTACGCAGCTTACGTTCTTCAAAGCATCCTGGAAAATGACGACTTCTTGAATGCACCGGCCCGGCCAATTGCGCAACATGTGCCGCAGAAAAAACTCCAAAAAATAGAGCGATTCCAGAAAGAGTGTCTGAAATTGCTCTACTGCTTCGAATCAAGGGAAGGAAGACAGCGTGGACCTCCCATTCCAAACGCTTCCCTATAGAGTTAAATAATGTTATAATTTGTATTCTATCCTTGGGAGCATAGATACTAAAAAGATTAGTTTATGCTCCTTTTGCCTGTGGACGACCGCCATGGCGTGATTTTCAAAAGCCTGATATCTGTTGGTGTTAAGCGTAACTTTATTTACAACACCATCAAAAGGTATCTGGAGACGTCCTCTTTGGAGGACAAGATCAAGAAACTCAAAATATAGCGTCTGCGATATTTCAATGCATTTTGAAGGTGTATCCAAATTTATTGTTTACGGTGTAAAGCTGACATGATTCTTTTGCGATCACCACCTTTAAACCACCAATAATTCGCTCATTTTTGGATAACACTCAGGCCACATGCTTTGAAAAATATTAGTTTTAGTTTTATGAAACTTTTTGTGATAATTATTATCGTAATAATAAAAGAACACTTAACAAACTAGCCTACACTTGATGGAATACAAATTAATAAATTATAAATCCAAAGCCCGTCGAAAAACACATTTGTATATGTTTGTTTAATGTAAGGTAAAAGCGATAAAAGTTGCGGTACGTTAAAAATGTTAGTCTTACAATAATTGTTTATGGATTCTCTAAACAGTTTAAAGAGGCATCAATAAAAGTAACCACTAATGCTTCTAACGTTCCGCAACTATTGGAGCCTATTGAATGAGTGTGAAATTAATTGTTATAGCCAATTTTAAACTGAGACGACAATATCGCCAGTAAAACGAACGAAAAATTCTGCCTCAAATACCTACCTCTTGTTATTTCGATGCTGTTAATCACAGCACCTCTAACTCGAGATGTTCTATAGAAAAGTTGCTGCTTAAACTTTTGAACAAGCCAACCAGAGAGAGAGAGAGAGAGAGAGAGAGAGAGAGAGAGAACCGAGTGAACGGTTGCTTCATGTAGCTGCTGCCAGGCCGGGTAGAAGTTATGCTCTCTTGTGTCCCCTCTCGTCATTTGCCGCAAACTTCAGGCACCTCAGAGCATCGAGTCTAGTGAAACTTGTAACGAAACGACGAAACAGAAGAGAAGACCTGCCTTTGCACATGACACAGTCTGATTTATTTAATATTTATTTTGTTTGGCTTTTTTTTTGTCTTTTGGTTTTCAGCTGAGCGTATTTGCGTTGAAGTTGACTCTCGGTTGCACTTGGAAGAATTGTCCAGAATCAGCTGAAATTTTTCCGTTTGTTTATGATAACGTTTTTCTTGAAAGCTAGATTGATATTGATCTCTTTTGTTTAACACAACAGACGTTGTTTTGCAAATGCTAAATTGTTAAATTTTTAAAATGAAAAACAAATTTTGAAGAATTCCGACCTATCATAATTTTTAATTTATTGACTTGCTTATCGTTTCATGTACTGCCCAATAGATGGTAAGAGTTTATGTAAATAATTTAAACTGTATTGGTGGTTAATTGGTTGGAATGGAATATGTTTGTATTCAGACGTAGAAAGTATTTTACTGGCTCGCCAGTTGCAAGTGTTCGATGCTCACATGTTCATATGTAGTGGAGCGACTCCGTTGGAACGAACGTTGTCAGCGAGAGCTTTAGGAATCACGCTTAGCTGTGCGCTCTTCTCTCTGTGCTACATTTTGTTGATGACGGTGCATGACGATGAATGCAAGATGGGATTTGAGATATGAACAAGGAACGAGATAATTTCATAAAAGGCTATCAACACGTACTTTGTCGTTATAGTTGAATACTGGATCAACCAACTAGTGATCATCGATTTTACTTTATATTTTATGCTTTACGATATATATAATGTCAAAAAGGGGAGTTGTTATTGGTACGTTATGGTCCATAATAATTACTACATTACGAGAACGAGTGAAAAGCGTATCTATAATTGCCAGTTGGCTATCCAGGATTTCAAATATAATAACTTTACATTCATACTTCTTACGACAAATTCTCGAGCTCTCATCTTGAACAACTATTTCACTTCCTCATATTAGAAACAAACTTCAGCAAAACATCAGCTCACTCACATGTTTAGAGTGAGTCGGCCAATGTCAATGTAACGCTCCACACTAATCAAAATTCAAATTATTAAATGTGAGCAAGGTGAAAGCGTCAAATAATAGAATAATGTGCTTCACATTAATCGCACGAGCATTGTGCTTGAGCCTGAGAACAGCAACTAAAGTAAGTTAATGTCACTATATTGCAGAATACACAACCTGTTTTACCATCAACGCTCATGATGTGAATAAGAATGAAATCAGGAATGAAATAAAACATTTTAACGGGTATCCATATACCACGGAATCGAGAGAGGAGGGGCAAACGACACTCGTCCGTGGAGTATACGAATTAAAAAAATAAAGAATCAGTGTCCATGGAAGAGAGAACCTATAACAGATCAGTCTGTGGTTTCATATCATTTGCACCTCATTGAATTTGACAAGATGTTCACGCAGCAGCATGACTTGATTTAGTAATGATTTGTAAAGAATTTTCCTTGACGACCTATTTTATTATGTGTGTTGATTGCTGTTTGAGGTTCATAATTTTTTGTAGCTTTTCTGTATCTCATTGATGGTCTCGCCAATTTCAAGTTCAGGTGCATATACACTCTCTCGCTCTCTTTCACTCGACGGCGGATGCGATAAACGGGTATGGCGGACATGGAGCTAAGTAACTAAACTGTTAAGCGTTTCTTCTTGAAAAATGAATAGTACTACGCCACTTCTATTTATAAATACTCCATTTGTTGTGTCTATATACTGGTTTTGAGATAAAAGAACTGTCAATAAGTTCTTTTCACGTATGAGAACTACGAGCGCACGTATAATGCAACTCAGATAAAATACATTCAGTGAGGTTCTTCGATGCCACAAGAAGCTGTCGCGTTTCAAAATATGAGCGTTTCCCGTTTCCTTGTATTTCAGTGCATGCACCGCACGGTGGGCTGATTCGAATGTGATATGTCCTTAATAATTTTTGTTGTTGTTGCTTCAGTCACCTTAGACTACACCGTCATCGTGCGTAATAGACATTTCAATACTGTGCAGACTAAATGATATTCTTTCATCATGTATGTACTGAATTACACACTTAGAAATTCTGAATTTTACACGAAACGTAATTTGCTTTTGAAATAAATAAAGGAACGGGAACAAAGATTTCGTGTATTATTAATTTATCTTTCCCGAAACCGCAACCTACACAAGTATATTCGAAATGTGTTTGATTGGATTTATTTTCTCGTCTCTTTCAACTCATTTGTATGTTCTACAATATGCCTAAGAAAATAATGAGACTTAAACATTTTTAATTTCATTAAAGCTGAGCATCTTTATTATCAAATTTAAACCTACCTTACCTTACCTTACCAATCAGATGAAGGCCGGTGAGGCGTCCGCTGTACACAGAAGTTGTCTCCATTCTATTCTATCTTCGATCTCGCTGCAGCCTTGCTGTCTGCGAAGGGTTCGCATGTCGTCTTCTACTTGATCGATCCATCTTGCTCGTTGCGAAACCTCTTCTTCTTGTGCCCATCGGTTCGCTTTCGAGAATCATTTTGACTGATCTGTCGTCCGACATTCTTACGACATGCCCAGCCGAAGGATTCTAGCGGTGTGAACGATAAGAGGTTCTCCCAGCAACTGAATCAATTCGTGGTTCCCCCACGTTCCGTCTTCAATCTGCACTCCACCGTAGATCGCACGCAACACCTTCCGTTCAAACACACCAAGAGCGTGTTGTCCTCCACTAGCAATGTCCATGTTTCGTGGCCGTAGAGAACTACCGGTCTAATTAAGGTCTTGTAGATGGTCAACTTTGTAGTTCGTCGAACTTTGTTCATAGCGTCCTTCGGAGTCCAAAGTAGGCCTATTTCCAGCCATAATGCGCCTTTGTATTTCTCTACTGGGTTCGTTATCGGCGGTCACCAATGAGCCCAAATACACGAATTCGTCTCCTACCTCGATTACATCACCGTCGATCTGAACTCGTGGTGGGATGCTAACATTTTCTGCTCTTGAGCCTCTCCCCTTCATGTATTTTGTTTTCTACGCATTAATCACAAGCCAATTCCTACCAGCTTCAGCCTTAAGTCTGATGAAAGGCAAGATGGACCAACTGGTCAGCCGCATAGACAACGAAAAAAAGTCTGATGATCGTTTCCGCCATCGTCTCAAATTTTTTTTTTTTTTATTTTACGTCGGCCTATTTCCTCACATGGTGACAATCACCGACGCCAGGAAGACAACTCCACCACCTGGACCCCTACCTAACGACTCACGAATATGAGCCGGGACCAACGGCTTTACTTCCCTTCCGAAGGAAGACGTGACCAGATTTTTTCGCCTCAGTAAAACCACCGACGTCGACTGGGATTGAACCCAGACCCACTGGGGTGCCAAGTAGCAGTCACGCTTACCACTCACCACCGACGCCGGCAGCGTCTCAAATTTACGTGCTACAATATCAACGTCGTCGGCGAAACCAAAAACAGACTTCTTGATGATCGTGCCACTCGTGTCTATCCCAGCTCTTCGAATCACACCCTCCAATTCAATGGTAAATAGCAAACTTGACAATCCATCACCTTGCCGTAACCCTCTCCGAGATTCAAAGGGACTTGAGAGTGTCCTTGAGATTCGGACGACACACATCACTCGATCCAATAAACTGTGTCTGAACTGATGAATAACTGTCATTAACATAAAATTATCTTAGAAGATTACGCTTAATTTTCACTCAATATGTCTGCCATTTGCATTTATGACCACTTCCAGAAGACGCCTAAAGCTTTTGCAGACCTTGATATTATAGTCAGATAACATTTCTTACCAATGCCTTGTTGTGGAGGCCCTTAAAGAGTTCAAGTTCGAGTGAGGATGTTCACATACACGTGTTTCAATGTTCACCCATACACTGAAATCCAGAGGAATATTATATATTTCTATGTACACATTTGTGTTCACTTTCAGGCCTTCTGGGATAAAAACGGGGTCCATTTATTTGCCATCGGATGCAACCAATCCTAACACCATCACCTCTGCTGGATTCTTGGTCCGAAACGTGTATTTGATGTTCTCAGGTACATCAAATGCTTCTTCGAACTTATTTACCGGATGTGGCGAATGTTCTTCAGTTTCAGTTCATTAAGCAGTTTCTAGCTTCGCGCCACTCTAACTGCTCTAATTGTGTCAGTAATAAGATTTGTTTTAGACCAAGCTTTGGGTTTTTCTTTTAAGTCATATGTCACTACTCTTTTTACCGTTGCTTCTGATACATTAGCCTGCTTTGCCTTTTTTTCATGTTCCGAACGTGATTACGAGTTACTTTCTTCTTTTCTTCTACACTATCAACACTGGCGTTCTCACAGGTCGCTCTCGACCACTTCCAGTTTTTATTTTTGATACTGTTGGAAATCCAATTGGTGCCTTGACTCGAAATACAGTAGCTCTTGAACATTTTACAAGAGTCATGATATCCGAAACTGACTTTTGGGCGTGAAGTAATCAGATAATTTCATTCTTGTCGTGTATTTTGCACAAAATCTTCGTTAACCCCAACAAATTCAAATACCCCACTATGTTTGTCAACAGTAACTTAATCCTGAAGCAAATCTTTGTAAAACTAGGCTGAACGGCTTGAGTGGTAAGATAGTATTAGTGAGAGTCGCAAAATTTTCTGACGCATGCTGTAAAAGAAGCTTGCATATGTCGGTCCTAGGGCACCCAAATTTTCATGACATTTTAGTAGAGTCTGGTTCTTGATACAGTTTCAACATTGTTCACCAATCTTAGGTCGAGTTTCGCACACAGGAAAAAGTAGTCGCGGTACGTCCACAAATACGAGCAAACGACGAATAATCGAAGTAATCATTAAATAAATGTACTAAAATAGTTTGTTAATCAAGTTCATTCCAAGTTTGTCTGTCATCAAGTCATCGTTCCATTATTCAAGAGGTTGCCGGCCCGAAGAAATTCAAGATGGAAAGATCAGGAATTGCAAAACTGACGAATGAGAATTTTGAAACCTAGAAACTGGAGGTCAAATTCCTGTTGGTACGCGAAGGACTTTGGAAGTACATCGTGACCGGAGTCAAGCCGGAAGAGGCTGCAAACCGAGCGAACGCGGCGGAGACTGCCTGGGACGATGGAGATCGCGCGTGCAACCATCGGGTTGCAAAAACCGAGGTTGTGCAAAAACCGGGTACAAAAACCGCGAAGGAAGTATGGAAGAATATTGAAAAACAGCACGAGAAGAAGTCGCAGACATCGAAGGTCCACCTACTGAAGCGTTTTTCTGCTAGAATTCGAAAGCCTGTACGAAAAACTGGCTAACACCGGTACGAAACTTGACAAGTCATCCTGGCGTTCCGCAGTCTACCAAGTTCTTTTGACGCGCTAATGACTTCCCTGGAGAACCGGTTGGAGAATGATTTAACGCTGGCTGTTTTGAAGAACAAAATTATTAACGAGAAGCGGAAAGGAATGGATCCGGCTGATTCAGCGATGTTAAAGGTGGACGGGAAAATGAAATCCATTGTGTGCCACCACTGTCAGAAGGTCGGTCACAAGAAGCGAGAGTGCAGAATGCAGCAAAAACAGAACCAGACTGAATTTTTTTGAAGTGAAAACCTCGTTATCAAGGAGACCGAGAAGTCTGCTGAGTAACCGGCAAAAGCAAGAAAAGCTAAATCCACCGAGGAAAATTTCGTTTTCAGTGCCTGAGGGACCGGTGGATCGTGGATTTTAGAGCCAGTTCCTACATGTGCGCTAATCGGGAATTCTTCGTAGCTGTTAAGAACCCGCGAGGTGATATTCCGAGTTTCGTAACAGTTGCTGACTGGAAGAAAGCCATCGTGAAATCTGGGTGACTTCCAGATCAATTGCTACGGACAAAATGGTGAAGCAAAGCAAATTCGACAGTGTGCTGTGCGTCTCAGATTTGGATATGAACCTTGTTTCCTTCGGAAAGATAGCCTTGAAAGGCGCAAGGGTGGAGTTCAACGAGAGCGGCTGTACGATTGCTAAAGGTACACGAATTGCGGCCGTGGCTAGACGTAGCAACGGCCTCTACCAGCTACACATGGTGGAACGCGTGGGTGCAGTGAACGAGCATTGCAAAGAGAAGAACTGCCTGCATGATTGTCACCTTAAGCTCGGTCATCGTGATGTCAAGGCTATACCAGAACTGGAACGGCGACAAATCATCTGGTATCAAGATTATGCAGTGCGGTATGGTTTGGCCTTGCGAGAATTGTATGAAAGGGAAGATGGCTCGGCTGCCATTTCCGAAGCAGGCACAGAAGAAAACAACGGCTGTAATGGACCTGGTACACAGTGACCTGTGTGGACCAATGAGGACGGTGACACCGGCCCAAGCAACACACAAGTTTTATAACGGTTGAAAATACTTGTGTATGACTAGATTTGGTTATATAAAAGCTTACTCAACATAAAATCATGAAAATGTGTTACTCGGGGGGTGGTCGTCGTTATTTCCTGATCCTTATTGATGACCACAGCTGATACACAACGTTAGATCTGCTACGAAAAAAGTCTGAAACATATGAAGCTATCCAGGACTACATGCAGAAAATGAAGACGCAATTTGGAAGACCAAAACGCAATTCGATCAAGGAGGGGAATATCGCAATCAACGATCATGGCGTTCCTCAAACGTGAAGGCATCCAACAACAATTTGCGGCAGCATATACACCACAACAGAACGGTGTTGCCGAAAGGAAGAACCGATCCTTAGTGTAGATGGCAAGATGTATGCTTTTGGAGACAGGTATGCCTAATCATTACTGGGGAGAAGCAATCAACACAGCAAAACATCAGCAAAACATTCTGCCAACGAAGGCGGTTGATCAAACACCGTAAGAGATTTGGAATGGAGTCAAGCCGGATGTTTCGAGTCTGCAAGTGTTCGGGACGTCAGCATACGTATTTGTTCCTGAGATAAAACGACCGAAGCTTGAATCCAAAGCCGAAAAACTTACGTTTGTCGGCTACTCGATGCAGCACAAAGCGTGGCGTTTCATCAATATGAAGACGAAAAAGGTGACGATTAGACGGGATGCTCGATTTATTCCTACAATGAGTGACGAGGTGAAACATTCTATCGAAGAATAAGGTACGTCGTTTTATCCGTTATCACTGTTTGACCAAATCCGTAGCGAAACGGGTACAGTGGAGGAACTGAGACCGCTTGATGCAGCTATCGAAGATGTCAATGATTTCGAAGACCATTTGGATGACAGTCTGTACGAGGATGCTGATGAAGCGGAATCGCCCGGTGACGCTGCGGCACAGGAGGAGTTAGTACCAACCTACGTAGAACAAGCTGTAGATGCACCCCGACAATCTACCAGATCAACGAAGGGAATTTCGCCTCAACGCTACTGTGCTAACGGAAGACTTGTATATCATGGCAATGATGAACCTCGCACCTACCAACAAGCTGTGAATAGTCCAGAGAAGGATTCGTGGAAGCAAGCAATGCTGGAGGAATTGCAATCGATGAAAACCATTGGATGGCACTGAATTTTCGAAAACAAAAAACGGACGAGAATGGACAGGTTATACGTCCCAAGGCCAGGCTTGTTGCGCAAGGTTTCACGCAGAAATACGGAGTCGACTACAACGAAGTTTTTGCTCCTAAGGTGAAACAAATAGCCAGAAGAATCTTCTCGTAAAGCATGCAGATGTCATAATAGCGCACTTGAATGGAGACCTTCCAGATTCTGTATACATGCGACTACCTTTCGGAAACACGGCGAATAGAGAAAACATTGTTTGTCGTCTTCGAAAAGGATTATACGGGTTGAAGCAAGCCGCCCGAATCTGGAACCACAAACTGGACACAACACTCATGCAAATCGGTTTCAAGCCATCGAAGAACGACTGTTGCCTCTATGTCAGGAGGAACAAAGGTAACATTACCTACAATGAAGAATTATAACATTAACTTCAAAACTGGAGCAAATTTTTTTTTTTGACCCATATCATGAATAATTCAAACAAACTCTTTCTAACTATCAACTATGTTTCTTAATCTCGTATTATTTGGCTTCTGAAAGCTATAGCATTGGTTTGAATATTCAGTTTTTTGATTAACCAAGAACTGAAAATTTAATTGAGCATAGCTTTTTCAACTTTCAGTTAGCGGGGAAAAAGGCAATCAATGCTTATCTAATAGCTAACATTACAGGCACACTTGTTTCAGCCCAGTAAAGGTGATATGTTGGGTTCTTGGTTAATGGAAAAAGATTGTAATAAAATTGTTAGTCGTTACTATTTAAAAAAAATTCTCATGGATGTTCACTTTTTACGCTTTTTTGCTACAACTATATAGTTATAAAATCGAGGCAACTTCGCGTAATTTGGCTTTTTCATTTAGGCAAAGGAGCAATCTGACAAACATCCCAAGCAACACAAAATCGTCATATTTGGTTACAGTGACTTGATTGTGACTTTATTGAGTAGTATTGGAGTAACATCAACTGTATTGCAACAAGTTTCCTCGCAACATGCTAGAGATAAAAAATAAATAATAAAATATTGAAACAAATAATAAAATTCTAAAAATAAAATTAAAAATTAGGAGGGGGAGGGGGCAACGGCCCTCCCCTTCTCCCCCCTGGCTACGCCTATGACTCTTTGCGTAACTCGATAGAGGGACTTTAATGAAAAACACCAACTCAGAAGTACGGTAAAAGAACTCACCCGTTGGGTGGTTTTATTTCTCAGTATTGATTGCTCTACATCTTTGTGCATAATAATAGAACAAATATTCTGAGAAAACCAATCGAAGAGATCATACCAAGTTTTTGAACCGGCTGAAAAACGCCTTTGTAAATCAAGCACATAAACTGGTAGAGGAGACTTGGAGACCTTTCAAATATTATTGTTAATTTGCATTATTTGATGGTGGAACTTACTCACGAAAACCTTGTTTACCATTTTCTCATGTGGATCTTGCAATTGCTGAAAAAAGGCATAAAAAAGGGTATTTATTGCGATCACCATTAATCTGTTATGAAGCCCAAGCACAAACGATTCGAAATGTATGCGTCGCTCTGATAACAACATTAAATTGCAACTCATGAGCTTCATTATACTGCTATCAATTTCTTCAAGTCGAGTTAAAGTTCCACTATATTCTTAATTTCCATTTGATCCGGAAGTTAAACGATAGTTTAAAACCACAATTTCAACTAATATCGTCGAATGGTTCGAAAAACAACAACAAAACCGACCAGCTGAATCAAGCTTAACACTCACGTCGTTCTTAGTAAATAGCTAAAGAAACAAGGGGAAGAAGCAAAGCACCTCGAGAAATTTCAATGCCAAACTTGAAGCCCAAGCAATTATACGACCAAGAGGGAAAAAAAAAAAAACACGCCAACTATGCTGCGTCGCCAGGCTAAAGTTGAACTCCAAACCGGATAATGATCGGTGGTCTGTCATCGGAAAGCTGCTAGCTTTAGCTGGCCTATATGAGGTACGGCGAATGGAAAAAAAAACTTGGCCATGTACTTAAAGCGGACACCACACCATAGAAAGTGTTGTCAATTATATTGGTGGTGTAAGTGCACAGCAGATGATTGATGGATATATTCAAGAAGAACTAAGAAAATTTGATTTTTCGTTTAAATATTTTTCTTCCACTTTATTCTTCTTTTTACTATAATTTAAAAGGGGGTGTTTTTTTGTGGTTTTTTCTATTTCAAGGTTTTTTTGGGTTTTTTTTGTTTTTTTTTTTGTAGTTATTTTTTTTAAAAAATATTTTTTTAGTAGTGCGGAAAAAAAAAAAAAATTTTTTTTTTATTTTTTTTTGTATACTAGCTGAACCCGGTGCGTGCGCTGCTACGCTTGCAACTAAATGAAGGAAAATTTAATATAACTGGCACGTTTATGGTTTTTTTTTCTTGAATAAGCAGGGGTTCAAACTTCTATCAATACATGCTTCTTACCCGAGAAATACACGTTTTGTGTTTAAGTAACCTGGATAATTCTCATTTTTGGTAGAAATTTGTGTTTCATTTGTATGGGAGCCCTCCCTTCCAGAAGGGGGTGGTTTCTCAAACCACCATACAATCATTGCCTTCAAAACCCCCCACATGCCAAATTTGGTTCCATTTGCTTGATTAGTTCTCGAACCATCACATTGGGCTCATCGATTATAATAAAAATTTGAGTTTCATTTGTTTGAAGCCCCTCCCCCCTTTTTCAGAAAGGGGAGGGGTCTTGAACTACCATAGAAACATTCTTGCCTTCAAAACCCCCCACATGCCAAATTTGATTCAATTTGCTTGATTAGTTCTCGGGTTATGATGAAATTTGTGTCTCATTTGTATGAGAGCGCCCCTTCCTGAGAGAGAAGGGATCTCAAACAATCATAAGAACCTTTCCCAGCCCCAAAAACCCCTTCATATAAATTTTCACGTTGGTCGGTTCAGAACTTTCCGAGTCTATAAGGGTCTGACAGACAGACAGACAGAAATTCATTTTTATGTATATAGAAATCTAGCCTCCAAAAACCCCCATATGCTAAAAGTGGTTTCATTTACTTGATTAGTTCTCGAGTTATGCAGAAATTTGCTTTTTATTTGTATGGGAGACCCCCCCCCCCACCCCCTTCAAAATGGGGAGGGGTATCGTACTGCCATAGAAACATTTCTTGCCTCCAATACCTTAACATGCCAAATGCAAAATTTGATTTCATTTGCATCATTGGCACTCGAGTTATGCTAAATATTATGTTTCATTTTTATGGGAGTCTCCGCTTCCAGAAGGCGGAGGGGTCTCAAACCACATTAGAAACATTTATTTCTCTCAAAAATCTCCACATGCCAAATTTGGTTCCATTTGCTTTAATTTTTATCGAGTTATGAAGAAATTCGTGTTTCATTTGTATGAGAGACCCCTCTTTCAGTGAGCGGAGGAGTCTCAAACCACAATAGAATCATTTTTTGCCTTCGAAAACCTCCTCATGGCAAATTGGGTTCCATTAACTTGATAAGTTCTCGAGTTATTCAGAAATTTGCGTTTCATTTGTATAAGAGCCCCCCTTTCAGAGAAGGGAGGGGCTTGAGTCAACTTAGAAACATTTCTTGCTTTCAAAAACCTACACCTGCCAAATGTGGTTCCATTTACCTGATTAGTTCTCGAGTTATGCAGAAATTTGTGTTGGATTTGTTTGGAAACTCCCCTTCCTCTCCCTTCCAGATGGCGAAGGAGTCTCAAACTTCCATAGAAACATTTCTCTCCTCCAAAAACCTCCACATGCCAAATTTGGTTCCATATGCTTGTTTAGTTCTCGAGTTATGCACAAATTTGTGTTTCATTAGTATGAGAGCCCCCCTCTTACAGAGGGCGGAGGGGTCTTAAGTTACCTTAGAAACATTTCTTGCCTTCAAAAACCTCTACCTGCCAAATTTGGTTCCATTTACTTGATTAGTTCTCGAGTTATGCAGAAACTTGTGTTTCATTTGTATGGGAGCCCCGCACCACCCCCGCCCCCACCAGAGAGAGAGGAGGGGTATCGAAGCACCGTAGAAACATTTATTGCCGTAAATATCCCCGCAAGCCAAATTTGGTTCCATTTGCTTTATTAGATCTAGAGTTATGAAGAAATTTCAGTTTCATTTGTATGACAGCACCCCTTCAAGGAAAGGGGAGGGGTCTCAAACCACCATAACATTTTTCGCCACCAGAGAACCCCGCATGCCAAATTTGGTTCCATTTGCTTGATTAGTTCTTGAGATATGCAGAAACTTCTGTTTCATTTGTATGGGAGCCTCCCTTTCTAGAGAGGGGAGGGGTCTGAAACTACCATAGAAACATTTTTTGCCTCCAAAAACTTCCGCATGCTAAATTTGGATTCCTTTGCTTGATCAGTTGTCGAGTTATGCAGAAATATGTGTTTCATTTGTATGGGAGCCCCCCCTTTCAGAGAAGGGAGGGGTCTCTTACTATCTTAAGAACCTTCCCCGGCCCCAAAAACCCCTGCATACAAATTTTCACGCCGATCGGTTCAGTAGTCTCCGAGCCTATTAGGGTCAGACAGACAGACAGACAGACAGACAGAAATCCATTTTTATATATATAGATAAGATTTGCTAAGGACATGATCAAGTGTTTAATTTGCTAGATTAAAGAACACACAAAATGGGCACTTTTGTGATGATTTATCCTAATTGCTGCGAACATGTTTTGGTATGAGTTTTGAAATATTTAAGGTATTATCTATTAAAAGCTACAGGGCAGTGGCATGGGTTATCGCGTCTGGTATGGATCAGCTACTCAATAAGGGCTTTAACGGGTGTTCAATAAAAATCAGCTACTCAATAAGGGCTTCAACGGGTGTTCAATAAAAATTGAGAAATTTTTCAGTCACACAGTAAAATAAATAAATTTTTTTCAACGAATTTAGCATTTTTTATTAAAAACATAATGTTTATTCTTCAAAAAAACGTCAATGAATATTGGGAAAGAGGCCCTGGTCAGCCGTACGACGCAACTTAGTCGCAATGCTCTCACAAGAGCGCTGGACGGCACTGACGTTCATCTTCCGGATACAATTCCGGATCCTCGTGGTCAACTTCTTCATATCCTTGGCCCTCCAATTATTTTTGTACACTAGGGCACTGAGAGAGCCGAAAAAATCCTCAATGGGAAGGCACTGGGGCAAGTTGGTCGGGTTCCTTTCTTTCGGCACAGAGGGTATCTTTTTCTGCTCAAGATACTCCAGCGTCTTCATAGCGTAATGGGAAGACGCCTTGTCCGGCCAGAAGACGTACTTCCCATCCGCATGAAGCTCCTTTAAGAACGGCAGAAGCATTTTCTCAAGACATTCCTCCTGGTACATTTGTTGATTGATGGCCAGACCGCTCGGCTTGAACCACGGCTTTGAAATCCCTCTGTCCGATATGGCAATGTACAGCATAACTTTTTTTTTCAAATTTCTGCTTAAACATATATTTTACTTCGGGGGCTGTGGCCGACTTGTAGCTGGAATAGTAGGTCTTCAATGTGGGCCTGGGATGTGGGTCTTCAAGAACGGAAAGTAACTTTTGTCGTGCAGCACGAACGACGTCCTGCGGTAGTTCTTCGTCACCCATCGGCACTGCAATTTCACGGTCACTATCTGCTCGTCCGTGTACCGAGTCTTCTTCCGACAGATGATGTCCTCCATCTTGAGGGTTCGGTGAATCAAGGTATGGGAGCAGTGATATTTTCGGCTCGTGTCACGCAAACTCGTTCCGTCCTTGTTGTCGAACAGCTTTTTAAACTCTTCCTTCTTCTTCTTCATCATCATTATCTTCGATGGACGGCCGCTACCGGCCTTCCGCTCCACGCTCAGGGATGCCGGTAAACTGTACTCACGGGCACGTTTTCGTCTCGAAAGTGGTCTACCGTAAACTTTTTTCTACGATGACATCTTCGATTGAACTGACAGCACCCGAGCGAAAAGAAACATGCCACCCATTTACAGGGAGTCCAGAGAGCAATTCTCTTGGAGAGAAAAAAAAAATTACGCTCTTTACTTTAATTACAGAAAGGTATTGAAATATTTCTCATTTTTTATTGAACACCCATTACCATAAAACTGTTCTTATTTCAGGTGGCTATAAATGCATCAGTCACTTACGAACTTTTTTATTGAATGAAATCTATAGGACATTAATTGAAATTTAGAGTAGTTTGGCCCAAGTTTGCTCGAATCCTAAACGTCATGGATTTCGATCTACAGTATGTCAAAAGCGTATTACCACCACCTACGCTGGTTCAGTATTTGATTTTTTTTTTTTTTTTTGTACAGAGGTATTAAGGAATTGATCCTGATTGACTTACCAATTTACCTCAGAATTGGCAGACTTCCTCCTTTCTTGGAAAGGTGCCATTTTTAACTAGTAGTTCCTCATATTTCATTTTGCGAAAGATGTTTGAATTGTTTTGTTAACTGTTACAGATAGTGAATAACGACTTGCTAATAAAAATGTTGTATTCACAAAATATAATGAATATTACCGAATTTGTTTCCAAAATTTCGCGGTTATGCTGTTAAAGTTGCTGGTTAAGGCATTATTATTGAAATCAAACTAATAGAATCACATTCTATTTCTAAAATGCATCTATTGATACAAAAACATAATGTTTCAAAAATCAACAGAAAGTTTCTCTTCCAACATTTTTTTTATTCGAAGCTTCTTCTAACTTAATCGAAAATATTATGGTAAAGTGGATTGGCTAACAACGATTGGAGCATAATGAGCACCCTACTTAATTGTTGATTATATGACTCAACAGGTGCCAATGGTTATTTTTCAATCACATATACTCAGATAAACATACATTGCAAAACCACCCTTACACATGTTTATGAAAAGAAAGAAGTTTTTTAAGTTAAAAACTCTCAACCACGATTAATATGATAAAGTACTTTACTTAAACCTGTTTGGGCACTTAACCTGAGAACCAAACACTAGATAAGCACACTGCCATATGTAAGCAGCAAGTTTATGACAAGGCAGCAGCATTGATTGAGATTAGGTGGTATGTTCATTTTTTCAATCAACCATACAAATTAAAACGCCTTTTAATTTTTAATGAAAACATCAAAGAGTTATTAAATCACTGCCGAAAACATAAGGGTACTCATTTTGCCCCGTATGCTCATTATGCTCCGGATACCCCTACATGGTCAACATATTTATCATTTTAAATTGAATTGATCACAACATTAGTATTTACTAGTTATGTATACAACAATACATTTTGTCAAAATTAAAAAAAAAAATCAAATTGTAATGGAATCTGGAATTTTTCAACGAATGAAATTTATGTTATGAATATTTATGTTGTTATCATACACATATAAAATTAGTTATACATAATAGCAGACACAGAATGGTTTTTTTTATTTTGACCAAAATATTGTTTTATGTATAGTCCAATATAATTGAAAATAAAATATTGGGTTGAAACAAAACTGGTATTATTTTTGAATTTTTATTTACATACTTCAACCAGAGGGTTCTTCTTTTAAATCAATTCATACCTTTACTTTGAAATAACAAACGTTCTTCGTAGTGTCAAACAATAATTTTCTTATTTCCAGAATGAAAACCATTCATATCAACAAACTATCTTTTGTTATTATTCGTCATGTGGCAAGTCAAGTCAAGTTACTTAGCTTACTAATGTATGGATTTAGCAGACTGTTCGCCGATTGAGTTATAATCTATCCCAGGAAGAAAGTAATGCTTTTCTCTCAAATGTGGAACAAGTAGAAAAGCCACCAACGCTGAATCTTCTCATCATACTTCACTTATACTTCCTCAACTCCTTACACTCCTTACAACCATGTTCATGCAACTTGAACAATTCAAGCTGAACAATGCATTAGTTCTAAGTAACATTGAGAGATTCTTTTCGTCGACTTTCTCTTTCGTTAATAGTTTGTCTATTAAACGATTTGCTGATGTTTTTGACGTATTGGATCCTTAAGTACACTTTATATTACCGTACTATGTGTTGAAAATACTTGAACAAGTTTTTACATAGCCAAAAGAACGCCAAGAGAAAGTCGACGAAAAGAGTTTCCCAATATTACTCAGGACCTAATGCATTGTTCAGCTTGAATTATTTGATTCTGAAATACAAAACAAAGGCGGCTGTGTGTCAGACTTACACCCTAATAGCACACTTGTTGCAAATCAGTCAAAGTAACTTCAGTGTGACTCAAATAAGTGACAATCAAGTTGCTGCAACCAATAACAACAGTTCTGTGTTGCTTGGCAGATCAAATGATTTATTCAACGATAAAATATACTATTGGATTTGAAAAATGAAATGATGATGTAATGATGAGGATAGATGGTAGTGAATAATTTTCACACGTTTACACGTTTAATTCACTCATAAAAATAAAGAAACCTATATCAGCAGTTACTGATAAACAATTTAAATTTCATTTCATGTAAATCAATAAATCTCGACAACTTATTCAAAACAACGAATCTAATTTTGTTAACAAAAAAGGGAAGAAAGATTGAAACGTTTAATTCTCGGAGCTCTTAGCACTTTCACATAAATTAAGACCACCAACACAAGGAATAACATTTCCGTAACATAATGGTGATGCTAGTTTCCGAGGGGGTGCTGAGAGTTTTGAGAAATTTACGTATGCATCTTTGTTCTTTTCTTTGTTTACAAAATCAGGTACGTCGTATTGAATAAGTTGTCCATCAATGACTGAATTTTATGTGCAAGTAGATGCAAATCCAAAAATAATAGTAGTCACTTAAAAGTACACTGTGAAGTGAAGAACAAATTTCGAGTAATTCATGATTTGGGCCTAGCAGCCAATTGTAAACAATGACTTTTAACGTCATACATCATATGGTAGAGCAATCATTCCTCTAGGAGATGTTGCTTTCAATTTGCGAGAGCGTTTTGAGATTCCAAAGGAATCGACTTTAAATGTCATTGTTTACAATATGTTTTTAGGCCCTAATTATGAATTACTCGAGAAATGCACAACTTATTTGTATGACTTCTGCTGCCAGTACAGAAGTTTTCAACAGCACACAATCATGAATCGGCCGACATTGACAACGCACGCCGCAGTATATCGCTCATTGGAGGACTCTCTTATTTTTAAGGGAGTTTCTCTAAAAAGATACATATGGTTCCTTGGTTCACAATTCTGAATATAAAACAGCTTTGATATGCAATTGCTTTTATTAATACGCTTTCGATATATAAATTCCAGATTTGTTTATTAAAATATTAGAAATCTATAAAAATAAGTGTTGTGACTGAAATTTACGCCATGGCATGTGTTTAGTTGACGTGTTTGGTTTACTCAAATCAAGTGATAAAATTTGTCAGAAGCAGAAGTTTTCCAGTACAGAAGTTTTCAACAGTACAGACGTTTTGCTAGTACAGAAGTTTTCAACAACACACAATCATGAATTGGCCGACATTGACCTCGCACGCCGCAGTATATTGCTCATTGGAGGACTCTCTTATTTTTAAGGGAGTTTCTCTAAAAAGATACATATGGTTCCTTGGTTCACAATTCTGAATATAAAACAGCTTTGATATGCAATTGCTTTTAGTAATACGCTTTCGATATATAAATTCCAGATTTGTTTATTAAAATATTAGAAATCTATAAAAATAAGTGTTGTGACTGAAATTTACGCCATGGCATGTGTTTAGTTTACGTGTTTGGTTTACTTAAATCAAGTGATAAAATTTGTCAGAAGCAGATAACTTCCCATCAACATGAGAGGCTCTAGGAGTGGACAGTAATTTATTGCTAGAACGAAAAGAAATGAAGAGAAAGTATTGATAGTTTCGTTAAGCGTACAGTAGGCTGTGAAAATTGAAAGATACAAGTTGAAAACGAGCGGAGGGTATTTGAAATCAAATGTTCAGTTTTTAGTTCTTGGAAATTTGAAAGAGGTCGTAAATTTAAGTATTATCAGCCACTTGATTTTGATGTCTCTAAAATGACTGAATTTTACATATTATTGAAGTGTATAGTATTGATTCAAAACTGCTTCAGGAACTAAAACATTTTGTAAATTAATAACAAAAGATTTTGTTGATACACTACAGCCATTATTATTTCTTCACGAGAATTCAATATTTTTTAACGTCAAGGAACTTAACAGGAAACAGACGAAATTCGTTAAAAGGTGGGTTTGATTGTGTTTATTTTCTCGTCTATTTTGACTGATTCTTGTGTTATGAGGGCCGTTTGCATGTGCCGGACTTCGAAATTTAAAAGTCAATATGCATTTGTATGCGCCTAATGGATACTCTTCACACTTCTAAAATTTCATGTAAATTAAGATGGCTCCACATGCACTTAAACGAAACCTTCTAGAATACTCAAGCTTACCTCTTTTCACAAATTTGCATGAAACAAAAACGGAGCATGTAGTTTTACATGATGGGATGTGTATTTAAGTCAAACGCATATTATTAATGAATTGTTTTCAACTGAAACCATAAATCATAATAATTCAAAGAAATAAAATATTCCGGATTTTCTAGGAAAATCTGTTTCAATCTGCTTAGTTTCTTCATCAATTTAATCATTCAGTAAGACACAGTTTGAAAGAAACATGTAATTTCCTGAGTTATCTACACACTACCAAAATGCCATGTAAATTTCTGTCCCCTGAGACCGACACATGCAAGCGTCCTTCAGCACATAAGAATGAGTTGAAAGAGATGAGAAAGTAAATGCAATCTAACATTTTTTGTGTTGGTGGGGAGGTGTGTTGAAAAAAAAAAATTTTCACACGAATTCTTTTTTTTGTTCCTGGTTTTTATAAATATTGGTTGTGTAAGGGTCGTAATTTCAAATGTGTAATGCACATAAAGGGAATCCTAGATTTGTCTTAAATGAATGGGATCTTTCGTGAAAATTTTAGCCAGATATCGCTAGAATCAAGTCTGCTGTAGGGAAGATTGTAAACAATGTTGTTTGCTGTTTGCTATATAAAAGATTGAAAACTATACGTTGTTTACGCTTGCTTTGACTTGCAAAGTGTTTTTTTTTTTCAGTGTATCTTGACGGGTACAATACTTTCAACACTAGCGTATCTTTCATAGAAAAAAATGAACAATTTTAACACACGTGGAAAATTTCCCTCGTTTAATTTCAAGCGAAAGCATTCCTAAGCAAGGTATTTGTTTGCAATCTTTCATACAGCATACAACATTGTTTGCAATCTTTCATATAACAGACCTGATTCCAGCGATATCTGGCTTAAATTTACATTAAAGATCCCATAAATTTATGCCAAATCTAGCATCCCCTTTATGTGCATTAGATAACGCAAAAAAATAAATGTTTCTTTCAAACTGTGTATTTTTCGTGACTCTTATAATTCATTCTGCTAGGATCAAACATCCTTCATCGTACTGCATTGGAGAATGCTCTGTAAACTGTATCAGTTTTCCGTAATAATGTGGAGAGAAAATCTACAATTGGAAATCGATCACTGAAAATACGTCCTTATGATACTATGCGCGAGAAAAAGAGAGTCAACTCACGTTAGGCGACAATTCTAGATAGAGCAGGAATAATGGTGCATAAAGCTTCATTCTCTTTCAAAATAAAGTTACGATTTATCTGCATTTTTTCTTCTCAGAATGAAAGTTTCTATCGCTATCTTGCATTTGGGAAAAAACGGTCAGCCAAATGTGCCTAAGGCAACAATAGTTTGATAGAGGAGAGCCGTAGAAGCGTAATCGATTAAGCCGTATTCGCCCTTATTCCTGCTCTATCTTGAATTATCTGATAAAAAAAAAATGAAGCGAAAAAAGTGTTGTCCCTTCCAACGCTCACGTATTTCGTTGGCAAAACGTCGTTCATCAATTCAACGCGTTCCAGTTTGTTCTGCGACGATATGTGAAAACGAGTCGTTTCCCAAGTAACCACAAGCATTATATAATTGCTCTTATTCATCCCAAAATCAACAACATCAATGCAGGATCGCATCAATTCAACAGTTGTCAAGCAATGAAGCGTTAGATTAGCTTTAAGAATATAGTGATGAATTACCAATGCAATAATGCATCTTTAGCTATGTCTTATTGCATAACAAAAGATATGGAATTAGTGTGGGGGGACTGTTTCACTGCATCACAACATTAATTTGTGTAAAGTTCAATTTAGGTATACTGATGATCATAAGTATTCATCATTTAGCTGTATCAAAGGTACCGGAATATGACGAATACTCGTGTCCATCACCGTAGGTTAAACGCTTCAATAGTTGCCGTTAGTTAGTCGGTAGTAGTCTCTGTACCCAACTATGGAAACCTAACTCTTCCAGCGTACCGTGGCTACTGATGTATTTACCCTGATGTTATTTTGACCTGTCTAACTAAAAAGGCTGTATTACACAAATACTTGTTACCAAGAATATAAGTTTCAAAATTCTAACAATTCTAGGGTTTTTATTCATTAGGGCGAATCTACAATTGAGAGACTCTCTCCGGGCTCGCTCTCTTTCATTCATATTCCGATCACCTTTACGTTTTTCATTCTACTATTTGTAGAGTAAGCTAGCCAGCACTGTTGTGTTTCGATCTGTACAAAAGAATCCCTCGAAAGTTTTATAATGGCGCTGTAATGAATGAAAGAGAGCGAGCCCGGAGAGAATCTCTCAATTGTAGATTCGCCCTAATGAAAAAAAACCCTAGAATTCTTCATGTACAATTAACTACCATAAACTCTAGGGTTTTTTTTCATTAGGGCGAATCTACAATTGAGAGATTCTCTCCGGGCTCGCTCTCTTTCATTCATTACAGCGCCATTATAAAACTTTCGAGGGATTCTTTTGTACAGATCGAAACACAACAGTGCTGGCTAGCTTACTCTACAAATAGTAGAATGAAAAACGTAAAGGTGATCGGAATATGAATGAAAGAGAGCGAGCCCGGAGAGAGTCTCTCAATTGTAGATTCGCCCTAATGAATAAAAACCCTAGAACTCTTCTCACTAGCGCTGTCTGGACGTAGTACACTGTGGCTTTAATTCATAACAAGCTGCGTGAAATAAACGATCTCACGGAATGCTAAGAGTGGAAACGATATAAAGCGGAATGTGTTCGGTTGCGTTTGTTGCACAGGGAACCCGATTTCAGTTCGGTTGCACTGTTAAAATATCGAAGTATCGACTGTTTATCCTAGACACACACCTCAGTTAGGCAGTGGTGATAAAACTGGATTTCGGCAGTTTGAAGTCGACAAACGATAGGTAGCGCTTCTGTTGTTGCGGTAAACAAAATCCCAATCGAGAATGTAATCGTTTAATACTACTGGGAACGTTTCACTCTAATAGTTGTTGTTATTTGAACAAACGGATATCAAAAGTTAAGTGAGCCTATAATTTAACTTTTCAAAGTCGCCCAGTTTAAGTTTAATTCATATTCGCTCCAGTGATGAAAACCTATGTTTTTCTTCCACAACTGAAGATACCTTGCCAAATCATCAACTTGCGAGCTAATTCATCTGCAAAGACATACAGTCAATCGCAAAATTGAGCGTACACGTGTGATTGTTTGGGTATTCTTCGGCTTTCTGGATAAACAAATTGAAATCGCACACAACTTTTTGCATGTGCAAAATGAGTCCTTTTTTTTATTATTTCATGAAAACAAAAAATGTTGAAAAATGATAAAATCAATTGGAATTTGCAAAACAAAAACAATACCACTTGTTCATGTGTGGCAAAATTGAGCGTACAGTTCTTATTTTCCATGAAAAAATAGTTCAAATGAAGTCAAAAATTGCTGATTTTTATCATTTAGTATTTCGTATGTTCACCTTTCGCATCCAGCACTGCCTGCAAGCGTCGAGGCATCGATTCCACTAGGTTTCTGGTCACCATTGACGGTATACTGTTCTGGATCTCCTGAATCGCCACTTTGCGCTCCTTCTTGTTATTTGCTCTTTTTTATTGGTGTTATTCAGTTGGGTGACTGGGGAGGTGTTTTCAGCTGTTTAGCTTCCAGCGCCGAGTTTGGTTTTGTCCACACTATATGCCTTTCATCACAACCGAACAGATTAGTTTTCGTCTCATCGCTGAAAAGAACGTTTTTCCAGAATTCTTTTGGCTCTGCAACATACTCTCTGACAAAGTCCAGTCGCTTTTTCACATTTGCTTTGGAAAGGAGTGGCTTCTTCTGGGCAACTCGTCCTCTTACGCCGGACAGTATCCGCACTGACAAACCTTCCGATGTCATCAGCAACATCAGAAGCCAATTTCGGAATACTTGTTTTAGGATTATTCCAAATTCTTCGCACGATTACCCGTTCACGATCACCAGCTGTCAGGATCCGTTTCCGTTCTCTAGCGCCACGGTTTTTCAAGGTACCCTTATACTTCCACTTGTTGACAACCTAAATCGGATGATTGTCTCATGGCTAGATTCGAAGGACGATCATACATGTTTCGTACTACAATCAACCAATTTCAACATGATGTTTGTTTCAATCATCGGCGATTTACGATTGGTTTGATTAAAATTCGAGGCTTTAAATTGTACAACATCTCACTCCCACTACCGTTAACCAATGATGGCTACGGGAGCTCAAAAATTGGAGGAGTCAGCAGACATTTCTCCATTACTTCATTTGTAGCTGGTACTTGTTCTGATAGCGACTGATAGGTTTTTACCGAATGATGTAAAATGGAATGTTTTTTATCCTTATTTCAAATGATTTGCGTTATAGGGCTTTTCCAATGCAATACGCATTCCATTTTGGGATGACGATTTTTCATACAGCATGCATTCAAATTTGAACGGGAGGTCAATTTGCTTAGCGTATTATTAGTTGCTCAACATTCGAAGGAAAATCATCTAGTTTCTAGAAAATCGTCGTCCGATTGCATCTATCATTCGAAAATGCGATTTCAATGTCTCGATATGAATCGCAGGAGGATTCATTCGATAAAAAGAGGATGTTTGGGTTCAGTGTAGTTGTGAGAAATATGTATAATTAGGGTAGGAGAGGGAACAAATATTGGTACTTTTGCAAAATATTGTCCCTCCTCTGAAAGGGGGGGCTCCCATACAAATGAAGCACAAATTTCTGCATAACTCGAGAACTGATCAAGCAAAAGAATCCAAGTTTAGCATGCGGAAGTTTTTGGAGGCAAGAAATGTTTCTATGGTAGTTTGAGACCCCTCTCCTCTCTAGAAAGGGAGGCTCCCATACAAATGAAACAGAAGTTTCTACATATCTCAAGAACTAATCAAGCAAATGGAACCAAATTTGGCATGTGGGGTTTTCTGGTGGCGAAAAATGTTTCTATGGTGGCTTGAGACCCCTCCCCTCTCCTAGAAGGGGTGCTGTCATACAAATGAAACTGAAATTTCTTCATAACTCTAGATATAATGAAGCAAATGGAACCAAATTTGGCTTGCGGGGATTTTAAAGGCAATACATGTTTCTCCGGTGGTTCGAGACCCCTTCTCTCTCTCTGGTATAGGTGGGGTATAGGTGGGGCTCCCATACAAATGAAACACAAGTTTCTGCATAACTCGAGAACTAATCAAGCAAATGGAACCAAATTTGGCAGGTAGAGGTTTTCGAAGGCAAGACGCAAGTTGAAGTTTTCCGATTTTCAAGAACCTCACCAAATTCAAATATTCATAACTCAAGAACGCTTCATCGTAGAACAATTTTTTTTCCTAACTTCAGTGAAATTTTCTCAATCGTTCGGAAAATATAATCATAAAAAAAATCACAGGAGGAAAATTTCTTGGATAAGGCCAGTATTCAGCTCAAAAGTAATGTGCATTAGCATAGGACAAATAATGGTCAAGAAATGCTTGCTGAAAAAGTAATGTTGCTTTTACTGTCGAGATTTCTTTTTTTTTGTGAAGAACCACTGCGTCCACTGAATTGAAATTTCTTCCCTTGTATAGGCTAGTTTGCAGCTCAAAAGTAATGTGCATTAGAATAGGACAAGTATTGGTTGAGAAATGCTATTACTGTCGGAATTACTTACCTTGTATGCAGCTGAAAAGGAGGGCAAACTTCGTAACGTTAGTAACGCCGGCCCATGTTATTTAAATGGGACTGTCACTTTTCCTTGCGGAACAATATACCGTTCGATTATTCCACAAGGAAAACTGACATTTCAACAATACTGGAGCATTTGTCAAAGTTACTTCGGTAGAAATGGCAAAAATTTCTTCAGGTGTTTACTTGTCAGCTGCATACTAGCCTTATGCAGTTGAAAGTAGGAAAAACTGAAGACGGTCTCATAACGTCAGTAACGTCTGCTCATGTAAACTACATGGAGCTGTCTCTTTTTCTCGTGGAATAATATTCCGTTCGATTATTTTGCAAGGAAGATTGACATTTCACCCATACTGGAGCAGTTGTCGAAATTACTTTCGGTAAAAATGGCAAGAATTACTTCTGGTCTTTACTTGCCAGCTGCATACAGGGCTATAAGCCGGAAAAAAACATTTTATGGATTATGGAAAATTAAAAAAAAACAAATATTTTCTTGTTCGTTAATTCCTTTAATGCTTTTTTTTCGAGTAATGCTCGAAAAACAATGGGCCCGACCTAGGGCCGACACTCGTTTTCATACCAAAATAAAAATAAAATGGGGATTACGCAAATTGAATTTTGGAAATGAAACACAATTTAGGGTACGTTCGGTTTTAACGTTTTTAAGTTACTCGTTTTTAATGTTACTCAAATATGAGTGAAACTGGATGGCAAACAAACATCTATGTTTGTAATGAGACACCAGAAGTTCCTTCTAGTTGTGTACGATTTTATCTAATTTTAGAGTTTACATCGTTGTGGATCTTCTGAAACGCAGTGATTCTAGCCAGGCTTAAAGTGGAATTAAACAATATGATAATCATAATCATAAAAATTAAATTCTTCAATTTTTACGTACGCATGCAGATTTTATTAAAATAATAAAAATTGGTATACTTTAACTTTATTTAAAAAAATAAGCTTTTTTCTTAAAATTATTCAGAAAAAAATGCCTGAATAATTGTGTGATACTCAAAATTGAGAAGCAATTATCATCGCGTTTTCGAACACCTCAAATATCAGCGCTAAGTGACTCAAAAATATTCATTAATAACGTATTCGTCCAATCAATTTGTACACTTAAGTAACGTACAAGAGTTATTTAATACCTACAGAAATTCAAGCAAGAAACATGCGTTTGGCTGGCTTTTGAATCTGAAACTGCTTAAATTTCATGCATTTCTGAAGACATTTCATAACTTTTTTTTTGTTCTGTCTTTTTCATGCCACTACATAAACATTGCAGCGACTACAATACCTTGTACTTTATGTACGTTGGAAACAGACATCGCACTGACGTTTTCTCTTTGTCAATCTTGACAATTCAAGATGTGTTCAAAAATTACGGTACATGAAATGAAAGGGACCCGAGGGTCAATCACAAATTACGTTTGCGATTTCTGAAAAGCATTTTTTTTTTTTTTTTTTTTTTTTTTTTTTTTTTTTTTTTTTTTTTTTTTTTTTTTTTTTTTTTTTTTTTTTTTTTTTTTTTTTTTTTTTTTTTTTTTTTTTTTTTTTTTTTTTTTTTTTTTTTTTTTTTTTTTTTTTTTTTTTCACGAGTATGTAATCGTTTATCGTTGGTTATAGTTAGTATTCATGCAGGTAAAATTTAATATATTAACCTTATTTATTATAATTTGGCTATAGTTTTTACACATAAATTAAATCATTATTTGTATGATTTGTTGTTATTATAACCATAGAAAGCGTGTTTTTGGTTCTGATCCTTATCGATTATTTTCTTTCGTTATCGGAATCGGAACAATTGATGGTTTATGGAAAACAAAACACTATTTATATTCCATGACAATATCAACTTTTTGGTTGGGATGAAAAACCCTCCCTGTGATAAATCGAATATATTTTAGATCATATAGTTCTTATGTAAATTAACAAACAAGGATGATATCAGAAACGGTTTAATTTGATCAGATAATAGTTAGATTATAAATCGAACAGGTTTTCAAATATTTGTCATGATTATTTTCAATGCACGTTGTTAGATGCTCGAGCGCTATTCTCACAGTTTGAGTCTATCCTGATGTTCTCATAAGATCTATAGCATGTTTTAACCATTACTAATCCTTCGTGAACGTTTTTTTTTATAATCATTATTCTAAACGTTCAAATATATTTCAACTATTCAACATAAACCATTTTTGAATTATTAGTGACGTAGTTATCATAGTAACTAAGGTTTGAATATCGTTGAAACCATATTCGTAATCATTATCATTTATTTGGGTAACTATTTTCAAACTTCACTCAATATATCTAAAAAAAACTTTACCAAAACATTCACAAACTATAATCCATAATGTTTAAATTTGAACCACAGTTTACAAGGTTCTACTGTTATTTTCATTCTGAAACTATATGGGGAAATCAAAAAGTTTGAATGGTAAGGGTTCTTAACAACCCATTGTTTTTAACATCCAGGCCTGAGAAACTATATGACATAAAGTTAAAACTTTATAATACAGTCGTTTGTGTAAAGTTGCATAACCATTACAGGTTACGTTAAGAAGTGGAAGATAAACCATTTTTGATAAAGTTAAGTTATAGTTAGTATTCATGCGGGCTGCTTGTCGGGAAGAAAACAGACTAGATCCAAGCCGATTCTAATTGGAAATATCGCAGTCATTTTCAACAACTGTCAAACTTGCCGTTTGCCGTTCCGTTTCCGTTATCATTGTGATTGGGCGGTTACGTTTAGCAATTTAGAATTTTTAACTCGGGATTTGTCCAAAGTCCATTTTCACATAAGTTTCATCGTTCATCAAAATAAATCCGTTGTACTTGGTCAGTACTTTCTCGTACAACTTCCTTACACGGGGTTTGGCAACCACCCGCATAATTACAAACCATTCCTGGACCATTTCCCTTATTCTTGACGACCGTTTCCGTTATTGTTACGACATTTACCCTTATAGTTGACAACTATAAAGTAACAATCTTCCATTCCGTTTTAACAATACGTCAGATGGTAAAAGGCCAAATAACAATATGCTGAATGGGCGGTTGAGTTCAGTTACCAACAAAAAAATTTCTGTACTCCATGCCAAAAAGTTGATGTATAATCTAGACCGAATCCGGTAGCAGTCTCTGTACCCAACTATGGAAACCTAACTCTTCCAGCGTACCGTGACTACTGGTGTATTTACCCTGATGTTATTTTGACCTGTCTAACTAAAAAGGCTGTATTACACTTACAATACTTGTACTAAGTACTACCCTGGGCTTGCTGCCAGCCGCAAGGAACAGTTGCATCGGTGCTTCAAATCTGCTGTACGATTTGTCTTCAACCTCCGGCGTCGTGACTCTACGGTAGCTGTCCGCAATTCGATTCTGGGACACGATCTGCCCTCGAACTATCATCTACGGATCTGTACTTTTATGAGACAAGTCTACTGCGGAAACCAACCAGACTACATCTCGCAACATCTACTACGTGGACAGCAAGAACGCATTCGTTGCTTCATCATCCCAAGGCACACATCGTCAAGTGGCAAAAGCCTGTTGGTGTTCGGAGCCACCTGCTGGAACGGTCTGCCGCTTGAACTGAAGCAAAAACCAACACTAACATCATTCAAAACAGCTATGAAAAGCCTCATTTAAGCTCAACTAGTTTCCTTTAGCCAGTTTTTTTCTCTGTCACATTGATCCGTAATTCTGTTTAGTTATTAGTACATCCAAAAATGAATTATTCAAAATAGTTTTTTTCCTTGACTTGATATAAGGTGTATACTAACAAGTTATCGTTATAAATAACTTTCACTTTTTTTAAAAAACACTATTTAAAAAAACTTTTTGAGTGTATAAGTAGAACTGTTGTGATTGGGAAACTAGGAGAATTTAAAATTAACACTTCATATGATCACTTTAACAAAAATAAAAATAAAATATTGAAGCACTTTTTCAAAATTATCACTAGTAAACGCGAGCAAATTCCTTTAAATTCCACTATAGGAAGCTTCTCTTTTGACAGATAGGCCTATTTCGTCTGCGACTTACAGACTTCTTCAGTGTCGAGTGCTCGATTTGAAGGGAACATCACAGTAGGTCTAGTATTTATAGTAGGTTTGTTGATACCTGAATGTATGAGGTAGAGTGTGTGAGGGGGTATACTGAATGTGTTTATGTGTGCACCTCAAAGGTTGTTTGGTACCTCAAAGGTTGTTTGTTGAAATGAAAGGATATTAATTCCTACTTCGTTTAAAGGTAGTGAAATTGGCGTTGTGTTGTTTTTGTGATGTTGGTAGAAATTTAAACAGCCACAAATATCCGTTTCCTTGATCTTTGTTAAGCAATTTTTTGTTTATAAATAAATAAACAAATTACAAATTACAAACAAAGAGGTTGTCTATGTGAAAAAAAAACTTTTCAGAATGAATCCTAAAAATTCAAGATTTGCTCACATACCCCACATCAAACATTGCATCACAGTTTGACAGTTTACGTTATATAGTTGCAGTGAGGTGACTCTTCTGAGTTAATCTAATAGATAGTCACGTTACTGCAGGTGACTTTTCTCACTTCACCAAGTGACAAACCTCACTTCGCCTCTCGGAATAACCCTCTGTACTTCTAGGGTGTGTAATTTTCGTATATCTTCTGTAAGGAAATCCATGCTGCCTGGAATTCAAATTTAACCATTGCAAATTTTAATCAAACTGTCCGGAATATGAAGCGATTCATGAAAACTGTTCGGAAAAAGAAAACATGATGAACTTGTTTATTCCCAAAGTTGTAGCCAGTAAAACAATATGTTCAGTTTATTTATCAATAGTTGATCGTTAACAGATCAATAGATAAATAAAGAAAAGAAAAAAATAGTGGTGGGTTATATCAGGGATATAACCGCGAGGTTCACGTAGGACCGTGTTTGTGTATAGCAATAATGGTATCATCTTATATATGCATATCATAACACATATGGTTGGTTTATATTAAAATTATTTTGCTTTGACCCGTCCTTTGACCGTCTTATGAAATTTTCTACATACTGAGCCATTGCTTACGTTTTTCAGTTCGGGTTTAATGAAAAATCTCTGTCGATTTTACTACTATCGACTGAATGCCTCAAACAATCCAAAATGTTCTATTTTTGAAAATATTAAACACAGACTCTTTTATTGTAAAATTTAATTGGTCATCCTAAAAAAGACAGTAGCTGTGATACGCGTTAGAAAATAATTTTATGTTCGGTGTATTTGCCCAGCATGACACCATCATGTCCTGTATTAAATACAGCATAGTAGTTTATTAAACTCCTCGTCACGGTGAATGGCTGACGGCAAGATACTTGGGATAATTCTAGTAATCTATTTGGCACAAACATCGTTTTCCGCTGGAAGGTGCCCGGCTCCGGTATGGCTTCGGCAGCGAACAACGCCCACGCAGATGATACATTTTTACGACCCATTTCCACGGCAATAGGTCGAGCGGGAAACTTGCAAAACTTTACAGCGCTTCCATCTGGCTTGTAGATGAGCAAGCCCAGGCGATAATTTGCGAGCTAGACGCGCAATCGCCAGAAAACGGACGAGATAAAAAAAACGAGTAAAAATTTTCGTAACGATAAAGCGAAAAAACACAACCGTACGTGCCGCTCAATCGAACTTGAATATCCCAATGTGATCATTTTGGTTCAAATTGTGCGCTTTATACTTGTGTTGATGGCATCGCCTTCAAAGAAGAGAGGCACGAGAATGCAATAGGAAGCAAATTTCATAAGAGGGGACGGGCTTCAGTTATAAAACCAGACACCGGCAGCAAAGCAAAATAATTTTGCAGCTGAGGGGTGTGGCTATTGCTGTATTAAACATCGAATGAAACTAAATGAAATAAAAAAAGAAGACAATTTGAACCATTTGTTACCCGTTTTTGAGGACCCGAAAAGGGAAAACCATATTTTCAACATGTTCATATGCAGATTTGTATGGGAGCAAAAGTAGGCCATTTTTAAGTAAAACATTTACCTACTTATACTAATAGCACTTAATTGAATCCACAATCACTTGATTAATCCAAAACATTTGTAAGTTTTTCTGATCAAATGGTGTTTAAATGAAGTCATTCTGTTCAGTCAAACGAGAGTTATTTGCGTTCAAAAATCTTTCACTTTTGCGTAACGCTCTCATTTTTCAAAATTTTGAAATGACACCCGTTATAGAAAAGAGAAACGTAGTCCTACGTTAAAATCAATTGTGGACGCTTTTAAGTCCCTGTATATGATATTTAAAATCATGATTTATTTCGCTTAATGTCATTTCAGGATGAAGTGCTAGCCATCTCCGATAAAGTGATCTTGCGGGCGGACGATCTTCTAACGTGGGTAGCGGTTGACCTGGAGTGGAACTGGGGCCTTCGGACGTCATTCAACAAGTACAGTGCAAAGGATTCGATGACCACCACTCGCAATCTGAGCAAAAATTCATCACTGGAATTTGGCGATGTGGACAAGGAGAAGCACGCTGGTAAGTTTACTTCCACTTATTGCATTGTTATACTTGGGCTATAAAATAGGACGACTTACTCATTCGTGTTTGTTTTTATTTGGAAAGTAATGAACATTTTCACATTAACGCATCATAAAAAACACTTCACTTCGTCAGAAAATTGAGATGGATTAGAAACACATGCATCGTTTTACGATCGTTTCGCTCTTGAGAATTAATTTCACACGTTCTATGATCCGCTCTGGTACCTACGTTGGTCAAATGCGTGTTTCGGTAGTATGTCCATTCGGGATGTAGTGCTCATGTTTCACAGCACACTTTTTCACGGTGATGGCAATCTCGTCTGTGAAAAGAAAAGCCGCAAAAGAAGAGGGAAAACCAAAATGAGACGTTTTGGAGTAAATATTGATCATTACTATAAATAACACACATCAAGGCTTGGCAGGTTGAAGTTAAATACAGAGCAGCTCTTTCGATGCAAGTGTTTTCAATTTCTTGGTTGATGTTTTCATATTGTTCGGTACTTACGTCTGCAGATTGATGATGTTACGGGGTGAACGGCACTGGTACCGAGGAACGCACTCGCACTGTTTTCGCTCAAGAATGTCCTCCTGGACGATAACGCTTACTTCGAATCTGTTGGTAGTTAACTTTTGCTCTCCTACTGATTCAAAGTAGGTTCGATACTTCGGTACGGGTAGAGTATGACCCGAATAGAAGATAGATGCTTGAGCAATAGTCAAATATGCACCAATTAAACCAAGTAGTGCCAGCCAGCGGAAGCATGGCAGCTGCACAATTATGCGACCAAGAAACAGCATGTAGACAGCTTGCACGGACCAACGGGCGAATGCGAATGTGTGTTTTTCACCTCGCCAACCTAGTTGGCCCTGTTCTACTACAGTTGAACTTGTGCGAACACGGCAATGCTTAAATTAATTTGATCATATCCCACGAAGACATACTTTTTGGACATATATTCAAATAAATTTCAATAAAATATTATTATCATTGACCTTTCCAAAAACCATCATATAAATGTTCCAACTGTAACTATCCAGTTACTACGAAAGCAAACAGACATTCAATATTTTTAAACAAACGTTTTTCTGCACCATCAGCAGAAAGTATACGCTCCGCTATCGTAAGTTAAGACATAATTCGTACTCAACAGACAAGTTGATGAATTTTATTATCCAGTTCGATTTGCGATTCTAACTAATGAATTTTCTCCAATCGTTTTGTTTCATTAACACAGCGGAAAATAATGCCTCTAAAATCGCTGTACTGAGCTTTTCCCGTTACTGTCGCTATCGAGCCGTATTGAAGCGGCTAGAAGGAGTGCACGATGACTGGCTGCGGAACACGATTGTGGAAACACTCAGCGGATTTGTGGCAACTACACCCAACTTGAAGATTATGTTCTGCAAGGAAACTTTCGACTATCCTGAACTGGAAACTCATGAACTGCTGTGCAATCATTTGGCTCCAAAACTTAAAGGCCGACCCCGAGGAAAACGGAAGAAAACGTTGTCCGATTCATCATCGCAAGTGATCAAAAAAGAGGGTGCATCAGAAGAAAGCGAATCGAATGATTCAGATATATCTGATTATTCATATAGCAAGGTACTATCTAGGTTTTTATTTCAAATACCGTTCAATCATTGTTTGACTTTATTACAGGCATCGCCATCCAAGAAGGTGGACCTGCAGTCTACTCCACGATACAACCCTAGGCCATCGAGGGCAGCACAACAATTGGTGAAACCGGTGGATCCGATTGCTGTACCTGCGGTGTCACTTCCACTTCAGTCGGGAAAAAAAGATAAAAGTAAATCCAAGTCTACGAAAGTTAGAGGCAAAAAATCAAAGGTTGGCCGTAAACCGAAAGTCGGACGAACTGCAAAGCAGACTGATGTCAGTGAGCAGGAAGAGGAAATCGACGAAGCATCGGCATGTGAAGAAAGTCTGATAGAAAAAGAGGAACCGGAAATTGAGGATGCAGATGAAAAGGTGGACGATTTGTTCCAGATCCATGATCGCATGGCAGCCGATGAACGAGATTTCATGCAGCGCCTCCATCAGTTTCTGGACTCAAAGGCATTGGCGTTTGCTGATAGTCAAGCAACGTTGCTAAAAGATGGTATGTTCCTTGATTTGGGTCGATACAAATGGCGTTTTTGGATTTTTGTTGAACTTGGTACTTTTGGGTGTAGCTCTGTTAGTCATGACGAGAGAACTCTCAAAACAGATCTCTGGACAGTGTAGCGCAGAGCGCACAGTGATTGGAAAAGCATTTTTTCACGTTGAAGTTTAAATTTGGTGTCTCTGTAAATGTCATCCTAGAAAACTTAGCAATATTGTGGTGACAGCTTCGATTTTTAAAACCTCACCGATAAGGCGACCTTTTTTTTATGAACGTAAATGTAATTTAAGTTATACCACAGAGAACAGAAATCCAAGCTGGAGTTCTCTCCGTGTGTAAATTTATGTAACTGCAATTACAGCTCGCTTCCGTTAGTTTTGGTGAATCGTATTTCGATGGCGCCACCTGTGTTTGTTTTTACTTCCATGAACACGTTACAGGCTATGTATCTGGCTTGCAATTTGAAAATAGGAAAATGTATGAGGACTTTTTGCATCAATAAACAATGCAACTGATAAAACTGGTTTTATAACTATGAAATTCGAAGCTAGATTCGAAGCTATTTCAACCAAAATTCCAGCACAGCCAAAAAGAACCGAATTCCGTTATTGCAACAGAAAAGAGAAGGTCCATTAATTATTTCACGCAGTAAGGGGGGAGGGGGGTTTGGGAAAACGTGACGATCCATACAAAAAACTTTGAAGGTCCATACAAAAAACGTGACAGGGGGGGGTATTAAAAGTCACACTTGATAGCGTTCGGTAATATTTGATTGGATTTATTTTTGTCAACCGAGTTTTTCGGTAAATTTGACAGATTGTGAGAAAGGGGCTTCAAATGGTGAGTTGACAATTTCGAAGGAGGGTGCAACCGACCTCCGGTCCTCACAAGTTCCTACCTCACGCCTCCACGAGTCATATGATCACAAAAGACTGCCAGCTGAAACATGGAGACGCTGGTTGGCGTAGCCTGGGCAATGTTGTCAATCTGACAATAGCGAAGTGAGGGGGTGCGACTGAAGATCGTGAACCTTTAAATCATATTATATATTTTACATCCTCATGTTATTAACAATTTCAGCACGCTTTGGAATCATCTTTGCATTCTAAAACCATGTAAGGCCCTGGAGCAACATGACAAGCATAAAAGGCTCAATTTATTTTTCATGAAATTATAAAAGTCGAAAAAAAATGTTCACAAAATTCATAAAAGGCTGGCGTGTGCTCATAGGCAGTATAGGATTATATTTAAATATTTTGTTTAGTGGTATTATTATTAAATAAGCCATTTATTTCAGAAATCATCAAACTGGACTCTTCGATTACTCCAATTGCTATCTTTGAAATGTTACTAGAATAATATGAAGAAAAAATAATACAACATTTCTTATAAAATAATAATTGAAATTTCATCTTTGATTTTTGGAATGATCTATACTGTTTCAGCTTTCCCAGGACTAGGAGGATATTAATACGTATCTAATTTTTATTTATTTTTCAGTAACAATCCTTTGGATGTCAGGAGGTGG
Source organism: Aedes koreicus (assembly GCA_024533555.2). Lineage (NCBI taxonomy): Eukaryota > Metazoa > Arthropoda > Insecta > Diptera > Culicidae > Aedes > Aedes koreicus. Next base: position 602,313 of record JAHHFK020000446.1, read on the forward strand.
CAACGGAGTCGGTGATAGGCTTTTGCATTTATTATTAAATGTATTTTTCATTACCGTTTTGCAAATGAACATTTTACCAAATTCGAGCGGATATGATTCATACAGCGCTGTATTCATTTAGCTTGTGTCTGATTTTACAGTTCAATCCTTGTCATTACTTTATCATTACTCACAATATTATTATATTTGTTAATTGTGGTTTTATTGATTTTACTGAGGTTATAAAATCAGCATCAAGCAGCAAATAGTGACCCGTAAATAAGAGTAAAATAAAATGATTAAATTTCAATAGATGTAACAAACTTTTTCAGGATACCTCAAACCGAGATTTTAGTGAATTGCTGCTATCGCTGAAAACGAACGAAAACGTGCTTAAGCGCGAACCACAGAACTCTACACTTTAACACTATACAACATTTCTTGCATTTCAGGATCAACCGAACGAAGATCATATATAATAGATACGAATGCTTGTAGTATTTTTCATTTACATAAATATATATGTACACTATTATATAAATATTTCATGGGAATGGGAGGGATCATCAGGGTACCCGATTGAAGCAATCTGGATGGGGAGAGTGGGAATGCCAACTCCCCATTGCTAACAGTTTGTGAATAGAGGGCGGGCTCTTCTCCCCGCCCATTGGGGCATCCTCATGTTAAATAGCTTGCTCTTTTGACCAATTGTTCAATCTTGTTGTTGGAAGGAGATTCTTTATATCCCTGTGGAAACGTATAAGTGATGTTGCATATCGATCCACCAACCCCTTTTTGGCCCTTCGTACAATGGCATGATTAGGATAATTAGTGGTTATTAAAGCTTGATCAAGTCTAACAGAGAGGAGAGCCCATTGCTGTCGGACTAGTTTCCGTGCTACAATGGGTGGTAGTACATATCATACATCACATCATACATAGAGCAAAAATTGTTAGATTCGCCCTATTGAAAAAAGTTCCTAGAGATTACCGAGTGTTAGCAGATATAAACTCGGTTGAAATTCAACCGAGTTCGGTATTATTTTTCTAAGTGTGTACCCTTGTGGATCTGGTATCAACTCCAGTCGGGGGCCATTGGGATTTTCTGAGACGAAGTTAAGTGGTCCCGACCCATGCGTTGATAAGTTCGATAAGGTCCTGGTCGTCATCCTGGCCTCAGGCTGAAAGTCACGTTAATATGAAACAAAAAAAATCGCCTTTTTCAAGGACTGTGCAGTACCAAATAGAACTAAATCGCCCTTTCAGGGTTGGTTATTACTTATTACTGAAGAATCAATATAAGAATTATTCAAGGTATTGCACATCTAGAGGCAAAGTCTTCAAGTAATCTAAACTATGCGGTACTGTCTTGTTTAAAATTCCGCTGATTTTGGATCGTAGGATCTATCTTCGCCTCTAGCAGTACGCCTCACAAATTTCAAAAGATTTTTCAAAGTCAAAGTTTGCGGACAAGACTTTCATAGTTGGTAGTTGAATACGAAGAAACGGAAAGATAACATGAGAACTAAAATTTTATGAGGAAATCGATTCACGATTCACAAATGTGGTTTCGTTGTTTTATCTGCAACTTGACTTCAGGCTCTGTGCATTTATTTTAGGACCATTAGGGTGAGCTTCGTGAGACTAAGAGGCAATACCAACCAAGCAACCAAGAAAGAAAAAGACATAAAACATGTTAGGCTTGAATAGTAGGTATTGAATAGAACACTTCTATTTTAACTTAGACGCTCTTTAAACAAGCTTTTGCCTGCTCACAAGTTAGTATTCTAGAAGCACTTCCACAGTGATTAATTAAGAACTTTCTATGCATACACTAATGCATGAATTTGTATATTGTGTGGCAAGCACTATGACACTGCCCAGGGAAGTTTCCAACCCGAATGATTCCCTCGACAGGACTGGAAATCGAACCTATCGCCTCCGATTTGGTAAAACGAGCTCTTTTAGATTGAGCTATCTGAGTTCCCAAAAACCAACGCATAGCTGCATAAAACAGATATCGCGAGATCTCGTAACGTTTCTGATATAACTGAAGTGTTGCCTTTCTGGAATTTCATAAAAAAAAAAAAAAAATGTTAAAGGGCGCTGTTTGGAGCCTTTATCATCCACAAACTGCTTCGCCGATGCCACTACCCGCTACCACACCGATTGGTGCAGTTGGCTTCGGTTAGATCCATCCGATTTACTGTACACTGTACGTTAACATTCAATTCCTAGTTGTATAAAATGATTTAAAAAATATGCAAAAAAAAAAAACAAAACAAAACTAGCTTGAGTATAAAGCTACCGTACGCCGATTCTGTATCGACCATACTGAACTTGACCAGCATTGCTTATAATAATATTGTTAATTTCTCCCTTTTTCAGTCAAACTTTATCTCATCTACACGCGAGTGCTGAATCTGGGCGGATATAGTGAGATTAGCAGTAAGGACCAATGGAACCTGGTGCTGGAAGGCACTGGAGGGGAAAATGGTGTCATGACTCGGCGAAAGTACGAAAAATATTACTCCCGTATGAAAAGCATCAGCAGGAGATTGCTGAAGCCGTTAAGAAGGAAATTGATGAACAGGAAGAGGCATCTCATGAAAGTCAAATCTCACCGACCCCTCGTGAACCCGACTTGAAAGAATGTATTGTGGAAGTTAAAATCGAAAAACAGGAAACGGATCCAGAAACAGCGGTGAAGATGGAATGTAAAGAAAATAAAGAAAACCAAGAATCTAAATTAGTGGAGGAGATAACTGTGAAAAAAGAATTTGAAGAAAAGAAAGAAACGGAATCAGTCAAGGATGATTCTGCGGAAGTACAAAATAAACTAAGAGCAAAAGCATTGTCTCCACTTCTGGAGAGTAACAATAGTAACAGCAGTACAGTTACTGGGAGTCCCAAAGGAGTACATTTGGGAATGTCTCCTGTATCCGTACCATTGACAGTTATCGTGCGACCCAACATCGACGAGAAAGACCAGAAATCGTCACAAATTCAGATAAATCAACCACATACGACCATCACAGTTCATCAGACCACAATTCATCCACAAAACAGTCAACAAACAAATAGTCAACAGATAAGCGGACAAAGTCCTCAGCATATAACGAATCAAATTCAAATAACGAACCAGATCCAAATACAACAAATTACCGTGCAATCAAGTGATAAGGGTTCTAATGGAGGTCCTAATGAAGATTCTCAATTCAAATATAGCTTTAAGCAAGACAAATCCGGTCAAGAGATCAACATTGAGTCACCATCCGCGGATAATTCGAAAGGATCGAGCTTTGAAAACAACATAAGCGCAACCTTATTCCCTTTGAACTGCCCGGTGAATACAGATCCTGATTTGACTATCAAAGAAGTATCAGTTTGTCCTACAAGCGGTACTGTGTCGATTAGTACGGCCAGTACAAACCCTCCGACTGGACTCAACACTCCATCGAAAACGTCTTCCTTGCGGAACGTTCGAATGAAAACTGATAGAAAATTGTCTGGAAGTACCTCCAATATTTCTGCAGGGCCAGGTAGTAAACCGTTTGAAAAGGAAAACATTCCTTTAATCAGTACTAGTGGTGGTCTCTTTGGTAGGGAGAGTCTCACCACAATAACTCCAATTGCATCAAGTTTGCACGGCAGTCCTGCAGGAGTAGCTGCATTCGCTGGACTAGCTTCTGGTTTGAGTGGGAATCCAGTCGGATCTACAATAGCTGGAGATAGTGGTATGCACAAAGTTAATGTCCCAGCACCTACTGAAGTCATCGATCTCGTTGATAGTGATAATGAAAGTGACTCATCAACTCCCAGCAAAAGCACTAATAACAGTAATATTACTGCCAAACAGGCGGGGCTTTCAGTTCGTCCAATTCCATCATTGCTCCCACCTATGAAAAAGCGCAAGTTAGATATTTTGCGCGAAGGTGGTCTCGAAGTTACGCCAATCTCCAACGGAGCAAGTATTTTTTCTGCCATCACTCAAAATAGCACTAAGACCAGCCCAAATCCTATGCGCATCAACATAACCGCCGAACTGAGTCCACAAAGGAGTAAACAGGCTGAAGATTCTCGTTCACGAGATCGAAAATGCATTTCTATACCAATCGAATACCACCAAACCCAGGGAATGTATGCCAAGACTGGACAAATCTTTGGAAATCCTAAAGACATTCCCTCTATTCCTACCATTCCAATTAGACAGAATTCTTCTCAAGAAACCACGGATTTGTTGGATCTAACTGGAAGCAAAAACTCTGGAGCTGAAAACCTGTCTGCTAAAGTTCCAGCTGGTCTGGACTTCTCAACCTCGTCCTTACAACAGCGAACGACGCCCAGTTCCAGTACAAGCCGTGGGCCTCGAACTGCTCCGAGTTTGCAAATCACATTAGTACATGGACCGAACCAAGCAACATCACAAATTCAGCAGCCATCTGTAAAAAGTCCACTGCATCAAAATCCTCCGAGTCTGAAGAAAAAGCCTTTCGAAATTGTGCCATTGCCGACCACTGCCGGAACTCCTCCTGCTGTTCAGCCAAAAGTACCAAGCCCAAAAATATCTCTGGGACCTTCTTCCTCTGGATCTTCGACATCAAGTTCCAACGGAACGGGATCAAATCCAAATTCACTGCTTGAGACGGGACTTTTGTTAGCTAATCTACAGAAAGCAAATCCACTGTTAGTTGCAAGTATTCTGTCATCATCCGGACTATCAAAGACCTCCATCCCAGGTTTAACCCAATTATTGGGCACTCTTACCGAGCAACAACCAGTGGCTCCCAAAAAAACTGCTCGTCGGAGATCAAATTCACAAGCTCATCAAGCACCCCAACAACAACCTCCACCTCTGCAGCAAATGACTCCGCCACCAGTTCCACCACACCATCAACCTTCGAAAGTAATTTCCTCCCCTCAACACCCACCTCCATCGGATTCACCATCATCGCATCCATTAAGTCAGCAGATCAAACTCCTTCAGCAGGTTCAAATGCAACAACAGCAAAAACAAAGACTGGAGCAGCAACACAAAGCAGCGCTCGAAAAACAACAAAAGGCTGCATTAGAACAGAAGCGTATTCAGGATCAGAAGCAAAAACAGCTGCAAATGCTGCAACAGCTACAAGCACAGCAACAGGCCCAAGCAACGGCAGCTGCATTGTCCTCCGCAAACTCATCTTCTCCCGCCATACCAAATACACGAGTCCCAATGCCTCCAAGTCCATCTGCGTCATCGGCGACACCTACAACTGGATTCCCCTTTGATCCACTTTACCTTTCTGCAATCTACTCGAATCCTAACCTATACCTGCAAGCTTTAAGCCAGGAGCAGTTGCTGCAGTTCTACAAGAATCTTCCAAACGTGTCAGGCATTCCACCAAATAATAAGAGCTAGCTGCGCTAAGCTTAGTTTTAGCTGCAATGTCGTTTGACATAATTTGTCTAGTGAGAGTAATGATATACGTATCGTTTGTACCTATGCATAAAAAGAGGAAACATGGAGAAAAAAGATTTTGATTGGGCAAAAATTATAATCTATGAGTTAATACTAGACAACGTAGATCAAATTATGATTTTCAGTACTGTTAGTCTGTAAGTTAACTGATAACTGTAAATGTTTTGTTGTTTGGATAAGGGGCGGAAATAGTGTATGTATTTGTTTTTTTTTCTCGATTTTCTTCCATCACGGTCGAACAATTAGTTGTTTTTCTTTATTGCGTATGGTTAGCTAATTTAGAATACCCTAGTGAACACGACCATCTAGATGTATGGAGATTGGATGCAAATGAATTGGTTCTGCTATTGATGTTTTGTAACATTTGAAAAGAGTTCAGTGTATTTCAACTTAAGAAAGAAACTCCCCGATTTACTGTAGAGTTCATTGTTCACTTGAGGCTTGTTCTAATAATACAATAAATCCTGTAATTCAGTGAATTGGTAAGGTTGCTTAACAGTTTCCCTCATGTTGATGGTATTGTGTAGGATAAGGTATTGTGCAATGGGTAAAAGATGTGGTATTGTGCAATGGGTAAACACGTCGGTTTTTCCAACACAAAGTTCACTCATTCAAACTAAGAATCAACCGTTGTGGTTGTCATCATGAATGTCACAACGAACAAATGCAGTGTCAATCAAAAAAGAAATTGAAAACAAAATCTTTCTAACCAAAGTCTATCAAAATGATCCGGAATTTTCAATCTTATCAAAAAATCCAAAACCAAACGAATCACACTCCATCAACGCGTTGTAGTGTAATGCTTGACCGATTTTTGTCCAAGTTTCTTCCCTAATCCCGAGAATTCCCAAGAATGTTACCCAGAAAAGCATTTCACACCATCATATAAGCAACAGTTACTTCACGTCGCTACCTCTCCCATTCAAACCTGCTTCTTGTCAACATTTTTCACTTGTACGGCATTTTGCTGGAACATAATTTGCGGAACGAGCAATTTTGCAGAATTGCGTTTGGAATAATAACGTTGGGCAGTCGGAGCGTAAGTCAATCCAAAGCCGAGGGTTAGGGAGGGGAAGGGTGAATTGAGGATGAGAGGAGAGAAAAAAAATGTGGGAAGGGGGGGGGGGAGAAGGAGGAATTAAAAGCGAAACAAAAAGAAAAAAAGAAAGAGTGGTGTGTGGGTAAACAGTGTGTTCGGTTCCTTAGTGCAAATATTTTCAGGGGCGATAGGGGATGATATTTGATAAAAAAATATTCTACGCATATGGTCAAATCTCAAAGTTTACGGAGCTATTGAACTTTTAATGTTTTGGTACATGTTAGTCTTAAATTGGCTGTAACTCAAAGATTATGTTACTTACCAAAATTTTTCTATCTCCATTCGAAAGCTGAGGAAATTTTCTACATAACAGTTCATTTGAATCTTGAGTTATTATCATTTAATGTCTTTTTAGGGGTAAAAATGTTATAAACAGCTCTTGTTTTGATGTTTTTTTTTTTTGCATAAAACACATAATAAACCGCAGTTATTGACCAAACAAAAACATGGCCTTCAAAGTTTTCTACAACCCTCTCTTTGACACAAACTTTCTATCTTGCTTAGTTTTTTTGCAATTTTGTTTTGAATGCGCAACTATCTGGGCGATTAAAATACTAGCGCATCGAGCTGTCATTTTAGTTTAGTCACTCAATCTCACACCGGTCGCTACTATATTTTGTTACCGTGTTCTGTATCGGTCGCTGCTAAACTAGTGCTCCATCATCAGTTTGACAGATTCTGGGATCGTCATAAACATAGTCAATTCGTGATCTGTTTCAAAGTTCATCTCCTGTGAAAAAAAAAAAGAAGGGGTTTTTTCTTTTTTTTTCGGCTGTTTCGGGGGGAAAGTATGTTTTGATGGGGGGGCTGGCACCCCCCAGATCCTGCATGCCGAATCTTCATCCCAGAGGAACACACGGGCCCGGTGGCCAATAATTGATCGTTCAGCTGAAGACGGGATGGATGGATGGATGTCTTTATTAAAGAGACTTTCAGCCGGAGGCTGGTTCGTCTCTAAAAGCTGAAGACGGTGCAAAGCGATTGGTGGACGATTACTTTGCACCCCAGCCAACTTACAACGCTGTCCAATTCCGCAGACGCTTCCGAATGAGTCGGGAACTTTTCCTACGGCTCGTGAAGGCAGCAGAGGATGCCAATACTTATTTTGTTCAAAAAGCCAATGCGACGAGAAAGAAACGCCTAGCGAAGGACTCTCCAGGTGAAATCAAAAAGAAAGAGCTGTCGCACGACGTGGTTTGGTGCAAAAACACAAATGTCCCCTGCCAATGTAGCTAATGGTTCTTTTCAGGCCTACCGAAAGTCTCATAAAGAAAAAAAATGAAGAAAAAACCGTTCCTCAACGTGGTTTGCCGCAAAACATCTCCTACAGGTTCCCCCGGAACACCCCAGAGGTTGCCAGAGCGGCCATTGTGGCTACTGGCTCTCTTTCATGCCAACCAAAAATCTATCCAAGAGAAATCATGAAAAAGTCATCGCACGACGTGGTTTGGTGCAAGCAGGTTCCCCCGAGACGCTCCAGAAGCTCCAGGAACACCCAGGAGGTTCCACATATTCGGGAAAATTACTCCTAGGATTTGTATTAGCGTTGCCGAAATGTTTTGAAGTGCTTCAGAAGGATTACATGGGAAAAAAATTAGTTATTCTTGAAAATACCCAAGCGCCGATTTGGAGGTACCCCAAGGGATTCCGGAATAGTTGGGGAACCATCTGGAATCTGGAACCTAGTCTTTGTGTCACTGAAACAAGAATAAAAACTGGACCTTATCTCAGAGTGTCATCAAAACCGGATGAAAAACAACGAAGTTATGATTTTTTGAACATCTAATTTTTTCCATAAAAGACCTTGGCCACAAGTCTAAGTCAAGTTGTTAAAATTTACATAAATTTCCCAGTTCTTGAAAAGAGGAACATGGTGAATAATTGCACTTAAAACTAGTTACCCGTATGAAAATATTATCGATTTTGGTGAATACTAATCACCAAATTCATCAGCTAATTCACCACCAAACTCACCAACAAATTCATCATCCAATTTACCACCAAACTCACCACCAAATTAATCAGCAAACTCACCATAAAACTCACAAACAAACTCATCAAACTCACAACTGATATCACGACCAAACTCACCACCAATATCACCACCGAATTCACCAAAAAACCTACCACCAAATCTATCACCAAACTCACTATAAAAAACAACACCAAACCCACCACCAAACTCACAATCAAATTCACCTCCAAATTTATTAACAAACTCATCACCAAATTCACCATCAAATTCACCGCCAAACTCATCACCAAACTCATCATCAAACTCACCAACTCACTCAGGAGCATGAGAATTATTGCTTATCTGTTTTCATATGCCTGGACACAATTTGCAGTACAGCCCCTCACCCTTATCCAAGAACCCTTTACCCTTCTCAACCACCCTATGTTTGTCCCAGAGTTGAAGAATACGTATACCAAATTTGGTTAAAACGGATCGACGCGCTCTTAAGTTATTGAGCGTCGTATATACAAACGTACAAAAATACAAACACTGATTTTTATATAGAAGATACATAGACTGATATCAGGAGGGCATATAAAATAAAAATAAATTAAAGTTGTCGTAAGAAATAAATACAAAAATGGTGATTGGTCTAACGGGAATGGTCTATTATTCAAATATATTTCCTCTATTTTCAGCACTTTGCTAAACTTTTGCCACTTAAACTTTCCAATGAAAATCACTTTGAAGCATTTCTGATTGTGTAAACAAAAATAAACAACAAACCAATCAGTGATTTTTGACAATTGGCAGTCGAAGAGCAACCCTCTTACGCGCCACTATCAACAATCAATATGTAACTAGCGATTTGAAATTGGTTCACTGTTGTAGAACCCCTAGGTCCGAAGAATACCTTGCCGACTGCACCTTACTGTACACTCTATGAACGAACGAACGAACGAATATGAACGAATGCTCTATTTTGTTTGTTTGTTAATAGTTGCCAACTATAAGGGTAAATGTCGTAACAATAACGGAAAAGGTCGTCAACAATAAGGGAAATGGTCCGGCAATGGTTTGTGATTAGACGGGTATATACATATCTTAACTACGTGCGTCAATTGCTCCAAAAACGGTGAAATATCTCCGACGAAGTTCATTCGGCTTCAGATGGAAGTCGAAAACTGACGCCACCCTATTGAAGATTCGCTGCAACCCGTGGATAGCGCTGCTTAACCCATAGTTGGTGCGGCGGAAAGGAAGCCTCAGCAACTCGATCGCACGCCATTGTGTTAACTTTGTCATCTTGTTTACGTCCGTTTTTATAGTAAAATATTTGTGTGTAAATCGATTTTTCTTGGTTTTAAAAGTTTTGCTATCGTCTCGCTAGATAATAATTTGTTGAAATCTTTTTGAAATACTTTTGATCTGTGCAACCGTTTAATAAAATCAACCTCCAAAAACCTACCGAATCTGTTCCATCTAAATCATCTTGCTGTGGAGCTTCACCTCAAAACAGTAAGGAGAAACAACAATGCGGAGAGTGCCAGCTAGAATTCAACGACCTCGAACCATTGTGTTATGGTTTTTGCGAAGTGTATTTCCACATTAACCAGCAGTATTGTGATCTGAACATTCGGAATATGGAGGAACCGTTATCGTCTAGGAAGATTATGTTAATCTGTCATTCCTGTCGTGAAGAACTGAAAGGCCGTTACATTCGTCGCTACATCGCTGAGCAACATCATCAAACGAAATCGCCTGCGCCCGCATTTCTGCCTGTATAGAAGCCGACCACCCTGCTCTCGTCATGTATTTCAGCCTACCTGTCCCGTTGATTCATTCGCCGCCAGATGGTGGGGGGTAGTGATCATTCCGCATCGAACGCTGAAGAGCTTCGGTTCAGTATTTTTCGCACTCCGCATTACCTCTTTTGCATTTTTTTTTCAACCCGCTATCAATCACGCGGTGATTAAAAGTAGTGCACTGTTTAAACCACCGATATCCAGCCGAGCGTTCCATTAGGGAAGCAGACATTCCCGGCCGAGCCCGACGGATGATCTGTCCAGCCTGTACCATCGTCAAACACCCGAGGGGAAAAAGTGTAACCCCATAAGCACCATCGCAGCAAGGAAGGTCATCGCTCCATCCACTGCCGGTCAGCAAGCGGTGCTTTGTTTGCGAACAACAGCAGAAGGTGCCATACCGGCAAACGGCAAGTAGCACATTTGTTTTTTGTTTCCTCATCTGCTAGTGTGTTGTGTATCTCTCTCCTATATAGTAAATCGTTCTGCATAGGGTGGTTCAAAAAATATCGTTCTGCATAGGGTGGTTCAAAAAAAAAAATCATCAGATTTTTATTTTGTTTTATTTAATTTTTGTTTTTTTTTTTGTCCCTGAACTTGTCTTTTCATGGATGATTCTAAGGGGGCGACTTGCCTCCCAAAGATGTTTTTAGGGCGCGCTGTTATCAGCCGTCTTCTGCCTCTCCTTGGGTTGTCTACTTTCGGCAGAAAGTGAAAGCCCTAGACTTTTTGGGCATAAAAAGAAATTTGACGCGTCGTTATCCGGGGACCGAATTTCATCAGGTCAACCGAAACAAACTGCGTGTTACTGCACCTACATATAAAATTGCAAATGAAATTGCTAGTGATGAAGGTTATAATGTCGAGTACTACGTCTACATCCCATCTCGAGATGTGGAGATAGATGGTGTGGTTTCTGCAGCGAGCCTGACGTGTGAAGACGTTATGGAAGGTAAGGGGCGACTTCCAGATTCTGCTTCGTCTACCATTGAGATTCTGGAATGCAAACAATTGCATGCAGGATCAATGGTAGATGGAAAAAAGACGTATTCACCGTCGGACTCGCTACAAGTGACCTTCGCCGGATCAATTCTCCCAAAATTTGTTGAAATTGATAAAGTTTTTTTCCCAGTGCGCCTTTTTGTACCAAGGGTATTTAATTGTACCAAGTGCAAACAGTTGGGTCATACGGCTACTTTTTGCGACAACAAGCCCCGTTGTGGCAAATGCGGCCAAAGGCATCTAGAGGATGCTTGCCAACAGGAAGCAACAAAGTGTGCTTACTGTGGCAAAGAGCCTCTCCACGATTTGCAGAACTGCCCCGTGTACAAGAAGCGCACTGGTAACGTGAGACGTTCCATACAAGAACGCTCCAAGCAGACGTATGCAGAAATGTTAAAGTCGCAAAACGGAGCGTCTGCATCGTCTGCATCAGCCGCTCAAAATGAAAATCCTTTTATGATTTTGTCTTCCGATGAACTGGACTCTGACGAAGCCGATGAGAGTGGATTTCCGGAGGTACACGCCCCCGGTAAAAGAAAGCCTACTAGTTCTCCGGGTGTGCGCCGGAAACAAATAAAACCTACTCTCAAAAGCTTGCAAAAAATTGGAGGTAGAGGGGGTCAATTTAAAAAACCGAATAAACCGGTAATAGCTGATGCATCCGTTCCTAGCTGTAGCTATACCAACCCGCCGCTACCTAATAACAGTAACCGTAAGAGGTTACCAAAAACTACGTCTTCTCGCAATTCTAAGAATATCCCGTCCAAGCGAGGTAAGATTAATTTTAGGGACATTGTGGATAACATTTTAAATGCTCTTGGCCTTTCGGATGCTTCACCGCTCCGAGGAATTATTGACCTGCTTATTCCTATAGTTGGAAACTACTTCAAGCAATTGACTGTATCATGGCCCCTTATTGGTGAATTCATATCTTTCGATGAATAATTCGTCGAGTGAGGATCAAGATATGATCACCGTATTACAATGGAACTGTCGTAGTCTAATACCTAAATTAGACTCGTTCAAGTATTTGATTCACAATTCTGATTGTGATATATTTGCTCTCTGTGAAACATGGCTTTCATCCGAAGATGAATTAAACTTCCACGATTTTAACATTATTCGCCTGGACCGAGATGATTCATATGGTGGCGTACTTCTGGGGATCAAAAAGTGCTACCCCTTCTATAAAATCTCACTCCCAATAATCTCAGGCATTGAAATCGTCGCTTGCCAAATAAATGTAAAGAATAAAGATCTTTGCATAGCTTCCGTCTATGTCCCTCCGAGGGCATCAATAAACCGCCGTCAACTTTGGAGTTCAATTACATTACTTCCATCTCCAGTTCTTATTCTGGGCGATCTGAACTCCCACGGTACTGCTTGGGGCGAACAATACGATGACAATAGAGCGGGTATTTTCTATGACTTATGCGACGATTTCAACTTGACCATCTTGAACACTGGGGAAGCGACACGAATAGCAAAACCTCCTGCCAGGGAGAGTCGACTTGACATATCTTTGTGTTCTAATTCACTATCATTAGATTGTCTGTGGAAGGTAATCAATGATCCCCATGGTAGTGATCACTTACCAATTATTATCTCAATCACAAATAGTTTTCACAAAACAGACCAGTCAATCCATGTTCCTTATGACCTCACGAGGCATATTGATTGGCAACATTTTGCATCGGCGGTAACCCTTGGTATTGATTCTACCGATCCTCTTCCACCATTAGAAGAGTATCGTTTCCTTTCCGACCTGATGTACAAAAGTGCATTAGAAGCTCAGAAACGACGTGTTCCAAGTGCATCCCTCAAAAGAAGACCCGCCACCCCTGGATGGGATGACGAATGCACTAAGTTGTATCTTGAGAAATCCGATGCGTTTAAAGATTATCGTAGACATGAAACATGTGAGCTTTTTGATAAGTACCTCAAGCTTGAAAAAAAGCTTAAAAACTTACTCAAAGCAAAGAAACGCAATTACTGGCGTTCGTTTGTAGAGGGACTATCTAGAGAAACCTCGATGACAACGCTTTGGAGAAAGGCTCGTTACATGCGAAACCGCTCATCCTCCAATGAGAGTGAAGAATACTCCATGCAATGGATATTCGACTTCGCTAAAAAGGTTTGTCCAGACTCTGTCCCAACACAACCGAATTTACGGGATACTACCCGAAATAACGGTTCTCTGGCCGAACCATTCACAATGTTGGAATTTTCAATGGCACTTCTTTCATCGAATAACTCTGCTCCGGGAAGCGATATGATTAAATTCAACCTTCTAAAAAATCTTCCTGATATCGCTAAAAGACGATTACTTAACCTGTATAACACTCTCATGGAATTAAATATAGTTCCACCCGCATGGAGGCAGGTTAAAGTAATAGCTATTCAAAAGCCTGGGAAACCAGCGTCTGATTACAATTCTTACCGTCCGATCTCTATGCTATCATGTTTAAGGAAATTGTTAGAAAAAATGATCCTATCAAGACTTGACCGTTGGGTTGAATCAAACAACCTACTATCAAATACGCAATTTGGTTTCAGAAAGAGCAAAGGAACAAACGATTGTTTAGCGTTGCTTTCATCTGATATACAACTGGCCTTTGCACACAAGGAGCAATTGGCTTCAGTATTTCTGGATATTAAGGGCGCATTTGATTCAGTTTCCATAGATATACTTGCAGATAGTCTGCACAGTAGTGGTTTGCCAGGAATTTTAAATAACTTTTTGTATAATTTACTGTCAGAAAAACAAATGACCTTTAATCTAGGTCAACTGACAACTTCCAGAATTAGCTACATGGGCTTACCCCAAGGCTCATGTTTAAGTCCCTTGCTTTATAATTTTTATGTTAAAGATATTGATAACTGCTTGGAAAATAGATGCACGCTAAGACAACTTGCAGACGATGCTGTGATCTCCTTTAGAGGTCCACGTGCGGAAATCTTGCAAAGACCATTGCAAAATTCCCTAGATAATCTGTCCATCTGGGCCAGAAATTTGGGGATCGAGTTTTCACCGCATAAAACCGAATTGGTAGTGTTTACTAGAAAGCGGTTCCCTGCCCAACTGCGTCTCAAGCTGTTGGGAAGAGACATTACCCAATCTTTGACCTTCAAATACCTTGGAGTCATGTTTGATTCAAAATGCACTTGGAGTAATCACTTTGCGTATTTAAAACAGAAATGTCAACAAAGGATCAATTTTCTAAGATCAATATCCGGGACATGTTGGGGTGCTCACCCGGAAGACCTTATTAAACTCTATAAAACAACTATTCTTTCAGTTCTCGAATATGGCTCTTTTTGTTTCCTCTCGGCAAGAAATAGCCACCTCATCAAATTGGAACGCATTCAATATCGTTGTCTACGTATTGCCCTTGGCTGTATGCATTCAACGCATAATATGAGCCTGGAGGTTCTGGCAGGAGTAAAACCCTTACAGTACCGCTTCTGGGAGCTCTCATCTAGAATACTGATCAAGTGTGGAATCAGTAACAACCTTGTGATTGAAAACTTCGAAGAAATGCTCGAATTGAGTACCCAGTCAAGATTCTTACGAATCTATATTAACTATATGTCATCCGATATTAGTCTTCCATGCTATAACCCTCCTAGTGTACGCTTTCCTTATCACAGTTCCTCCATTGATTATGATCTCTCCATGAAACAGGCTATTCAAGGAGTTCCAGATCAACTTCGACCTATTTTAATTCCCCATATTTTCATCGAAAAGTACCAACATGTCAATTGCAATAGAAGAATTTTCACTGATGGGTCGCGCATTGATGGATCCACTGGTTTCGGTGTTTACAATGAATACTCATCTGCCTTCCGGAAACTTCAGGAACCTTGTTCCGTATATGTTGCTGAGCTGGCAGCAATCAATTTCGCATTGGGGATAATTTCCGACATGCCCATAGACCATTATTTCATCTTCTCGGATAGTCTCAGTTCTATTGAGGCCCTCCAGTCGATGAAAACAGTTAAGCACTCATCTTACTTTCTTTCAAAAATAAGGGAGCAGATGTGTGCGTTGGTCGAAAGATCATTTAGAATTACCTTTGCATGGGTCCCCTCACATTGCTCAATTCCAGGCAATGAGAAGGCGGACTCTCTAGCAAAGGTGGGCGCACAAGAAGGCGAGATTTTTGAAAGAAGAATTTCACATGATGAATTTTTCCCATTAGTACGTCAGAGTTCTCTTCAAAGTTGGCAAAACGATTGGACAAGTAATTCTCTTGGGCGGTGGTTACATTCCATTATTCCAAATGTTTCGTCGAGATCGTGGTTCAAAGGTCTGGATGTAAGTCGCGGTTTCATTCGTGTGATGTCAAGACTTATGTCCAACCACTACTCGCTAGACGCACATCTCTACAGAATTAACCTCGTCGATAGCAATGTATGTAGGTGCGGAACCGGTTATGATGACATCGCTCACGCAGTTTGGCATTGCACGGATAATGATGCCTCCAGAGCACGACTATTGGATACCCTTGTGGCCCGAGGTAGACAACCCTTCCGCGAAGTAAGAGATGTTTTGGGAATGCGTGATCTTCCCTACATGCAAGCGATTTACGAATTCCTTTGTTTGTCTGATCTAAGAGTGTAACGTCATCCTCCATCCATCCACTCTAGTAAATTCCCTGCCATTGTGTCCCAGTTATATTATCCTTTTGTTTCCGTGCTACTTGTACCTGCCCAGCAAGCTGTGGTCACCCATCTGCAGCTTAGTTCCTGTAAGGGACTACAGGGACCGAGGATCTGGTAGATGTCGCAACCATGAGCAGCAACAAATACCTGAAATAAGTTACCTGCCTAGCCCCTTCCAAACAATAATGTGACCCATTAACCTCGAGCTAGCCACGAGTAATTGGCACCCCACTTTACTAAAATCGAAAAAGAAAAATTGTTAACTACAATATTGAATATCGGCTCCGCAAAGTGTTACACACGCCTGAGCCTAATAAATAAACGAACTGATTAAAAAAAAAAGCTGTGGATTGGTTCAGGTCTTACTTGTTGAATCGCTCAGTACGGGTTAAGATTGACCCGTCGGTGTCGGAAGCTTTCACAAATAACTCGGGAGTCCCGCAAGGCAGCAACCTTGGTTCATTGCTTTTCTCGATCTTCATAAACGATGTCATCTTGCTATCACCACCAGGGTCCCGCCTCTTCTACGCAGACGATTCTAAAATATAACAAAACTATAAAAAGTCTATCAGAATGTTCCGACCTGCAGCATATGTTGTGTATTTCAGGCAATCTGATGGGCTTAAGCATCGAAAAATGCCTCTCTGGGCAATCGTTCACTCGCGTTCAACACATCAAGGTTCTCGGGGTTATTCTTGGATGATGGTTTGACATTCAGATTTCACTACAACTACATTGTGTCCAGAGCTAATCGTCAGTTGGGTTTTATTTTTAAAATTGCTGACGAGTTTCGCCATCCGCTTTGCTTCAGGTAACTTTATTGCTCGCTTGTACGTTTCATATTAGAATCATGTGCTATTGTATGGTGCCCTTTCCAAGCCACATGGATCGCCAGAATCGAGGCAATTCAACGAAAGTTCGTAAGAGACGCTCTTCGCTTTTCAGGTGGCGGAATCCTATGAACCTGCCTCTGAACGAAGAGCGTTGCTGTCTGCTTAACATCGAACCACTTGAGGTGAAACGGGTGAAATTGATTGTCCGGCACTGCTGTCACAGTTAAATTTGTACGCTCCCGAGAGACCTCTCGTCAACTTGTATTTATGTATCTTGAGCCACAGAACAATAACTATACACTCCGCGAACCAATTCGAGCAATCAGCGAGTTCTTCAACATGTTCGACTTCAACTTATCTGCTGACGTGTTTCGTCATCGGCTACTTGACTTTCTCCGTACTGCTGGCCGTAACCAAGTAGTTTAAGTTTTTTATTCATTTAGACATTTGTTGTCAGTTGAATTATTGTGATAAATGAGCAAATAATTAATTTGTTGCCCATTGGCCTTGGTTGGACATTGATGTTGAATTGTTGCAGGATTGTTTCGCAGTCGGTTCTTCCTTGTAGAGTATCTGCGACAATTAAGGCTCTACAAACATCTCTACGGACTCTCAGAGGCTCCATGTTGGCTAATTGGCAGGAACTTTCGTAGCTAGGGAAGACGAAAGGTGTCTCTCCAAGGTAGGCTACGAAGTGCGAACCGAAGAGAACGGTGTTGAGTAGACTCAATTCGCTCGGCGCCATTATAATAACTCGGGCTCCAAACCGCTGAACAGTACTCCAGTGTAGATCGCACGAGAGAACAATAGAGCAATTTTAGACAGTGGATGTCGCTGAAATTTTTCGCCACCTTGAAAACAAAAACAAGAGCTCTTGAAGCTTTTTTAAGTCACCAATCGTTTAAAAGTACACCATCCACCAAAGGCATAAATCTGTTCTTGGAGGAAACGGCAGTTGGCTATTGATACGCAGACATTTTTTTCAGGTTATCGGGAAACGACAGTCGTGGTCCTCCGATAACAAGATGTACGTCGTTGAAGTAGAGAAGAAATATCAACGGTCCCAGGTGGCTACCTCATGCATCCCTAATGTAGGGCAGAAACTTATTGATCGAATGTCGTCTAAACCAGCTGTCAGTTGACACCCTGTAAGATATGAACGAAACCATCTTAAGAGATTACCGCCAATTCCTAGCCTGTCAAGTGTAGCGATCACAATATCGTGGTTCAGCTTGTCGAAATCTGTGTTGAATCTGTGTAGATCACGTCCGTTTGGCATCGAGAAATCATACTATCATCAGTGTATGACGTTAGGCACAATAGGTTTGTTTTTGTGGAACGCCCAGCTGAAAATCCGTGCCAAGCACTGACACTCAAAAACTGCTTACAATGCGCAAAAAAAAAGTTTCTTACGATCAGTTCAAATACCTTCGATACAGCGCTTAGCGATGTGATTCCCCTATACTTATTCACTTCCCGCCTGCTTCCTTTTTTTAAAACTTGAAACATGTCTGCCGTTTTCCATCAAATAGAAAATAAGCCGCTAAAAAGGGACAGCTGGTATATCTGATGAAGTTTTAATCCAAAAGATAGGCCATAGTCTATTTATAGGAAAAACGGTCGGAACAATCATCAGGTACGGGCTTAAATGATGTTTTAAGAATTGATGCAGCGTTCGAGATTGTTTCAAACCCCACATCAACAAGGCTGAGTGTTTGATTTGCCTAGGGCACATTGCTGGTGGCACCGTTAATGGAATGAACAGGAAGTCTCTCGTCTTCAAACACACTAGCAAATTTTGCCGAGAACAGATAGCAAATTTCCTGGCATGGTCTTTAAGGGCGAAACCTCTGGCACTGGTTTCGCTATTAAAGAATAAGGTTATCTTCAGCGGTGGTCTATTTTTAGATCAACTTTATACCTGATTTGCATCAGCGAAACTTTAATAGAACTAGCTAAAATAGACCAACTTTGCGTTCCCTTCACCGGTGTTGTATTTCTTGTTGTTAAATCCTGCCTACGACTGCTCATCCGGTCGATCATTCAACATCAGAGATCAGAAGTTTTTTTTTTTCAAAGATCGCAGATTTTTCACAAACATTTGCCATTGATTGGTTTGACCAAATAATTTTTAATGTCAGTAGTGCGTCGTTAGTTGACGACAAGGGAATACGTGTTCTTTCGTTTGGCTGAAGGTGAGTGTGTGAATGCATGCATTTCATTAAAACGATATTAGATAATGCTGATTTGTAGTTTGGTAGCGGATAAACAAGAGTCAAAAACGGAGAGGGTCACGTCCTGGATGACGCCCCAACGTCGACCGTGATTTCCGTTCCGGTGATCAGAAGCTGTTCCAGGACAACTTTAGCGACACGCAAACCTACAACGAGAAGCACTTTCTGCGTTTCCGCGTGCCTAGGGAGGTGTTCCTGGACATTATGCGACAACTAGTAAACTAGAGGCTTCTCCTGAATGTATCTGTATGAGCTATTTGCAAGTGATTATTATGACCAATCTATCAATAAACCGATTGTTTACTTTGAAAACTTCATTATTTTTCATTTTCAGTGCAATCGAAATACTATTCGAATTCCCGGAACCTCCGCATTTCGATCTAGTCAGCGTTTTCCGGAAAATGCAGTGGCTGTAAAAAAAAACTAAGACAAGCATTCGTTATTTAGGAATAAAACGAGAAGGCAATTCACTAGCACCGGGAGCAACATGAGGTAATTATAAGCATCCGAGGCGAGCAACACAACTTTTTGTCCGCCACCAGCATCACACGCAGCAAACACGGTTACTTTTCGGCTCACAAATATATCTCAAAATATACAAAAAATAAAATTGAGTTATTGTGTAGTAAAAGCTAAAATTTTACTCAATAATTGATATTATCAAGTAGAGTGTAGTGTTTTGGAACGGTATTTTCTGTTCCAAATTGCTGCAAGAATAGATTAAAACATATACCAGTTTTAAAATGATGCAAAAATAGATCCAGTATAAAACAAAAATTTACAACACCGGTGCAGCGATGTTTTTGCGTTTGGTCTCCAAAAATAAATCCAATCCACGATTTGGATCGCCGGTTGAAGATGCCCTAATACGACAAAAATAAATGTTTCGCCGGATATAACTAAGTACACGCCAAAAAAAATCGCAAAAGAAACTACCATTTCGAGGGTTAAATTAAGCGCAAACACCAACAATTTTCAGCTGACTATAAATGCGTTTGATTTTTACCATGCCTTCGATTAGATCTACCATGGTGCGGTTGGTATCAATATGAGGTCTGTCAAATATACCACAAATATTGAAGGTTTTAC
Organism: Aedes koreicus; assembly: GCA_024533555.2. NCBI lineage: Eukaryota > Metazoa > Arthropoda > Insecta > Diptera > Culicidae > Aedes > Aedes koreicus. The sequence goes on from JAHHFK020000446.1 coordinate 622,437, forward strand.
TATACACGTAGTAAATTTAACTGAAATTTCATGGTAGTTTTAAAGACAGTGGAATGGTAGTTTTTGCTACAAGATTTTTTCTTGTGTAGGTATCTTCGTTTCTACAAAACAGATGCATAAACTTTCAGATGAGAGAAATTACGCTTATAGGCTTATGCTGATTCATTCTCGACGGCAGTTATTACTTCACAATTTAGAATTGATACAACCTGTGAATGTGTACTAGATATTTAATATTTCACCACATGCTACTTGCTGTGAGCAATCTGATGTTGTTTGTTTGTTTGCTTATTAACGACACATTACACATTAGTGTGTATTCGTGTCGGAAAAGCGGAGTTTTTAGATACAGAGTGGTGATTTCTTCTTCTCTTCTACATATTTTTCATCTTTTCTTCTACATGTTTCTTCTTCTTCTTATTTCTCTTCTTCACTTTGTTCTTCTTCATCATAATCATCGGTGAATTTATCTTTTCAAAGTTACTTAAGTAACCCAGTTTGGTGCAGGAATGCCAGCAGTTTGGTCGTATTACCTTTGATATTATTCAAGGCATATTGTAGGCTGGTAGACCTGACGTCATTTTCTTTGCGTTCTGTCACGTACTTTTGGCAGTGCAGAATAATGTGCCGCACGTTGATTTCAGTTCAACTGCACTCGCAGATGAGCGGTGTGTCTTTTTTCAATAAAAAAGAGTGTGTCAGCCGAGTGTGGCCGATCCTGAGGCGTGTTAGCGCACGTTGGTCGGCTGGGTTGACCTGGTTCATCCACCTGTGCGTGTCATACTTCACTTTCCTCAATTATGCGTCTCTGGTTTCATACCACTGTTGGTCCCATCGGCGTCGTATAGCTTGTTTCACTTCTCGCAGTGCATCTTCGCCCGGAATGAGGCATACCTACGACAGGTTGTTCTCTAGCCTCGTTCGCTAATCAATCAGCCTAGGTGTTTCCGCTGATCCCAGAATGTCCCGGAAACCAACAGAAGCGAACGAGTTTATTACGCACAATATCTTCGATTTCTTGAATCACATGGGTGCTTCGACCTTCCTGATTCTAAGGTCAGAAGACAACTAGCTTATTCCGTTCAACCAACCATTTCGGCACTGACGTTCGGTATCGAAACCACTCTCTTTATGGCGTACGCCTCTGCGGACACCACGCTGCACGCTTTAGGAAGGTTGCTCAAAACTGTGAGGCCAGTCGTGCAAAATGCGGCTCCAACCGTGTCTTTACTTTTGGAACCGTCGGTGTAGATCACCGTTGACCTGTGGAATCTGGTCGCAAGCAGTTGTTGGACTGACTGGACGCACCCTATCCGGCGGATCATCGGCTCGTACACTTCGCTTTACGTTCCATACTATCGACGGTTTTCGTCCGTGCCAGACACGATTGCTCTTTTTCGTTAAATGGTCGAAACCAGGAAGTTCAGTACCCGTCACTTCAAGTACATGGTCCGATCCTCGCCGGATCAGTAGAAAGGTGCTGTTGGTTTCGGCTTTTAGCTAGAATCCGGATAGCGCCGTTCGTGCGTACAGATTGAACTGCAAGGAATTCAAAGGTGAGTGTTCCAGCTTCTGCCATAACCGAGATGATTGGATTCGTCACCAAACGACTCTGAAAGCGTAGCATACCATTTTGTTGTACGCTGGGGCTAAAGTCTGCAGGGTCTCCGGTCCTCCTCGGCGAACTAGTCCAATACCGTACGTCAGTTTCGCAGTGACCAGCGCCGAACCCACCTGGTTGCTCGGTTGCAACGTGGGAGCGGCACCCGATCAGGAGTCGTAGTCGAGACTCGCAAGCTTTCTTGACCGCTTTGCGGCTTCGAACGTCACCATTCGATCCAGCGTGAAGGACCAGGATCCTCAGACTGTTGGTCCTCGGGACGGGGGTTCGATCGATGGTGATCTCTTGCGCTGGCTCTCGACGCGCATTGAGGCTGCAGCAGAATGTGTCTGCGGATATGGCAAAACCCCACGCTTTTCGCCCACTTGTCCACAGCTTTGAAAGTGGCTTCGGTGCAAGCATTCCCCTTTTACACCTCGTACCACGTCCGCGTATAAAAGAATATCGACTCCGACGGGCAACACACGGAAGATCGGCTGCATCTCACTATAGTGTCCCAGGACAATGCGTGGCACTACATTCTCCAGCGGGTACTCACGAAACTTGTGTCCCTGTATGGACACCTGAAACGTGCGTCGAGAGAGTTCTGCAGCAGATTCAGCATCCGACCACGTATTCGCCAAGGCTTAAGCGTTCTCAATATGCCATGTCGCCAGGTGGTGTCGTACGCCTTCGACAGGTCCAAAGACGCTATCAGGCAGTACTCGTCGGTAGTAGGCAGCGATCGTTCAAGCTCGGCAAAGTACGTGTCGGTGCCGCATCCTGCACGAAAAGCGTACTGTCGCTTGTCAAACTGCCCACTCGACTCTAGCACGGTGATTAACCGTCGATTAATGATGCGCTCGAGGAGCTTTGCCATGCAGCTGGTGAGCGATATTGGTCGAAAGGCATTCGGTCCGGATTCGTGGCAGTTCGGCTGGTATTGGAACGACAATGGCATTCCGCCAGCTTGCGGGAAACTCACCACTGCGCCAGATATAGTTCAGCAGCTTGAGGAGTGCCATTTTCACAGACAGAGTAAGACGTTGCAGCAGAGGATACCCGATCGAATCTGGGCCTGTTTAGGGCGCCTTGCCCTTTGTCGATGGCCCACAGAAGTTCATTTAGGGTGATGTCGATGTTATACACAAAATCGTTGTTGTGCGAGAAATCTATAGATCCTTCTTCAGCTGCCGCTTTCGCCATCTGGATTGACGGAGGGTAGCTGGAAGCTTACTGACCTTTCGCAGTACACACTCGCCAGTTCTTCTGCCACTTCTTTGGGGTCAACCGTGCACTCGTCCACTCGCTTGAGGACTACCGGGCGCTGTTGCCAGATGCCCCGCAAGTTGTTCACCGTCCGCCATAATTTGGTTGCCGTGCTACTCGGTGATATCATCCCTACAAAGTTTTGCCACGACTGTTCCTTCACTTTGTTGACCGCCTTTCGTGTCGCTGCTCTTGCTTACTCGAACCCTCGCGAATGCATCGGGTTGATCTGGATCTTGTTGCTGAAGACGTTGGAGAGATCAAATGCACCTTCGCCGCTCCGTCGGATTGCTGTTTTTGCTTCGGGGCACCACCACGGTACCGCTTCCGGCCGGGATTCGCCCACTGGTTCGTGGTATGGACTTTGCCGCTGCTGCTATAATTTTTTTCGTGAAGCTGCTCACGTCCCACTCGGCCTTTGTCCCGATGGTTTCCGCTGCGGGCCGCTCGCGCCAGGACCATCAACTGGCCGGTCGTAAAGCCACTTCTGTCGAGCCGTTCGATGATTTGTCCACCCGGGGACACTCAGATCGGGAAGCGGGTCACTGTTGTTCGTGTCTAACAAGGTTCTCCAGGCGAACCTGCGAGCAAGCGTCTCGGAGCAAATACCACATCGATAGCCGAGGTGTTTCTGGTAGCCGGGTCGATGCGAGTATGCGAGCCGTCGTTCAACACCACCAACTGTTTGGTCAAAGTCGTCTCAGCGTTAAATTGGTCAAGCGAGTTTGATTTGTGGGATCCCCACGCTAGATGGCGCGCGTTGAAGTCTCCCGGAAGAAGCACCGGACCTTCTAGTTGCATGAACAACTCACCTGAGGCAGCCTGATACTGCGCAGAGCTCGACGGAATTTAGACAGACACTACAGCTACCCGTATCGGTGCGTGTATGCAAACAGCGATGAGGTGCAGGGTGGTAATGATCTGCACACGCTCAAATGGAATGCCTTCCCCGACGGTAAGGCCAATCCCGTGTAGCCACCAGTGAACGCTGTCCGACTCCAGCAGCAGCGTGTAGTGCCTGCCGACGAAGTCTGGTGGGACGACGGTTTGGTTCGCTTTCGTCTCCTGTAGTGCCACGACGCAAGGCTCGAGATCGGTGGGATAAGGAGTTTCAGTTCGCTGATATTGGCCCTGAGGCCACGCAGGTTCCACTGTAGTGCAAAAACGCCAACGGGGTGACTATCTGTAACGAATCGGGTGGTGGACGACGATGTGGATGCTCTTCACATCGGCGAAGTGACTGTGGGCGAGAAAGATGGTGCGATAACCTCCGCAGGTGTTGATACAAAACTGACTCTTGCCTTTGTTTGTTCCACAGTATCAGCTGCTGTCGAAACAATTACATTAGTTTGGCCAATAACACACCACAGTCGGCACTGGGGAAGCGCTTTGTGTAATATTTATCCGATGTGTTCGTGATGTTTCGTATTGGGCGCGGCAGTATCTGTCGGTGAATGGGAATAAACAAGACTGACCCGTGGGACGTCTTGTCCCACAGTGCCAGACATTGCCGAAACTACACAATTTCTTCCAGAACTACCGGGAGCAGGTGTCCCTGAGGAAAGACTTTGTGTAGTTTGGTTGATCTCGGTGCTGTTGTTCCTAAGTATGTCACTGTTGGTTAGTGTGCTGTCGTTGTCAACCTGTCGTCAATTGCAGGTTCTCGTTCGTGGTTCCATCGGCTACAGAGGAGAGTTTACCATCAACGGGTTGGGGTAAGGCGTCCCGGATAGTTCCTTCCACCTGCTGCACTTTCGTCAGAAGGGGTACTACACTTTCCCCACTTTCTAACCTATCTGTCTCGTTCATGCGTGGGTCATCATTGTTGTTCAAATGTCGTTTCGAGGTGAAACTATCGAAGACGCTGGTTTGGCGGTGTCTGCGATATCTCGGAATCGTCACTAGAGTAATCCATTTGGGACTGGACGCGTGTTGTGGTGGCAGTTTTTTTTGGAGGCCGGCGATGTTTGCCGATTTGTTTTTAGCTACGGATTGGTTGTAGTTGTATTTTCAAGGACGTCCACGTTTTGTTTCCTGAACGGCAACAGCCGGAAAATTGTTCCTTGAACGGGTCTGAGGGCCTACTAATTTTTCTCTGCTGTGATGTGGTTGGTGGCTTGCGGTTGTTCGTTGCTGGCAGCTTGCTGTTTAAGTTGCTGAATAATGTTCACCATGATCCGGATTTTCTCATCTTTCCGTTAGCTTTCTTCGTGCATTTTGGCTATTTCGTCATACATTTTCTTTATGGACGCTTCTAGTTGGCTTAACCTTCCTTCGAGTGAGCTCGAGTTTTGGTTACTCGAGCATAGCTGCCTTCTGGTTGTAGCTCAGCTCGTTTTCTGGTCTCTGGGAAAGATAAATTATCGTGGACTTTTAGACTTCTTTTTTGTATGTCGAGAAACGACGGCTAGTTGGTCGGTGATTACCCTTAAAATTTCTGCATAGGGGTGCTTCACCACATTTTTCATCTCCATGGAAGTCCCCAGAGCAGTTAAAGCAGCGTTGTGGTCCAGCGCATCGAGCGCGGGTATGACCATACTGAAAACAGCCGTAGCAGAGCATGGGCTTCGGAAAGTATGGACGAGTGGGGATATGCAAAAGGCCAACTTTAATGTATTTCGTTATAATTAGCGCTGGTGTTTTGACTCTTCTCTCTTGGTTATCCTCTGAACCCGGATGACTATTTCCTTGCATATTCTGAACAGTATATTTTTCTCCACCATGTTAATGAGATCATAGCAAGAGATGACACACCTGCTAGTGTTCAGGTTCGGATCGTCGTCGTCGGTTCCATCAATTAGCTTCGTCAATTTCAGTAGCTTCTGGACCAGTCTGCATTGTGCTCTCATGCCGTGCGGTTCTATTTTCTATTTGCTGAAGGAAGTGCTATTGCTACCTAACGCTACACCAAATCTTAAACAGCACTTTTCAGTGCTAAATAATACCTACAATTTTTAGATTTCCTCTTATTCCTTTTCGATCCTTGTTAGGCCCTTCGGGTAACCCGGCTTGGATATCGCATTGGAAAATTCCTCTTCGGTCCCTCGGATTCTTATAGTTATCTGCTTGGACGTCGATTTGGAGCAAATTACTCTGCCACTATGGCAAATAAGCGCAAACGAAAAGGGCAATCTATTGATTCGCCTGCAAATCAAATTAATGTGAGTAATCAATTTGATATGCTCACAGATGATGAGAGTGATCCATCATCTAATCAAAATTTGAAAAAACTTTCTCGATTGAGAAAGGAAAAAGTTCCCCCTATTGTGGTGACAATTTCGGATTTCCATGCTTTTCGCAAGGAAATCTTAACATTTGTTGAAGGTGTGAAATATTCCCTTCAAATTTCCAGACGAGGTGAATGCCGTTTGCATGCAGAAACCTTGGACGGATTCAAACGTCTTCTTGAGTATCTTACTCAGAAGAACCACAATTTCTTCACCTATGACACCAAAGCTGAGCGTCTTTTCAAGGTTGTCTTGAAAGGACTGCCCAGTGGTGAATCTCTCGATGAAATAAAAAACGAGTTAACAAAATTACTTGGATTTAGCCCAGTCCAAGTAATTAAGATGAAAATGAAATCCCGGCCTGGCGATGCTCGCAAAGGGATTTCAAACGATTTCTACTTAGTTCACTTCAAGTCAAGTGAACTTAATAACCTTAAGGCTTTAGAAAAAGCAAGCCTTTTGCTCCATGTCCGTGTGAAGTGGGAACATTTCAGGAAGACTGGAGCCAATTTCCAAAGCCTCACCCAATGCCGTAAGTGCCAGGGATGGGGTCACGGAACAAAGCATTGCCATATGGTTGGTAAATGCATGAATTGTGGTGATTCCTCACACACTAAGGACGACTGTCCAGTGAAGGAAGATCCTCAAAAATTCAAATGTTCAAATTGTGGTGAAAACCATAAATCAAATTTTTGGGAGTGCAAGACTCGCAAAGCAATTTTGCAGTCGCGCACTAAGCGCCAGGTAGGAAACGAAAAACGTTCCCGACCAGCTACTACCCATTCTGCAGCTGTTAACAACGATCAGCAAAGAACAAATTCCTACCAAACCGTCGGTAGAAACAGCGGACAGGTTTTTCCATCCGCAACTGTAACTTCAAACGCTCAACGAGGAGTAAATACTATTTCGATACCTGCAGGTACCAACAGGGTTCAATCTTCAAACCCTACATTCTTACCCAACCGTGTTGTTAACAATGTTCAACATGTAAATGGACCTACCTACGCTGCCGTTGCAGCGGGTAGAAACCAAAACCAAAATTCCCACGGGACTTCTGATGAATTTGATTTAGGTAACATATCCGCTCCTAAATTAGAATTTTTACAGCAATCGTTAATCGATATGATAACCGATATGCTAAAAACTAATTCCATGTTTGAAGCTATCCAAACTGGTATTAAATTTGCCAATAATATTGTCATGACATTGAAGTTCAGTAATGGATTTTAAGTCATTAAATATTTTGAATTGGAATGCTCGATCCATCAGAGATAACGAGGATGAGCTATTTAATTTTTTAAGAGTTCATAACGTGCATATTGCTGTTATAACTGAGACTTATCTCAAACCTGCCCATAAGGTCAAAAGAGATCCAAATTATTTTGTCTACCGAAATGATCGCATTAATGGAGCTGGTGGTGGCGTTGCCATCATTGTCCATAGGCGTATCAAACATCACATTCTTTCTTCATTTGAAACCAAAGTTTTTGAAACTTTGGGGGTTTCAGTTGAAACAAAATTTGGCCAATTTACTTTTATAGCTGCCTATTTGCCTTTCCAATGCACTGGTCAGCAAAAGAACTGGCTCAAGGGTGACCTCCAGAAACTTACCCGTCATAGGTCTAAATTCTTTGTTATTGGTGATTTCAATGCAAAACACCGCTCATGGAATAATTCGCAAAGCAATGCCAATGGTAATATACTTTTTGATCATTGTTCTGCAGGCTACTACACTATTCAATACCCAAACAGTCCAACTTGCTTTTCTTCAGCCAGAAATCCCTCAACTATTGATTTGGTCCTAACTGATTCATGTCAACTTTGTAGTCAATTGATTACCCATGCTGACTTTGGTTCTGATCACCTTCCAGTTACATTTGAAATATCTCAAGAAATCATTTCTAATTCCATCAGTTCTACTTTCAACTACCATAGAGCTAATTGGGATCAATATCGAACATTTATGGAATACAACTTTGATCCTAATGTTCCATTGCAAACAAAAAATGAAATTAATAATGCTCTTGAATCTCTGGCTTTCTCAATAAATAGAGCAAGAGCTGCTTCAGTGCCAAAATGCGAGGTTAAATTCGATCCAGTTATAATTGATGACGATCTTCAGCTCTTGATTCGTCTGAAAAATGTACGTAGGCGTCAATATCAAAGAACACGTGATCCCGCTATGAAAGTCATATGGCGAGATTTACAAAAACAAATTAAAAAACGCTTCTCTGCCCTGAGGAACAAACATTTTGAAAATAATTTTGTCAAAATTAGATCCGAGTTCCAAACCTTTCTGGAAACTCTCTAAAATATTGAAAAAACCTCAAAAGCCTATACCAGCGCTTAAGGAAGGTGATAAAATTTTGCTCACAAATGCGGAAAAAGCTCAAAAACTTGTTAAGCAGTTTGAGAGCTCCCATAATTTCAGTTTGGGTCTTACAAGTCCTATTGAGGATCAAGTTTCCAGGGAGTATCTGAATATTTTCTCACAAGAAAATATTTTTGATGATTCTTGGGGAACTGATTTGGATGAAGTAAAAACTATAACTAAAAAATTTCAAAATATGAAAGCACCAGGTGATGATGGAATTTTCTATATCCTAATCAAAAAACTCCCCGAGAGTACTTTGTCTTTCTTGGTGAAACTATTTAACAGATGTTTTCATCTGGCATACTTTCCAGATAAATGGAAAAATGCAAAAGTCGTACCTATCTTGAAGCCAGACAAAAATCCGGCTGAAGCTTCTAGCTACCGACCAATCAGTTTGCTTTCTTCAATAAGTAAGCTTTTTGAAAAAATAATTTTGAATAGAATGATGCTTCACATCAATACAAACTCAATTTTTGCTGATGAACAGTTTGGATTCCGCCATGGGCATTCAACTACGCATCAACTTTTGAGAGTTACAAATTTAATTCGTTCAAACAAAGCTGAAGGCTGCTCCACTGGAGTTGCTCTTCTAGACATAGAAAAAGCATTCGACAGTGTTTGGCATGAAGGTTTGATTGCGAAACTGAAAAAGTTCAATTTTCCGCTTTATATCATGAAATTAATTCAAAACTACTTAACTGATAGAACTTTGCAAGTAAATTATCAGAATTCTAAATCTGATCAATTGCCTGTCAGAGCTGGTGTTCCTCAAGGTAGCATTCTTGGGCCAATACTTTATAACATTTTCACTTCAGATCTCCCTGATTTACCTCAGGGCTGTCAAAAATCTTGCTTTGCTGATGACACAGGCATTTCCGCTAAAGGAAAAGTCTTCGTGTTATATCCAGGAGGCTACAAAAAAGCTTGGACATTTTTACAGATTATTTTCAAAAATGGAAGATTTCTCCTAATGCTTCCAAAACTCAACTTATAATATTCCCACACAAGCCTAGAGCTGCATTTTTGAAACCAAGTAATAGTCATATGGTCACTATGAACGGAGTTCCAATTTCTTGGTCAAATCAAGTAAAATATCTTGGACTGATACTTGATCAAAAATTAACTTTTAAAGATCACATTGAGGGCATTCAAGCCAAATGTAATAAATATATAAAATGTTTATATCCTCTTATAAACAGAAAATCCAAACTTTGTTTGAAGAACAAACTTCTAATATTTAAACAAATCTTTAGACCGGCCATGCTTTATGCTGTGCCAATATGGTCTAGTTGTTGTGCTACTAGGAAAAAAACACTTCAAAGGATTCAGAACAAAGTTCTGAAAATGATTTTGAAGCTGCCACCCTGGTTCAGTACTATTGAATTACATAGAATTTCAAACGTTGAGACTCTAGAAGAAATGTCCAACAAAATAATTCATAATTTTAGACAAAAATCATTGCAGTCTTCAATTGCAATGATCAATTCTCTCTATAGATAAGAACTAGTTTTAAGAAATCAATAATTATTCTTACACGCAGGCAAAAGGAACCCTGTTAAAAATACTGAATAGACAAAGTAAAAATAATATTAACACAATTAGATATAAATGATAGCATATAAGGTTGAAATGTTAATTACTTAGCAGGATCACCTAGGTTAATATATGAATGTAAAATAATGTAAAATTTGGAATAAATAAAGAGTTAAAAAAAAAAAAAATTGCGGCCAAAACAAGTCAGAATAAGGTTTCGGTTCGGTTACAAATAATTGGGGTCTACGAAAAAATATCCAGTTGCTTAAAACGACACCGATAAACACGTTAATGGCTATTTCTGGACAATAGTCGATATGCCATACGGCAAGAATATGTTGCAAATAAGGTATATAACTCGGTGCATAGAACAAAAACAACATTGAACATTGATCTAACGAAGAAATTCAAACAACTAGACGGAGTGGATACGGATAAATACACCTTTTATGGAGAGAGGATACATTAATATAATGTATAATTTAATTGTTATTGTTAGGTGTATAAATCATGCCGTCAACTAATGCAATTCGGTTTCCTGAAAGGGAAGTCTACGGTGGAGCTATTCTGACAGTGGTCGAGAGACAGCCTTAAAGGCGTCCAAACAGAAGCGGAGAGGCGATCGATATTGCGCTGTTGTAGTGATCGACGTTTAAAACGCCTTCGATAGTGCCAGCTGGGAGGCTATTGCCGAGTCGCTGCACAGAATAAGGGTCCCTGATTACCTGTGCAGACTTCTGAAGAGTTACTTTCAGAGCCTTGTGCTGATCTACGAGACCTCTGTGGGGCGGAAATCGGTGAACATTACGGCGGGAGTTCCGCAAGGTTCCATCCTTGGCCCAAAACTTTGGAACGGGATGTACAACGGTGTGCTGACGCTGAAGTTTCCCAAAGGCGTAGTGATCGTTTGCTGAGCAGAGCACATCGTATTATCAGTGTAAGTTGAAACACTGGAAAAGGGGAAATCTGGCGACCGAAGTAATCGGCATAATTGAAAACTGGATGCAGGGGACGAAGCTGCAGATAGCCCATCACAAAACGGAGGTGCTGTTGGTCAGCAACTGCAAAGCGGTACAGCGAGCAGAAATCGTCATCGGAGGGCTTGCCATAGCCTCGAAGCGCGTGCTGGAAAATCTGGGTGTTATGATCGATGACCGGCTAAACTTCAACAGCCATGTAGATTATGTCTGTGGGAAGGCGGCGAAGGTGGTAGCCAGAATCATGGCAAATAACTGCGTATTAAGTGGCGTCTAGTGGCTAGTGTATCATCATCGATACTTAGTTACGGAGGTCCAGCCTGGGCTGCAGCTCTAGAAACCAAGCGAAACCGGGTGAAATTAATCAGTAAACAGTAAAAAAAAAACACACACACACACATACATACATACATACACACACGCGCGCGCCTCTAAAGGAGGACACCGAAAAAGCAACGAAAAAGGCAACGGTTGAAGCACAGAAGATGCCGAAGGAATCCCAGAATCCACGCTCAGAGAAAAAAAAATGGATACACCAGGAGAGAAGAGGAGCTTAAAAAGCATAAAAACGACGAGGAGAAAGGTGAAAGCAGTGAATGGCGCACTGTCGGCAACTTGAAAGAGAAAAAGAAGAAAAACAGCAGCAAGACAAAACATCAGGAGAGCAGAAAAAGCAGATATCTCGGCCTCGTCGGGAGCAAAATAAGGGTGACGTTCTGATTGTTGAGGTAAAAAGTGGAACGGCGTACGCTGAACTCCTTAGAAAAGTGAGAGCTGATCCGGAGTGGAATGAACTAGGGGAGAAAGTGTTGGAAACCAAACGCATCCAGAAAGGTGAGATGCTTTTTGAACTGAAGAAGGATCCTGTCATCAAGAGCACAGCCTTCAAGAGGCCCGTTAAAATGTCTCTTGGTGAGGAGGCGATGGTAAGAGCTCTATTCGAGGAGGTTGAGTGCAAGGATCTGGAAGAACTCACAACAGAAGACGAATTATGAAGGGCGCTGAAGGGACACTGTGATCTAAGAGATGCACCAGTGACAATCCGGTTAAGGAAGACGTACGGTGGCACACAGACGGCGGCGATACGTCTGCTGACAGCTACAGCCAACAAGCTGTTGGAGTTGGGTCGAGTAAAAGTTTGGTGTCTCACTAAGAGCCGTTCCTCGTCCCCAAAGGAATTGGAGATATGCTTTTAGTGCGTGGGTTTTGGTCACCAGGCAAAAGCCTTGGCAGATCTGATCTGTGTAGGAAATGCGGTGAGCAGGCTCATTTGGCAATAAACTGTACAAACCAACCGAGATGCATGCTTTGCAAAAAGAAGGACGGAAACGACCACATGACGGGGGGCTTCAGATATCCAGAAAATAAAAAGGCGAAAGCAGGTCGGCAGCAATGGAGGTAATTCCAATTAACCTCAATTATTGCGACATAGCAGAGCAACTGTTGTGGCGGTCAACAACGGAAACAATGTGTGAAATTCGGTGGCAGATAGAGCGGCGATGGTTGCGATACAAGTGATGGGTAGATTTCCCACCCAGGAAGAAGTGTCCAGTTCATACGAAGGATTCGTGATCGCCAAAATCAAAGGGATCATTGTATAGAGCTGCTATGCACCCCCAAAGTGGACCATGAAGCACCAGATGCTGGATGCACTGATCCAGACAGCAGATGTATTGACGCTAAAGGGGGTGCAGCTTGCTACTAGCTCTGGCAAAGTAGGAAGCTACACTATCGAACGTAGGTACCGGCAGCACTTTTCACAAGGACGGTCGTGAATTTGTAATCGATGTTATCCTCTGCAGTCTGTCGCAGATGACAAATATGGACTGGAGAGTGTGTGAGGGGTATACTCATAGCGACCATCTGGCGATCCGGTATAGCATCCACCAGCGAAATCCTGTCGCAATTCGAAGGACAGATAGTTGCGAGTGAAAGTGGAAGACGAAGGTCTTTGCCAAGGAAATCATTGTTGAGGCACTTCGGTTTGACAACGAACTCTCCAACCGAAACACGGACGAGTTGACGAAAACGTTAGTAAAGGCGTGCGTTGCAACCAGGCCGAGGAAACTAGAGCAAAGCATTAAGCGGCACCCAGCTTACTGGTGGAATGAGCATCCTTCGCGCTAGTTGTCTCAGAGTCAGAAGACGTGCCCAGAGAGCTAAGACCAGGGCAGACAGAGAGGTGCATAGGGTGATGTTCTGAGCAGTAAGGACCGAATTAAAACGAGAGATAAGATTGAGCTGATGTTAACCCCTGAGCGACGCGTACCGCATTGTCATGGTGAAGATCAAAAGCCCAACAATGGCTGCAGAGCAATGTTCAGCAAAACTGAAGGTTATAGAAGATGGTTTTTCCCCGACGCACGATCCAATGACGTGGCCACGATCAGCTATTATTACCTGTGCAGAATTCCGAAGAGTTACTTTCAGAACCGGGTGCTATCTTCGAGAGCTCCGTGGGGAGGAAATCGGCGAACATCACGGTTGGAGTTCCGCAAGGTTCTATTCTGGGCCCAACACTTTAGAACGGGATGTACAACAGAGTGCTGACGGAGAGCTTCCGAAAGGCGTAGTGATCGTTGGTTTTCGCATTGTCAGTGACAGGCAAGACACTGGAAGAAGTGGAAATGCTGGCGATCGAAGTAATCGGCATAATTGAAAACTGGATGCAGTGCGAAGCTGCAGATAGTCCATCACAAAACGGAGGTGCTGTTGGTCAGTAACTGCAAAGCCATACATCGAGCAGGAATCGTCATCGGAGGGCTTGCCATAGCCTCAAAGCGCGTGCTGGGTGTTATGATCGATGACCGACTAAACTTCAACAGCCACGTAAATTATGTCTGTGGGAAGGCGGCGAAGGCCATCACTGCAGTAGCCAGAATCATGGCGAATATCTACGGACCTAGCAGTAGTAAGTGGCGTCTACTGCTGGCGATCATCATCATCGATATGTATTGAGATACGGAGGTCCAGCCTGGGTCACAGCGTTGAGAACCAAGAGAAATAGGACGAAGTTGAACAGTACGTTCAGGCTCATGGCCATGCGAATCGTGAGTCCGTATAGAACTATTTCATTGAAGGCAATATGCCTCATTGCCGGAATAATCCCAATCACTATGGCGGAGGACAGTGAGTGTTATTAGTGGAGAAACTTTCTGATGCTGCCACAATGATACGGGTTATAGTGGAAACAGAAATCGGCCTTTTCGCAAGGTTGACCCTGACCACACTCTGACATAGTGCACGATGACCAAGGGGGGGGGTCTGTTTTGGGTTTGCCCATAATGTACTCCCTCGACATCAATAAAAAAAAAATTTTTTTTGTTCTTTGAGGTCAGTAAAAAGATATAAAAAAAAAGTGGGGAAAAGAGGGGTTTCCCATCGTTCTTTTTTTTTTTTTTTTCTGGGAAAAAAAAAAAAAAAATATAAAAAAAAAAATATCTAGGGTTTTTATTCATTAGGGTGCATCTACAATTGAGAGACTCTCTCTTGCCTCGTTCTCTTTCATTAATTACAGCGCCATTATAAAACTATGGATTGATTTTTTTGCACAGATCGCAAGATAAGAGTGCTGGCTAGCATATTGGGCAAACAGCCAAACGAAAAATGTGAAAATGATTTAACTATTGGTGAAAGAGAAAGTAAACAGAGAGAGTCTCTCAATTGTAGATTCACCCTAATGAAAAAAAAAAAACTAGATATGTTCGATGCCAGCTGAACACTCACATGTGAAAAAACAACAACCATTCATGAGGCGTAATATGAAAATAAATAAAATTAAGCGAAACCGGCATGATACTATTTTAAAACACTGGAATTTGCGATGTCAAACTGTCAAAAGATTTTAAATCTTTATAACGTTATGTGATCTTTTTCAAAGATCAGAACGAAAATTTGAGAGATCTGATCAAATGATAAGGAAGTCCGACCACTTGTAACAACCCTTCTATTCTATTGTAAATTTCCCATTAACCATTTATTCTATGCTATCAAGCCATAAATGGAGTTGAACTTTTATTGCAAAATTTACAATCTATCCTTTGTCCAATTGTTTTTTTTATAGTATTTTAACTTTTAATTCTGTAGTATTACTTATGTATTTCTTACTCGGGTAGTAGGTAGAGAAAGAAAAGTTGGCTTTCTCCTTAGTAATTTGCATGTAAACTTCAAATAGCGTGTGCAGTATTGGTTTTTTTTTTCAAATGAGCTCAAATTTCAAGAGGCCGTTCAGGACGCGGTTTGAAATTTCTTAAACATAGGGGAGCGAATATTTCAAAATTTGCATCAATCTAATGCAGGGACCTGTAGCCAACATCTTTAACATCCAAACATCAAAAGATGCATTGTTTATACAATGTACAATACTACAATACTGGCGTTCGTACCCGTAGTAACTAACGTAAGATGGGCCTTATTCAAATAAGGCTCGTGATATGTTACATACTGTCAAACGCTAGTAAATAGGATAGAGTTGCCATCTTATACGAAAGCGACCCAGAGCATAGTGTCACTTTTACCAACTGAGTTAAAGGAGGACCCTATTTTGGGTATTGATATGTAAGCAAATAAGGTGATCTGCTATTATTATTATTGTACATGGGATAGGAATGAAATTGCAAACGGTGAGTGTTTTTTTTAAATAATTTATTACACTGGTTCCAGTTTAGCACAACAAATCATACACAAAGTAAAGTTAAATTCAGCTTGAATAAACATCTAAAATCTCAATAATATATTAATTATTCCACATAGTAAGCAGAAGGTATGTTGAAGTTCATTGGTGTAATCAATTTTTAATATTCCTATTTTGTTTGCTATTGTGTCTTTATGATCAGCTGGAAGACTTCTTTTGGAACGATTGATAACATAAACATGGTCATATTTTGAGGTAAAAGTCAAAATTCAAATAAACGAATAACGTGGTTGGTCCTGTCCTTCACTTTTACCTTTGTCGATTTCGAGCTTTGGGATTACTTGGTCTGGTTTTACCTGTTTGGAGATATTGAAATAAAATTAGATATTGTATGAACCATCAAGATCTTTTCGAATACTTCAACCTGTTTTAATCCATTGGGAGCCGACCGTTTGACGGAACGCGTCAGATTCATTTTCTGTTCCTCGTAGTTACGACGCATTTGTAGGGCCCGGCGATGCTGCCACCGGAAGTAAACATACGTGACGATACCGATTAGGATCAGCGTTACTAGCAGGATCAGCAGAATCAGGTTGTTATTATGAGTGAGATAGAATATTGGCACGCAGCCCAGCAACAAAAGGAAGATGATGATAACCGAGAACAGAATGCCCACCTTGTAGCAGCCGTAGTGTTTTTCTGGAAGTAAAGCCGAAGAAGGAAAACTTTCTGTATGGTGTATGAAAACAATGAAAAGTATGAACGTAATCAAACAAATATGGATATGATAGTTACAAACGGCATCAAGGAAAATATTGGTATTCGGATCACGTTTCATTTGACAAAAGTTTTGTTTTATTAAACTTTATATCTCTGTTTCTAGCTAGTAACGGGGGTGGAGAGTATTTCTAGAAGTAGGTCATTTATGCGAGAATCACGTGTCTAATCATGGCACAACGTGACACAAATAGGGAAAAGAGAAACATTGATCCTTTAGCATGTGATGTGCATGTAAGCCTACAGTAAAGAATGATATTAAGTTTATTACACGTTATGAAGTGCAATGATTTTGTACTGAGGAATCAAAATACAGTCATTCTAGAAAATCAATTTCTCCTGAATTCAACGTAACAAATAGAAATTGAGTTGAGAGTAGGTTAACGGTCGTATTGTTTACTACCCGTTCGACTTGGACAACAAATTTCCACATTATTCTTAGACTGTGCATCCCCTGAGACACTATTATGATAATCAATTGACCCCCTTTTAATGCTATCGTTTATGTATACAGCAGCCGTAATCTATTGCCAAGCGAAAAATAAATTAAAGGCACATATGTGAACGTGAACCCAAGTGGGAGCACTGCAAAGTGCGGGAGTTTGCAGAATTCAAACAGGGTGGCAAGGCCGTTGAAACGTCTTCTTTGGCTTGCTAGTATTGCCAGGGCTGTAGCGGAGCGTTGAAAACATATTGTAGGGTAACTGCCCCCATATTAATCTCATTGTTCCTATATTCATCCTACAATGAATCAAACCCAAAGCGGAAAGTTTCTATTATTCACTATGCAAATCAGCTCCGTGGTGGAAAAATAAGGATGTTGACTATAGTATTATATGGGTAGGTTAACAGTTAGAAAAAGCTGCAAGAACCACTAGTTTTCCCTGGTTTAGAAACTGTAGTGATAAATTTCATTGTTTTACAACAATCGAGCGAAAACGAAAAATCTCCATTCACTAAGGTTGAAGATTGAATACTACCAAGCCCATAAATTTCACATGTGACTGACAGCAGAATCGAATGCCATCGGTTATAAAGAATGCACACAACAAAAAATAATCGCCGCAAATGCCTTAAGGGCTTACGCTGAAGGGATCTCGACGGCAGCCTTAACATTTAGAATTGATATAACTCAGAATCTGTACTAGATATTGAATATTTCATCACATCAGTTTGTATGCTTACTTGCTGTGAGCTATCTGATGGAGTTCGATTCGATGTTCATTCAATAACAATCGTGATTTATCAATTTGAAATAGCGAGGTAAGTTTGCGAGAGAGAGATAAAAGATAGGGAAAAATACATGAGGCAGCAATTCACCTTAATACAGGCTTCTCCGTGGTCGCAGTAGCTAATACGAACACCACTATATGAATATCAATGTTTGTGTTCAATCATAGAGAACTCGTTTTGCCACAGTCAATTTTATTCTACAAAATGGCATCGAACCAAGAATGCCTGCGGGAGCTAATTTCGCACACAATCGGGATATGTCGCACGGCGATGTTGCAAAAACGTTGAATATCGCAAAATCGACGGTTACTATCGTGCTAAAAACTTTTCAGCAGCGCTTAGCGTTAAAGAGAAAGGTCGGTTCTGGAGGCAACCATGATTCTCGATTCGTCGCGGAGAGGCAGACAGTGGTCAAAGAATTTAAGAAAAAACTGAATATCTCAGTCCGAGATGTGGCAAATAAAAAGAAAATGTCTCCTTCGTTTGTGCAGAAAGTGAAGAAAAGTGTGGGTCTGAAGTCTTTCAAAGTAGGTGTTGCTAAAAATCGCAACAATACGCAGAACAAGAGCGTAAAATCGCGAGCGCGGAAATTATATGACACTTTGTTGATGGAGTACGACTGCTTGCTAATGGACGACGAAACATTTTGCAAAGTTGATTCAAAGCATATTCCGGGATAAGAGATATATGCATCATTTCAAAGAGGAAATGTTGCTGAACATTTTAAGCAAACACAAATGTTAGTGTTTCCAAAAAGATTTCCCATATGGTAGGCAATGGATGCGGTCTCTGAAGCGACAGTTTCATCACGCCTGGTACAATAAATGGACAAATTTACGTGGAAGAATGTTTTAATAGACGATCATTGCGGTTCGGTGCTGTTTTGGCCTGAACTGGAATCTTTCCATTATGGAAAGCTGGCTCAAATTCGAAGCATTGCTAATAATGCAAATGTTGTCCCGAAGGAATGCAATTCTCTAAATTCACCAGAACTCCGTTCGATTGAAATGTATTGGGATTTGGTTAAAATTCTCGAAGATACTCCTAATCGCTCAAGCTTGGCTAACAGAATATCATGATAAAGGGATGCGCACAGCAAAATCTAGCCAAAGAAAAACTCGCAGTGTAACATTATTTCAATTTATTTCTAAATCCGAAAAAAAATCATCGTAACTAAGGGTTAATTTATAACTCATTTACATCAAAATATATTTACTTGTTATATCCGTATGCTCTAACTTTAAGTTTGATACCATCCATTAAGTTCTGCACTGTGTCCTCAGTCATATTTCTGGAAGCATTTTCCCACTTTTTAGCTAAATCTTTCATTATTTGCCTCTCATTTCGATTTCCTAAGGTTTCGCTTCACAATAGCCCAATATTTTTCAATTGGACGAAGCTGGGTTTTTGGAGGATTACAGTCCTTTAATACAATGTTGACGTTTTTTCCCTGTGCACCACTCCTAAGCCGCTTAGCCATAATGGCAAGACGCCAAATCAGGCCAAAACAGCACAAAACTTTTGGATGAATGGTAGTAGCCGTTTTTGCAGACACTCGTTGACGTAAACTTGTTGGTTAATCATACCTGTAGTTACGAAGATTTTGCTCTTCAAACCACAACTACAAATAGCCATGTACTTTTTAAAGAATTTCGATAACTTTTTGGCCTTGAAATGATTGTCAACCTTGCCACGTTGTAATGTGGTAAAAAACTTAAGACCAGGGAGCTGCTTGAGGCCTGCTTTGACGTTTGTTTCATCATCCATAACCACGCAGTCACATTTTGTCAGCAATTTGTCTTACAGCCTACGCGCTCTTGTTTTCGAACTGATTTCCTGCTTCTTGTTCTTGTTTGGGGTTTTTAATACCTTGAACGACCTATATCCTGCCGGTTTCTTTACTTTTTGAACGAAAGAATACGATATTTTGATCTTTTTAACCACATCTCGGATGGAAAGGTTCGGGTTTTGTTTAATCAGCCGAAGCACTGCATCCCGCTGGGATTTGAAGTTGTCGTTCCGCTTGCCGAGAGTCAACCGATCCCGGGAGCGTTTCAAAACGTTATTTACTGTTGAACGAGGAACTCCGAGTGATTTTGCTATGCCATGATGTGACGTGACATAAGGCCTGTATCGTTAATTATGAGTACACCTTTGAGGTTCTGTATGAAAAAGACTATGACTTATTTTCACAGCTGTTTAATGTCAATGTGTTGCTTGCCTTGTAAAAAAACGAAAACCTCCATTAAAAGTTAAAGTTTTACTTCAAGCGGAATAATGCGAGGTCTTACGGAAGAAAAGTCAAAATCAATTGTGACCAAGTACTGCACTGAAAAGGGATGGTCGCCAAAAAAATTAGCAAAAGAAGAAGGTGTTAGTGTCTGTGCGGTCCAAAATGCGATCACCGGTTTTTTATGCATAACACATTGAAGGACTTACCCGGCCGTGGTAGAAAAACAGGTGCGTTAAACCCAAATTTGGACAAACAAATTTGCAAAGTTTTTGAAGAAAATAAGTAGGTATCCATCAGAGATTGCGCAAAAAAGTGTGGAACGACGATTGGAATGGTCCAACGCGCAAAGGAGCAAAATTCCCTGAAGACGTACCGGAAACAAAAATGTCCGAAACATAGCCAAATTCAGGCGGATTCCATGAAAACTTTTGAGTAAAAATGACATGTGCATTATCATGGATGACGAGACGTATGTCCAATTGGACTACAGGGCACTTTCAGGAGCACAGTTTTACACCGTGAAGCGTGGAATGGATGTCCCAAATTCGGAGAAATCGATTTTTTGCGAAAAACTTGGAAAAAAAGTTGTTGGTTTGGCAAGCAATTTGCCAGCGCGGTATGAAATCGACACCTTTTTTCACAACCGGAAATATGAACGCCGAAATGTACCGGAAGGAATGCCTACAGAAACGAATTCTGCCACTAATCCGAAAACACAAAGGTTCGACACTGTTTTGGCCTAATTTGGCATCCTGCCATTATGCGCGTGCCACCTTGGACTTGTATGAAGAGAACAATGTCCAATTTGTGGAAAAGGCGACGAATCCTCCAAATTGTCCGCAAATAAGGCCCATTGAGAAATTTTGGGCTTTGATGAAAGTAAAGCTGTGGAAGAAGGCTAGAGGAGTAGATGACATCATCAAATTAAAAAAAGACTGGGTAAACGTAAGCAAAACCATCGACGGAACGGTTGTGCAAAGCCTCATGAGGAACATCAAAAAGAAGGTGCGAGAGCTGGCCAGATCTACGAAAAATAAAATAAATACTGATGTCATGGGCTTTTTGATGGTCAATAAACAATGTAAATGAATTTGAGTTGCAAAATAAATAAAACAAATTTAAAAACAGCAATTTTTAGGTGTACTCATGATTGACGATACAGTTGTTAGACGGATTATCCACATTTTTGTGCAAACTTTTTTCACGCACATGTTGTTCTTTCGGCTCCGTTTTTAATACAATGCTTTTGTGACTGCAAATCGTAAGTCAAAACGTTCACACACACACACACACACACACACACACACACACACACACACACACACACACACACACACACACACACACACACACACACACACACACACACACACACACACACACACACACACACACACACACACACACACACACACACACACACACACACACACACACACACACACACACACACACACACACACACACACACACACACACAATGAAATTGCGTTGGTGGTATTGGTGATATCTTTATATTGAGAAAAAAAAAAGATGTGGCTAATAAACCATGCCTAGATTTTGCTGTGCGCATACCTTAACGGTTTCGAAAACAGCTTTTAAGTTAGTGTAAATACTGTCGACTTGCCCTCTTTGATCTATTTCCTTAATACTAAACGACGAGTATTCACACAGGTTTGTGATGACGGAACGTTGCGGAAAGAATCCATGCTGAGGTATCGAAATGTATGATTTGCAGGCCTGGGATATAACGTCGTTAGGCATGATTTCAACGCATTTTGTTCCAGCAGTTAGAGAAGTTATTGCACTGTAGTTTGACACATCTATTTTACTGCCTTTCTTGAAGATTTGTTGCACGTATGACATCTTCCAAGCGTTTGAAAAATGCTGAGTTTTAATAGAAAGGTTCAATATGGCTTGCAGCGGTGTAAATGGCATGCTAATGCAATTTTTAAATATGCACGCACGAATGCCTTCCGGACCGGGTGTTACAGGCGATTTCAACTTCTTCAGTGCATCCTCCACCATCGCCAGACTAACATCGAAAATGCCAATGACAAATACATCCATCGGCAAAGACTTTGTTGCAGCCTCAACATCAGATGGGGACGGGTCTGAAGAACGCTCGCAAAAAGTGTAGTAAACAGTTCGCACTTGGTTTTCACAGATAAGGCAGATTGATCATCTAAGTGCATGGTAGATGGAAGGCCGCTTTCTCTTCTTTTAAAATTGACAAAACTCCAG
The DNA here is from genome assembly GCA_024533555.2 of Aedes koreicus. Lineage (NCBI taxonomy): Eukaryota > Metazoa > Arthropoda > Insecta > Diptera > Culicidae > Aedes > Aedes koreicus. The sequence continues at coordinate 644,537 of JAHHFK020000446.1, forward strand.
AATTGTTTCGGATGTCTACGTAAATTGTCCTAAACACGTCTTACATACCGGCCGTACAGATTTCGGTAATAGTTGCGACTTGCACGGTTGAATGCAAGTTTAGTGATATTATTTTTCTGCGTTGAGAAGCGTTTCAGCATCTTGGCTCGATTTCGGTGAACAATGTAAATAAATTTCAAACTGTGAAGGGCATTATGTGAATAAACAAGTAATCAATTCAGAGGTTCACTTGACCTGGTTAGCCCTGATAGAATCTTGCTTCTAGATGCGACTAATGGACTTCCAGATATCAACATATTGTTTCAGCCCGAATCATAAATTTGCTTTGTTTTTATTTTTTTTAATTACTAAATTTATAAAATTACGAATCTGAGTTCATCTAAACAATCTGTTACGGTAAAACCTGCAGCACTGGCAAATCCATCTCCGCTGCAAGGTGATGCGTGCCGCCGGTTCACTCTGTGTTTTTATGACAACTCGGTGGAGCATGAATCGAGAGAAAAGAACGATAATCAAAACAAAGATAGAAACTCGAAATAATAAAGTGAAAGATTTGCAGTGTGATAGCGAGTGGAATAAATTTATAAAATATCCTAAAAAACTAAGGCTAGACCAGGTCTACACTAAAATAAAAGTAAAAAGGATTACTGAACTAGTGAGTAAACTTAAAATTATGAATAATTTGGTGTAAAATACTATAATATTATTACTAGGTGAGTTCCTAACCTGATCTTTACGGAGGCGATAAAAAAGATTAAGTAGAAGAAGATATCTGCAAGTAAGTTTCTATTAATAACTATTTTAAACTCTATATATACAATATGAACAAGTGACTGATACTTAAACTTAATTATATCCAACTTACCTATAAACTATGTACAGACTAACGTACAGCGCGAGTAGCAGTTGAGCATCTTTGAGTCCGCAAGAGGAAAACAGATTGGATAAGAAACTAAATTGTGAGTGATTATAATGTTGCCTAGTGTTTCTTTTTATACTAAAAATATATTGAATTCTAGCTTTGATCAGCTGAAAATACGGAACACTGATTGCAGGGACAAGTTTCGAGAGAATCCGAACACAATCATTTGATGAAGTTTGTCAGAAGCAGATAATTTCTCATCTCCATGCGAAGCGCTAGGAGTGGACGGTAATTTATTGCTAGAACGAATAGACATGAAGAGAAAGTGTATTGATAGTTCCGTATAGGGCAACGGCAGGCTTTGAAAATTGAAAGATCAAGTTTGAAAACGAGCGGAGGGCATTATTGAACGGTAGTATCCGATCAGGCACATAACCCTTTACCATACTACCCCATGCAGGATAGGCAAGTGGAGGAAATCCCCTTGACTGGCAAAAGGTTATGCAACCGATTGAGCTCTTATACTACCTATTGCTTTTTTCTAGTTCTAGCGATTTGTCCCTCTCCCAATACTGCCTAACACGGGTGAGAAATTATCTCCCGCTGTTGGGTTTATTTTTAGCATGCACCGCCTGGGAATTATTTAATGCTAAACTGGTGTCATCAGAAATATCAGCTCTCAGTTAATGTTAATTTGCAACAATTGAATTACATAGTGCAAAGTACAAGATGTCTGTTTAATCATTTTCCAGAGAGCGAGTAAGGGCGCTATAGTCATAAGCCATATTGAGTAGTTAATGCTGGAGCATTAGTTAATCTTTTTATATAATATGCTCCCAACTATTAAAGAAAATTCGCTCTGCACACGATACAGGGCATTCTCTTCAAGTATTTCCTTCGAATATCCAATTCCCCTCATGCTTTGATATCTACCGAAAACTGCGTGGGTTTCTAATGTCTTCTTATGGAGTATACGAAATCTTCCTTATCTTCTTCGGTTGCATGGACGGGGCCAGGTGAACGATTAAGGAGTATTTCGTGGAGAATATTACTTGGAGAGACATACCAGTATTTGGTTTCGTTTGATCGTGACATGCAATCTTTAACTAACCACGAGGTGTGCAAACGTCAATGCTTAAGCTAAGAGGTTGTTCGTGTTGTTTCATATTAACGTGACTTTTAACCTGAGGCTGGTTCATCACACCAGGAAGACGACCTACATATCGAACCCATCAACACATGGGCTGGGACCAACGGTTTAGCTTTCCAACCGAAGGAAAACGTTATCAAGAGATTTTTCATCTCAGCAAATCCCAACTGTGCCAATTGGACAGTGATTCCAAGGCGGAAAAAAGTCGAAAAATCAACTTCCAGAGTTCTGGAATGTCTCGAAAACCCGTAAGATACATAAATCTCGCACTAGATTACCACGGTTTTTTCCCTTCTTACAAAGAAGTGTTAATACATATATCTTAGAAAACCGATTTTGATCCCAAGCCTGAAGGGCCGAGTGTTATATACAACGAACCCAGCTCAATGAACTGAACATGCCTGTGTGTGTCTATGTGTGTGTGTATAGTGTATGTGTGGAACGAAATTTCCAACTCAGTTTCCCAAGCAACTACTGAACCGATTTGAATGAAATAATCGTCAAATGAAAGGTACTGTGGTTCCATACGAATTTTATTGAAATTGGTTGACCGGTTTTGGAGATACCCCCGGGGAAGTGGCCAATTTCTGACTTAGATCAAACATGATTAGATTACATGAGAATACGAAAATTAGTTCAATGGTGATGATATCAAAAGTCCCAATCCACATTGATAACATCCGGGTTAATGTTCCGCCTAGTCCCGGGAAAGTGGCCAAATTCGGATTTGGATCAAAACCTATCACGCGACACATCAAATAACATGAGAACTTAAAAATAAGTGCAAAGGTAATGTTATCAAGTTTCCAGGACTTCAATGCCCTCATCCGAGTTCGTATTCCTATTACTTCCAGGGAAAAAGTGTAAGATCACACGATACGTGTATAAATTTAGGTTTCTATTTTGAAGTAAATTTACATGTAATGTGAGAACGAATTCACTGTAGTACTCCTTTTGCGATTTTGACTAGTCACTGCATGGTCCTCCAGATCATCCAGAATATCTGAAGTGTTGTGTATCACTTTCGTTTTAGAGCGACGCGATTTTTACTATATATTTTGACAAAGAAAAAATATAGATTGCGTGAGAAACCGACTGCTGATTAAAGGCCCGAGATGCCTAAGGCGAATCGATCCCACGTTCTAACTCCTTGGAAACGTATTTTTGAAGTGATAAATCTCAGTTATTGTTGTCATTTCAAATTCATTTTAAATTCATTTCACCATGTTTTCTGCGTCGCAGAAAGATTGTTGATGAAGTTTTGATGCAGTCTATCTTCCAGAAGCTGTTATTTCAAACTAGAAAAATGCGATCTTGATAAGCTGAGTTGAATGGTATATAATACTCGGTCCTTAGAGCCTCGGATCATTACAATCATTATAATAACTTAACGAAAAATCGTCTGAATTTTCTTAAATGAAATTTACATGAATATTGTAGTCGCCACCAAAATAATAAAAGCTGGACATTTCTATGCTTGATTTTTACAATAAGATTTAATTTTTTATGTTCATACATTTTCTTAATACTATAATTCATTATTTTTCATTTTCGTTCACCATTTAAAAAATGAAATCGCTTCAGTGGTTCAAAAGATATAATTATTCGAAAAATATATATTTTCTAAGATTTCGTTTTTTGGACCACTCTATCTCAAAATGAGTAACCCTAATGACAAAATGAAAAATTTGAATCATATATTTTTCGCAAAGGAACAAACTTACCAAATATTGCGAAATTTTTTGATTGGTATGGAATTGCTGACTTATCAAATTTTACGGATGTTCCGGAACTTCCGGAAGACCACTCAATGGCCACTCAGAGCCATAAACTGTTCTTCACATCGCTTTACTTCTTACATTTTATGTACAAATGGTTTTGAAAAACATCTTATTGCTTTAGGACGAGACTAATGAGTTTACCATTTTTTCGGATGTTCCGTATTTTCCAGAGGACCATAAAGTGGCCATATCTCGGAAGTGTGGCTTAATATGACAATTTAGATAGCATATTTGAAATCAGCGGCCCAAAATTACTTGTAAACACATAACTTAGCTGTGTGAAATCAATTTTTAGACTTTTTTCCGCCTTTTGTATGGAATTGAATCACTGTGCGACTGGGATGAGAGACAACCACGCTTACCACTGCACCACTACCACACAAACAACATACTACACAAGACTAACCACCGATCAAGTATGAACCTTTCCCTTCTCCCCTCTCAGCTGCCAACAACATACAAAAAATAATAAACACCACCCCAAATCCCCAACCCCCTACCGCACGACACCCCCCCACACAAAAATCTGGCACCCACACACCACACACCCCTCACTCTCAAAAAAAACCCTTTCCTTTTTAAAATTTTTACTCCCTTTTTCCCGTTTACAATTGAAAATTTGAAAAATTTTTTTTTTTTTTTTTTTTTTTTTTATTTTAAAAAAAACAAACATAATAATTTTTATTTTTATATTTTTTTTTTTTTTTTAAAAAAATATATAAAAAAAAAAATAAAAAAAAAAAAAAAAAAAAAAAACAACACATTAATCAATATATATTCGGCCACATAAACTTACATTTTACAGTTTGTAAGCTCTTGTTTTCTCAAGAAACATTTTTTGTTTTATAAAGTTTGTGTTGGTCTCGCTGTAGACACTGATTTAGACTCGGTGCTTTAACGCCTTCCAAGTAACACACTTGCAGGAACATTAATTGTGACTAAATAAGTCATTCAAGCAAATTTAACAAATCTGCAACGAGTTTGCTGCTAGAATTAAACAATTTAATACCGTGCATCCGGTTCTGCAGCTATGGCAAGAAAAACTACCGTAAATTGAGATTTTTGTTAAAAGTGTGATTCGTTTGAACTAGACTTATTTTGTTGAACCATCTTGAGTATAGTTTTTATTGACCCACTGCTTTCAGTTTAGATCGAACACTATCACATGAAAAAAAACCCCGAAATTATCCAACGATGGTGAGTTGAACCCTTCTTACACTTCACCAAATTTAACATATATCAATTTTGATTATCGATATGGATTCAAGATGCTAAGTAAGTAAACGTTCAAAACCGGACATGGCCACTCGCGCCAATCGATCCTGCTCTGATTCTATAGAGTGGCATAATGTCGCATCTAGTGCGCAGAACTAAAATTGGTTCACAAACGGCTAAGAAACCAATGTGACATTATTTGTAACGCACTTCCCCCCCCACACACACACACACACACACACACACACACACACACACACACACACACACACACACACACACACACACACACACACACACACACACACACACACACACACACACACACACACACACACACACACACACACACACACACACACACACACACACACACACTTAGACAGGCTACAATAAACCAGGAATGGGTGTTGAACTCAACCATTTCGAGTTTTGTATTTTTTTGCGCATTCAACGATTGAGCTAAGAGAGAACCCATTCTACAACCCTGAATTGAATCTGAGTCAGCTTCATAGAGCAGAAATTACTCCCAAGAAGCGGAACGCCTCAGTTAAGATGATGACGAAGGAAGAATATAGAGCATACAAGACGCAACACATGTTCAGATGGCGTACTAAAAATCGGCTGTCGATGGTGGTGGCCTGAGGAAGGATAGATATGTAGATACACGGCACCGGATTGGTGCAATGAAATGATGCTGATTTTGCTCTTCGCTTGGCCCAACCGAACTAGGAAAATGCCGCCCGATCCATGTGATTATGCTGATGTAGAAGGCAAACTATATTAGCTAACCGTACCTACTAGTATCTGTACCGCCACCGTATGCATATGTACATATGATAGCGACCAGCTTGCGCGAAGGTTCATCTTCCTATCAATCAGATTTACATTACATTTTCTTCTTCAGTCATCGAAAGAAAGCGCCCAGCCAGGATGTTACTGAACGAGAGAAAGTCGAAAAGGTTGCGATGTAACGGAAATGAGATCCACCATGGAGGGAACAGTTTTCCATTTCGCAAATCAATTATCTCTAATTGATCGAAGTTAAACTGGGTCAATGAAAAATGATCGTTTCTGGGATTTTTCCGGAGTAGACTGACTAATTGCTATTTATTTGCAGTACAGTTTCAGCATTTTTTTTCTTCTAGCAACAGCAAAACAATGCAGATTTTAACGAATAAGAGAATCAATGATCAAACAAATTTTAATTTGTTAGGCTGAGAACGCCTTAGTCTTTTCCATCTCCTAACATTTTTGTTGTTCTCTCCGTATTTTTCACAAACTTCGAAAATACAAGTTCATAAATTAATGGTTAATTAACGATCTCCTCACAAACAGGTTAGTCAACTGGAAGTTTTTCAGAATCAATAATCGCAATAATAACTGGCCTGGCATTCCGATTCACAACATTTTGTGACATGACATCAGTACAAAAAAAAAAAAATTAACAAAAGGGTGCCGTGAATAATTGATTTTAGTTAACGCACGAATAAATTTAAACGTTCACGTAAACCAACAGATTCAAATAAGGAGTGTATCGAATATAAGCTATCCACATACATTTGCGTTGTACGCATATATTTGTGATGGTTTTTTATGCTCTGAACACTGCATGCTGTGCGTTTGACTGTCAGCTTTCTTTTGTTTACTTGTTTGTGCGGTTCAAATTCTGCGTTTTTAAAATGTTGCGTATTGAAAAAGAAGTGAAAATTAAGGTTCTGGACACATGGCTAAGTGAGAAGGGTACTACTTTGCGAAAATTGGCGAAGCGGTTTGGAATTCATCATGCGAGTGTTAAAACCATCATTAATAAGTTTGGGGAACACTATTCTTTGGATGAGCTACCAGGAAGAGGCAGAAAACCCGGTTCTTCCAACCCGAAACTGGAGCAGAAAGGTGTAGCTCTAATTCGGAAGAACAAAGCAATGTCAATACGTGATGTGGCCAAAAAAGCAGGAACGAGTGTCGGAATGATCCAGCGTATCAAGAGGCCAAACCACCTGAAGACCTACGAGAAGCAGAAAATCTCGAAACAAAGTGCAGAACAGAAGAAGCGAGCAGCAACAAGGGCCCGGAAATTGTATTCGCGTCTTTTGCAGCGTCCGGATGCATGCGTTTTGATGGACGATGAGACCTATGTAAAGGAGGACTCAAAAACCCTTCCAGGTCCACAATACTTTACTGCCGTCGTTGAGGAGGATGTGAGCGATGCGGACAGGTCGATTCAAGTGGAGAAATTCGGTCGAAAGGTACTGGTATGGCAAGCAATATGTTCCTGTGGTTTGAAGTCAACCATTTTTTACACTACCGGAACTATAAATGCGGAAATCTATCGATCTGAGTGTCTTCAGAAGAGATTGTTGCCTTTATATAAGAAGCATAGTACACTTCCACTGTTTTGGCCGGATTTAGCGTCGGCTCACTATGCCAAAACCACTCTCAATTGGTTTGCGGAAAAGGGTATAGATTTCGTTGAGAAAAATATCAATCCACCAAATTGCCCTCAGCTTCGACCCATCGAACGTTACTGGGCAATCGTGAAGAGGGTCTTCAAGAAGACTGGTAAGGCAGCTGGGAACATGCAGGAGTTCAAAAAAATTTGGGCTCAAGCGTCCAAAAAATGCGATGCAACACTTGTCCGGAACTTGATGAAGAGCATTCGATCCAAAGTTCGAAAATTCGTGAAGGAATAACTTAAATTTCATCCGGTCTTCATTATTTTCAAGTTTAACCTCGTACAATAAAGGATCAATTTTTTGTATGAATAAAATATCGGTTTTCAACATAATTTGAAAGAAAGTTTGTGGATAGCTTATTTTCGATACACTCCTTATTCAAAATCTGAGATCGTTTGGTTTTGGTTGTAAACATTGCATTGAATATTTTATCAATGTTCGTTTTATGGGAGGAATTTCGTATTGATAGTCCAATTAAAAGAAGAGATTCCGTCGGTACATAATTTTAAAATAGGGTTTATATCTAGGGTTATTTAATGTAGGGTATGTATCTCATAATATGCTAGTCGACACACATGCTATAATTCATATCATAGTAGGCTGCGAATAGAAGAAACCGATTTCCTTAGTTTGACTTTTGTACCATGACGAAGTGACAGCGTATTCGTGTCACAAATGTCACAAAAAGCCATTCCAACGGCCTTGGGAGTGTCCCGGTGGACCGTGAAAAGGGTCTTAGATTGAGAAAAGAAAAGACAACTATCCGCAAAGGTGGCCACAGGTCGTTCGAGGCCAGCTCGGATTCCGAGGGTTAGCGCTGCCATCAAAAGGAAGGTTTGTGTGAATCCAGTGCGTTCAATGAGGAAAATGGCGAAGGAACACGCGATCAGCAACTTTATGGCACGGAAGATCGTAGAGCAAGATTGTAGGGCAAAGTCAAGGGCACGGAAAAAAAAACATGATTACCAACCGCATCTGGGGGCTGCGAGTCGAGCAATTTTAGAATATCTTCAACTTTCTCAGGCGAAAAAATCAGGTAATCCTGTATCAAACCCGGCGAGCGATGTTAGAAAATCTTCAACTTTCTCAGGCGAAAAAATCAGGTAATCCTGTATCAAACCCGGTCTTCATTCCAGAACTAACACGGAAGTCTACATCGGGATTTAAAGTAAGTATTTTCTTCCGTGTATCAAAGAACAGCACGACCCGAAGCCAAATGTTGAATTTCAACAAGATAGGGCTCCGTGCCATACCTAGAACCGCATTCAAAAGTGGTTGCAGGAACATCTGCCGTTCTTGGTGAAGGGTATATGGCCGCCATCCAGCCCCGATCTTAATCCGCTGGATTATTCAGTAAGGCACGTCATGAAGGACAAGTCATGTTCTAAATGTCACCCAAGTACAGTAAGCCTCAGACTAACATTCACCAGTACCTGGAGATAAATGGATCCAGGCTACATTATAAGGACCTGCTGTGCATTCCGGAAGCATATGAAGTCCGTTATTGCAGCAATTGGAAACTTGATCGATGATTATTATAGTGTAAGACGCTCAAAAACATCCCCCTTTTAAAGAAATAAAAAATTAAATCGAAACCAAAATTTTTATTTTTTAAAATTTTGACATTGGTGCAAACATTATCACGTATATCTTTTGAAATCAATTATCTGCTAATTAACGTTTGTTCGCGACAAAATCTGTACACCCCAAAATACGTATATCTCTGGAAATACTTCATCAACGCGTGAAATATTTCGCAGACTGATAAACGTATGCCAATTCATTGTGTGAAATTTATTTTTGGTGATACTACAAGCTTTTAGATCAAAGATGACGTCAAAGAAGAGCAAATGCGAAAAGCAATTGTGTGCGGTTGCAATAAAAATCCGGATCTGTCAGTAAGAAAACATGCAAAACAAGCTTGGTTTTCCTGCAAGCACTGTCCATAACGTTCTTAAATCGTTCGATACACGTTTGACAACAGCCAGGAAGGCTGGGAGCGGAACAAAAACGGATCTCAGGAATGAAGGACGTGAAGATGAAGCAAATATTGCAGAAGAGACCAGATCTTTCGGTACGTACTGTGGCTAGAAAAATTAAAATGTACCCGACTTTCGTGCATACTTCCAAGTACCGGCAAGGTATGAAGTCGTTCAAGGTGAAAACCGGTCCTGAACTGTAATGATAAACAGAGTGAGATGGCTAAAACCCGGGCTCGCAAGTTGTATGGCGAATATTTGACGAAGTTTTCCTGCGTGATAATGGATGGTGAAACTTATGTGCTGGAACACTTCAAGCAGCTTCCCGGAATGTCTTATTATACTGCCATGCAACGGAACGGCGTAGAGGAGCATTTCAGGACGAAGAAGCGATTGTTACCATTCATACGCAGCCATGACGCTCTCTCTCTATTCTGGCCTGATTTGGCATCTTGTCACTACGCCAAAGATGTTTTGGAATGGTATAAAGCGAATGGAGTCCATGTTGTACCGAAAGAGGTGAATCCACCTAACTGCCCGGAGTTGCGACCTATCGAGCGGTATTGGGCTCTCGTGAAGAGAGAACTCTCTCAATATAAACAACAAGCTACAACTATAGAAAAATTTCGAAAATCTTGGACAAAAACAGCTAAATCGGTTTCAGAGAAGTATACACAGACCCTAATGGCTGGAGTAAACTCAAAAGTTCGTAGTTTCCTCATGCAGCCTAATTAAGTAACTGTTATTAGTTTTAAGATGGCTAATAATGCACAATTAAATGAAAAAAAAAAATGCATCTTGGATAGAACTATCAGCAAATTTGTTTTATTCCAAATTTAATCTGTCCAGATTTTGTCGCGAACAAGCCTTACTAGTAACTGGTCATGCCAATGTTGCTAGTTAATGCATTTTCTACACACATTAGCGATGATGTTGGTGGCTGGCTTATAACGTTCATACCACTCAACCGCCTTACCGAAAGCTGGCTCCCAACTAGATCACACTTATTTCGCTCGTGGTTGCGCCAACCGGCTGTCAAACGTTTTGAAAATGTTTGGAGAAACGACTGAGGTATTAACGCTCAAAACATGACCGCTATTCGAGACGATCACAATGAGTTTGTTTTTTAAATTGTACCCCAGCATAGAAAACAAAGACGTAGTCCTACGTCAAAATACGAAAGTTCTACCAAAAGCTCAACGCACCCTGCAAAAACTTTGTACCGCGAGCCGAAATGTGCAGGAATAAGGATGGAAGCATCTTAAAGGACGGACGTGAGGTGATTGAAAGGCGGAAGCTGCACTTCGAAAACATTTGATAGGGTACCCGAGCAGGACCGCCCGAGCAGAAGCGAATAACTTGATAACTGGCCTTGGTATTTATGAGCTCAGATTAAGAGGTAAAATACCTGAGGATAATACCATCAAATTGTTCCCACAATGTCATGCGAATACCGAATTGAGGTAAGACAATACCAAAATAATAACTCTAAGGTGACCAGATACTTACCCAGGTATCCGGAATATCAAGTTTAATTATTCTAGAGACATTTTGCTTGCAATTCTTAGGTATTTTGCTTAGGTATTTTACCTCTTAATCTGAGCTCTTTAATACCAAGGCCAGTTATCAAGATCAAAATTAGGTATTCATATGCTTTTGTGTTCTGCTCGGGCGAATAACTTGATAACTGGCCTTGGTATTTAAGAGCCCAGATTAAGAGGTAAAATACCTGAGGATAATACCATCAAATTGTTCCCACAATGTTATGCGAATGCCAAATTGAGGTAAGACAATACCAAAATAGTACCATCCAACAGCTCAAGAACAATAGGGCAGCTGGTAAGCATGGTATCGGAGCTGAGCACATCAAGATGGGCTCGCAAAAAGTTGACCATTTGTCTGCGTCGGCTGATAGTTTGAATCTGAGAGACAGAACCACTACCGGAGGAGTGAATGGAAGAGAGTATATGCCCCATCTACAAGAAAGTTTTAGGTTGGAGAATGAGAGCTTCCGAGCGATAACCATTCTAAATGCCGCCTGCATAGTGCTATCCCAGATCATTTTCCATCGACTATGTATCACCTATGACCAATAAGTACGTGGGAAGTTATCAATCCGGCTTCGTCAACGGCCGCTCGACAACGGACCAGATCTTTACTGAACGGAAAATCCTCCAAAAATGCCGTTAATTCCAGGTCCCTACCACCACCTGTTCATTGATTTTAAGGCGGCGTACGACAGTATGTAACTAGGAAAAACTAGGAAAACTTTTTTGAGCTATCACAAGCAAATGCGAGCAAATTCCATGAAATTCCACTAAAAAATCTGTTGACAGATAGGTTTATTTTTATCCTTGGCTTACAGTCTTCTTCAGTATTGAGCACTCGTTTTACAAACTACAGCGTGTACTGTAGGGTTGGGTTCATTAATTCATCCATTTGCTTCTAACTGTTTTCATCAGCAGAATTCCGTAATATACAACGTAGGGAGTTGTAGATAGTAATATAAGCAACAAAATCTGTGAACAACTCAAATCTTCTTATTCATGACGATCCAGAGGTTCTATCTAGGTGCTTGGTAAATGTGATTAAGCATAACTGTAGTTAATAAAAGTGTTTGTTCTTTATGCATTAGAACTACAGATTTTCATTGTTCACACAACTGCCGTAAGGGAAAACGCGTGTAAATCGGTGAAATCGTTTATTTAAAAAATCAAATTAAATTTCTTTTTCAAGTTCAATTAGTATAAAATTCAGGAAAAATATTCAATTAGGCTTCCGCTTATCCCAATCCGAATTGCCGGGCCTTACGCTTGACCCCTGCCATCAGATTTTGTACAGCCACCTTGTCCACCTTCTTCGCCGCAGAAAGCCAGTTTGCCTTGAACTGCTGCTCGTCCTTAGTAGTTTTTTTGGTCTTCTTTAGGTTCCGCTTGACAATAGCCCAGTATTTCTCAATTGGGCGGAGCTCTGGCGTGTTGGGAGGGTTCTTGTCCTTGGGAACCACCTGCACGTTGTTGGCGGCGTACCACTCCATGGCCTTTTTACCGTAATGGCAAGATGCCAAATCCGACCAAAACAGTACGGAACAACCGTGTTTCTTCAGGAAAGGCAGCAGACGTTTATTCAAACACTCTTTCACGTAAATTTCTTGATTGACAGTCCCGGAAGCTATGAAAATGCTGCTTTTCAAGCCACAGGTACAGATGGCTTGCCAAACCAGATATTTCTTTGCGAACTTTGACAGTTTCGTGTGCTTGAAAATATCTGCTACCTTTCCCCTTCCTTTTGCCGTATAAAACTCCTGTCCCGGAAGCTGCTTGTAGTCGGCTTTGACGTAGGTTTCGTCGTCCATTACCACGCAGTCAAACTTCGTCAGCATCGTCGTGTACAGCCTCCGGGATCGCGCTTTGGCCGTCGTATTTTGTTTATCATCGCGATTTGGAGTCACTACCTTCTTGTAAGTCGATAGTCCGGCTCGTTTTTTGGCTCGATGCACGGTTGTAGACGATACACCCAGCTTATTTGCGGCATCTCGGAGAGATAGGTTAGGGTTTCGCTTGAAACTACCGGCAACTCTCTTTGTCGTCTCAGCGGCTTCCGGTTTTCGATTTCCCCCCGATCCAGACTTCCTGGCTGTCGACAAACGTTCCCCAAACACTTTAATTACATTTGTAACGGTTGATTTGGCAACTTTTAGCGATTTTGCCAACTTTGCGTGCGAGTAAGGAGTGTATCGAAAAGTAGTTATAAACATTCGATGCGTTATTACGCATAAACTACTGTATATATTTTTAGCGTGTAAGCGCCATTTGCTTTGTTTACATGTCAAAAATGATTATTCGGTTCATTCATTTCCGTTGATAAAGTTGTATTCAAAATGTCGCGAATTGAATTTGAGACTAAAAAGAAAATTCTGCACACTTGGTGCACCGAAAAGGGTGTTACTTACAACCAGATTGCGAAAAGAGTAAATGTTCACCCGGCAAGTGTAAAACGCATCATCGAAAAGTTTGGTAAGGAGTGCTCCCTCAAGGATTTACCAAGAAGTGGCCGGAAACCCGGCTCCAGCAACCCCGATTTGGACCAAAAAGTTGTGGATTATATTCAACGGAACAAATCTGCCTCTACTCGCGATCTAGCCAAGAAGTTCAGGACCAGCATCGGAATGATTCAACGAATCAAGCGCAGGAATGACTTGAAGACGTACAAAAAGCAGAAAGTGCCCAAACAAACTCCGGAACAAAAGTCTCGTGCCAAAACCAGGGCTCGAAAGCTGTACAGCTGCATTTTGGACAATGTCGACCAGTGCATTTTGATGGATGACGAAACATACGTTAAAGAAGATTCAAGAACGCTACCGGGGCCGCAGTTTTATACTAAATCTGTTGGGGAACGTGTGCCAACCGCAGATACGACTGTTGCGATGGAGAAATTCGGTCAGAAGGTGCTCATTTGGCAAGCTATTTGCACATGTGGCTTGCGTTCTTCAATTTTCTATACAAAAGGAACTATAAATGCTGAGATTTATCAAAAGGAATGTTTGAAGAACAGGTTGCTACCATTGTATAGAAAGCACCAGTCCCCTCCTCTCTTCTGGCCAGATTTGGCATCGGCACATTACGCCAAATCCACTCTACAATGGCTGACGGAAAATAACATCAAGTTCGTAGAAAAAGACATCAACCCACCAAACTGTCCCCAGTTGCGACCGATCGAACGCTATTGGGCAATAGTCAAGCGTATATTTAAGAAGGATGGTACAGTGTCCCAAAACATGACCGATTTTAAGAAAAATTGGGCAGCGGCATCCAGGAAGTGCACAAAGGTCACTGTGCAGAATTTGATGGCAGGTGTCAAATCAAAGGTACGGGCATTCTACAGAAATGAACATGATGACTAGTTTTTCCGTTTGGATCTTTTGTAAACATGTTAAGCTATAATAAACTGAAATAGTATGTTAATTTTAACCATGTTTTCATGCCTATTTTATTATTTGGGAGTTTATAACTACTTTTCGATACACTCCTTAGCTCGGATTTTCGCGATGCGCGAGCAAAATTTTGATACGCTGCTCTTCTTGCTTGGACGGCATTTTGACAACTGAAGAGTGAATTCCAAAATCAAAATAGGAGCAACATTCTACACACACACACCTTCAAAATGAGGGGTGTTCAGGTTTTTTAAATGCAATTGAAAGAAATACGTCAAGTTGATATTGACCAAATTTTGACCGTATCGCCCTTTACGCATATTTGTCCCATGTTCTAAGGGATTCTTTATATACATGGGACAGTTATGCTTATAACGGGAGAAAAGCTGTAGCCGAAAAAAATACGGCCTACAAATGCTCCATACATTATTTGACAAAATTCTATTGATGAAAAAAGTTAGACGATACTGAATGTAGAAATTAATGAACGAATCCATCCCTGCTAGTCACAGGTAATTATATTTACTCGGCAGTTATAAATGACTACAGAGTATCGCAATTTTTTTTTGCCGAATTTTGATGATTAGTGGGAAGCAAGAGTGAAGGTTGATCCGAAAAAAGATATTGTTTTTGGTTTTACTCCATACAGCCCCACGCTTGTCGCCAATTCTTATTGTGACCGTTTTGTGGCAAACGATTCTATTTACAAACGAATTTACAAATTCCAAGAGCAACCACTCTAACATACCAACCTGTTACATTTCCACTGTCTTGGCCGTACGGGTAGCCAGCACCACTTTCCCCATTTCTTGCATTACTATTGCCACCGCAATTACAGCAGGAACACGACATTATACGATTATTTCAGTCCTATGACTGCCTTCAAGTTGAATCTTAGAATCCAGGTTCGTTTTCCACAATGGTTACTCGGTATTTACCGTCACGCTCGCTGCCGACTGGATCACTGCATTCATACGTTTGCACGTTGTTTGGCGGTCTTGGCACCGACTGTGCAGATCTAATTAATTTTCCCTTGGTTCATAGTGGAATGTATATTCCTTTACTGTACGACAGATATTGTGAAGCCATGCATTTCTCATAAGACATCGATTATTTAAATTCATCTATAGGTATGTTCGACTGAGCAGCAAGAACATTTCCGTAGCAGATGCAGAGGTTGATCAGAATCGCGTTTGTTATTATCACATTGCAACAGTTAGCCGTGACCCATTTGAGTTCGCCTGTTCACGGCGTAGAATACCACAAGCAAGAGTACACCTCAAAACAGCACAGCGGCATAACATTGACCTTCTTTGTATTCACAATTGGTAAATATTTCGACTAGTTTTGTTTTCACTGGGTTTGTTTTAATGCGTGAAATAAAAACAAAACGTGATATTAAAAACAATTCAACACTGGTTACACTCGAATCTCTTATTCACCGGCACTTGAACAACTGAAGCTTCGTTTGAGATTCTAACGGTTGTCGCGTTTCATTGGGCAGGTGCACCGGAGAAATTCTTCGCTGACACAGATATTTTTTCAACGCGCCCGTTTTTGACTGAAGAGAAATTAGACGTACACAAGATAATAACACAAAATACAAAGAAAAAATATTGCGATGGCTTGGGCGAGAAACCTCAAAATGAAGAGAGGAAGATGACGATCGGTGAGAGCCCACCTACCACCGCATCCGATTAGATAACACTGGCACGGTTGACTGAAGGTGGTGGGGCTCTGGGGTGTTGTTTTTGGAAGCTGTTTCATCCCGATCACGCTCTCGATGGTAGCCAAGATCGCGAGACTTAAGGGGAGCATGCATTTGTTTGCTGAACGGCGAGAGAAAATACACACAGGAACCTCCCGAATATTGTGGTGGGTCATGCCGTACATCCACCGTTATGTCAAGACTGGCCACAGATATTATAGTTGATTTCTTAGAATGATTTAGTTTCAACATAACATTGATGGAGTAAAAATGCACTTGGAAAACGGAAAAATCAACCTCGCTTTTCGAGGGATAGCTGTATCTATTTAGCGATCTTCCAAACCGCGAGCAAATCTGCATGAATGTATACAAAACACATCACACATATAGCAATGTTGTTATCATTGTGTTTGCAAGAGGAAGGTTGCTTTTTATATACAAAAACAAGTTTTTATTGTAATCAACCGCTTTTGGAGGGGGTGAGAAGAGTATGCTTATCATTAGCATTATACCTATTTCAAAACTGCTAAGATTTTCATGACTCTCTATTTTGAGCGATGGTTTGCAATGGGTTCTTGGTTCACGAATTTTCGCGCACTACTATGTGAATCAATCTCACTTCGTCTACTTTTCACGAACATATACAAATCCTCTTAGCACAGTTTCTACTAATGACTAGTTTCCAACGTTTGTCCGACATAATATTACTGTCGGCGCTAGGCTGCTGGTAGGGTGCGCGTGTGTTTAGGTGAAAGCTCACATGTGCAGATAAAACGAATACGCATAATTTGCAAGTTTAATTCACTTTGTATCATCCATCGCCCGCTTAAGTTGGTATGCGCGTGAGCTAAATTTGAACTGTTTGTATCAAATTTGTTCCATGGGAAGATAGATAAACGCAGCAGCAAATAACTTTCACTTGCATTCAATTATAGTTCATACTCTTCTTATAAATAACCGTCTATAAACCGCCCGAAGAGCCAACTTTTGATATGAGACATGGGAGGCTGAGTGGTACATAATGACATTTTTCATAAAGTCTTGTTAATACCTGCTGAATTTAGCGCACAAGTTTAGAAGTTTAATTTGGCTTACTTGTATGCCATATTTTATGAAACTTAAGACAAGATATATCACGTAAATCAGTTCATTTGTGTACGACCGCACACCATGTATATGGGATGCTTTCTTTAGGTTCAAATAAACGAGGAGAGATTTTATTTTTGATTATAGAGGAAGTATAGGGAAGGAGTTCCTTTAAAGAGATTATTCAAAAAAAAAGGACTAACAGAAGTGGTCGCTAAAAAGTCCGAATCTCATCAAACTTTCAGAGAAAAAAGGACAACATTATGGTCTTGTTTCAGCATCATTACTTAACTGAAACAATACTCCATATCCAAAGGCCCGCACTCATGCCTTGGCATTGGCTCATTAAATTTTCGAAAATAGTGAGATTATCTTGTTTTGATAGTTTCAACCACTCTTTATTCAAATCCACTTGATTTTCCCACAGTAGTAAGCCAACACTATTCGAAATTTTGTATCCATGATGGCCCAATATTTGAGAGGGGTTGTCCTGTTTATAAACAAAACCCACATTGTTGTTTTTGTACCAACCTAAGATTGATCGGACGTAATGACAGGATGCCAGATAGGGCCAAAACTACGTTTAACCTCCATGGGAGAGGCCACTTCTGGAGGCATTAATCCATGTAAATTTGCCAATTGATGGAGTCAGATGTGCTAAAGGGCTGACTCATTTTGCCTAATCCACAGATCGCCTGCCAGAAAAGCAGGCCAGATTCTTCTTCCGCATGGTTTCACGGCTTATTAGGCGACGTAGAGCTCCTGTCCCGGCATATGTTTGGCGTTGGCCTTGATATAAATCTCGTCGTCCATAACAACGTAGGGTATGTGTCCCTTGACTCAGCCTAATATGCAGCGGTGGATTACACTTTTAATCATAATTCATAAAGTAATTCAGCTGGAAACGATATTCAACTACCCGAGCAGAACACAAAAGCATATGAATACCTAATTTTGATCTTGATAACTGGCCTTGGTATTAAAGAGCTCAGATTAAGAGGTAAAATACCTAAGCAAAATACCTAAGAATTGCAAGCAAAATGTCTCTAGAATAACTAAACTTGATATTCCGGATACCTGGGTAAGTATCTGGTCACCTTAGAGGTATTATGTTGGTATTGTCTTACCTCAATTCGGTATTCGCATGTCATTGTGGGAACAATTTGATGGTATTATCCTCAGGTATTTTACCTCTTAATCTGAGCTCATAAATACCAAGGCCAGTTATCAAGTTATTCGCTTCTGCTCGGGTAATAAGACGTTTGCTGTTCTGAACCACGAAGACCCGAGCAGAAGCGAATAACTTGATAACTGGCCTTGGTATTTATGAGCTCAGATTAAGAGGTAAAATACCTGAGGATAATACCATCAAATTGTTCCCACAATGTCATGCGAATACCGAATTGAGGTAAGACAATACCAAAATAATACATCTAAGGTGACCAGATACTTACCCAGGTATCCGGAATATCAAGTTTAGTTATTCTAGAGACATTTTGCTTGCAATTCTTAGGTATTTTGCTTAGGTATTTTACCTCTTAATCTGAGCTCTTTAATACCAAGGCCAGTTATCAAGATCAAAATTAGGTATTCATATGCTTTTGTGTTCTGCTCGGGGAGTAAAACAACTTACTTTCTCAAGACGAAAACATTCGACGGATATTGATGTAATGTCGGTCAATTAGGTCATCATATTAGGTCAATTTGTGGATTTTTTATTGTTATATTGTTGTATTGTTTATTGTTAATAACAAAATTCGTAACATTATTTTTATTATTTCCTTAGGGACTCCATTTTCAGATTAAAATTGAACTATTTTAAAATACTTGAATGATTTTCACATATGATCGATCAGACATTCCTTTTCAAAACATTAGAATTCCTGCTAAATAGATGCTGTTATTCTTCGGTTCCGGTTCGTATAAGCCATTTGAATAATATATAACCACAAACTTTTAATACATTTCCATACAAGTTTTAGAAATAGGCACATTTTACTATGTTGTACATACATAAGGCCATAGTTGCTCGAGCAGGAACAAATAACTTGTTAACTGGCCTTGGTATTTAACTGAGCTCTTAAAGAGATAAAATACCTGAGAATAATACCATAAATTTGTTCCCACAATGTTATGCAAGTACCAAATTGAGGCAAGACAATACCAAAATAGTCAGGCATTTTCAGGTATCCGGAATAACAAGTTTTGTTATTCGAGAGATATTTTGCTTGCAATTCTTAGGTATTTTGTTTAGGTATTTTACCTCTTAATCTGAGCTCCTTAATACCGAGGCCAGCTATCAAGATCAAAATTAGGTATTCATATGTTGTCTCCTGCTCGAGAGGTTATGTAAATACCAAATTGAGGTAAGACAATACCAAAATAGTATCTCTCAAGTATCCCAAACAACAAGTTTTGTTATTCGAGAGATATTTTGCTAGCAATTCTTAGGTATTTTGCTTAGGTATTTTACCTCTTATGCTGTGCTCTTAAATACCAACCCAAGTAACAAATTCAATGTTAAGGTACTCTTGAAGAAGTTCTCAAGACTCATTTGATAAAAACACGCATAAAACAAGATATTCAATATAACATCGATAAAACAGCCATAAAACCATCATAAGTTTAAAAAGGCCCATACTACAGGAGGTTCTCAAGACTATTTCCCAAGATTCGCTTAAAACTTGATAGTTTTATCGGTACATACTTGAAATGACATTCAAGACATGCTTAAAACTATGATAAAACTACCACAAGTTTTGGTAGTTTTATGATTTTCCTCTTTAAGAACACGTCCAGTCCGTCACAAATATGAAGATTCCATTTTTGGATTCGTTCTGCTGAATGGGGACTTTCTTAAGAGAAAAAAAAAAAAACATCGATATACATATGATGTTTCTTTTCCAAAGTGGATACGTATGTAAATTAATTGTAAAATTGACCATAAATACATGAGTTTTTGCCTGCAATTGATAAATTTTTCATGCGACGTTCAGTTTATTAGTGTTTTATAACATAAAAGTTCGAAAATTTTAATGCACCACGGAATCATTGCTAGAACATTGATTTATTTGAAAAATAAAAAATACTTGAAAATTCAACAATTAGGTGACAAGGCTGATAAATTGTTAGATCATGAATAAGAATCTTTAAACTTTCAAAATGTATTTTAAACAGCAGAAATTGTTTTTAGCATTGGAAAAACGAGAGTTTTTTTTGCATACATATGTAAATGGCTACCATTCCGAGGGAATCTAGAATAGCCACGCTCACCATTTTTTCAATGGTTTTATCTAAAACTACCATTAAACGCTACACTAATATTTCTTGCACAAGACTAACAAGATTTTTTTAGGAGCGCGATAAGTTCATCTTAACTTGTTCTATTCTTGAATTTTTGTGCATTTGACACTTCTTTACCGCATCCTTGAAGTTTTCGCTTGACAATTGCCCAATATGTTTCGATCGGTCTGAACTCAGGGCAAATCGGAGGATTCATCACTTTGGCGACGAAATTAACTTTGTTTGCAGCATACAATTCTAGTACCTCCTTAGAGAAGTGGCAACAATCAATATGTAACTAGCGATTTGAAATTGGTTCACTGTTGTAGAACCCCTAGGTCCGAAGTGTACCTTGCAGTCTGCACCATGCTATACACTCTTGCGCTTTTCAGTACCTTTCGGTACTAGTATCTTTAGCTTTGTTTTGATTCGCCATGTTAATTTGACAGAATATTTGAGGTTGTGTTGGTGCGATTTACGTTATTAGGGGTGAATCATTAAGCTTGGGACCGAGCTTGGGACCGGTGTGCTAGTACTTCCTGAGCCAAAAAACATATTCATTTTCTTCCTTACTGACGCTGGTAGTGGCAGCTGATCCGGCCAAAACATAGCGTTGGTCTTGTGTTGCCGAATGAAGAGTAAAATCCGCTTTTTCAGACACTCTTTAATGTAAACCTTCGACGTCATTGTGTAAGATGTGATGAAAGCCTTGGTTTTAAGGCCAGAACTGCAGATTACTTACCAAATCATTAGTTTCTGAGCAAACTTATCAGCAATAACAAATTTATACCTGGAAGGGACATCCCTACGACCAGTTGCCAGGTAAAATTTTCGTCCGGGGATTTGTTTATAATCCATTTTGACACATGTTTTGTCTTGCATTAAAATACAGCCATCAGATTTCGTCAAAACTCGTTCGTATAGTACACGTGCTCGCTTTTTGGCCACTAAATTTTATTTCAGGGAACGATTCGGATGTTTACTGGCACAAAAAGACTTATATTCTTCTCTTGAAAGGATGTTACGTACGGTGAAAAAGTTGAAATCCTATTTCTTTGCCAAATCACGTATGGAGACACCTGGGTTGCCTTTCACGTACCTCAACACCTTTCTCCTCAGCTCTTTGTCCCTAGTGCCACTTTTATGATAGATGCGCTGTGCTCTATCCACACTCAGAGTATCCTTGTAACGTTTGATTACAAGACACACCGTTGACTTTGGGAATTTTAACACTTTTGCTATTTTTGAGGCAGACCACGAAGGATTCTCTAGATGTTTGTGCACAATTATCTTTCTTTTCTCAAGTTCCATGATCCGTAACTTCGAGATGCGTCAATCAATCGAGAAAAATTTCACCAATTTCTTCGTCAATGAAACATCAACACATGTCTGTCAAACGTTTTTTGTTCCAACCACCAGGGACGCGGTGGTGTATTAAACCGTTTTTTGTAAATTTTGTAAGCCCTTTGCTTCCAATTTTTTGGATAATGATATTCCTGTTGATCCATATTGGATATTTGGAGTTACATCTGCTTTGTTGTATTCAAAGATTTCTTCATATTCGTAGTCGTTGGTTCATGGCTTGTAATGAACAAATAAAGAATATTCAATTGCAGTATGAAATGTTTCGTTTTTCCATAAGGGTTTCAAACATTCATTTACACAAAAGTCCTCATGAATGCTTGTCGACAAAACATCTAAATAATTTTGCCGATTTTTTACATGATTAATTTGATAAAATCCAATGCCGGCAATTTTGTCAAAAAATAATTGTAACGTCACATTTTCCCCAACGCCTAGAAGCAGAATATCTTAATTTTCGACGTCAGAGATAGAGTCAGTATTGTGTATATTGAAATCACCACATTCATTTTGAAAAAATGCTTCGTATTCAGCTTAGTGACGTTTAATGCACGCACACTGTCGTGTATATCGTCGCATTAAAAAAGGTTTGTTTTCCCACAGACAACCTAAAAGTTTTCATTGTGGTTTTTGATTGAAAAGATCTTTCTGCCAGCTGTTTGTTATGTTTTCGTTCACATTTTCAGAAGAAACACTACAACACACTACAGCGCCATTTAGATCAAAGGAGTGCAAGGAAGAAGGAAAATCATTTGGAGGAAAACAAACCATCATTCCTCTGCATGTGCTAGAAAGGGCAAGGTGATTAAACGTCAAAAAGCCTTATTTGCACTTTAACCCACAAATTTGGTAGAGGAATTAGTTCAGAATTAAATTTAGTAGAAATCGCAATTAGGAAACTACCTCCAGACCTCCTTTGTGCCATATGAAGGTTCCGGTCGTCTTTGAATACACAAAAATCACTCCCAAATATTTCTTCACTTTTGATGCTCTCATCTTAAGGACGTACGGGATCAAGTCCCTATCACTTCGAAGTTTTCTGAGCACAAACCTCAAATACTATTAGGACTTCAGGCGTAAAATTTTTCAAGAATCGTTTGCTCCACTGGAGCATCCATTGGTTAGCAATTTGAGCGCTGTTTGTTTTGTTTTGTTAGTGATTTTTAGTCTAAAAAATCGTGAAGTGATAATTAACCTAACCTATAAATCATATGGAAAAGGATTCCCTCCAGTTTCACTTTAACTAGTTTCTGTACCTAATATAATAGAAAAAGAGGAAGACATCAGATTTTTGTAAATTGTTTTCATCTTGGATGAGCTTTCCATACGATTAACGTTCTGACAATATATGAGAACTTCAGTTGCATTTTAGCGTGAAGAAAGGTTTAAGAATTTGTCAGTACTAATAGAATTATAGCACTTGATTCTAAACATTCTACCTCATGCGAGTGCGTCAGTTCTGTTGGAAACTCGTAAGTTGGCAAGAGCACGATGAACAATGGTTTGAAAATGATGTCCTTAACACCGGCTGAAAGGTCCAATTTGCTGATGAAGCTGGGTATTCTTGACGTAGTTGCCGTTCAGCTGGATATGGGTTCATAGTTTCTCCACGCCAAAACCTGATACCCTGATGCGTAGGAGCCCCTGAGAATTTTTCTTAAGCTTCTGCTAGAAGTTCCTTGTCCAACGGAAGAGAGCTGCAAACGGCATGCTGAGCCATAGTGGCGCTAGAGCTGGCGTTGTTGATATCCAGGATTCATTGTTACCATTGTGATTATTATGGGCGTTACTGCTGCTATTGCTTACATCACATCCAATGCCATGATATACATTATAACTGTTCATGCGACGTTTTAAAGCGTATTCCCGCTTGTTTGCCTTCTCTTTTGCTTTCTGCTGTAGTTCCTGAATACCCGAGCAGAAGCGAATAACTTGATAACTGGCCTTGATATTTATAAGCTCAGATTAAGAGGTAAAATACCTGAGGATAATACCATCAAATTGTTCCCACAATGTCATGCGAATACCGAATTGAGGTAAGACAATACCAACATAATACCTCTAAGGTCACCAGATACTTACCCAGGTATCCGGAATATCAAGTTTAGTTATTCTAGAGACATTTTGCTTGCAATTCTTAGGTATTTTGCTTAGGTATTTTACCTCTTAATCTGAGCTCTTTAATACCAAGGCCAGTTATCAAGATCAACATTAGGTATTCATATGCTTTTGTGTTCTGCTCGGGTATGCTTCCGTGAATCGTAATCGGTCCAGTCACTTCTCCAAATCCTTTTCAAACCAAGAGTACGCCAACCCTTCTTGACACCAATCGTCGGTTGTGAACTGACAGATGCTAGATCCTGGGCTAGCTCTTCGGATAAGCTTAGAGGTGGGTCAGCAGATTTGGAAGTGTGACCTGATTCCTCTGAAGTGGTCATTCTCGAACATAAAGACGGCAGCAGTTTCAAATTGTCCATAATTCCCATAATTACATCCGATGGAAAATCACCAGACGAAGAAGCGATTGCCAATATATTTTCCCGATCACTATCCATTTTGTCCGATTAGCGGTTTAGTGTGTCTTTATTTTTTTCATTAATTGACTCTGCAACAACACTACCGGAATCACGAGCAACCTCTAGGTCTGGGTCAACAGTCTGCGTGCCTCATCCAAGGTATTGAACTTTTTTGACGTAGACTATGTATTACGGCAATGGTAGGGTGTCAATTGAAAATCTAAAACTAAGCGTCCTTCACGAAATATCGTTACAAATTAAATGCTTATAACAAAATAAATACTCGATAGATTTTCAAGATTTTTACATCAATCGGTTGGAAATTTTAACGTAATCAATTTATAATCGTATCAACCATCAAGGCGTGCGATAGGAAGTTTTGAGGATTGGACGACGGTCACACCCTCCTTCCAGTCATTTCATAAGTCATTTTTTTTTTCTTTTTCATGTTCAGTTAATACAGAATACAAGAGAAATATTCAACGAAGCGATCGCAGCATGCGCTGCTCGCGGACGGTTGTGTTTTGCGTGAGCTGTCACGTTTTTTTTTCTGTTTGTTAAAAATCGGTATTTGTGAATATGTGGAATTGTGAATTTGGTTTCGGAAATTTCAGCAATGAGAGTGGTGGCAGTGCTCCGATTGCTGTTCGAGTGTCTAGCTCATCTAGCATCAGAATGTCGCGGTGTAATAAATTTATAAAACCTACGTTTCGCGTTGTGTTCGAGTTGCCGTGGGGCATATTTCTCTAGTGCAGTTTGTGTTTCAAAAACGAAGAATTGTGCAACTGTTTCCGCATGAAGTGCCTGTAACACATTTTCAGCAGTACTAGAGATGTATCTTTTTTGGCATGGGAGTCAAAATCATGATGCTGGTAGACTTTGTAAGGTCGGATTTCCATACAATTCCGAAACAGGATGAGGACCTACGAAACGTCATCAAGATAAGTAAACGTTCATTAAGTGTTTAACATTATATTAAATATTCCTGCCCATTACTTCATTATTTTTCCATCGTTGCCATGAATACGCATTGCGTTTTTTTCCTCGCTTCGCGGGATATTTACTAAAATCTCGAATAATTTTTGGGCCGGACGTGTCTGCTTTTGTGGACGAGGAGGGGACGTGGGATTCAATCGTTGGATTCTTGAAACCCTTAGCACTTTCATGTAAACTAGGGCCACCTACACAAGGAATAACATTTCCCTAACATGATGATGATGCTATTTTCCGGGAGGGTGCGGAGGATCTTGAGAGATTTGCGTTCGAATCTTACTACCCCTCTTTGTTTGCCGGATCAGGTGCGTCTGTTTGGAGAAGTTTTCGAGATATATTCCTTTTTGCAATAAGCTTTGATGAGCCAGTAGTATAGCTTTACGCTCAATCCTTGCTTAATTCAAAAAATTGGGAGAACATTTTTTGTTTTCCTTTTCTCAAAAATTTGTCTCCTTTTCGGTTAAGCTGCTTGGTGACATTGGTGATGACGGGTGTTTCTTAGCCGGGAGACTCTTCACGCCAGCCAAATATGTGAAAGAAACCTAGCAGAAATCTCATGTTTCCAGCTGGCTTTATAAGCATGAAGAAGTGTTCTCTTTGCACCGTGATGTGTCCGGTACGGGCCTATTTTTGGGCGGAAACGAAATAGTCAGTTATAAGTACAAGCAAAGGTTCCCGCACCGTTGATTCATGCGCTGCCGGACGAGTGCGGTGCAGGTGTGTGCACGTCGCTGAAGATCGGTTTCCTCTCAATGATCGGATCATGGGAGGAAAGTGCATCGTTCATGGCGGATTGCATCGTTTTCGAGCCCATGCCGGATCGGATTAATGTGGCAACAAATCAAGTTGAACAACGCATTGGGTCCTGAGTGGCATTGGGAGGCTCTCTTCATCGACTTTCTCTTTGTGTTCCTACGGCTGTGTAAAAACATGTTCAAGTATTTTCAACGCACAGAACAATAATATAAGGTGTAATTAAGGATCAATATGTCAAAAAAATCAGCAAATCGTTTGATGGACAAGCTGTTGATGTAAGAGACGGTCGACGGGGAGAGTCTCTCAGTGTTGTTCGGGACCTGATGCATAGTTCAGCTTGAAATGGTTTGTTTCTACCAAGTTTTGAGGACGGTGTCTGGTATTTCTCTGTTTCTCAAAACGGACACATCCGGAGTTGGGTACAGGCGATTCGTGATGTGGTAAGTGCTCTCAAGGACGTGGAGCAAGACAGGTAATTGTTATCCATTGTATCTATATTAATAAAATTAATTTTTAATAGGTTTGCGTCGACCATCGGTTGAATCGGTTGTGTCGATACTTTGTTCCGCAATATTTTGCTATCGAGCGTAGCATTTTGTCTATTGTTTCGGTTGTCTATTGTTCGTTGCGCGAGTGATCAGTTGATCATCAGAAGTCGTGGTTCGCCGGGTAAGATCGGTCGGTGGTGAGGTACATAATTAATTGGGATCCAAATTATTCGTTCGCCATGCTCGTCGGGCCCTATCCTGGCACAAATAAACCACTGTCCCATTTTGTAAGAGACTCAGGCGGCATCCGTACTGTTGGTGTAGATCGGACCAAGTTGGCTCTCAAGCGTTGAGATGAATTACTTTGTTTTCCTAATGGAATACCACTATCACACTCTGTGAGTGGCCCCAATAGCATCCTTACTGTTGGTTTAAACCAGACAATATCGGCTTTTCAGCATTATTAAAAACCACTTTGTTTTCTCAATGAAAAACCACAATCACACTTTGTGAGTGGCCCCAATAGCATCCTTACTGTTGGTTTAAACCGGTTAAAATCGGCTTTTCAGCATTATTTAAAATCATCTTGTTTTCCCAAATGAAAAAACCACAATCACACTTTGTGAGTGGCCCCAATAGCATCCTTACTGTTGGTATAAATCGGTTCAAATCGGAAATCGGTACTAATTACACTTGACAGCTTATCGTTAACCAAAACGAACCCTGCTGCCACCCAATCCTGTTATCCAAAATCCCAGTGATTTCTCGTGGAAGTGCAGTGGATTCCGCGGCTTCCAATAAAGCGAGTATCACGCCAACATTTTCCTACCCATTCCCTACTTGACCTGCATTCGGGCGAAGCCGGCGCCGGTATTGCCTTAGTTTGGGATCACCAGTTTTTACACATTGAAGATGTATGTTAGTCCCAAGCATCATCTGTTGGTTCTCTGTGTAATAACAGCTGATCTGTCAACAACGGAGTAGCAACCTCGGGCGGTCAATCATGCTCATGCTCATGCAATACAAGAGAAATATTCAACGAAGCTTCCTCTTTACCGAATGCGAATTGCCGGGTCTTTCGTTTAACACCTGCCATAAGATTTTGTACAGTCTCCTTGTCCAGTTTATTCACCGCAGAACGCCAGTTTGCCTTGAACTGTTTCTCGCTCACAACAGCTTTTTGAGTCTTCTTAAGGTTCCGCTTGACGATGGCCCAATATTGTTCGATTGGGCGGAGCTCTGCCGTGTTGGGAGGGTTCTTGTCCTTGGGCACCACTTGAACGTTGTTGGCAGCATACCACTCCATGGCCTTTTCCGTAATGGCAAGATGCCAAATCCGGCCAAAATAGAACAGAACAATTGTGTCGCTCCAGGAAAGGCAGTAGACGTTTTTGTAGGCACTCGCTCAGATAAATTTCCTGGTTGACGGTTCCGGTCACAATGTAAAAGTTGCTCCTCAAGCCACAGGTACAGATGGCCTGCCACACCTTATATTTCTTCGCGAACTTAGACAGTTTAATGTGCTTGATATCTGCCACCTTTTCCCGCCCCGTTGCTGTATAAAATTCCTGTCCAGGAAGCTGTTTAAAGTCTGCCTTAACGTAAGTTTCATCGCCCTGTACCACGAAATCAAACCTCGTCAGTATCGTCGTGTACAACTTTCGCGATCGTGCTTTGGCCGACGTGTTTTGTTTATCGTCGCGATTTGGAGTCACCACTTTCTTGTAAGTCGACAGTCCAGCTCGTTTTTTAACTCTATGCACGGTTGAAGGCGCCACTCCCAGCTTCTTAACGACATCTCGGACGGAGAGGTTGGGGTTCCGCTCGAAACAGTGGGCAACTCTTTTTGTCGTCGCTGTGGCCTCCGGCTTCTTATTTCCCCCCGATCCAGCTTTCCTGGCTGTCGACAAACGTTCACCGAACATTTTTAATACGTTGGTAACAGTAGCCACCTTCAACAATTTCGCCAACTTGGCGTGAGAGTAGTTTGGATTTTCGCCATGCACTTGCAAAATTTTGATGCGTTGCTTCTCTTCCTTCGACGACATTTTGATAACTGAAGTGCTAATCTCAAAATCAAAATAGAGGCATGGTGCTACACGCACACATCTTCAAAATGAGGGATGTGCACAATTTTTTAATGCACGAGAAAGGAAATGCGTCAAGTTTCTGTCGACCAAATTTTGATCGAAACACCTTTTACGTGCTTCTAAAAGCCCTACATACTACTTCATCCTCACGAGTATCTCAGAAAAGTAAAATTGTCATGGGAGTTTTTTGTGTAGATTTCATCTTGACTGGAACTATTTATCCGTATTTCTATATTATTTTCCATTTATATGATTATACGAAGATGAACTACACAGTTCAAAAGAAACATTTTCTTTTCTGCGTTATCTAATGCACATGAAGTGAGTTCTAGATTTGGCATAAGTTAATAGGATCTTTCATGTAAATTTTAGCCAGATACAGGGGATGATCAAAAAGGAGAAGACTAGCAAAATTTTGTCCAGATTCAAAGTGATACAGTTCGGTGAATAATTAACCGATTTTGATAAGTTTAGAAGCGTTCGACGGGGAATTTATTTAAGTTTTAGCATGTTTAACTAAAATTTGATTTAATTCCCGGGCACCGGAGATATCACGGATACTTTGAGGTTATGTCAAATGTGCTAATTTTCTGCAGCTCATTTTTTTTAATGTTACTTGAAAATTGGAAATATTATATTTTTCTCAGAAACTAGAACTCATAACAAGTCTGTCAGTGGTTAAAGATCGTGAATCGGCCCATAAACAACCGAGATATGGCTATTTCCGTAAAATGTAGTTTTTTACCCAATTGCCTGACACTTCTTATGTTGAAAAACTCCTTTTTAATTTATCTGTAACTCTGCGTACCCTTAACCAAATTAGATGCAACTTTTTCCATACGTTCACAAATTTATCCTAGTTTTTGGAAAAGTAGCGGACATTTCGTTATTTTCCGTAGTTCCGGATTCATTATCGGGAATCGGGAATCGTGAAGGAAGTACCCTACCAGTGTAATGGCCAGAGTTAGAACTGCATCAAACCTGGCTTGCGACATATCAAACTTCATGATTTTACAAACCAATACCACTGGTAGTCAACCTGAGAGTATTCTTTCACATTGGCCACACCTGGTGACGTTCCGGATTCCGGGTTCCCCCAGGGAAGTGGCCAGATTTCGAATGATGTCAAACCCTGGCTTGCGACACATCAAACTTCATGATTTTACAAAACAATACCACTGGTGGTCAACCTGAGAGTATTCGGTCACATTGGCCACACCTGGTGACGTTGCGGATTCCGGGTTCCCCCGGGGAATTGGCGAGATATAGAACGATTCCAAACTATGGATTGCGACACATCAAACTTCATGATTTTACAAATCAAGATTACTGGTGCTCAACCTGAGAGTTTTCGGTCACATTGGTCAGACCTGGTGACGCTCCGGGATCCGGGTTCCCCCAGGGAAGTGGCTGGATTTAGAACGATGTCCAACCTGGCTAGCAACACATCAAACTTCATGATTTTACAACAACCACTGGTGGCGAATCTGAGGTTTCTATTGTGGGCATCAGGATTCAATGGCAAATTATTCAAACATAGTTTCGAAAATATATAAAAGTTCGGATATGCTAACAATAATTCAGTTATTTTGATTAGATAGATCGTTTCAAAGGAAAATCGCGTTTAATAAGGCGTGGGTCCACCATTCGCATTCAAAACGGCTAGGATACGCCTAGGGATGGAATCGTACAATTTTCGGATTGTTTCGATAGGTATTTTATACCACTCATCGATCAAAACCTTCTCTAACGCTTTTAGAGACGATGGTGGTGGAAATTCACTTCCCACGCGTGCTTCTAATGTAGACCAAAGTGGCTCGATAATGTTGAGGTCTGGTGACTGTGCTTGCCAATCAAGGTGATGAAAGTCTGTGTCATGCTCTTCGTACCACGCCTTTATGATTTGAGCAGTGTGGATTGGAGCGTTGTCATCTTGGAAGATTCCTCTGCCATCAGGAAAGATGGTCTTCATCATTGGCAGCACCTGTTGGGCAATTGTGTTATTTTAAGTATATTGTGAAGGTTTTCTAAAAAATACCTGGTCATCCAATATTTCTTGATAATCTTTGGCCTTTATTTTTCCCTTCAACTAAAGGCCCAAGAGAATGCCACGATATTGCACCCCATACCATAACTGACGCCCCGCCATGTTTAACGGTTGGCAGAAGGCATCCAGGGTTGTAGGCTTCTCCAGGAGTACGCCATACGTACACTCGACCTGTAGTTGGAAACAAGGTAAAAGATGATTCGTCCGACCACACAACTTGGTTCCATTGATCTGGCGTCCATTCCTTATGATCCTTGCACCAGCGCTACCTGTTTACCGCGTTTTGCGGTTTTATTAGCGGTTTAGAAATGGCCGCACGAGCGTAAAGATTCATGTCGTGCAACTCCCTTCGGACAGTTGATGTAGAAACTGGTTCTTGAAGCGCATTGTTCAAAGCAGCAGTTGCTTTAACAGCACTAATGCGTCTGTCTGATTTGACTATGCGCTTCAACGAACGTTGCTGCCGGTCATCCATCTTCTGCTTCCGTCCACAGCTACTTTTATCAGGCGATGTTTTTCCATGTTTTTTATATTCCGACATTATCCGGCAAACTGTGGCCCTGGCAACACCAACTAGTTTTTATGTTTCAGCGATCGAAGCACCGGCTTCTCGAGCACCGACTATACGGCCCCGTTGAAATTCCGTAAGCTCTAATGGCATTTCGAACTGCACACTTCAGCACTTAACCTTGATTTGTCCCATGCCCAAGCACTTAATCCTGTCACCTTTTGTCTTCTTCTATGCAAACATGTACACGGATAAAAAATAATACCCAATTTGAGTTCTATTCCGACAGGTCGATGGATCCGTACGCCAAATTAATTTTGAGTTATTTTTCAATTAATTTTGAGTTATTTTTAGTTTAGGTATTGTTTTGTAAAATCATGAAGTTTGATGTGTCGCAAGCCAGGGTTCGACATCATTCGAAATCTGGCCATTTCCCTGGGGGAACCCGGAATCCGGAACGTCACCAGGTGTGGCCAATGTGA
This sequence comes from Aedes koreicus, assembly GCA_024533555.2. NCBI lineage: Eukaryota > Metazoa > Arthropoda > Insecta > Diptera > Culicidae > Aedes > Aedes koreicus. The sequence goes on from JAHHFK020000446.1 coordinate 676,231, forward strand.
AAGAAAACTCTCAGGTTGACTACCAGTGGTATTGGTTTGTAAAATCATGAAGTTTGATATGTCGCAAGACAGGTTTGATACAGTTCTAACTCTGGCCATTACACTGGTAGGGTACTTCCTTCACGATTCCCGATAATGAATCCGGAACTACGGAAAATAACGAAATGTCCGCTACTTTTCCAAAAACTAGGATAAATTTGTGAACGTATGGAAAAAGTTGCATCTAATTTGGTTAAGGGTACGCAGAGTTACAGATAAATTAAAAAGGAGCTTTTCAACATAAGAAGTGTCAGGCAATTGGCTAAAAAACTACATTTTACGGAAATAGCCATATCTCGGTTGTTTATGGGCCGATTCACGATCTTTAACCACTGACAGACTTGTTATGAGTTCTAGTTTCTGAGAAAAATATAATATTTCCAATTTTCAAGTAACATAAAAAAAACGAGCTGCAGAAAATTAGCACATTTGACATAACCTCAAAGTATCCGTGATATCTCCAGTGCCCGGGAATTAAATCAAATTTTAGTTAAACATGCTAAAACTTAAATAAATTCTCCGTCGAACGCTTCTAGTTTTATCAAAATCGGTTAATTATTCACCGAACTGTATCACTTTGAATCTGGACAAAATTTTGCTAGTCTTCTCCTTTTTGATCATCCCCTGTATAGCTGCGTCAGGTCTTTTGTATGGAAGATTGCAAACAATTTTGTATGTATGCTGCATGAAAGATTTCAAACAATTACGTTGCTTACGCTTGCAATTAAACGAGGGAAAATGTTACACGTCTGTGAACATTCCTTTTTTTTCTGTGTAATAAAATTACCGACTTAAACCTCATTGCGCTGAACTGGCTGGCTTGATGTGCCGCAGGGGCTCAGTAGGGATTCTTTGTCAAGACGCGAAACTAAGAGTCAGTTTCATTGTGGTTATATCACATCAATTCGTTTTTCCACTGTAGCAGCAGCACATCGAAATTGTTGAAATACTTTTCTTTATACGGTATATAATTTCAGATCATCAATGGAACTCTCAAGTATGTTAAAATCATTTTAAATAATCCCACAATCTGTAGACATGTAGATAAAGTTATAATTGTTATTGTCATTTTGTATTATAACAGCTTTTTTATTTTCAGCTTCACATATATTCGTCTATGTCACTTATAGCCCACCTAACCTACGTTATTTGTTTGAAAAGATGGGAGGGTTTTTGGATTTTTTTTAGAAGGGATCATGTACGACAGGTAATACTCAAAAAGCTTTTTCCTTCTTCACCAAAAATATATAATTTATAATCATTCATTTCCTATTTCAGACATTAGAATCATTTATGGGTCCAGGCCAACAAGAGTTCTAATGGGTCCAGGCGAACAAATTCTAATCTTAGTAGTTCTTAATCCTATAGAAGCTGCAACAGCTGAAGTCTTTCGATGAGTGGATGACCAGCTAAGTTACGGATATATATATATATATTCTTCTGGCTTGCTCGTATTCTTATTTTACATTATAACGTCAGTTTATGATTTTATGTTATGATACTAAATGATGAGATATTATTGCATTCAATTTTATTTCATTTAAATCACTATGAGACTAGGTTTACTATTCTTTATATGCTATATAATTTCTGATCATCCATGGATATACCAAGTTTTGTAAAATAATTTTAAATCAATTTCAACTTTCAGGTTCAAAACTGGAATTTTTATTATCATTCTTATATTCATTCATTATATTATTTTTCATTATAATATTCATTCACTATATTTTGTATATTATTATATGACATTGAATATATTTTGGGAAGGGAGGGAGCATCAGGGTATCACTCAAGCTGGAATTGGACAATGGAGTGGTATGACAACCGGCGTCTAGGAGGGAACAAACAGTATCATTTTCTTTATCGTACCGATTCGATTGTGATGCTGTGAATTCTACTCCAACAGTTTGACTCAATTTGATCTTGCTATTAAGTGGAGCTGCATACATGACAAGGTCTTGGATGGGATGGTGGCTACCTTACATACGAAAATAATGCGAAAATTTGTTCTATTTCTTTCAAATCCCATTTTCAACTAATTCAAGCAATAATATCAACATTTTCTAGTGCAGTTATCTTTATAAAGTCCTTTTAAACAAATTTATTCAATGTGTCCTCCATTTTCATTAATAACATCCTCGAGCCGACGCTGGAAGCCAGAGCATGCCTTTCGGACCTAGTCCTCCGACATTTACTGCCATGTGCGTGTTATGGTTGACTTCAGGGTTTTCACACTAGGGTGTGATGTTTTGCAGGCTCTTGCTTCAACATATGCTCAAATCGAATAATCCAACGGATTAAGAGGAGGCCACAAATCCTTCGGCCAAAACTTCATGTTATCGTTCAACCATTGTTGGGTTCGATTGGACGTGTGACACGGCGCTTCATCCTGCTGTAGGACAACGTTTTGGTCCTCGGAGAAGTTGGCCTTCACCCAGGGAAGCACTTGGTCCTTTAAAATACCGATATACACTTCGGTATTGATTTTAACTCCAGCATCAATGAAAACAGGCGGCATTTTCAAACCGTTGGACGCCACCATGCCAAACATCATGACACTAGCCGGATGTTTGGTTTGAAATTTGAATTTCACTTTTTCCGGAACGTTCTCCATTTTCTGCGGTTAAATGAAACGGTCCGTGCGGCTGTTGGCCACAGCATCGATGCTGAAAAGCTTTTCGTCGGAGAACAGGATTATCATTTTTTCCTTCTTCAACAAGGAAAGCAATCTCTTGGAACGAGTCACTCGTAGTTCCTTGACCCGGTCCGTAATCAAGTGGCCTTTTACTTTTACGTAACGCACGGGGTAACGAGCAATTTTTGCACGGACCGATTTGATCACGTTCGGCGTGCGTGCAAAGCGCGGAAGTCCGCTTCTCGGCTTCCACTGCTTAGGACCATCCTGCAGGGACTTTTTTATGCGGTAAACTGTTGCCAAATGGCACCCTATCACCTTGGCAATCTCTTTCGGCTTCTTCTGGGCGAGCAACAAACTGGTGATCACTTCTTTCGCGAATATTTTGACGAATTTGCAATAAAACAAATAGAATTTTTGGATGCAGCACTTGAAAGTAAACATAAACAAATACACTTTCAACAGACATTAGTCACTAGCTACACGAATTAACCCAATACTCAAGTTTGAACATTTTCGAATTATTTTCTGCCGCACCCTGTACATACATACATACAATAAAAGTACCGATTTAAACCAACAGTATGGATGCTATCGAGGCCATTCACAAAGTGTTATAGTGGTTTTACATTGTAAAAACTTGGTAAATTTTAAGTAACGTTTTATAGTTGATTTGACCCCTGTTTAACCAACAGTTTGGCAGCTGTTTGGACCACTGATAGTGGTGATTGTGGCTTATAGTGGTCAAAGTGTGATAGTGGTTTTTCATTGGGAAAACACTACGGTTTGTACAACTACTTTCTACAAACTATTTTACTACTGGAGCAGCACTAAGAAAGTTTAACGTTCTAAAGTGCAACTTATTACAATTCACCATAAAATTGTGATTGAAGGACTTGGTGAGATTAGGGTATCTAAATACTTTCGTGCCTACTGGCAACATTATGCTTCTAATGATTTCCAACCTCAACTGTTCTGTGCCAAGTGATTCTATATCCAATAATATCATTAGCTGCGTCCTCAACGATGAATCGAATAGTCTAGTGAAATTAAAATCTGGAAAAAAAACATTCCCCTATGTTATTATGCCAAGAACTGGAGATTAATCCATACTTCAAACAACTCTGTACATCATCATTTTGGTTTTCTTTTTTGAATGCGAACAATTTAGAAACAGTTTGATTGCTAAGATCACCAAAGGCTAAATAGAGTTTGTGCATGAAGAGTCGCGCCATGTTTCAGCTTCGACAGGTCGCTTGTTCGTGTGTTACGATGGTAGGTATAGAAGTGACAGATGATCGCTGTTTCAATTTCTAGGAATTCTAGGCCTGAAGCAGTAGCAGGCAGTTGTTATTAAACCGATGAGACTGTCGACAATTGTTTATATTCTTTGTTTGGAACGAAAGAAAGCGTGCTATCTGATAAACATTCTTTGTTTGACCTAGACGCATGTACACGGGTGTGCAGAAATGCATAGAATTGAAAGGAGAATTCCTCAATCCATTTTCAGTAATCAGGAGAGCAATATAGTGTACAATAAAATGTTCCCTTTGTAACGAAGTTGGATCAACTTGCTAAGCGAACCTGAAAGCAGCAGGGCAACAAGGCAGCGGCAAAAGTGAAAATTAGTAGAGGAAATGACTCTTTTTGGCAGTCGATTTTCAATCCTCTAATTCTCAATATTCAAGCCTCGAAGCACTTAACTAAATGTGTTCATATGATACCTTGGTTAATAAGCTTAAATTAAATTACCTTTCCGTTAAGCCACATGCACTTGAGAATGCTGGTGTTGTTGTTGATTAAACAGAAACAAATTTTTTCACACGCAGTTCAAATAGAACAATTGCTGAATAAAAAAGACGCAGCCGACAATAGTTATACTCACTAGGAAAGTTTGGCGCGTTTTAAAAACACTTTTAAGGCATTTTGGATAATTCTATCGATTTTAATAAATGTATCATGAAGCAAATGAATTAAAAAAAAAAAATTGAGTAGGGTTGTGTTTAGCACTCGACCGGTTGACGTAGACTATGTTAAACCGTTTGATTATTTTCGTTAGTTTTGTAGTGAAAGTACTGTTCTACACGGTGTTCAATAAGTTCGGATACACTTTCAAAATTTGTTAAAAAAATGAAAACATGTTTTTTTTATTTTTTGGATTTATGTTATTGAAAGCTATGTTTACAAGGAACGTTTACAACATTTCTCTTGGAATGACCCCCCCTTTGTACTCCTTAACGAGCTTCAAACGTTTCTCGAACGCGTCGCAGGCGGCACGCACGGACTGCATGGGCATTTCGTCCCAGATTTTGAGAATTACCGTCTTGAAATGATCCAAAGTGCTGACCTTGTATTCGTTCAGCTTCGCCATCATATAGGACCAAACAAAAAAGTCGAGAGGATTCAAGTCCGGGGAGCTGGGAGGCCACAAAGTTTTGTCCAGAAAGTCGGTTAAATTGTCCCGACACCAGGCTTGAACCACATTTGCCGTATGGGCTGGTGCACCGTCCTGCTGGAACACGTAGTGCTCATCGCCGTAGAGGCTTCGGAGACTGGGGGCAACAACCTTTTCCAAAACCTCAGTTTTGTAGTACGCCGCGTTGATTTTGACGTTTTTTTCAATAAACACCAAGGGTAGCTTACCACGTTTGCATACTGCCCCCCAAACCATCACCGACGCGGCACTTTGGAACCGAGGGATGTTTATATTGGATTCAGGAATGCTGTCCCTCGATGGCGCCCACACCCGGTCATTTTGCACATTGTGCGGCTGCTGCAGCACGAACAGTTTCTCGTCCGAAAAAACAAACTCCTGACCAGCGTGCCGAGAGAGGATCCTCTTAGCTCGATCCAACCGCTTTTTGCTGGTAGCCTCCGAAACGCCATGGACCTTACGTTTTGTGTAAGGCCTGAAACCAAGGTCCTTGGTGAGTATGGTGTGAGCGGTTCCAATGGAAACGTTGAGATCTGCAGCCGTTTTCCGGATTGAGCGGTTCTTTTTGCGCCGAATTCGCTCCCTCACGATCTTGATGACCCGTGGCGTCCTCGCTGAACGCGGCCGACCGGATCTCGCACGGTCATTGGTCGAGGACGTCTCCCGGTATCGCCTGATGGTCGTGTAGACAAAGTTCCGCTTGACCCCATGCGATTTCAGCAGCCGGAATATATCGCCGGGTCGCTCACCGTTCAAAAAACGCTTAATTACGAAGTCCCGATACTCTTTCATCGCGCGTAACAAACAAACAACAACTAACAGAATGTCAACACCGCGCACATTCGGTAGCGTATGAATGAAGCTAAAGCTGACACCAATACCAATGCAAAATATGTACATGGCGCATACCTACGCAATGATGAAAACTTGTATTCGAACTTATTGAACACCGTGTAATGGGACGTTGGGTTAACATAAGTCAGAGAGTAAGTATACTAGAACATTCTATGATTCGCTTCTTAGAAATTATTGGGCGGCTCTGGAAAGGAACGTTTGGATTGACTGTTGATATAATAAAAGGCAACGGTTGTGCTGGCTGTAGTGATGTGTTGATATGATCGACCAGTTGGAGACCATTGTCCTTATCGCGTTATAGATTGTTCAGGGTCTGTTTGGGAATACAAAGTAAATTAAATAATTAATGATATTTTTGATAGTTGACAATCGCAAAAAACTCCAATTGATTGAAGCAAAAATCTCGAAAATCTATCGAGAAATGAAATAGCTATTAGCGTTCAAACTGTGTTAGTTATTCTCAAATTTTCACTTGATCCCTACCCTTGCCGTAAGGCGTAGTCTGCTCAAAATAGAGTGGGTGTGATAATTATAGATAGTTAGACCAGCATTAGATAGTAAGTTTGTTAGAAAATTCTATTGTATACTCTTAAGAAAGCCCTGAAAAGGGCTGTTTGGTTTAAATGATGATACGGCCTCGAGTTGAAAGCCCTTCTCCAGCGTCTCAACCTGTAGTTTGGCAACCCATTACCTCTAGCTGCTTTCAGTCTCGCCCGATAAACACGAGATGTCTCAGTATCGGTACATGGTCGTTTCGGAGAATTTCCCGTATATTTGATCTTTACGCGCTTCCAAAATTTGCGCATATGGTAGGCACCAAAACGACTCTCAATTCCACAGTTTCTCAAAACTTATTTCTTCCTAGAAGTAAAACTATATCCTACGCAATTGGTACCAATTGGTATGTGCAGAGAATGTTGATTAGGAATTTCTTGATACTTGCCGGAACGCAACCTTCTTTAAAATTTTCCAACACCGATGGATGAATATGTACACAAAATATATTTATCTTATATTTATAATATATTTATGGCAGTAGTAAAAATCTCTAGGTGATAAGAGCAAAAATCTCAAAAATCAATCTGATCGAATTATAAGCGCCCGGTGTTTCACCGCTGGCTGCCACCGCTGGCTGCCAATTGGTAAAAACTTGGAAAGTAATGTTAGATAAACTCAAATCGAATAAACTCTCTCAACATTGCCCAGTGAACAAGCGAATGGAACAGTTCGTTCGGTCAGCTCTCCGTTGCTTTGGAAGCTTTTCACAAGTTGTTTCAAGCCTTCAGCGCTATTTTTTTTTCTGAGTCGCGAGTGAAATCGAGTCTTAGTTTTCTGAAGTAGAAAACGTTGAGTGTTAAACAGTGCAACAACGTCATTAATTGCAATTAGCGATATTGCCACGACCTAAAAGCCATATTGCTCCGCATCTATACGGCACGCACACCAGCAGTCCATCGTGTGTAGCGTGCAGTCGATCATCTGCTAACCACCACCGATCAGCAACAACATCATCGTCATCATTATCATCATCGTTCAGCTCAACGTCTAGCCGGCACACGCGGCCACGGATCGTCGTTCGACAGCAGCACATTCGTCGCCCGGCTGCAGCAGATCAGTGATATATATAAGATAAGCTTTTGTTCTCTTTCTTCTGAATATATTGTTTTGTATTGTGTGGAGAGTGAGTGAGAGTGAGTGAGAGTGTGTGAGAGCGTGTGAGAGAGTGTGCTTAGGTTTAGTTTGTTGTGTGCTTAGGTTTAGTTTGTTTATCTGTGATTGATTGTAGATAATTGCGTTAGTGGTTGAGCATCATAAGCTCCCACGGGTGCGACATGGATGATTTGTCGGAAGATGATTCATCCATGCCGCCAAATGATGGGGTAGCTCTTAAAGTTACCCGATCGCGTGCTTATCCAGATAGTTCAGCTGGTCCTTGGGTTGTCTATTTTCGGCCCAAAACGAAACCTCTCAACATTTATCAGATTTCAAACGATTTGTCGAAACGATTCTCGGCCGTGACCGAGATAATTAAGGTGAGACCCAATAAATTAAAAGTTGTTGTGTCCAACCTTAAACAAGCTAACGAAATTGCTGTCTCTCAGTTTTTTACACTGGAATATTTAGTGTACATCCCAGCTCGAGGTATTGAGATTGAAGGGGTGGTCACCGAAGCGAGCTTGACCCCTGAGATCCTGTTGAAGCAGGGGGTTGGTCGCTTGAGGAACCCTCTGCTTCCGTCAGTCAAGATACTGGATGTGCAAAAACTAGGCACAGTATCGATCAGTGAGGGTAAAAAGAAATTTACCAACTCAGACTCGTTTCGTGTGACCTTCTCTGGTTCAGCCCTCCCTCAATACGTCGAGTTGGGAAAACTTCGACTACCTGTGCGGTTGTTTGTACCTCGGGTCATGATCTGCCAAAAATGCAAGCAGATGGGACATACGACCTCCCATTGCGGCAATAAGGCACGCTACTCCAACTGCGGAGAGAAACATGAGGATGGCGCCTGTGCAGACAGCACACCAAAATGCGCTTTCTGTAAGGGAACTCCTCCTCATGCTCTCTCATCGTGCCCGGCGTACAAACAACACGGGGAAAAAATAGAACGCTCGCTAAAACAGCGTTCCAGGAAATCTTTCGCCGAAATGGTGAAAAAGGCCTCCCCATCACCCAATGCCAATACAAATCCCTTTGCTCCTCTGTCAGATGACGAGTCTGACTTTGATTCGGCTGAAGAGGGAACATCGTTCACTTTTCCGGAAGGTGCTTCAAGGAAAGTTGCTGAAAAGAAGCCCGAGACCAGCATGCCTACTTCAAAAAAAGGTGGGAAAAAGGAAAATCCAATTCCTCCTGGTTTTCGTAGTACTAACTACACCCAGGACTTTCCATCGGGGACATCCAAAACCCCTGATGCCCCAATTTTAAGGACAGAAGCCCCTTCCTCGACTGGGCTGTTCTCATTTGATAACATTGTCGAAGGTATCTTCAAGTACCTCGAAATTTCTGACCCTCTCAAAAGCATTGTTTTGGCAATGCTTCCAACAGTGAAGACTTTTTTGAAGCAATTGACATTTAAGTGGCCCCTCCTTGCAGCTATCATCTCCTTCGATGGATAATTTTCCAAATGAGGTCGGGGATTTGATCACTGTTCTACAGTGGAATTGTCGAAGTTTGATTCCTAAATTGGAATCATTCAAATTTTTAACTCACAATACCGGTTGGGATTCCTTTGCTCTTTGTGAAACATGGCTCTCTTCCGAAATCGATCTTCCGTTTCATGATTTCAATATTATTCGTCTTGATCGTGAGGATTCACGTGGAGGAGGAGTACTTCTGGGGATCAAAAAGTGCTACTCCTTCTATAGAGTGAATTTTCCTCCTATTCCAGGTATAGAAGTTGTCGCATGTCAGGCTGTTATTAAAAATAAAAGCCTTTGCATTGCTTCCGTTTATATTCCTCCTAGAGCTTCAATAAACCGAAAACAACTTTCAGATATTTGTTCGGTTCTTCCTGCTCCGCGGTTGATCATGGGAGATTTTAACTCTCACGGTACAGGCTGGGGAGAACTGTACGATGACAACCGGTCTTCCTTATTATATGACCTCTGTGACAACTTCAATATGACAGTTCTTAACAATGGAGAAGTAACACGTTTGGCTGGAATATCCTCAGTTGGCAGTAGATTAGACCTCACACTTTGTTCGAACTCATTATCGTTGGATTGCACATGGAATGTGAATCAAGATCCCCACGGTAGTGATCATTTGCCCATAAAAATTTCGGTTGCCACCGGGTTCAATCCGTCGAAATCTGTCAACGTCACGTATGATCTTATCCGTCACATAGATTGGACAAAGTTCAGGACAGCAGTAGATGAAGCCGTAACGACGGTAGAAAGGCTTTCACCGCTAGACGAATATAACTTCCTCTCCAACCTGATCTTAGACAGCGCGCTTCAAGCTCAAACTCGACCAGTTACAGGGACGTCATTTCGCAGGAAACCTCCTTCTCCATGGTGGGATCAGCAATGCACCGAGGTTTACCGTAAAAAATCCGACGCGTTTAAAGTTTTCCGTAGACGTGGAACACCTGAGCACTTCGAAGTATACATGGCTCTTGAACGTGAACTTAAGAGCCTCATCAAGGCCAAGAAACGCGGATACTGGCGAAGATTCGTGGACGGGCTATCGCGCGAGACGTCGATGAGTACTCTTTGGAACACGGAGCGAAGATTGCGTAACCGAACTACGAACAACGAGAGCGAAGAGTACTCGGATCAATGGATCCTCAAGTTCGCGCGAAAAGTTTGCCCAGATTCTGTGCCGGCACGGATCATTCCTCGCAAAACCGAGAATCCGATAGATGAGATCAGCCAACCTTTTTCAATGGTAGAACTCTCTCTCGCGCTCCTTTCGTGTGGCAATACGGCTCCAGGAGCTGATAGAATCAAGTTCAACTTGCTTAAGAACCTTCCAGACATCGCGAAGAGGCGCATGTTGAACTTGTTTAATCAGTTTTTGGAGCTCAACATTGTACCGGATGATTGGAGGCGGGTGAGAGTTATCGCCACTCAAAAACCTGGCAAACCCGCGTCAGACCACAACTCCTATCGACCCATCGCGATGTTATCCTGCATTCGAAAATTGTTGGAGAAAATGATCCTCTTCCGTCTGGACAAATGGGTTGAGACAAACAACCTGCTTTCAGATACTCAATATGGTTTCCGTAGGGGTAAGGGAACGAACGACTGTCTCGCGTTGCTTTCCACAGATATTCAGTTAGCTTTTGCTAAAAAAGAGCAAATGGCTTCTGTATTCTTGGACATAAAGGGGGCTTTTGATTCAGTATCTGTTGAAGTTCTTTCAGATAAACTCCACGCTTGTGGCTTTTCTCCATTAATGAATAACTTTTTGTACAATTTGCTGTCAGAGAAACATATGAGTTTCTCTCATGGAACCTCTACAGCTTCACGATTTAGCTACATGGGTCTCCCCCAGGGATCATGTTTAAGCCCCCTTTTGTATAATTTTTATGTCAAAGACATTGACGGTTGTCTAAGTGACAACTGTACGTTGAGACAATTTGCAGATGACGGCGTAGTGTCTTTCACGGGACCCAATGGGGTCGATCTGCAAGGACCCTTACAGGATACCTTGGACAATTTGTCTACTTGGGCTTTAGCTAGGTATCGAATTCTCTACGAAGAAAACTGAGTTGGTAGTTTTTTCTAGGAAGCATAACCCAGCACAACCGAAGCATCAAATTTGGGGTAAGCCGATAACTCATTCTATGTCATTTAAATATCTTGGGGTCTGGTTCGATTCTAAGTGCACCTGGAGATCCCATATTGAGTATCTAAAGCGAAAGTGCCAGCACAGGGTCAATTTTCTCTGCACAATTACCGGGACCTGGTGGGGAGCTCATCCACAAGATCTTCTAACGTTGTACCGGACAACGATTTTGTCGGTTATGGAATACGGTAGTTTTTGTTTTCAGTCAGCGGCTCGGTCGCACTTTATTAAACTGGAACGTATTCAGTATCGGTGTCTTCGTATCGCGTTAGGTTGCATGCACTCGACTCACACCATGAGTCTTGAAGTGCAGGCTGGCATGTTGCCACTCTCGGATCGGTTTTCAGAATTATCTCTCCGGCTCCTCACCAGGTGTGAAGTTATGAACCCCCAGGTGATCGAAAATTTTGAGAAGCTCCTTGAGTTGAATACTCAAACCCGCTTCATGGCTTTGTACCATTTGTACATAACACAGGATGTCAGCCCTTCGCCGAACATTTCCAATCGTGTTTGCTTCTCCGATTTCGACAATTCGGTTCATTTTGATTTATCCATGAAGCAAGAGCTTCATGGAATCCCAGAGCATCATCGTCCTATGATTGATCCGGTAATATTTGCTGCAAAGTTTGGCCAAGTTAATTCCACTTAATCGTTCTTCACTGACGGATCTTTGATAGAGGAGTCAGCAGGCTTTGGTATATTTAATGAAATTTATAGCGCCAATCGTAAACTTCAAGCTCCTTGTTCCGTATATGTCGCCGAATTAGCGGCAATACACTTTACGCTAGAAATGGTTGCCTCATTAACACCGGATCAGTACTTCATTTTCACGGATAGTCTCAGTTCTATAGAGGCTATTCGCTCATTGAGGCCGGTAAAGCACTCCTCGTATTTTCTCATGAAAATACAGGAGCTTCTATGTGCTTTATCTTCGCGTTATTTTATCATCACCTTTGTATGGGTCCCATATTATAGTTCGATTCCGAGCAATGAGAAAGCGGACTCGCTTGCAAAGGTGGGCGCTATGGAAGGCGATATTTGTGATCGACAAATCGCCTTCAACGAATTTTTTCCTATTTTTCGTCAACAGTCACTCGTCAGCTGGCAGTATAAATGGAGTAAAGGAGATCTGGGGCGATGGCAACATTCTATCATCCCAAAAGTGTCGAAGAAATCCTGGTTTAAGGGGATGGATGTGGGTCGAGACTTCATTCGTGTCATGTCTCGCCTCATGTCCAATCATTATTCTTTGAACGCTCATTTATACCGGGTTGGGCTGAGCGACAGCAATCTCTGCGAGTGTGGACAAGGCTATCAGGACGCAGATCACGTTATTTGGTCTTGTGCTGAACATCGTGGAGTCAGATCGGAGCTTTATGATTCCCTTCGGGCTCGAGGTAGACAACCCAATGTGCCAATTCGAGATATTTTGGCTGTACGTGATTTGGAGTACATGAAACTCATTTATGTGTTTTTGACTAACATTAGCCTTAGATTGTAGTTAGTTTAACCTGTATGTTTACTATAAGTTTTTTTTTTATCTGTGTATGTGTGTGTTTTTTTTTCTTTTTCAAAAAATGTTCAAGTCAAAAGTAAACCATAAATTGTATAGTTATAAGTTTTTAGATGATTTAGAATTTAAATTTAATGTGTTATGTAAACCATACCTTAAATTCCCACCCTCTTTCCCATCCGTAATTTGTAATTCCTATTAACCTCGAGACGGCCGCGAGTAATCGGCTCTATCATCCTAAATTTAGTTTTAAGATAAATGATGTATATAAATATGAAAATTTGGCTCTGTGAAGTTGATTCGATTGAGCCTGTACAAATAAACGATTATTAAAAAAAAAAAAAAGCTCTCTCAAAATCAAATTAGTCGTCCTGAAAAGGACGGATTTGAAATGGTCCGGATTTGAATTAAAACCTTCTCGTTCCTTAGCAGGAGCAGGTTATTTCAGCCGTGGCACGATGCGTCTTACCAAAAGATGGCTACCGACAAGATCACACACACACACATAAGCATCTTATTTTGCTCCGCGTGGTTGCACCCACCGGCTGGCTACAAATACAACACAGGCTTGGGCAACCGACTGCATTGCACAACACTAGCTAGCAACGGTTGCCAAGTCAACGGCTTGTTAGCAACCACATGCAAAGCCATCAGCTACCTGGCTAACATCAGCTAACATGGAGAACAGACGCTCAAATGGGTGAAGGCTTGGAGGCTTGGACATTTACCCTTATTTTTGAAAGGCGGGGTGGTTCACTTTTGTCAGGGCTGCTTTCGGGTATTTGTGGGTTTTTGGAAGAAACTCAACAGAGTCCAACAACTGCTCGGTCCCCCCACATCCTAAATAGTCCCCGCCGCTCTTCCGGGGCTACTTATTCGTGTATTCAGTAGCTGTCCATCATATCTGATGGAACCCCACCATCCGCGACCCGTGGACCCGCCGGGTTGCTCGGTTTGATAGTTGAATTGATATGCGGTAAAATTTCCAACCGATTGATGTAAGGGCCTGTGCATAAAGCACGTAGACTCATTTTTGAAGATCTTAGAACCCCACTCCCCCCTCGTAGACTTTTCTCCATACATTTTTTTTTAAATTTTATATGGAGCGTAGACTTTGGCCAAACCCCCCCTCCCCCCAGAAAAGTCTACGTGGTTGCTCCTAAATATCTTGAAAATCTATCGAGTATTTATTTTGTTATAACCGTTTAATTTGTAACGATATTTCGTGACGGATGCTTATTTTTAGATCTTCAATTGACACCCTACCCTTGCCGTAAGACGTAGTCTACGTCAAAATTGACTGTGCACGTGCACTCAATTCTGCAAGGTGAGAATCAATGGTTTTATTTCTTTGTAACGAATTTTCAATGAATTTATTTGTTATTATTTTTATTTTGCCCGCCAATCATATGAAAAACAAAAGAAGTTGTTGTTAAACTTTGGTTAATGTCATTTAATTTCTTTTAATCCCTCAAAAACTGATGATTAGTAAAGGAACTATATGTGAGCACTCAATTTTGCGACTGGCTGTACATCGTTCAACAGCGTAGGTTTATTACTCATACAAACATACAATGAAGCGTGGAAAGCATCTACATTGCTAAAAATGTTACTTGTGCTGTATTTCGGTTGTATTTTTGGTATTCATATTTCTAACGAAAAAAATGTTTTTTAATTCTGATGAAATAACGACAGATATTTACACCTTAGGGTGCAAACCACATTCATCATTATCATTATAATTTAATCCCAGTTTCGTAGGTTAAAATAAAAATAATTTTAATAAAAACGTGCACGCTGTTTTTTACTAATCAACCAAAACACAGTGAACATTTTTTTTAACAGTCATTTAATTTTGAACGAAAAAGTACTTTCAAATTTTGATGATGCTGATGACGTACCTTTGAAAAAAGATAACAAGTGTTTACATCCTAAGGAGTGTATCGAAAAGTAGTTAGCAACAGTCAAACAGTAATAACTCTAAAATGGCTTGAATTTTATTAATGTGTTATGCGGAGACATGTTTGTTTACATGTCAACAACAGTTGTGCAATCGATTAGTTTCGGTACAGTGGATAGTTTCAACGACGAGCCGAATTAATCTGAACACTCGAAAGAATCTTGCAAAACAGGTGAAAAAGAACCACTATAGTTCGGTGAGACCCTTTCCGTGAAAGATTTGCCCCAATCCGGCAGGAAACTGGGTTCCAGCTAGCCCGGCCGGGACTTGAAAGTGGTTTAGTACATAAGGAAAAACCCATCGGCGTCGACGCGGTATTTGGCCTGGCAACTCAACACCAGCATCGGGATGATTCAACGGATCAAAGCTCGGAACTTCTTGAAAACGTACAAGAAACAGAAGCTGCCGAAAAATTCCCTGGAGCAGCAAGCTCGGGCCAAAGTAAGAGCGCAAAAACTGTATAGCCGGATTCTGGAGAACAAAGACGGATGCCTCCTGATCGACAACGAAACCTACGCCAAGGAAGATTCGCGAGCGCTGCCGGACCGCAGTATTATACGAAATCGGTGGACCAGGACCTGGAAGACGCTGAAACTATGGTGGCGATGTAAAAGTTTGGGCAGAAGGTGCTGATCCGATAACCCTAATAAATTTCGTATGGTTATTTTTCTTAACGTCCTATTTGGGGTATCATCCAAACCCTTAAGAAATGGTTGTTACATAGTTCGTTTAAGGAAATTTTTTTATCAGCGAAGGTTTTCTACCCGTAGTTTCCGGTCGTCGAATTTGTTTGTAGCGAAGAGTACAATTATCACCAAGGTGTACGAGAAAGAATGCTTGAAGAAGAGATTATTGCCACTGTACATAGAGCCTAAGGCTCCTCCTCTCTTCTGGCTGGATTTGGTTTCCGCCCACTACGCCAAGTCAGTTCTACAGTGGTTTGCAAACAATAATGTGTAACTCGTAAAAAAGATCATCATTCAATCATCAAAGTCCTCGGCCAATTGGGCGATTGTCAAGCAAGACTTTCGGAAGGAGAGTACAGCGCCCAAAACATGCAGGAGTTCCCGAAAAACTGGACTGTACCCACCAGGGAAGTCACAAAAGCAACTGTGCAGAATTTAATGAAGAACTTCAAGTCCAAAGTGCGAGTGATGTACAGAAACTTAGATTTATGTTTATTTAAACAGTGAAATGCAACAAAAGGCTGTTTTTTCTCCAAAAAATCTAAAACCGAAGTTCAAAATATGTTTTTTTTCACTCTTTTATTCGAAATTCACTGTTGCTAACTACTTTTCGATACACTCATTAAACTGTCATTGAAGTAAAGAATGCTTATAAGCTACTCATCAGAGGGAATGTAAATGGGATAATATTTCGTTGAATTGCATTTGATTTTGTTTGCATTTTGACTACTATGTGCAGTCTTAATTAGTGTCAGTCCTTTTACCGATTGAAGATTGAAATGAAAATAAGGTGTTATTGAAAATCACAGTTGAACCTGAAATGAGGGACACAGATTCTAATGAGATGTGACAACCAATAAATAGAAAATAAAAAATTACTTAACTAACCGTGAATTTCTTATTTATTTAACTAAAAATACATTCGACACAACAATCATGTTTTGATTTAATACAAATTTTCAGCCTGATTGGGCTCTATCGTAACTCTAGCGTAGGGGCTGTTAACGCCGACTTTCCTCAACTGAACTTGTTGTCGAGGTCTGATTGCAATGTACACCAAATACACGGCTACGATCAATAAAACTATCAGAAGGATTACTAATAACACATTGAAGACCATGTATATCCAAGATTTTTCCACTTTGCATTGAAACTTGTCAATGTGGATTTCAGATAAGTGTTGCCCTCGTAGTGAAGTTGGTTTTGAGCAAGTTGCAGTTGTTGAAAATTGCATTTCTTTCAGCCAACGGATTTCGCAGTCACAATTGAGTGGGGTTCCTGAAAGATCCAGTACTTTAAGTTGTTCAAACGCAAACTTTAGGGATGAGTTCATTGTTCGTATGTTGGTTCCCTTGAGGATGAGTTCTTCCAAGACAGTATCGGTTTCGTTGAGTACAACATTTTTACCAAAGACGTGAGGGTCTATAGTTGTTAAATTTCGTGATGCTTGGAAGTTGAGATGCGTTAATCGAGGAAGTCCAAATAACGCGTACTCTTCCAGTTTGTAAAGATTGGGCATGTCCTCCATGGTGAGACTTTGTAAGTTCGATAAGTGTGGAAGAAATTTGGCCGTCATTACACGAATAGGATTGTTACTTATGTCCAGATGAGCGAGTGCTCTTGGAAGTTTTTGAATTTGCGTCAGATGGTTGGAGCTAAGAATTAAGTGATCAATGCCAACGCCGTTCGATAGATCAATGTCAATTAGACTGCAATTTTCAAGTTCCATTATGTTTAATCTGGGTGTGACTCCTAGTTTTAGGAAGATATCATTTTCCGATGTGTTGAAAAACTCTCCCAGCGGATTGTTTGATAGCATGAGGTGTTCCAGCTGCATTAGAGAGGAGAACGCATTGGCTTGAATTGTTTTTATTTGATTTTCTGCTAGGTTAAGCTTACGAAGCAGCTTCAAGCCTTCAAATGCATCACTGTTGATAAGGTCAATTTCATTTTCACTCAGATCCAGCTCTAGTAGACTGGAAATGTTTGCAAAGTTCTTATCTTTCAGGGTTGTTATCGCATTGTTTCGCAGGGAAAGATATTTCAATTTATCACCAGTAAATTTTGGAATCGACGTCAATTTGTTGTAGGACAAATCCAATCTG
Organism: Aedes koreicus; assembly: GCA_024533555.2. Taxonomy (NCBI): domain Eukaryota; kingdom Metazoa; phylum Arthropoda; class Insecta; order Diptera; family Culicidae; genus Aedes; species Aedes koreicus. The sequence continues at coordinate 693,753 of JAHHFK020000446.1, forward strand.
ATGGTGCCTTGGGGTAAATTTTCTGCCTGAAATATGTCGTTTTGAAGGTGATGATCCTGGCAGTTTATAATCACCACCGGGATTCCCCACGGAGGCGAGTTTTCTACATCACAGTCACAGAATTTGCCACCACGATCGTCGGTCGGGTCTATTAGCGGTTTATCAAAGTTGCACAATTTTGTCATCACCACACCGGTATCGTCATCCAGTCCTTGTACAAGCATGATACAAGCTGTCAGAATATTAATTAGAAGACACCATTTTCCGAACGAAATCACAGCCATGCTCTTTTTTATCTACACAAATTATCCTTCTTTGTTCACGGAGGTTGACTTTTCCTGTGCAAGTTTCTAACTTAACACTGTTACTGGATTTTCCACGATATATTCATACCTTTCTTATCAGTTTATGTTGATCACAAATTTAATTTTAATTAAAATTATCATTCCTCATCAAATATTTAAGCACACGACGTTCTCTACTGTTTCTTGAACATGGGGCGCTTCCTATTTTCTTCTCTATTCATAGATCGCCCTCTTTTGGAGAAGCAAAATTTTTAATTAGTGTGAATCAGCCATTAATTAACTACCATCCCGTTCGTTCCCGTTGGGCGACACCGGCTTTTCTAGTGCCACTGGATTGGAATCGTACGAGAGATTTCCTTTCACGCATAATTTTCCTCCACTGGATAATCCGCAGCAGCTTCCGTTTGTCCTCCTTCTTTTCAGCGAACTGCAAAGTTTTTCAGAGTTCGTGTTCTTCGATTTCTGCAGCCCTCCACTCTATGTTGAAATTGATTTCCTGATGCCTGCTTCTCGGAAGCGTGATTCAATCAGCAATGCTGTGTGTGTGTTCGAACGAATGCTGAAGGGGAATCCGACTGGGTTTGTTCTAGGATCCAAAGTTAAGATTCTTTTTTATTTTGAGCACGGAAATTGAATCAATCAGTCTACCGTGTACGGGGTGTTTCACAGTTATGGCGTTGCATTTGTGTTATCAGTGAGACTAGGTCGCAGCACACACAACCATAATATCAAGGAGTGTTTACCTGGTGATAAGGCAAGCCGCTAAATAGATAAGCCTCCACTGGCTGATATCAGTGCGGTGCTACGTAATCGAATCGTGGTGAATTTCTCGGAATGATGTGAGCAATTGGTTTCCAAAAATTGTTTGTTGCACAGGGCGTCGGGTAATAGGGTTGATATTAATAAGTATCAGATCTCAGATTGCAGGTAAAAAGACGAATCTGGCGTTATTAGGTAAATAGTGAGAGCACCGACAAAGCCACGTGGCTGTCCATATTAATATTCCCAAAAAACCTGATAAAATATTCTTCTTTTCTAATCTGCCTATACCTATTCGATTAGGTACTCATCTGATTGCTTGTTTTCGTTTGTCATGGAAACATACGAGCGAAAGCTGAGGTGAGATTATTGCACACACATTGCTGCAAAAGTGTGTGAAAAAGATAAGTGCACATATGCTACGCTTAGCCGGGGTTGCAAAATTGACAGGAGCGATCCGTTTTAGTGGAATTCTTGTTATTTATTTTAGCATTGCAATTGGAATTCAAGTGACATGTCGGTGTGTCTGTGGTGAGGGTATATAGAAAGTATGCGTTAATGATTACAGATCATATTTTGAGAACATGTTTGTCCAAGATTACCATGCTAAAATATACAGGATATGCAGGATTTGGAAGCTATTGTCGAAAATATGAGAAAAAAAAACAATTTTTAAGAACTGAACGGAAAACACAAAAGACACACTTCATTAATTAAAATCTGGCCTTGACATGTTCGCAAAAGTTTTGTATTTCGGTGTGAAGAATATTTCATCTCAAGGCAGCATTGAGAAATAGAGGCCGATTACACAAAAATCTGGACCCAGTTCCTTAGCGGAATTACCAAAAAATGGGATGAAACTTTCTATGCTCATGACCAATAAATAAAAAAACGTAAATCAAATTTTTTTTTTAAAAAAGAAATTTAAAGGGGGAAACCCCAGAGGGGGCACAATTTTTTTTTTTTTTTTTTTGTTGGGGGGGGGGGGGGCTCTTACTTTTAATCTGCACTGGACCCTTTTTATTGGTAAAATTCGCTTCTATGAGCCTCTATTTTAAATCAACACACATACGTTCCTAGGCTATGATGCCCATTTGTTCACTGTTTTTACGTGATGATTCAAATAGTTTTAATAAAATAGATTAGCTTCCATGTATTATGTATGGCTTTGTCCATGTTGAGTTGTCGTCAGTGTGCTGTGTATTTTTGTGTATTGTCTTATTCATAATAATTTGTACGTGATTATGGTCTGTCATTGTGTTTGATACTGTATTTGTATTTGTTTTTTTTTGACACGTTAATTTTTTTGTTCAGGCTCAATCGAATCAACATTACAGAGCCAACTTTTCATTTTATATACATTAAATAAATTGAAAAGATATCTAAAACTAAGTTAGAGGAATAAAACCGATTACTCGCGGTCGTCTCGAGGTTAATTGGATTTATAGTTTTATGGATGGGAAAATTGAGGAGGGAATATCAGACACACTTCATTAAACAATAGTCTTCTGATGTTAAGAACTACAAGGTAATAAATTGAACGTTTTCAAATTAAAAAAAAAACACACACTCTCACACACGCACACACACTCACACAGTTCTCAAATATTTAACCTAAACATGTAAGTTAATCAATCTACACTCTAATATTAATGTTAGTCAAAAACAAATATACAAGTTTCATGAATTCCAGATCGCGCACAGCTAAAACGTCTCGAACCGGTACATTGGGTTGTCTACCTCGAGCCCGGAGGGAATTATAAAGTTCTGATCTGACTCCACGATGCTCACCAAAAAACCAAATTACGTGATATGCGTCCTGGTAACCTTGTCCACATTCATAGAGATTGCTGTCCCCCAGCCCAACACGGAACAAATGAGCGTTTAATAAATAATTATTAGACATGAGGCGAGACATCACACGAATGAAGTCTCGACTCACATCCAATCCCCTGAACCAAGCTTTCTTCGACACCTTGGGAGTGATAGAATGTAGCCATCGCCCCAAATCTCCTTTACACCATTTATACTGCCAGCTAACGAGTGACATTTTGCGAAACATAGGAAAAAATTCGTTGAAGGCGATATGTCGGTCATAAATATCCTCTTCCATAGCGCCCACCTTTGCAAGCGAGTCCGCTTTCTCATTGCTCGGAATCGAACAATGAGATGGGATCCACACAAAAGATTTAATAAAAGAACGTGAAGATAAAGCACTTAGAAGACCTCTTATTTTCATAAGAAAAAAAGAGGTGTGCCTTACCGGCTTCAAGGAGCGAATAGCCTCTATAGAACTGAGACTATCCATGAAAATAAAGTAATGATCCGGTGTAAGTGAGGCAACCGTTTCTAACGAAGAATATATTGCCGCCAATTCAGCAACAAAAACAGAACAAGGAGCTTGAAGTTTCCGGGGGGGGGTTAAAAATTTTTTTTTTATACCAAACCCCGCGGACTCCTCTATCAAAGATCCGTCAGTAAAAAACGTCTTAGGGGAATCCACTTGGCCCTACTTTGCGAAAAATATTAGCGGAGCCATCATAGGACGGTGGTGGTGTGGGGTTTCCTGAAGCTCCTTTCTTGTGGATAAATTATAATAAACCGAACGGCGGGCGGCGGAGAAAAAAACACGCGTGGGGATATACGGGGGGGGGGGGACATTTCGTGTTTTGTATAAAAGGGAGAGTGTGGGGGGGGGGGTGTGGGGATTCAACGCGAGAAATTTTTCGGGCTTCAAATGGTGAGTTGACAACTTCGAAGGAGGGTGCGACCGACCTCTCGTCCTCACAAGTTCCTACCTCACGCCTCCACGAGTCATATGATCACAAAAGACTGCCAGCTGAAACATGGAGACGCTGGTTGGCGTAGCCTGGGCAATGTTGTCAATCTGACAATAGCGAAGTGAGGGGGTGCGACCGAAGATCTTATACTTTTAAATCATATTCTATATTTTCTATTCTCATTTTACTAATAATTTCAGCACGCTTTGGAATCATCTTTGCATTCCAAAACTATGTAAGAGCCGGGAGCAACATGCCAGGCATCAAAGGCGGAATTTGTATCTCAGCATTTCAGCATACCATTTTATTTAAAATTGCACTTCTGAACTTCAACTATTATATTCATAAAAGGCTGGCATGTGCTTATACGTAATGTAGGATTATATTTTAATGTTGTGTTTGTGGTATTATGGTAAGATAAGCCATTTCTTTCAGAAATTATCCCACCGGACTCTTCGTTCACTCTATCTTTGAAATGTTGCTAGAACAGTATAAAGAAAAATATTACAAATATTACAATGTTTTATAAAATAATATCTTTAATCGAAATTTTATCTTATATATTTCGAATGATCTATTCTGTTTTCAGCTTTCCCAGGACTAGTAGGATATTGATACATATCTAACTTTTATTTATTTTTCAGTAACAATCCATTCAAGTTTGAAATTTGAATAAATTAGCATTTTTGTCTATAATGGTATCTTAATTTGTTGTGTACAAAATATAATATATATATTAAATAACATATAACGGGGAAAGGGAGGGACCATCAGGGCACCCAAGTAAAACGATTTGGATAGGGAGCATGGGACTGCCTCCTCCCTATTGTTAACATTTCGTGGAACGAGGGCGGGCTCTTCGACCCCATCTATTGGGTTTATTCTGTCAATCGAGGGCTCGATTCTAGTGCTGTGAGTGTGAACTTGCTTTTGGAAGGAGATTCTCTTCCCTATATTCGCGGGTTTCGCGTAAGTGTCTCTGCTTACGGGCCCGCCCAAACGTTTTTGGCCCTTCATACAGGAGCTTGATGATCACAAACAATAATAGAATCCTGATCAAATCGTTTTTCAGATTATTCCACTGCTATGGAAAGTTTCCTTGCTGCAATAGATGGTAGTATTACATCATCATCATCATCATCAACGCGAGAAGCTTTTCAAAGTTTTCGATCACCTGGGGGTTCATAACTTCACACCTGGTGAGGAGCCGGAGGGACAATTCTGAAAACAGATCAAAAGGGGGCAAAAAAGCCACCAAACTTTTAATTTTTGTGGGGGGGGGGGGGGGGGAGAACCCACGGGGGGAAGAAAAAACCAATATTTATATTTTTGTGGTGTGGGGGGGGGCGGGGGGGGGGGGGGGAAAAAAAAAAAAAAACTTTATTTAAAAAAAAAAAATATTTTTGTATAATATAAGAGGATGGGGGGGGGGTGCCCCCCCCGGGGGGGGGGTGTTGGGGGGGAGAGGGTTTTCTCTCTGGGCTTTCTCTTTCGGTATATAATGGGGGGGTTGGCGGGGGGCGTGGAAATAGAAACAAAACCAAAAAAAAAATAAATAAAAAAAAATTATTGGTGTACCCAAAATTTGAAGCTTTGGTTGTGCTGGGCTATGCTTCCTAGAAAAAAACACCAACTCAGTTTTCTCCGTAGAGAATTCGATACCTAGCTCTAGGGCCTTAGTAGACAAATTGTCTAAGGTATCCTGTAAGGGTCCTTGCAGATCGATCCCATTGGGTCCCGTGACAGACACTACGCCGTCATCTGCAAGTTGTCTCAACGTACAGTTGACAATTGGACAACCATCAATGTCTTTGACATAAAAATTATACAAAAGAGGGCTTAAATATGATCCCTGGGGAAGACCCATGTAGCTAAATCGAGATGCTGTGGAGGTTCCGTGAGAAAAGCTCATATGTTTCTCTGACAGCAAATTATACAAAAAATTATTCATTAATGAAGAAAAGCCACAAGCGTGGCGTTTTTCTGAAAGAACTTCAACAGATACTGAATCAAAAGCCCCCTTGATATCCAAGAATACAGAAGCCATTTGCTCTTTTTTAGCGAAAGCTAACTGAATATCTGTGGAAAGCAACGAGAGACAGTCGTTCGTTTCCTTACCCCTACGGAAACCATATTGAGTATCTGAAAGCAGATTATTCGTCTCAACCCATTTGTCCAGGCGGAAGAGGATCATTTTCTCCAACAACTTTCGAATACAAGATAACATCGCGATGGGTCGATAGGAGTTGTGGTCAGACGCGGGTTTACCGGGTTTTTGAATTGCAATAACTCTCACTCGTCTCCAATCACCCGGTACAATGTTTAGTTCCTGAAACTGATTAAACAAGTTCAACATGCGCCTCTTCGCGACGTCTGGGAGGTTCTTAAGCAAGTTGAACTTGATCCTATCAGCCCCTGGAGTTGTATTGCCACACAAAAGGAGTGCGAGAACTCTACCTTTGAAAAAAGTTGGCTGATCTCATCTATAGAGTTCTCGGTTCCGCGAGGAATGATCCGTGCCGGCACCGAATTTGGACAAACTTTTCACGCGAACTTGAGGATCCATCGGCCGAGTACTCTTTGCTCTCGTTGTTCGTAGTTCGGTTACGAAGTCTTCGCGCCGTATTCCAAAGAGTGTTCATTGACGTTTCTCGCGATAGCCCATCCACAAATCTTCGCCAGTAACTGCGTTTCTTGGCCTTGATAAGCCTCTTAAATTCGTGTTCGAGTGCCGTGTACTTTTCGAAGTGCTCAGGTGTTTCACGTCTACGGAAAACTTTAAACGCGTCGGATTTTTTACGGTTAACCTCGGTGCTTTGCTGGTCCCACCATGGAGAAGGAGGTTTCCGGCGAAATGACGTTCCTGGAACTGATCTAGTTTGCGCTTGAAGCGCGCTGTCTAAGATCAGGTTGGAGAGGAAGTTATATTCCTCCAGCGGTGGAAGCTCTTATACCGTCGTTAGGGCTTCATTTACTGCTGTCCTAAACTTTGTCCAATCGATGTAATGGGTTAGATCATACGCGATGTTGATGGATTCCGACGGATTGAACCCGGTGACAATCGAAATTTTTATGGGCAAGTTATCGCTACAGTGGGGGTCTTGATTCACATTCCATTTGCAATCCAACGATAATGAGTTCGAACAAAGTGTGAGGTTTAATCTACTGCCCACTGAGGATGAACCAGCCAGGCGTGTTACTTCTACATGGTTGAGAACTGTCATATTGAAGTTGTCACAGAGATCATATATCAATCAATGAAAAACGGTTGTCGTCGTTCAGTTCTCCCCAGCCTGTACCGTGAGATTTAAAATCTCCCATGATCAACCGCGGAGCAGGAAGAACCGAACATATATCTGAAAGTTGTTTTCGGTTAATTGAGGCTCTAGGAGGAATATAAACAGAAGAAATGCAAAGGCTTTTATTTTTAATAAAAGCCTGACATGTGACAACTTCAATACCTGGAATTGGAAGAAAATTCACTCTATAGAAGGAGTAGCACTTTGTGAAAGCCATGTTTCACAAAGAGCAAATGCATCACAACTGATATTGTGAGCTAAAAATTTAAATGATTTCAATTTAGGAATAAGACTTCGACAATTCCACTGCAGGACAGTGATCAAATCCCCGACCTCTTTTGGCAAATTATCCATCGAAGGAAATGATAGCTGCAAGGAGGGGCCATTTTATTGTTAATTGCTTCAAACAAGTTTTCACCGTGGGAAGCATTGCCATAACAATGCTTTTAAGAGGGTCAGAAATTTCAAGGTATTTGAAGATACCTTTCACAATATCTTCAAATGTGAACAGCTCAGATGAAGATGCGGCTTCTGTTCTTAAAATCGGAGCAACGGGGGGTTTGGATGTCCCCGGGAGTGATGGGAAATCCTGTGTGTAGTTAGTACTCCGAAAACCAGGAGGATTAGGATTTTCCTGTTTCCCACCACTCCTTGATTGGGAAAGCTGATTTTGTGGCTTCTGTTCATCTATTTTCCGTGGGCGGATACGTTTACGCTTTCGTGAAGCACCTTCCGGAAAAGTGAAAGATGTTCCCTCCGCAGCCAAGTCAGGGTCAGACTCGTTATCTGACAGAGGAGCAAAACGATTTATATTTATGGGTGATGGCGAGGCTTTCTTCAGCATTTCTGCGAAAGACTGCCTTGAACGTTTATTAAGAGAGCGTTCCAATTTTTCCCCGCGTTGTTTGTACACCGGGCACGACGAGAGAGCATGAGGAGGAGTTCTCTTGCAGAAAGCACATTTTGGCGCCCATCCTCATGTTTCTCCCCGCAATTGGAGCAGCGTGCCTTATTGCCGCAGTGGGAGGCCGTATGTCCCAACTGCTTGCAGTTTTGGCTGATCATTACACGAGGAACAAATAATCGCACAGGTAGCCCAAGTTTTCCCAGCTCAATAAGGTGAGGAAGGGCAGAACCAGAAAAGGTCACCCGAAACGAGTCTGTGAGGGTAACTTTTTTTTACCCTCGCTGTGTCATACTTTTTCCAATCTTTTTACTTCCAGTATCTGTACCGGAGGAAGCAGAGGATTCTTGAATCGGCCAACCGCCTGCTTCTCCAAGATTTCAGGGCTCAGACTCGCCTCGGCGACCACTCCTTCAATCTGCACATCACTAGCTGGGATATACACCCGATATTCCAGTGTAAAATGCTGGGAGACAGCAATCTCATTAGCCATTCAGGTTAGAGACAACAACACGAAGTTTATTAAATCTTACTTTTGTGATCTCTGTCACGGCTGAGAATCGCTTCGTCAAATCAGAAGTTATTTGATACACATTCAGAGGTTTAATTTTGGGCTGAAAGTAGACAACCCATGGACCGGTCGAGTCAAGTGGATAGGTTCGCGATCGGAAATTCTTTTGTGCTTTTCTATCATCAGGTGGAAAAGGTAGTTCTTCATACAAAGCGTTCATGTCGAAGAAACCTCTTCAACATGCACGATTTGCCTTACTCGTGGGAGCGTTGAACGGCATTATAAACTGCAACTGGGCGGAAACATGCATATGAACATCTGAGACGGAAATACAAAAGTTTCTACAAGTATCAGTCACAGTCAAAGCTTGCAGACAACGGAACGCACGTCAAACAACAGTTTGGATATCTCCGAGCCACCAAACACACTTGAGCTTTGCAGTTCAACATCTCCTGCCGCCAGTTCCTGCCATCCAAGTCGTTTCATACCTGTGCTCGGGAATGGAGAGCTCTAACGATCTAATCCATTCCATTTGCAGCGCTACTGCCTCATATGCTCGCGACACTGACGAAAGTTGCATACAAACTCCAATAATGGAACTCCCTTCATCCAGTGTATGCTGCCATCAAAGCTGCCTTAACCCTACGGTCAGAAGGGTGAAGGGGTCTTTTAGACCGCACAATCAGGCAGCCTTAATTTAAATGGCATCAGCAACAACGCGTGAACTCACCGACGTAGTCAAACGAATTCAATCTTTGCCATCTACTATCAAAACGTGAGAGGTTTACGCACGAAGATTACCGAACTTCATTTAATGCTTTTATCGTGCGATTATGATGTCCTGGTTCTCAGTGAAACTTGGCTTCGTGCGGGTATTCCGGATTGCGAGGTACCGTCGAATTATCAAAAATTCCGTTGCGACCGTAGTTAATCTACCAGTGTACTATCCAAAGGTGGTGGTGTACTAATTGATGTAAATTCTAAGCATTCATGCACATCGGTCTCGCTTGAAAATTGCGACCATTTAGAGCAAGTGCTGTGCGCATAAATCTGCTACACCGCTCGCTAGTCATCATTGGAATCTACCTCCGTCCTCTCTTCAGTGCAGAGTTATACACATCTCACACTAACGCGCTGCAGACTATCGTTGATAGATCTGCGTGTACTAATATAATTCTGGCACTCGGCGATTGTCTCCCATATCTGCAATGGAGCTTTGATGACGATGTGAATGGATATTTATCTACTATCAAATGCATCCACCGAGAAGGAACTGTCTCTCACGACGCTCAACATCTCTTGGCTTCAAATCGTAAGGAACCCAAGTTTCTTGCTTTTGAATCATTCCCAACGCATGCAATCGCTTGGCGAGAAACTCAAACCCAAACGGCTTGGCGGGAAACTCCTAATCCTGAACCAATCACTTTTTGCGTTTGACACGGATCCTCATTGAGCAATGCCTCCAATTCAGAGCCTTCGAAGTTGTTTGGCCTTCCTTCACGCGTACGATCATCAACACTGAAATCACCGTTTTTGAAGCGACGAAACCAATCACGACGTTGTTTCACTCAGAACAGCATCACCGTAAACTTTTTGGAGCTCTCGATGTGCTTCAGCCGCCGTTTTCTTCGAATGAAAGAAGAAAATCAACACTTCCCGCAAATGACGATTATTTGGCACGAAATCAGACATCTTCAAACAACCAAAATATATAACACTAAACCAAAATCACTGATTTGGCAGAGCGGTTTGTTTACCATATGTCTGAGCTTGGTTTATGACGCTTGAGATGTACAACATTCGACCAGCACTTACTACTGGCGCCATCTATTGCTAAACAGCGGGAACTTAGTTGCGCACCTAATACTAAATCTGCCACTCTACTTGAGTCTCCGGTTCCTCTGCTGAACATTGATCATCATCATAGACCATTCATCTAAAAACTAGACGCCCACTGTAGTTCACTAATGATTTGTGCGACTCAAATCGATCTGATTTGAATTTTAGGCTTTGCGACTTCGTCTCGTTGAATAACGTCTACCGTCAAATGGCAACAGATTCTGGAGGGCGATTCCGTCCACGCTACTGCTGTCCAGTTCTATGACAAGCTGTACGAAACTTTATATACACGAGTTCCACTACGTCAACGTGTTAAAAGACCGACTTCAGCGCACAGCGACCAGCAAACGCACTTTTAGAAATAGTACTAAGAACATAAGAAATTAGGGTAGTCTTTACGATTTGATATCGAAGATGACACAATAATAAAACAATAAAACAATATACGCTGAGATTTATATGCAAAAATGCCTTAAAAAGCGTCTCTTTCATTTTCTGAGAAAACATTCGACTCAATCCTTGTTCTGGTCAGATTTGGCCTACTACCATTACGCTAATTACAATCATTTGGTATGAGCAAAACAACGTTATTTACGTTAATTATCCACAGATCCGTCCGATTGAAAAATACTAGTCTATGGTGGAGGGAAATCTCAAAAAATTTATGGAGAGGTGTCAACGATCCAAGAATTTCGTTCTAAGGATTGTACTCGAAAAAAAAACACTTTGTTTTGCGTATAACTATTTACTGCATGGGTAAAATTGTGTATTGTGGTCGTAAAGCGGGAATTTTTGTTTATTTATGCAGAAAGATAATCAAATAACTAATAAAGACTGTACCCGAAAAAACTGAGACGCAATGATTAGCTTGTAATTTTTTAGCATGTGGGTTAAAATTTTGACTGAATTTAGTTAAGGATGTAATGTTCACAATGGCAAAATTTCATTACAATCTGTCAAGTGTTTATAAGTGGGTTGTAAGTTGGTTATCGAGATGGCTTCGGAACAAGAGTAGATCCGCCAAAAAAATATGTGCGCTGACGTGGAAATTCTAACTGCGTCCCACAGATGGAAAACACCTGGGATTCCGTCATTCAATGGTGTCCAGGGTTGTGAAGTCATTCAAGGAGACCCAAACAACCCAGCGGAAGGTGTTGAATCTGTTCAAGCGTCGACCGAACCTTCCATCTAGTTCCATCTGGTAAGTCAAAAAACGATGAAACGTGCCAGCCTCTACGTCTAAAAGGTCAGGAAGGCACCAGACCGGAACGACAAACAAAAAATGGTAGCCAAAACCAAAAAATGGACGACGAGACTTACATCAAGGTGGACACAAAGCAACTGAAGGGGCAGGAATTATACGTTGCCATATCATGGTTGGCCGTTCATGATGAGGCAAGCAAGAAAAGGGTGGACAAATTTGACAAAATGTTTTTTGTTTGGCATGCGTTGGTTCTTGGTTTGGCAGGTGGGTGTGGAGAGATGAGCCAGCTATACATCAACGTACCGAGACAGGTGCCTCCATAAGTGCCTGCAGCACTTCGTGCGGTCTCATGGAGGCAAGAATCTATTTTGGCCACATCTGGCATCCTGCCACTACATGATGCAAAAATATTGAAAATCTATCGAGATATTCGTATGATTGAGTTATTAGCATTCAGTGTACACTAAGTTTTTTTTTAAACGGTTTGTTTTCGGCGATAACTCCAGAACGGAACGACTTATCGACCTAATTTTCGATATTTTTCATTTTGGGCAAGAAGTAATCATCTGGCAGTTTTTCAAAAATTCACAATTTTTGGTGTAAATACTCCAAATTTTAAAAACTGTATTTTGATCATTGCATGAAAAGGTAACACATGCAAACAAAAGTGAAGCTATTTAAAGTGTTACGCATGTGAATTGATCAACTCTATTTAGTCTTTTTTACGCGGTTGCATAGTAAAAGTGGAACGTATCCCCTGTTTTAAAAAGACCTTCGTGTATTTCTCGATTCTTGAAAAAAAATCCATTTGGTATGCTCCTTTCGCCGTAAGCTTGCTAGATGATGATATCTGCGCTCCGGAATAATATTTATTAGCAGATAATTGAAGTCATTTTTTTGCTAATAACTTTTCACATTCATGCAAATGTTATGCCTGAAATAGTCTGGAAATATAAGCGATGATGTGAACGTGGCATGAGCAATCGGCTGGTTCACACCACACAGCAGTTCAATTCATGTTCGTTGCACTCTACTGGATGATGGCTGCCAACTTGCTCATACTGGACAACTGTTTATTTCGCTCCCCATGGTTGCACTTTACTGGCTCAAATCCATCACTGGGTCCGATTGCTGTAAATTCAGATTGCAAACCGCATTAACAATCTTGAATATCTTTCTAGATTTAATGTAGTTATAAGCGTTCAAAGTGTTTCAAATTTTCGCGAATGACGATTTTTTCTTCAAATATTAACATTTAAACATCTTAGTTGTTAGACGTAGTCTACGTTAAAATTTCAAGTAAATTATATACAAATACATTTGCTACTATACGATCTTTACAATCTGTATGAAATCAGAATGACATTTAATCAATTATCGTTTTTATTGTCTTATTTTCTGAGCTGTCTTTGAGATAAAACGCGCGGTATTGTTTGGTAGCTCTGAAACAACCATTGATATTCAAATTGGTGTCATGAACTTTGAGACCAGGAATTATAGAGAGTTATTAAGGGAAGCATTAAACCTACCTCTGCAAAGGTAGGTTAAATGCTTCCCTTAATTATTGTTATAAACTTATAACAGGGGAACTGGGGGTAAAAAGCGTCGGTCAAGAAACTGGTCGATTATATCTACTAATTCATGGTAAATATTCACATTTTAAAGCTCTTTAGTCCAATCTGATTTCTGTACATTCCTAGGGAAAAAGTTTTGAAATATGATTTTATTACAGCATCAAGGGGTGGAATTTATTATGGTGGAACATGGGGAGAAAAAATTAGCCACTGCACGGGCAAAACGATCTCCCATAACGATGCTTCTATTTTTCTTTAGATAATGTTCTTTGTAAACCAGCCTAGTGAAGAAACTCATTTAAACTGCCTTTTGCAGATTTTAACTTACGTTTAATCCTGATTTTACCAGGTCAGAACTTTGGACACGAAACAAAGTTGGAGGATGGTCGGATTTTGTAAGAATTATAAAATAGTAAAAACTCTTCTGAAATAAGTTTGCGGGCCTGAAAAAAGCGATCTTTTTTCGATTTAATTAATTTGGAAAAGATGTGAACGGGTATGCGTCCGGTTGTGAAATAATGTCTTGATGGTTGCATTGGTAGAATGGGACTAGATTTGAAAAAAAAAGCAGATCAAGGATTTTGTATGGAATCTACCAGAAATTCGGAATTGAGCAGATTTGTCCAGTAGATACTTTAGAAGCAAAGCATCAGATTTAGCGTTGACCTTCAACGGAACGAAGTACACCCGGATAGCGGTCACGGTGGAAGGCATGAAAAACGGATTTGAAGTAACGGGAGGCAACGTAAATTTTGCCACCCGTTAGTTCAAACCCGTTTGTGTTCTCCGGTGTTCTTCGCGATTAATATTGGAAAGAGATCGGGAATTTTCAAATGTTCACTCATTCTCATCAATGCGGGATTCTTATAAACTCTTCCATTTGTCCAGTCAATTTGTCTTGCAGATTTATACAGTAGATACTCAAAAAGCAAAGCACCAGCTTTAACCTTCAACGGAACAAAGTTCACCCGGAAGGTGGTCAAGGTGAAAGGCATGAAAAACGGATTTGAGCTAACGGGTGGCAACTAAAATTTTGGAACTTTTTCGAGGCAACTATGCTCAACAACAAACGAGCTTAGGGAGAAATCAGAGTGTGTATGTGTCAATTCTTTCTCTCTCTCTCCCTTCTTTCTGCTATTTTTGTTTGTTTTTTATGCTATGCTTGCCGTCGAAACAAGAAGCATATAACGAGCGCGTCTACAAACTGCACTGAAATCTCCGCAAAAAATTTACGGTACAACATTTAAAAAACGAAAATGTTGTGGCTCCGACTGTTAACAATATCTTAAGATCCCCAACAACTACTCGCAAGCAACGTCGTCGACGACCAGCCAAAATAATAGACGCAAAAGGACTTTGTTTTCTTTCTAGTGCCTTCAAAAACAAGGATTCACTGAGCTAACGGGATGCCGCAAAAAAGTTCAGCTGTTCTCACCAGTACATCTGAAAAACATTGATAAGAGTCGAAATAAAGTGTAGAAAGAAGACAAGAGCCCCGGAATACACTTAGAGAGAAATTTTGACGCTGAAATGCCAATGCCAGAAATTCCAGAAAATGTTTTCGCCTTCTTTCGTTTTTGCCTTCTTTCGAAGACGTACATTCCCGGAAATGATCGATACGATTCCATGGATAGTTCTACTGCATCTCCGAAGATAACATAAAAGTTTAAACATAAGTTTGAATAACAATGGTTCAAGCCCTCTGGTTTGGCTATCAATCAAGATGTGTACCAGAACGAATGTTTGAAGAAAATGTTGATCCCGTTTCTACAAATCATCGCGTCATCGCTTCACAAAAAAAAAACACACACACACACAATAGTTCATGAATACCTATTTGAGCCCATTTGTACACAAAAACCACAACTCGACGAGTCTGCCTCAGTGTCGCTCAATCGAAGATTGCTTCGGTGTTTGGCTCCTTGGTGTACAACAATAACTAGAAAGTCACGAATTGCAAATAGTTGATTGGTAGAATCAAGAGATGCATTCGCAATGTTGACATGAAGGCCGTAAAACGGTCCTGTTCCGACATCAAACGAAAGCTTCGTTTACCTAATATATTAGTCTTTTTTTTGACAGCTTGAGAAAGAAATTTCAGAATATTAGTTGCAATCCGTTATTTGGCACCATAACATAAAACTACATTTAGCGAAATAAACTTTCGATATTCATAAGATTGCATTATGATTATTTGCTACAAGAAATCCGTATGAATTTCATTAATTTGCCTTATGAAATATAAATAAAAATTAAAAAACTGAGCAACCTGGATTCGAACTTTGAACGTTGAGGATATGGGTCCAGAGACTTGACCACTAATATATATCCACACTTGAAACAGGAAAATAAAAGGGGGTAAAAATCAATGGGGTAAAAATTAAGTTTGGTTTTTGTTTTTCCAAGGATTGGTTATATGTTGTTTTTAAATTATTAATTTATTTGGGGGGGGTGAAAAAAAAGGTTTTTGGGTGGTTTGTGCGTGGTGTTATTGTTGAAATAGGTTATTTTTTTTTTTTTTAATAATGGGGTTTATTTCAAATGGGGGGAAGGGGAAAAATTATATAAAATTAAAAGAAAAAGGGGGGGGGGGGTTTTTGTGTGTGTGGGTGGGGAAAAAAAATACGAGTTGTATTGGTTGCGTCCAGCCAAGCATACGATGATTTTTTTTTTATTCTTTTATTTTACGTCGGCCTATTTCCTCACATGGTGACAATCACCGACGCCAGGAAGACGACTCCACTACCTGGACCCTACCTAACGACTCATGAATATGAACCGGGACCAACGGCTTTACTTCCCTTCCGAAAGAAGACGTGACTAGATTTTTTCGCCTCAGAAAAACCACCGACGTCGACTGGGATTGAACCCAGACCCACTGGGGTGCCAAGTAGCAGTCACGCTTACCACTACACCACCGACGCCGGCTACGCATACGATGATGACGGAGCTCTAAATTGCAAAGCAGCGAAAAGCATGCAAAGCGAGTGATACCATTTGGCTGTCTCCCCAAGATACGAAGCAACATTCTCAGACTGTGTTTCTAAAGCACGTTTGCTCGATGCAAATATAAGGTGAAGTTTTATGTTCTTAATTTCCAACCATTTTCAATATGAGGCTCTTCAAATGGTTATTTAAATTACCCCATGTAGTTACCATGCAAATTAACTATAAAACAACCTGCTGCCTAGCCACCGTCTGCTCACACCGGACAGCAGTTTATTCCGTTCATCATCGTTCCGCCTTACTTGCTGGTTCCGATTGCTAGGCTGACTTTCAACCGGCTGGTCAGCCACAGTACTTGTCACCGTCTGCCTGCCAATGCAATACTTGGTGCCTGACCACCAGTAGCTGCCAATCCAACGGTGTCTCCTCGGCGTTGCTATTAGCTTCAGGATTGCCGAACGAATGCAGCTGGCTGCCAAAAAGCTCACACCAGACTGCAGTTTTTTCCACTCCTCATTCTTTGCTCCTTACCGGCTGGCTGCCAACTGGCTCACACCTGCATTCAACTGAATCTTAAATCAAATAAAACGTCCAAGCAAATGACTTGTATCAAAATTTGTTAACGAAAGGCACAACGGAATGTGTTTCCGTGTTTGTTAATCATTAGAACAGATTCAGATGACAGTCAGAAGCACCGTGTCCCACAGCAAATAACTCAGGTCTTCTCATTCAAAGCAACAAAAAGTACAACGTCAGCGGTAATTGCTTTATGTACCGCTAGCTAACTTTGCTCATACTTTTAAAAGATTTTCCCCTAGGACTGACTTTTGAAAGCAAATTGTGATGTTCACGGCTCTTTGCAATACCAAGTATGTAGGTATATTCTCTTACTGCTGCCTAGCCAAAGCGTAGTATATTCAAGTGCTGTTTCATTTTCCGGAAGGAACACAGAAACCCCAATTGTATACAATTGGGACCAGGGCTCTTTTCTGCGAGGTTTTTAACTTTTTTAAAGCCATTATCAGAAGAAAAATTCAAAAGGCCCTCTATAAATGTAGTTAAAAAGTAAAAAAAAGTTTTTACCTTCATACTTCAAGCTGATGCTGCAATAAGGGGATATGCTCCCTGTGGATTTGAAACAACAATGTTATTAGATTCATTTTCGCTGAAGTCAGTTTTTTTGTAAATGTAAACGGAAGCTATGTAACCTCCATGTGTATTAATCAAAACAATTTTCCCGTCGTTCCATTCAATTAAGATTCGTCCACTATCATCACCTCATTATCATTGCAACAATCGTTTATTACTTCGAGGCCTGCACTTGCATAGGCCAATCGGATAGGCACGTCACGTCGCACTCATGATGTGGTCTCATATTGTCGGCTGTGCAGCTTAATTCAGATAGCGCAAACAATGCAGCCGAATACGAAATGTTGGACTCCATTTGTATTCACCACCAGCAGACAACCACACCAGCTCTTAATCACAATCTTTGGTATCCTTTGAATTACACTTATTTGGCACATCGCATCTCAGAAGGCACGAGTTCCCATTTAGTTTTTTTTTTCTTCTCGCTTCTGAATTACGGTAAATAAAGCAGAGAAACACAGCACAGTACGGAATATGAAAAATGGAAATTCTTTTCGTTTGGTTTACGTTTGGTTACGTCCACCCACCCTGAAAGCGCTAGTACCGAAGGCCAGGCTGAGCCAACTACGCTAAGATCAGTTCAACAAGCTCATAGTCACTTAGTTTGGTGTCTGGATGTGGCACACGGAGCAACTTTTCCACTTCTGCATCCATATTTCGTAGCCCCTCGGCGATCCACACCATCCTACGCCCATGTAGTAGCAGGAGGCGTCTTGCTGCAGCCCAAGGACTTTCCCGCTACCGCAACAACGGATGCTACCATGGTTGATGGACTGCCGCTGGTGTCGGTAATGGAAAATTCTTACGTGACTAGAATCGAAACGTCACCCCTTCAGCGACTCTTTTAATATTATGTCTGTAACTCGGAAGTTCGTTTCGAGTTTTACACTTCTGTAAGGTTTGTGTGGAAGTCTGCTGATTTTGTTTGAAATTGTTATATTTTATTCGCGGTTTAGTGGCGCTGCTCAAATACACATAAAGTGTTGACAATATGCTGCCTAGATGTCAGGGAAGGGTTAGCTTTAATATTTACTTGTCTCGCAAAATTCAGGATGCAATACCTCCAGTACGGCTGAAAAATATAATTTTCAATGGAAAATCTCATTCGATATTTACCGACAGACACCTGATAATCTCATCGGGTGAGAAAACGATGATTGAGATTTTCTCAAAATGTCATCGATTTTTTTGTCATGGCAGAACGCTACTGTGTTTTGGTCATCGCAATAACAAGCACGTTTATTGATATTATTAGCTCTTTCGAAGGAAACTTTGAAATGCAATTTTCATATGACTGCTTTGCTAATTTAACATATAGTACTTAGAAATTCAGGAGTCAAAATCCTATGAGAAAAAATATCATGGCAGTATGATGGTTGAAGAATGACCAGGAAACCCATGATAGTTCGTTTCTTATCGTGATAGTGAGATAGCCAGTTATTTCATTGTCGCATGACTGGCGTGAGATTTACCAGCGCTGATCTTAGGAAATGAAATTCGCTTTATCTCTGTATTGTTGACGACGAAACTGTTGCGCCGATTTTATTTTGATTGGAAATTAATTAGCAAATGATGAGAAAGGAGGCATTTTTGATCAATGAGATCGCTAGTAACATTTTATGCTTTATGAGCTTAATGACCCAGTATTCTGCTGCAAAATAGCCAAAAAATGAGCTTTTAATATAGCTCAAAGCAGGATCAATCCAAAATTGGTTTGAATATTATTTAAAGGGTGATACGGTCAAAATTTGGTCAAGGGAAAACGCGTGTAAATCGGTGAAATCGTTTATTTAAAAAATCAAATTAAATTTCTTTTTCAAGTTCAATTAGTATAAAATTCAGGAAAAATATTCAGTTAGGCTTCCGCTTTCCCAAATCCGAATTGCCGGGCCTTACGCTTGACCCCTGCCATCAGATTTTGTACAGCCACCTTGTCCACCTTCTTCGCCGCAGAAAGCCAGTTTGCCTTGAACTGCTGCTCGTCCTTAACAGTTTTTTTGGTCTTCTTTAGGTTCCGCTTGACAATAGCCCAGTATTTCTCAATTGGGCGGAGCTCTGGCGTGTTGGGAGGGTTCTTGTCCTTGGGAACCACCTGCACGTTGTTGGCGGCGTACCACTCCATGGCCTTTTTACCGTAATGGCAAGATGCCAAATCCGGCCAAAACAGTACGGAACAACCGTGTTTCTTCAGGAAAGGCAGCAGACGTTTATTCAAACACTCTTTCACGTAAATTTCTTGGTTGACAGTCCCGAAAGCTATGAAAATGCTGCTTTTCAAGCCACAGGTACAGATGGCTTGCCAAACCAGATATTTCTTTGCGAACTTTGACAGTTTCGTGTGCTTGAAAATATCTGCTACCTTTCCCCTTCCTTTTGCCGTATAAAACTCCTGTCCCGGAAGCTGCTTGTAGTCGGCTTTGACGTAGGTTTCGTCGTCCATTACCACGCAGTCAAACTTCGTCAGCATCGTCGTGTACAGCCTCCGGGATCGCGCTTTGGCCGTCGTATTTTGTTTATCATCGCGATTTGGAGTCACTACCTTCTTGTAAGTCGATAGTCCGGCTCGTTTTTTGGCTCGATGCACGGTTGTAGACGATACACCCAGCTTATTTGCGGCATCTCGGAGAGATAGGTTAGGGTTTCGCTTGAAACTACCGGCAACTCTCTTTGTCGTCTCAGCGGCTTCCGGTTTTCGATTTCCCCCCAATCCAGACTGCCTGGCTGTCGACAAACGTTCCCCAAACACTTTAATTACATTTGTAACGGTTGATTTGGCAACTTTTAGCGATTTTGCCAACTTTGCGTGCGAGTAGCTCGGATTTTCGCGATGCGCGAGCAAAATTTTGATACGCTGCTCTTCTTGCTTGGACGGCATTTTGACAACTGAAGAGTGAATTCCAAAATCAAAATAGGAGCAAAATTCTACACACACACACCTTAAAAATGAGGGGTGTTCAGGTTTTTTAAATGCAAAATTGAAAGAAATACGTCAAGTTGATATTGACCAAATTTTGACCGTATCACCCTTTACTCAACATTCTCTCAACCAATATTTATTTTGTCAGTTACTCTGCATATCAGCAAATCATAACAATTCTGTCACTGATATACATGCATTTATAAACTTTCGATCAATGACGAAACAACACAGCTGACAAAGAAAGTTTACTACCAAATCAGTAGCACTAACGGTAACATAACCATAAACTTTTGATACATAATGCCTACATCAAATGCGAATTCATCTATCAAGAAATCTTTACTCAGCCAACTGAATAATCGCTTGATTTAAAGCGTTTTAGATTTAGATGAGATGAGATGAGTGCTGATGTACAGCTATTACCCTGCTGCTTCTAAAAAAAAGTTTCATACACTAGTGGAGAAAAGAGATTTATGTGCACTTTTAAGAAACCCCTACTAAGCGATCTCGGCCAAGAAGTAAATCGATTGTAAGTGTTGACGTAGTGATTAAGTTGTGTTAAGTATGTCAATGCGGTCGACGAAAGTTCGAGCCTTGGTCCCAGTGCTGGTAAATCATTTGACAGTCAATTTGACATTAAAAACATATTGAAATAACATTAATGATCTCAATTGCAGCAATAATTAATCAGATGTGTAGTTTGATCTCTACCACATTTTGTTATCTTGACTCCACCAAAGACGTATGATGACTATTGGATAAGTTGAATAACGATTGAATAAGTGCTTAAAAATTGAACAGCATAATAACAGCTAGAGGGGTTGAAAATACACATTAAGTGCTTGTATCAACCTTCTCAAAAGCTTATAGAATTGCTGAATGTTCTTTCTTATCTTATTGCATTCACAATTAGATTATTGCTTGCTCTCAATTTAGTGTTCTAAATGCACTTCCACAGTTATTCATTGGGAGCTTTCAATGCCAGGTACCATTTTAAAATTAGTATGGTTCTATGGCAAGTACAATAATACCCTACGCTCTGGGGGTCGAGCAATTTTTCTTAACAAAAAATGTCTAGACCAGACCAGAGGTATTCATATGATATTTTCTCCTGCTAGGGAAGAGATAAAATACCTGACGATGATACCATAAAAATGCTCCCATAATACCATGCCAATACCAAATTGATGTCAAGCAATACCAAAATAGTTCCTCTCAGGTATTCCCAGGTATATCAAATATCAATTTTTGTTATTCAAAAGATATTCTGCATACAATTCTAAGGTATTTTTGTAATTGACTTTTTATACATCGCTCATCAATACCAACTTCAGTCATCGAAATTAGGTATTCATATGTTATTTTCACATGCTCGGGCACCAACTTATTTTTCTTGCAGTAGGAACATCTTCACCGGTTGAAATACTATGCCTCATTCTGGTTGAGTTTAGCGTTGTGTTGGCATCAACGACCAATACTGAACAAATTTGCTTAATTCTGAAAGTTTGCTGGATGCATGCATCTCCTTCATATCTGTTGACATCGAGTTTGGACGAACCGATGTAATTCCTCGTCCCACAAATGGGTGCCAGTTCAGGTTTTATTTTTTCATAGAACTCAAGGTGTGAAGTTCAGGGTGCCAAGCTTTCGACTCATTCAAAAACCCTCCCGGGCCTCTAGTCTTCCACTGGACTAACTTTCGCTATTACTTCGGGGACGGGCTATGCTGCTTTGTTCACTGCTGTGTTTAACTACTTAATACTTTAGTAGTTAGCTAGTTCTTTTTGACCTGCCGCTGATCATTGCGCCATCTGTCTTAGAGCTCTAGGACAATCTGGGAGGCCGCTGCACTAACAGCGTTCCACATCATCTGGACAAGGTTATCCGGAGATGTGTCCCAACCGCTCATGGACATCATGCCGTTTTTCGTGCCGTCAAAGCGAGGACATGCAGAGAATACATTTTCTGCGGATTCCTCTGCGTCCACGCACCCAGGACACGTGGTGGACGCAGTTTTCTCGTTCTTCCACAGTTACTGTCTAAAGCAGCCATGGCCTGACGGGATCTGCGTCAAATGGAAGTTAACTTCATTTTGCCACTAACCGACCCATCCGGATAGCTTCGGAATTAGTCGATGGGTCCAGATTTGTGGAGTTGTTCCATTTGCGTTGCCATTTGATCATAGATGCAAATCTAGTGATCTTCCGTTACATCTTGTGAGACGTTGATTGAAGCACTATAAGTCCTCTTGTATGTTGATGCCAATGGGGATCATCCCCGCTATGACGTAGACTGCGTCGCGTGACTTTGTGCTGTACGTGCTGGCCACTGTCAAGTCCGTTAGCCTGTGCGTACTATCCAGCTTACCTAAGTAGCTCGTAGTATTTATCGCGGTGACCCACGCCGGCCCGCCATACCTGAGTACAGATAGGGCAATACTATCCGGGAGCTTCCGCTTGCTACCATGCACTACCGAGCTATTCGACATCATGCGGGATAATGTCAATATAGCAGTGAAGGCCTTCTTGCTGGCGTCATTGACGTGGCTGATACAGAACAGTTTGTCGTTGATCATGACCTCCAAGTACCTCTGGGACCGCTTTGAAGTGATAGTGCAGTTACCCATACTAATCGTCACCTGTTGTTCCGATTTCCTGTTATTGATAACAATAACGTCTGTTTTATGATAGGATAGCTCCAGTTTCTTGAAGCGCATTTATCCCTCTACTTGGTCAATAGAGTGAGTGCCCGTTACCCCACTTCATCTATGGAATCTCCAGAGACTTCAAGGGCGATTGACAATCTTAACCCTGTTAGGGAACTTTAGCCTCAACACTTCGTCATACATTGTGTTCCAAAGCACCGGGCCCAGGATAGAACAATGTGGAACTCCTGAGGTGATTTGGACACTTTCTTGGCCCGCTTTTGTGATTCTGGAAGTAAAGCGAGTTGGGAATAGCATCCCAACTAGCGCTATTGAACGCGTTCTACACGTCAAGGGTGACCACTGCACAGTAGTGGACTTCCCGCCTCTTACGATGGGGTGCTATCTTGGCTGTCTCTGTTACAGACAGCATGGTATCCACCGTTGACTTAACCAGAAGCCAAACTGGTTGTTTTACAGGCCGCCTGTACCCTCCGTGTTCTTCGACAGCCTGTTGAAAAAATGGATATAGTTTTTGACTCCGGAAGTATCAGCTCATTGGTCCCATGATCGATCCCAAGTTCAATTAATTATCCCTAAAAACATAACTCACTGCAAACTACCCCTCAAAATAACATTGCGAATCAAAACAAAAACAAAGATTCTTGACCTAAAAACACAAGACTGTGTTTCAAGGTGTACTTGGAACCAAGGGGTTCTAAACAGTGAACCAATTTTAAATCGCTAGTTTCCCATTGGTTGTTGCTCATCCTCTCAAGCACGTTACACGTCGTGTCCAACAAGTAAATCGATCTGTTCGCCGATTGATCACCTGGTGGCTTCGCGGTTGATGGCACTTTTTGCCACTCAGGGCTTGTATCTAGACAAAATTCCACCTTTCACATCTGCCTCAAATTACTTAAAATAACAGTGAATCCGATGTATAGAATCTCCAAGAAAAAAGAGTCCAAACATGGTATGTTTTATTTATTTATTTAAAGTCAACGCTGAAATACTTCGTGGGTCTCAATCCCCTATTAATAGTATTGCGTTAAAAGTTTGTGATACCCCCTATAACGCAATCATTTTAACGCCTACTACCCGGAATAGTAGGGCGAGAAGCGGCTGCGTAGTATGTGACGTGGAAGTCAACTGCACCGTGAATGCTGTTATTTTACGGCGAAATATCATCCTTAAAATCACACAACTGCGTACAGCCCGTGGTTGAACGTTGTTGTAATTCTGATCCAGACTAGCACTGACAATCGATTTGATCCTGAAAATGTCTGCTTCGAAGAAAACTAAATGTGTTCCGACAACTCCAAAGTGGCTCTCGTAATTTTGCTAACGGATTCTTCCACGGTAACTGTTGTAAACCGAAACGTAGAAATCTGTGTTGAACAAAAACGACTCTATCGGTGCAATTGATGTAGGTTGGATTTCAGGCGGTGGATCAATTATCCAAAATCCACGCACCAGTGAGCCATACAGATACTTTTAGAAAAAAAATATCAGAGAATCTTTATTCATCCGGAATATAAAGCCTTGTCTACGATGTTCGAAATGTGAAGCTTGTACGTTAGCTGGGAGTTCAGAATAAGTTTAAGTTCTTTTATACAAGTCGATCGCTTGTTTGTCGCAGATCTAAGTAAGGTCGTGTGGGGGCGTTTTTTTGAAGCTGTCATTTTTTTCCTCTCGATTTTCTCAAAATGTTCACTCTAAGAAAATGAAGACGATGGTGAGTCAGCTCTAGAATCTGTTAAATTGAAGACGAAAGTGAAGAGTATTAACGCTATTAAAAATGAACCAAATACCTAGATAACAATCGTTAATTTACAGGATTCGTAGAAAAAAAAGTGGTTATCGGCATACAAAATACGGGGGCCTTCGAGAACCAAATTCACGTCACTAAAGTATATCAAGACGATAAGTCACAAACGACCTTCTTGAGTTACCTCTGGAAACATCGGACATGAAGTCACGGCGGCTGATAACTGATATCCTGGAGATATGAACGAAACTATAAGAGAATTTCATGAATTTTTAAGCCCTTGTCTCTTTGCGGTAGCTATCGAGTGGTTGAGCTTGTCAAAAGCTGTTAACAAGTTTGTATGGATGCGTTCGTTTGTACCCTTTCAGCCATACTTTTCTTAATTTACGAGATTAAGCACAACAGATTAGTGGTAGTAGGGCATTCGATTACCATCCCGTGTTGATCTTTGTTTATCTATGTTACTGCTCATAGTAAGAGAGAAGGGAGATTCCATAATAAATAGTTCGAATTGGTACTGTACTCAGTGGCGGTAATTTCCCATGTCTTGTTTTCGTCCATTCTTATGAATTCAGTTGCTGGAAGAGCCTCCCATCGTTCACACCGCTAAATGCGGTCAACTACGGTGGGCTGGGAATGTCGTAAGAATGTGTTCTGTAAGTCGTTATTCTCGATAACGAACCGACGGGCCCAAGAAGATGTGGTGCGCAATGAAAAAGGTGGATCGATCTAGTAGTAGCGACCTGCGGACCATTTGTATACTGCGAGGTTGGCGAAGTGCAGTCATGGATCGATTAGAATGTAGACAACTTCTGCATACAGCAGAGGCCGCCCCGGCCTTGGCCTGATTGGTAAGGTAAGCTGTAGCCATGCAGAATAAGAGGAGCATGGTAGAGCAAGTGTTTGAGTAGCAACAAAGCAAACCATGGCCTGTCAGATAAAGAATTTGCAATGAAATACGGTGCCGCTCTTTGTATCGTTCGAAGAATCCGTCTGCGAGCAGGATATCGTTCTAACCAAGCAAGCACGCAAGCAACCAAACAGGAAGTCGTAGCAGAGTCTAGTGACCAATACTCTCGCTTGAAGGTTGTGTGATCAGAGTCGAGGTACCAATGATTCCTACTTAATGACGATGACACTTGCGTGAGCATTTTGGCCACGATATTTCACTCTGAACGTGTTTTGAATCACCGTAACAGAGGAGTTTTTTGAAAACATGAAGTGTAAAGTGGTTCATGGTTAAAATTGAACTGGACTGACGTTTCTTAAGCATTAAAAAAACATGGTGATCTATTATTATAAATAAAAACTTCGGATACTGGATACTGTATTAAAAAATTATCTGTAGCTTCAATATTTGTTATCTGTGATAACCTTTTCCAGAGAGGGAGTAAATGAGCGAATCGTGCTTAACAGGTCGAAAAATGTCTCGAAAAGCTCAGCCTACAAATTTTCAATACAAACAAAATGGTTTTGTTACAACGAAATGGGTATGAATGGAAAACAAAGATGACAAATATTTGAATTTGGCAATATGCCCAGATAATTGACTCCTCGGTTTGGGCCTGTCGTTCGAAGGCACCATACTAAGTATTAAGATAAACATATATAATAAAACTATAGATCACACATACACACATCATATCGTTTTTGTTTTCTTGAGTGTTAAATTATGTCACTAATGAAAACACGACGCGAGACTGGACACAACACTTATGGTTCTTACAAACGAAAGAGGAACATAAAATTTACCTTTTATTGTCGACCGGTTTCGGGCTCGATGCTGCCCATCTACAGGATGATGTCCAACTGATCATAATTTCTTATGTGAAATTTTATGCAGAATATAAAAAAGCTGTCAAAAAAAATTAAAGTAGAACAGTTTTCGAGATATGAATAAAAGTTGATTTTTTTAAATAAATGAACAAAAACACAATTACTTAAAATGAAGTATCTCCAACGCGTGTGATCAAACTTCAATTATTTTGCCATCAAATGAAACAAAAATAAATTAAACACCGATCTTCTCAACATTGCAATATTCTGGGAGTAATAGTTTCGACGCTATTTATAAGTATATTTAATTTTTAGCGATTTTTAGCTTGAATCCAAAGAATAAACGAAGAAAATAAGGGCTCAATGGTGAAAATCGGTTGAAAAATGAAGAAGTTATGCTGGTTTTTGGAAAAAGTGCAGAAATGCGGGAAAAACAGAAATTCGGAAAAAATACGCCCATCTCTCTCTCTCTCACACACACACACATACACATACACAAACACACACAAACACACACACACACACACACACACACACACACACACACACACACACACACACACACACACACACACACACACACACACACGCAAGATTTGGTTTACCTACTGTTCTATTGTTCTGGCACCTAATTTTAATAGCTATTGATAACCCTTCAAAACAAAACAAATTGTGACAGTTCGTTGTTCAGTTTTCGGAGTGAGCTAAATTTGCGCTGCAAATCGGGAATTCAAATGCAAAAATGATCCACAAAAGTTTTGTTATGCCTGTGGCGTATACATTTTAACGACACCGGTTAAATTCACTGCTTCTCTTCAATCTGCGTTTCGTTTATTATTTTGAAATTTGTCCGGAGAATCGGGATAAACCTTGGATGCCTAACGTTCTATGTAATTCGTGCAAAACATGCCTGGCTAGGAGGATAGCAGGTAAAAAGTATGTATGGCTTACCACTGGTACCATTCAAATTTGTTATACCTATACTCTCATTTCTGTCACTATAAAGCCGCTATTTGTCCTTTGATAAGCCAGTTATTTGGAATGAACCTTTTTGTCATGCTACGGATTGTTATTTCTGCCTCACCGAAGTTCAACAACATAGCCGCCATAAGTCGGTGCAGTATGCTGATGTGCAATCCGTAGAAAACCCAACTCCACATTCGAATTCAAACCGGTACCCTATTTGCCCAAAACGAAAAAGGGAGTCTTCATTTGAAGATACTGCCCAGCTGGTTAACGAAGACGCAGATCGAAGCGACACAGGATTTGAAACAAAACCATAATTGTTTTCCCAAGCAGAACTCAATGATTTGGTACGTGATTTAGAATTGTCGAAACAGAAATCTGAAATCCTTGCATCACGCTTAAAAGAAAGAAATTTATTAGAGCCTGGTGTGACAATTTCGTAAAATCGTGATGAACAATTCGCTAAATACTTCTCCAAACAAAATAACGCTAGTTTTTGCCGAGATGTAAACGGTTTGTTCGAAGAGTTCGGGGAGCATCACAATCCAAGTGAATGGCGTTTTTTTATCGACAGCATTAAACTGAGTTTGAAGGCTGTTTTACTACATCAAGGAAATAGGAAACCCTCGATACCGCTGGCTCATACTGTTAACATGAAGGAATCGTATGAATCAATGGCGCTGCTTCTGAATTTGATAAATTATGAGCAACACTCTTGGAAGATTTGCTCCGATCTTAAGGTTGTTGCCATGTTGACTGGGTTACAACAGGGGTACACAAAATATATGTGCATTCTCTGTAAATGGGACAGCCGAGCATGTAAGGAGCATTACGTTCAAAAAGACTGGCCAAAGAGAACAAGTTTGACTCTTGGGAAAGAAAACGTGAAATGTGTTCCTCTCGTGTTTAAAGATCAAATTATTCTCCCACCGTTACATATAAAACTTGGACTCTTCGAGAATTTTGTAAAAGCGTTGGAAAAGAATGGACCTGCATTTGAGTATCTGAAATCAGTATTCCCAAACATATCGGATGCAAAGATTAAGGAAGGTGTGGGTCCTCAAATAAAAAAAAATGATTAAGGACAAACATTTCTTCGCAGTTTTGGCTCCTGATGAGCAAGAAGCGTGGAAATCATTTCGACTGCGGATCATGTTGAAGTTATTGAGAATTTGCTGGAAAACTATGAGATAATATTATATTAATATTATATGTAAAAATAACACATCAAGTTACCCATATTTCATGTACATAGTTTATAACTCCTTGCTCTTCATGACTAAAGGGGTGAACATGTCATTGAAAATCCATTTCCTCCACTCACATTTGGATTTCTTCCCACCGAATCTTGGCGACGAATGTGATGAGCACGGTGAACGATTCCACCAACAAATGAAGCAAATAGAACGACGATATCAAGGCTTTTGGGACGAATCAATGCTGGGTGACTACTGTTGGTTTCAAGTTAGAGAAACCAAAACGACGCATAAACGACGAAGCTAAAGTTTGAACCATTTTTTAAGTTTTACTAACTTATTTTAAAGAAATTTGCCTGTAGCGCTCAAGAATGACAAAACAGCGGTGTGGTTGTGTGTGTGTGTGTGTGTGTGTGTGTGTGTGTGTGTGTGTGTGTGTGTGTGTGTGTGTGTGTGTGTGTGTGTGTGTGAGAGAGAGAGAGAGAGAGAGAGAGAGAGAGAGAGAGAGAGAGAGAGAGAGAGAGAGAGAGAGAGAGAGAGAGAGAGAGAGAGAGAGAGAGAGAGAGAGAGAGAGAGAGAGAGAGAGAGAGAGAGAGAGAGAGAGAGAGAGAGAGAGAGAGAGAGAGAGAGAGAGAGAGAGAGAGAGAGAGAGAGAGAGAGAGAGAGAGAGAGAGAGAGAGAGAGAGAGAGAGAGAGAGAGAGAGAGAGAGAGAGAGAGAGAGAGAGAGAGAGAGAGAGAGAGAGAGAGAGAGAGAGAGAGAGAGAGAGAGAGAGAGAGAGAGAGAGAGAGAGAGAGAGAGAGAGAGAGAGAGAGAGAGAGAGAGAGAGAGAGAGAGAGAGAGAGAGAGAGAGAGAGAGAGAGAGAGAGAGAGAGAGAGAGAGAGAGAGAGAGGAGAGAGAGGGGGGGGGGGAGGGAGAGAGAGAGAGGGGGGGGGGAGAGAGAGAGAGTGAGTGAGTGAGAGAGAGAGAGAGAGAGAGAGAGGAAGAGAAATGGGCGTATTTCTTTCGAATTTCTGTTTTATGCCGCAGTTCTGCACTTTTTCCAGAAACCAGCATAACTTACTCATTTTTCAACCGATTTTCAAAATTGAGCCCTAATTTTCTTCGTTTTTTCTTTGGATTCATGCTACACATGCAACTTATTTTTATGTTGACGTTATCTTGGTATTCATCATATGTTTTGCACATTTTTGTTTACAAATCTCTACAAAAAAAATTGCAAAAAATTATATGTAGTTATAAATAGCTTCGAAACTATTACTCCCAGAATATTGCAATGTTCAGAAGATCGGTGTTAAGTTTAATTTTGTTTTATTTGATGACAAAATATTTGAAGTTGGATCACATGCGTTGGAGATACTTTATTTTAAGTAAATGTGTTTTTGGTCATTTATTAAAAATAATAACTTTTATCCATATCTCGAAAACTGTTCTACTTTAATTTTTTTTGACGGCATTTTTGAATTCTCCATAAAGCTTCACATTAGAAACATTAGTCGAATTATAAAGTTCCTCACTTTTGATTTATTTTGTAAACTAGTGTAATTATTATTGAGATCTTATGTTTGCGCTGCCAGACCGAAGACGGTGGTATATAAATGAATAAGTTCTAAGTATCATCCAATACCCAAATGATTTTTTCGAGGCTCTTGTTTTCTTACCTGATTTGTTATTAAATGCTTTACAGATACATATAGGTTTACAAAACATATTTTAGGTTCATAAATCTCCATGACATTGCGCTATTCCCAACGTTTCAATGATTCTAAAGAAAACAATTTGATTTCACTAGGCTCCATTTCTTCAGTTTTAATTTCAATTCAATTTTTTGTTGTAACTTCAACAATCTTCGATCAGACGTGACATGTCGGGAGGTGAACTTTGAACTCATGACTGTAGTCTGAGAGGTATGGATGGTTAATACTACGCCATGGACGCACTCGTTTTTCGCTTTTTTCTCTCTCTCTGAACAACCTTACACATTCAATAACAATAATTTAATTTACGCTTCACATTTGCAGAATATTAATACCCGACAAAGCTTTTCCAAAAAACAGTGTCGAACACTCCAGCAGTATGCAATGGGGCGTCTTATCTGTATTTCTTCAAGTGATGCGGTATTGGCTTCGGGCTTTTGGATGGATTCTCGCAACTCGGCAACTCGGCAGCCTCCAGAATGGGTCTGCACAAAAGTCTACGAGCTTCCGTAGGAACGTGCAATGAGATTATTATTATATTGGAAAGAGGCGAATTGCCATGACGATGAGACCCACGTCCTTTGGAATTGGCTGTTTGGCAGCGTTTGTGGTGTGTGCTTTTGCGTATTTTTATGTTTTCTTTCGCCCTGCGCACGTGGGAACATCAATATTTTGCTCGCGGTGTAAAAGCTCTCTCGTTGCGGATAAAGTTAATCAGCTGTAAGTGAATATATTTCCGCGACTTGTACAAATAGGAATGAATTTCTTCGAAAAATCTTGCTGGTCGGAATGTAAATTAGGTTGGCGTGTTGTTTTTTTTTCCGATGAGGGTTTCCTGTTTTACTACGAGGTTGAAGTGTAACTTATTAGGAAGAGTAACCAGTGTTTACGGTATGAGAACATTTTGCGTATTTATTTGCTTACATTTGCATGTTATTTGTTCGTAGCAGATAGGTATTGCGTAGGCGCTATATAGTTTAAAGTATTCGTTTTTAGGTAAATATTGCGGAGTTAATTGATGAAACCCGTTCTAACCTTGTTCCATTTGTTGACTTGTGCGAGCGGAACAGCATGGTGTAATTTTCGTGCATTTTAAAAGTTATCAGTTATAATTAAATACCAATATTCATGGCGAAAGTTTTTCAACAATCTTTGAAATATCAACAAGACATCTATTACTTAAGTCAGATTCAATTGTATAATGTAATGGTGAAACGTCAACAGCACTCTTACTACTTCCACTGTATAGTACAGCAAAACTGATTCATGATAAGTATTCCAGATGACAGCCCCAGCAAAGGCAAATAACAGTTGGGAAAACAGTCAACAATACGTGACTTCCCTATTGGCAGCAGTCCCAAAAGTGGAGACAAATAAACTGCGACTGTGAAACTATCTCTCTTAGCGACCCAATGCAGACATCCGCTTACAAGAAGACGAGGAAAACTTTCGCCATAACTTTTCACCAAACCTGTTCGCTCGTTCTCTTCATACACAAAAGCAAAAACTCCAAGTCCAAGTTTCCCGTTTTCCAACTTTCTTTCAATAATAAAACTGTAACGTGGAATAAAAATAATTTGGTGGTGTAAAAAAAATTAGTTATATCATAACCGTTTTAGTGCGATGGAGAAATTGGAAAATAAGCAGTTTCCCTTTCCTTGAATGAGAAACTTCTGTGGTTGGCAACAATATCGTTGAAACGGGGCGCGAGCAACAAGAAAAACGTGATGGATAATTTGAGAAAACACTCTGCACGGATTGCGGTGCGGAAATAACAGATCATCTAGGCTAGACAGAAAAAGTCAACCCGAGGCAGTCCAAGTGAGGTTCGGGAGAGTTTATTCAAATTTATTACTATTTCTCTATGTGCGCTGCGAACCGAACACGTACGCGGAAAATTTTGAACCAACATTTTTATACGTGAAAAATGACTTTTATATCATGTGTTTGCCATATGCAGCATGGGCTGTACGGAACAAGTGTACCAGCTGGATTTTGTTTAACAAGAAAAGGAAGGTAGGGTGCTTGTACACACGTTAAATGAAACGTTTGTGACGGCGGCCTTTTCAGACATAAAAAAATGTTTAAAATAATGCGTTGAGTCTTTTGGTTCAGTATTAAAACATTTAATACAGTCGATCTCCGTTTTTGGCAACACTTAACCAACGTACCAACGTTTAATTTTCTTGTTCTCTTTAGTGCCAAAACTTGCGCTTATATTTTTCTATGATTTTTAGCTTCGGGCACGTTCAGATAAACATATTTGTTATTAATAAATTTTGTGGAATGGTTTGGGGTAGTGAATCGAGGGTTACCAAAAACGGAAACCTGTGGAATTGCAAGACATATTTTTAACGATTTAATATAAACGTCAAAGATGCATTATGTCTCGTTGGAAACATAAATTTACAAAATTGCAAGTATAACAATTTCTAACTGGCTTGTAAACTCCTAAACCTTATTGTTGTTGAAGATTTCACAGCAAAAATAATAACATCCATTAACTTGAAATTTCGTTTTTTCAGCATAATTTACTGGTTATTTAAGCTGATAAGATCAGAATTTGAATGACTTTCTCTGCTGTTGATGTTTTTTCGTGTTTACTTTACCTCAGGGAGACGACCCAGACCTTGATAATAAGCCCATCAACATATGGATCGGTAGCAACAGCTTTAATTCCCTTCCGAAGGAAGTAGTGACTAGAAATGTTTCGTCTCACAAAATCTCGACGGCGCCGGATACTAGATTAATTGGTATGAGCAGTGACCACGCTTACGCCTACACCACCGGCGTCTTTTATACTGAGTAAATAGGTTCACAACAGTCATTGGGCATCCTTAAATTTTCTTTAACTTTTGAAAAGGTATCCTTATCTCTAATTTATAGTCATGTTAAGGCCTGAGTGTGCTCTGTTGTATACAGATGTTGTCTCCAAAGTTACGATTGAATACTGCCGAGGGTCCGCAGATCGCTTCCATTTATTCGATCCAACTTGTGCATTGCGCACCCTTTTTTCTAGTATCAGTCGGTTCGCTACCGCGACACTTTTGACGTAGACTATAGTATACATCTTTTATTTCTTTATAGGGGTTCGCGCTATTCTAAATTTACTCATTTTTGAGTCAAAAATCACTCAGTCCGGTGACTATAAAAAAAACAATATCAAGCAATTTAAATAAAAATTGATGAGACAAAATAACTGACAATAAAAAAAAAACTGACAATATAATAAGAACTGACAATATTATAAAAAAAAAACAATCCAGGAGAATAATATGAAAACAATTACCCTTTTATAAAGAATTTGACTAACGTGAACACTGCTACTAATATAAACTACATGGAAAAGTCTATAAATATAATCTACTGCTTTAAATGGTGTTTCCTAAGCGGGGCCCTCTGCTTCCTATTTATAATATACATTAGGGTGCCAAAAAAAATCGACTTTTCGAATTTCAAAAACGGGTAGTGCTCAAAAGTTTCGTCTCCTCAAAAAAAGTCCCCATGCAAAATTTGAGCTCAATCGGACTTCGTTAAGTGTTGGACCAAAGCGGTCAAAGTTTGACTTTTTTGAAACACGAAAAATTTCCCAAGGGGGGGGGGGGGGGGGGTACGTGAAAATTCCGAAATCGATTTTTTGTTTTTGATGCCAAATGTCTTAGAAATGCATGAAACGTCGAGATCTGGTGTTATCTCGAAAATAATTTTTTTGAAAAAAATTGACTTTTTGGGACTTAGAAATTTTTTGAGGTGGAGGAGTGAAATGAATTTGATATGGAGGATTTGAATTCAATTGCTGAGATATCCATGGCAATAGTACTGAAACATGTCTTATATCATCGTTGGCAACTGCTAGCATATTATGTGATATTTCATTAGGGTGGTTCACTTGTTTTGCATTAGGGTGGTCCATTTTATAGAAAAATAAAAAAAATAAGATAATAGTATCAAAACATCTCTTATATAATCGTAAGCCATTATCAATATTAAATATATGATATTTCATTAGGATGGTTCATTTATTTTCCATTAGGGTGGTCCTTTGAGTTGGAAATTAAAAGCAACAAAATATTTCCAGCAAATTTACCAGTCAATATTTTTTGTATAGTTTGAAACCATGATTCTTTTTTGGCATACTACACTTCGTTAAGATATTTTTATTATGTTTTTTTTAATAGTTAACAAAAATGTGCCGTTACCAAAATATGGACAAAAATAAGGAAAAAAAACGATTTTTGATGTACCCAAATTATTACAATTGCTTGATAGGCGACTACGAAGTGCAACAAAAGTTTTTTGTTTATCTTTTCTAAAGAGGTTCTTGGCCTTGGACTGCTTCATTTCCGAGAAACACAAGTAGGTACGTTATAGGGGATCAAAACAAAAGTACGTTACCTGCCGCTTGCTGTGGTATACGCGCTTCGGTAGTGACAACGTCTGCTTCGAATGCTTTTTGTTCTGAAGTGTTATCTACCCAAACAAAATATAAGCTAGCCGTAGGCAACGAATACGTCCCAAGCGAGCAGTTTTGAAAGACTGAGTAGGTAATGAAATGGCCACACATTTGGTATATAAGGAATTGTTATTTTTAGTTTTACTCATTCAGTATTTTTATATTTGAACGAGGAACCGCGGTCTAGTCAACAGTTTTTTGTTTTTCAAAATGGAGGATATTCGGCTAGTTGGAAAATACCTACCTTTGTTCCCCGAATCTTCGAATTTGCCTACATACAACGAAGTTTTCCGGAAATTCATGTTTCATTTGCGAGCAGAGAAGCAAAAGACTAAACCAAGTGCACAATTAACAATACAAGCTTTGAAAGTATCATGGAATAAAAAGCATTTGAACCATTTGCTCGACGACAGGACAGTGCAACATAAAATCTTGCGGTACTACGAAACTTGGAAAATCTTGCAGAAGCGCAAGCTAAGAATGTCGGCGAGAGAAATTGAGAAGAGAAAGGATTTCTCTGATTCATTGCAGAACCTTTTCGATATCGGGAAGAGGTATAAACCGAAGAATAAAGTAGAAAGAAAAGCATATCGGTATTTGCAAGAACAACGAGAACTAACTCTTCCAACAACAAGTGAGTCTTTTCCAACGGCAACTATCTCGTGTAGTGATTTTGAGGAGGAAGAAACAGCAGAGGCGACAACAGAGACTAATCCACGAACAAGTGAGCAGGAAGAAGCAAGTCTACAGGAAAGAAACAAATTCACTGCTAGTGATTTCGAGTCCTCATCTCAAACCCAGAGTGAGTCCGTTCCTTCTATCAGTACTATCGGCGAAGATTTTCAGATACCGGGTAAGTGTAAATTGAATTAATTTCAAATATGTTTTAAAATGTTTTTCGTGGTTAACAAACGATTGATTCTTAAATTTTCTTCTAGGTCCTTCCAAATCGTCTTCAACTTCTAAATCACCATTAAAAAATGTCATTACTGTCGATGTGGCTGCTGCTTTGGACCGCTGCAAAGTGAGTGATCGAAATGCGGTATTTCTAATATCATCTATAGCGAAATCATTGGGGCACGACGTTTCAACATTAGTGTTAAACAAAGAGTCCATTAGGAATTCAAGAAAAGAAATTCGTGTGCAAAAGCAGAACGAGCTGAGAGCAACATTTAAGCCACAGGTTAACTTAACAGTTCATTGGGATTCAAAACTGCTTCCTAGTATATTGTCGTCTAAAGCCACCCCCAAAACTGAACGATTGGCTATAGTTGTATCTGGTGAAGGCATCCGTAAGCTGTTAGCTGTTCCTCCCATCCAAAATTCAACAGGAATAGAACAAGCAGAAGCGGTGTACAATGCAGTTGTCGATTGGGATCTTGAAGACAGGTAATTTCTATTAGTTTCAATATTATTATTGATAATTTTTAAATTATACCGTTATTCCGTGTTTTAGGGTTATGTTTACATCATTTGATACCACTGCGTCAAACACTGGTCGAAAGAAAGGAGCGTGTCAACATCTTGACAAAATGTTTAAAAGACAGCTGATTGGACTTCCCTGTAGACATCACATACACGAGCTGTTAGTTGGCAAGGCATTCAAGGCACTACAATTTGAAACTGCACAATCTCCAAATGTTGAGATTTTTAAGCGGTTTCAGACGGAATGGCACCGTTTAGAAAAGAGCTCATACCATTCTGGTGTTAATGATGTATTCGTTAAATCATCAATAACAGCCAACGAGAGGGTGGATCTCTTGAATTTTTTTGAGCGACAATTAAAAGAACAACATCACCGCGAAGATTATCGCGAAGTTATTCAGCTTACGCTTATATTTTTGGGTGGAAAAATTAAAGAACATTTTAAAATTAGAGCTCCTGGTGCTTTCCATAATGCAAGATGGATGGCAAAAATTATTTATTCACTAAAAATGTTCCTTTACCGACGCACTTTTGCGTTACCTAAGGCAACTCAACAACAGTTAGCACGATTTAATGTATTCATTGTAAAAGTATATTTGAAAAACTGGTTTCTGTCTACGTGTGCTGCAATGTCTGCAAACAATGACCTTAATTTGATAAAATCGCTTAAAATCTACGAAGCTGTTGACGAAGAAGTTGCCAAAGCAGTATATAAAGGGTTCTTGAAACATCTGCAGTATTTGGATAGCAATCTCATCGGATTGTGTTTATTTGATGAAACGTTGGATATCGCAGATAAAAAAAAATATATTGAAGCCTTACATACATCAGGTAATTATTTTGTTCAATTCGATGTACGCAGAACATTATATTTCTAACAATATTTTTATTTTCATCTAACAAAACAAATGTGTGTGCTAAATCCATAGTCGAATCAAACGACGTTTCAACACTACAGCTGCACTCATTTGTTCAAGGCAGTCAGCATACTAAAAACTTGTTATGTGCTCTAGAGATTCCGGAATCATTGTTGGAAACTGATATTACGCAGTGGAATAGCAAACAAGAATATGAAAATGCCATTAAACGAATTAAAAGCTTGGAAGTAGTAAATGACAAGGCAGAACGAGGTATTGCATTAATCAAAACATATAATTCGAAATTGTCAACGGATGAAGATCAGAAACAGTTTATTTTGCACTTAGTTGAAGAACATCGAACAATGTATAAAAGTTCAAAAAAATCAGATGTAATTTAAGAAAATATATGCGATGCAATGTACCAAAAACCTAGCAACATGAATTTTGGAAATATCACAATACCGTTCCCTCCCTTTCGTTACGTGTCTTTTGTCACAACCATTGAAAAGGTTAGTTATATCTGCAAATACCGTATTAATGAGATAGTTCCCCATCTTAGGGGTCCAACAAACAATTTTAGCTGACTAAACTCTTCTTTCTCATATAAACAGCTGAATAAACGTTTACTCGGTCAAAATTGTTAATTAGGTTGCAGTCGAAGACTTCCCACTCTACAATATTCGGTAAATGTAGGATAGATAACTCTGAAATTTTTAATCTTAGCTTGCAACGACGGTGCAAAACAGAAATAAGAAACTCACTGATGCACAATGCTTAATCTCTAAGATTAGTATTAGACGAGGGCACCGATCTGTTTCACCTTAAAGAAGCGTCGCATTCCGAATGTAAGTCTCGCAAAAGTTTCCAAAAGGACCACAAAGAGAGCGTCTCTAGTAAATAATTCTCTTTGGTAGTCCGTACGCTAATCTTACAGTCTGTGGATAGAAATCGGTTGAAATTATTATATTGATGCACTAATTAATGAAAAAGAACGAAAGAAGCGAATTTCTCATTGTAAGATAGGTAATATTGAAAAGTTTTGTGAGAAATCATTAAGCTTTCTGACGTCTATCATCTTTCTCTTTCAAGCACGTAGAAAGAATAGGATTGTTTTCATACGTTTTTTGTTTTTTTTTTTTCGTATGTAAACAATCTATTCTTTCTACCTGCTTGGAAGAGAAAGATGATAGACGTGAGAAAGCTTAATGGTTTTAACCTATACGAAAAATATTGACTGGTTAAAGCGCTATTCGCATTACAACGGGCCCGACGCGGGGCGAGACCCGCCGGGGTAATATTTTGAAATGATTGCTTGGATTTTGTATGTGACTGTTCTCACTACGCTGATGTGCCGTGCTGGGCGTGCCGTGCCAGTGAGAATGCTCACATACAAAACCCAAGCAATCATTTCAAAATATTACCCGGGCGGGCCTCGCCCCGCGCCGGGCCCATGTAATGCGAATAGCGTTTAAATTTGCTGGAAATATTTTTTATTGTTCTTAACGACCCTAATGGAAAATAACTGAGCCACCCTAATGAAATATCATATATTTAATATTGATAATGGCTTACGATTATATAAGAGATGTTTTGATACTATTATCTTATTTTTTTATTTTTCTATAAAATGGACCACCCTAATGCAAAACAAGCGAACCACCCTAATGAAATATCACATATAATATGCTAGCAGTTGCCAACGATGATATAAGACATGTTTCAGTACTATTGCCATGGATATCTCAGCAATTGAATTCAAATCCTCCATATCAAATTCATTTCACTCCTCCACCTCAAAAAATTTCTAAGTCCCAAAAAGTCAATTATTTTCAAAAATTTTTTTTTCGAGATAACACCAGATCTCGACGTTTCATGCATTTCTAAGACATTTGGCATCAAAAACAAAAAATCGATTTCGGAATTTTCACGTACCCCCCCCTTGGGAAATTTTTCGTGTTCAAAAATGTCAAACTTTGACCGCTTTGGTCCAACACTTAACGAAGTCCGATTGAGCTCAAATTTTGCATGGGGACTTTTTTTGAGGAGACGAAACTTTTGAGCACTACCCGTTTTTGAAATTCGATGGTCAATTTTTTCCCATACATGCCATTGGCACCCTAATATACATGCTTGCCATCGTCAGTCTCAAGTAACAATTTCTGTGATTATGTGCTTCATTTCGAACAGTCAGATAATTACCATGACCAAACATTTACCTTTTTTAAAATGGTGCAATAACTTTCAGTTTTTATAGCATGAGAAAACCAGATACTTTAGTTATTTATTCCATTAAAAAACTTGAATTAATAACAACATAAGTTGCCACAAAAATGAAAAGTGTACTTTTGGTCGTTTCCCTTGGATTGAAAGTAAGTAGTGAATTGTGGCATATCCCGCCAGTATCACACGTGATGTTAGTGCCTTTATATAAACGTTCTACTACCGGGTAGCAAAATAAATGAGTAGAATTGTTTGAAGAAAGGTCGCGGACGTCGCCAGAAGTAACCGAATTCATGAACTTTATTACCGAGAGTATGTAGGGTTTTAAACTCCTAAAGCAAATATAGTAAATTAATAATGTGTGACATTACAAAACTAGCTAATCAACTTACTTTAAGTAATTCAATTTCTGTTCCACCTCACAATCCAATTGCGCCTTGAGCACCCCTAAATATTGCGCTGCTTCAGCTGATTTGTATTTAGAGTAAACAGTTGAGTAAACAGAGAATATTGGGTTAATGTTTGTTTCTTACCGTCATCTGCTAAGTAATACGCATATCTGTAGAAGTTATTGATATTTTAATAAATCCGTAGTTTCTTTTGTGTTTCTAGTCGTAGCATGTAACGTATCTTTAAGAAAACTAATACGTAAGGAAATTCGATACTTTCAATCATTTACCTCATCTTATTTTAGTAGAAAACATTTGCAGCTAACTAGATTTAAGCACTAAACTAGTTTAGGTATGGTTTTCTAGTAGGTACTAATCAAATTATAGGTTTTAAGCTAACGCTTTGATCTGCACAAATAGTATTGATGATGATGATGATGAAGATATAATACTACCATATATTGTAGCAAGGTAACTTCCCATAGCAGTGGAATAATCTGAAAAACGATTTGATCAGGATTCTATTATTGTTTGTGATCATCAAGCTCCTGTATGAAGGGTCAACAACGTTTGGGCGGACCCGTAAGCAGATACACTTACGCGAAACCCGCGAATATAGGGAAAAGAATCTCCTTCCAAAAGCTAGGTCACACAGACAGCACTAGAATCGAGCCCTCGTTTGACAGAATATACCCAATAGATGGGGTCGAAGAGCCCGCCCTCGTTCCGCGAAATATTAACAATAGGGAGGAGGCAGTCCCATGCTCCCTATCCAAATCGTTTTACTTGGGTCCCTCCCTTTTCCCCGTTATGTGTTATTTAATATTTAGTATATTTTGTACACGAAAAATCAGGAAACCATTATAGACAAGAATGTTAATTTATTCAAATTTTAAACTTAAATGGTACATCCAATGGATTGTTACTGAAAAATAGATAAAAATTAGTTATGTATTAATATCCTTCTAGTCCTGGAAAACCTGAAAACGGAATAGATCATTACAAATATCTGAGATGAAATTTCGATAAAAGATATTATTTTATAAGACATGTTGTAATATTTTTCTTTACACTGTTCTAGTAACATTTCAAAGGTAGCAATTGGAGTGATCGAAGAGTCCGGTTTAATGATTTCTGAAATAATGGCTATGTTACCATAATACCACTAAACACAATATTAAAATATAATCCTATATTGCTAGTCTTTTATGAATATAGTAGTTGAAGTTTAGAAGTGCCATTTTAAATTAAATGTTTTGCTGAGATGCTGAAAAACAAATTGAGCCTTTGATGCCTGTCATGTTGCTCCAGGCTCTTACATGGTTTTGGAATGCAAAGATGATTCTAATGCGATATTATACATAGCATTTCAAGCTTATTGCTTTCACAAATTGCTTATTGCCTGCTCTCAATTCAGTGTTCCAAATGCACTTCCACAGTTATTAATTGAGAGCTTTCGATGCCGATGATTCTAATGCGTGCTGAAATTATTAATAAATTGAAAATATGCAATATGACTTAAGGTACATGATGTTCAGTCGCACCCCCTCACTTCGCTATTGTCAGATTGACAACATTGCCCAGGTTACACCAACCAGCGTCTCCATGTTTCAGCTGGCAGTCTTTTGTGATCATATGACTCGTGGAGGCGTGAGGTAGGAACTTGTGAGGACGAGAGGTCGGTCGCACCCTCCTTCGAAGTTGTCAACTCACCATTTGAAGCCCCTTTGATCTGCACAAATAGTATTCATCAAAAAATTCCTCTAACGTTTGCATTTAAAAAAATTGACAAAAATTGCCGATTTTTCATGGGTTTACCTTCACCCGCACTGAAAAAACTACCCATGCCACATCAATCATAGTAACCCATGAGTCAGCAGACAAAATTTGACAGCTCTATCAGTCGAACTCTAACCTTGATGGCAAAAACAGTGAAGCAACTCGCGCCGCGTCGAAAACGGACATCGGGCGGCACTTTGTGGATGCCGGATACGCCCGTTCCGGCATCTACAACATCTTGGCACTATTAGACAACAATCAGAGCATTGAAAGAAAGCCCGGTTCCGAGCGGCCGACGACCCTGAGCGACAAGAAGCTTCAAAGAATGCTGAAGAGGAAGACCGAGGGAAAAGTGGCTACATCACTGCGTGCGCTTGGCCGGTAGGTCGGTTCAACCGGCCAAACAGTGAAAACGTACCTGGCAAACATGAACATACATGTCAGGAAGTGGAAGTCGCGTCCACTGGTTTCGGACGCAATGACGCAGCGGCAGCGGCTGAATAAGCTGGTCAACTCGATTTTCCCGGCGAATCGCGACGTAGCGGTGGTGATGGACGACCTACCTCACCCTGGATGGTAACGACTGGCAGGGCACTTCAACGACTGGCAGGGTATTTTACTTTCTTCACGAAGGAAGTGAGCTCCGAGGTGAAGTTCATTTCACGCATCAAGTTCCCCAAGAAGGTGCTGCTGTGGCTAACAATCGGCGAGAAGTGGATGTCAAAGCCGCTCTTCTTTCGCCCGGACTGGCCGTGCACGGGGAAATTTATAGTAGGAAATGCCTGCCGGAAGTTGCGTCGTTCATCTAGAAATACCATAAGGGCGAAGACGCGGTGTTCTGGCCGGATCTGGCGTCGGCCCACTGCTCGAAGCGATCGTTGGAGGATATGGAGCAGCTGAATATGTGGTACCCAAGTCGGCGAACCCGCCCAACGTCCCCCAGCTGCGTCCCATCGGGAATTTCTGGGCCAACCTGAAGCGTAAGATCTACTCCAACAATTTTGTTGCGAAAACTGAGGAAATTTTTTTTTATTTATAACGTTTTATTTATAACGAAGAAAGAACTAAAAACCATGCCTACAAGCATGTTTCCGCCATGGCGAATGTTCCGGTTAACTGCCGGAAGGCCGCTCGCTAGGGCGTAGAATATTTTTGCAAGTAAGCTTAAATAATTACCTTCCATGGGAAATCTATCAAAAGCAATTATCTGTCTTAGCTTTTCTCTATCATCATCCGAAAAAAGTCCATTTTTTTTAATGCAAACGTTATTGTTATTGAACTTTTTTTTTCCAATAATCAAGCTGGATGACAGCTCAAAGGGGTTCACAAAATCGACGGTTTACTAACAAGAATATCTAGTGAAAACGTTATGCCGAAATGCTAAAAACTCGTTCAGCCCTCAATGTCAGTCATGTTGCTCCATCCTGAAAGAGTAATCTATGCTTATCCACCTAAAAAACGATTGAAGAATTTAGAGATTTCAGAGTCTCCAAAAGCATTTCGTGCCTTCTGGCAGCTTTATGCTTCTAATGATTTCCACGCTTATTTTTTTCGTACCAACCGGGGGAGACTATCCCCACGGATTTTATTATCTCCAATCCGCTCAACCAATCGCATTGTTTTATGATATAGTGATATAGTATTTAACCAATTGAGTATACTAAACATAAAGTAGTTTCATTTTTTAAATCTTGAATTGCATATTTCAAACTGAAACAAACATCATTCACTTACTGCCTTTTTCAAAATAGATCCAGCAAATGATCTATATTGTTGCATGCGAAGAATTATTCCAAATTCCTGGAACTAAAATTCCTGAGATGCGGCGCTGCATGCTGGAATAATTTAACATTAATTCACTGATTTAAAATAGGGAAACATATAAAAAACCACTTATCTAGAAGTTGCTGATACTTTTGGACATTTTAACGTGTTTAGAGATGATCGTGATAAA
The DNA here is from genome assembly GCA_024533555.2 of Aedes koreicus. Lineage (NCBI taxonomy): Eukaryota > Metazoa > Arthropoda > Insecta > Diptera > Culicidae > Aedes > Aedes koreicus. The sequence continues at coordinate 737,073 of JAHHFK020000446.1, forward strand.
TCATTTTCCAACAAATCTGGTGGAGGAGTATTAATTGTAGTTCGTACCGATTATGAATGTGAATGAATTGCATAGAGTAAGTTCAAGGAGTTTGATCATGTTTGAGTCAAATCCATCATTGGAAATAAATCTCATATTTTTGCAGTAGTGTATTTTCCTCGCGAAGCTACAAAAAAAAAAAAAGATTCACTGGCGACTCTACAAACCCTTGTCCAGTCAACAAATCCTTCGATTGCCTTTGGCTACCCCCCAATTATATAGTTGTTATAGGAACAGTGGAAATTTTTAGCATAAATGAGAATTTATAAAAAAATTAAGATACAAATTGTACGAAAATTCACGACTTCAATTTATTTTCAATTGTACTAATGAATGTACTCAGATATTGCAAACTTCTACTGTTCCTAATGAAATAGTTGTTTAAACTTTAAATATCTTACCATAAAAGCATACCAGTCTCTATATTGTATCCTATATTCAAAGAACAAAACATTCAAACGCATTTTTACCTGTTTGTACCTATTGGACTCATATGCTTTTATAAACTGATCCAATATGAAAGGAATCAAAACTGAAATACATATACTTTGCTCGTTCTTTACATGGTCTTACTTTTCTCACATAAATAATTAAAATATCATAGAAGACAAAAAGGCTATTAAAACAAATTTCCAACTTGAATGATGTACATGGAATTTTAAGACACAAATTAAATTACTTGACCATGTAAAAAGCGGCTACAGTAAGTCAACACGAGAACATAATATGCGTATGTACAAAACATAAATATCTGACATCCACTGGATTGTTACTGAAAAAATATATGAGATATGATATTAATATCCTACTAGTCCTGGAAAAGCTGAAATCAGAAAACATGATTCCAAATATCAAAAATATAATTTCAATGAGAGATATTATTTTATAAGAAATGTTGTTAAAAAATGTCTTTATACTGTTCTAGTTACATTTCAAAGATAGCAATTGGAGTGATCGAAGAGCCCAGTGTGATGGTTTCTGAAATAAATGGCTTATCTAATCATAATACCACTAAACACAATATTAAAATACAATCCTATACTGCTTATAAGCGCATGCCAGTCTTTTATGAATATAGTAGTTAGTGTTCAGAAGTGCAAATTTAAAGAAAATGTTATGCTGAAATGCTGAAAAACAAATTGAGCCTTTCATCCATGTCATGTTGCTCCAGGCTCTTGAGATAAATGGTTTTGGAATGCAAAGATGATTCCAAAGTCTGCTGAAATTATTATTTGACATGAGAATGGAAAAATTATATGATATGATTTACAGGTCGCACCCCCTCATTTCGCTATTGTCAAAATGACAACATTGCCAAGGCTACGCCAACCAGCGACCTCATGTTTCAGCGAGCAGTCTTTTGTGATCATATGACTCGTGGAGGCGTGAGGTAGGAACTTGTGAGGACTAGAGGTCGGTTGTCAACTCACCATTTGAAGCCCACCACAAAGTTGGATGGTGATGTGTCCAAACCATACTTTGATGTCAAACAAGCAGACTACGGAGTTATCAAAAACAAATTAATATCTATCGATTGGCACACTGTAATTCGCAATTTAATCCTAGAGAAAGCTGTGGATACGTTCTACCAAATCATTTATGATATTTTAGAGATAACAGTACCCAAGAAGCAACATAAAAAATCAAATGGTTCTAAAACTCCAGCATCGTACACTAGAACAATTATGAATCTCAAAAATAAAAAGCAAAAAGCTCATAACGCTTACAAAAAAGACAAAAATGATATAGATAACGATGTTTACACATCTCATGACGAAAATAATCGGGATTATCTGAATTTTACATACCTTCCTGAGCCACTGCGTGATATTTTAGTTGATAATATATCCTTCAACGAAATCTTACTTTCTTTACATACTTTGGATGTATCAAAAGGTGCAGGACCAGATGGTTTGCTGCAGGTATTCTTTAACTCACTATCAAAGTGTAGTGGCTATGTGATAGGGCAGGATCGTGATCTCCGACAAGGATTGGGGTCACACCCGGGCAATTCGGACACTAACGGGCCGATCACTATCGGCGGAAACTGGGCACCACAAGATTCACCACTTAAACAAACTTCTGAAACTTTATTAGGCGTTCTAAGTAAAATCTTTATTCTTCGGCGTTTAGATTACAACTAAAATATATTTCTCGTGATTCTACTTTTTAACCCTACGTTGTGTGAATACGTTCCAATTTAATTAACCATAAACTTAACTATAAAAACGAAATATTTCAACCTTCTGCCAGCCTATGAAACTGACAGCAAAAAAGAATACCTGCTTTCGACAGCAATCAGTATTGAGAACTGTCATCGCCGCCACCTGAAATTACTGAATTTCAACTACTACTACTACTCCTATCATCACAATTCATCTATAACAATAGGCAAATATTCAGGATTCTTCAACAAAGGGTAGCAGACAAATTTTTGCTATTGGACGACGGATAATCCCTCTGCTGGTGCGCAGATCCACGACTCGGATGAGTCTATCTGGTCCAGGGATGACGTTGACGATTCTCGCTAAGGGCCACTTCACAGGAGCAAGGAACTCATCGATCACAACGACCATTCTACCAGGTTGTATTTCTGAATTCGGGATGATGCGTTTGTTTTCCTTTTGCAGCTCTTGAAGGTATTCCGCTTGCCATTGGTGCCAGAATTGTTGTACTCGATGTCGCAGTCTTCGGTAGTGGTCCAACCGGTTGATGGGAGTCTGGCTATAGTCGTATTCTGGAAGAGCGGCCGGCATTGTCCCGATGAGGAAGTGTGCCGGCGTAAGGACGGCCAAATCGTTTGGATCCTCAGTGAACGGTGTCAATGGGCGGGAATTCATTGATGACTCAATCTCTGCAAGCGCCGTTGACATTTCCTCAAAGGAGAGCTTCGAGTCGCCAAACTGCCGGTGCAAGTGTTTCTTTGCGACCTTCACTGCCGCCTCCCACAATCCACCAAAGTGTGGGGCTTTGGGTGGAATCATGTGCCATTGGATGCCCTGATTCGCACAGTAGGTGGACACTTCTCCGGACGATTTATCGTGTCGCAGCAGCTGGTACAGTTCGCGAAGTTCATTGCGAGCACCTTCAAAGTTTTTTCCATTATCGGAATGGATGTGTGCGGGACAGCCTCGGCGTGCGATAAATCTCCGGAGAGCTGTGATGAATGCTGGTGTTGACAAATCGCTCACAAGTTCCAGGTGTACCGCCTTTGTGGCGAAGCAGACGAACACGCTGATATACGCCTTGGTGGGTGATGCTCGCTTGTGAATAGCTTTGATGTAGACTGGTCCCGCGTAGTCGATACCGGTGACGGAAAACGGACGGCTTGGGGTAATTCTCTCCGCAGGAAGCTGGCCAGTCTGCTGTTTGGCGGGAACGGGTGAGGCACGAGCGCATCGGAAGCAGTTCGTCATGACGCTGTTGACTACTCGGCGGCCCTGTATAGGCCAATATTCTTGGCGCATGGCTGCTAGTGTCACGCAGCCGCCCCGTGGAATAGCCGTAGGTGGTAATGTTTGGCAACTAACCGTGTAAGTGGATGGGAACTGGGAAGGAGGATGGGATGTTTGGTCAAGTAAGGCTGCTCAGAAAGACGCAATCTCCCTCCTACTCTAAGGATTCCATCCGGGTCGACAAAAGGACTCAAAAGGCGCAGGCTCGAATGTTTGGAGACGGATTTCCCCTTCCCCAAGTACCTAATCTCCTCGGAAAATGCATCGGTTTGGGCAAGTTTGATGATAAACATTCGGGCTATTGACATTTCTTCCACAGAAATTGATTTTGTTTCCAGTTCCAACTCGGGTTGTGACGACATTGACGTTTTGCGGCGACATGCGTTGACAAAGCGAAGGCAATATGCTGTCACTCGTATCAGTCGATTATAGGAGGATGACGTGTTGAAAATTGGGTTCGCTACGGGTTTGTTTTGGACCGCCGCCACCATCTTTCGCCGTTCTAGGACATCTTCATCTGCTTCTGGGTGCTTCGTTTTAATTGGCCACTCTTTTTCAGGTTGTTCCAGCCACGATGGTCCACGGTGCCACAGATTACTGTTGAGGAAATCGTCCACTTTCATTCCTCTGGTGATAAGATCCGCAGGATTGTGTTTGCCAGCGATGTGATGCCAACGGGATCCCTGTGTGGTGCTCTGTATTTCCGAGACCCTGTTTGCCACGAAGGTGTTCCAGGTGTAGGGGGGCGATCGCAAACATTCTAGGGTGACTGTCGAATCAGACCAAAAGAACGAAGCGGAAATCGACATGTCCAGTGCGGCGACAACTTTCTGGTGCAATTGTGCAGCGATGACGGCAGCGCACAATTCTAATCGGGGTAGTGAGATTCTCTTCAATGGGGCCACCTTCGATTTAGAAGCGATCAGTTGAACTTTCGTTTTTCCTTCGGGGTCGGTAGATCGGGCATAGATGCTAGCGCCGTAGGCCTGCTGGGATGCATCCGCGAATGTGTGCAACTGAACGAAGGCGTTTGGCAAGAAGGCAAAGCGATCAGTTCGGTAGGAAGAGATTTTTGGCAATTCGATGCGGTAGTGGTCCCATTTTGCTCGTATGGTGTCGGAGATTTCGTCGTCCCAGCCGCAGGGTTGCAAGCAGAGCTCCTGCAGTAGCATTTTTGCCCGTATGACGACAGGTGCGGTGAGTCCCAGTGGATCAAAATGCTTGGATACTGCTGATAAAATCGACCTTTTTGTGGGCGGCCCGCTGCCAATATCGGGAGTGGAATCGAAGCGCAGTTGATCAGTTGCGGGCTCCCAGCTTACTCCCAGCGCTTTGGTGGCTTCGTGGTCATCAAATTTTAGCGTTGGTTGGGTACCAATCTGTGACGGGTCCAGTCCTTCCAAAACGTTCGGGTTATTCGATGTCCACTTTCTCAATTGGAATCCTCCTTTGACGAGAAGCTCATCTAGCTCCTTTCGGGTTTGGATTGCCTCTTCTTCAGTGTTCGCTCCCCCTATGTAGTCGTCCACGTAAAATCCTTTCTTGAGCGCTGGACCTCCGAGTGGGTAGGCATCTCCCTCATCCGCAGCCAGCTGTTGCAGGGTACGAGTGGCAAGGAAAGACGACGGAGCCAACCCGTATGTAACTGTTGTCAACTCATAGGTGTCGATTGGGTCATCCGGGTGAAACCTCCAGAGAATTCGCTGCAGTGGGGTATCGTCAGGATGCAGTAACACCTGTCGGTACATTTTCGCAATGTCTGCGACTAATGCTATGGGGTACTTCCGGAATCGGAGAACGAGAGTAAGTAATTCGTCTTGTACAATCGGGCCTACATGGAGGGCATCATTGAGAGAATATCCGGTGGAAGTTTTGGCTGATCCATCAAAGACTACCCGGACTTTTGTGGTGGTGCTGGCCTCTTTTAGGACGGCATGGTGAGGCAGGTAGTGTACCTCCTGTGGTTTGGCTTCACTAGGTGGGACAAATCTCATGTGGCCAAGTAGGAAGTACTCCAACAGGAACGAGTGGTATTCTTCCTTCAAGTGTGGCTCTCTGCTTAGTCGTTTTTCCAAACAATGGAAGCGACGAAGGGCTGCTGATTTCGATTCACCGAGCATGTGGTCGAAATTCGGATGGCGAGGGAGACGAACCATATATCTTCCTCCTGAAGTGCGGGAAACATGGGAGGAGTAATGAGATTCGCACTGCTGTTCTGTGACCGAATAGTTCGATTGATTTTTCACTTCTTCGATGCGCCAGAAGCGTTCCAGTGCGTCATGGAGTGGATCGGAAAGGGTGACGTGACATGCAACGGGTGGAGATTTTATGGGCTTTTGCTTCCTACCGGTTACAATCCAACCGAAAACGCTTTGGATGAGGACGGGATTTTCACCTTTTTCGATTCGAGTACCAGGGTTAATATAGGTGAAGAAGTGCTCGGCTCCGAGCAGCATATCGATAGCGCCGGTCCTGTTGTAGGTAGGGTCGGCCAAGAGAAGATCCCTCGGGGCATACCAGTCTTCGTCTGGAGAGGAAACTACAGGCAAGTCAATCGTAATGCGGGGCATGACTAGAAAATCGAGTCCGATTTCGAAGTCAGAGTTTCTCGATCGGATGGTAGCACAGGCGGAATGGTTCACACTGGAGGCGGATTCACCGACACCGAACACTGGGATGTTGATCTTTCTCCGCTATAGTCGCAGAAGCTGGCATAATCGATCACTAATTATATTTGATTGCGAGCCACTGTCCAATAGTGCTCGTGCAGGGTGCGCTTGTCCATTGCAATCGAGAACCAACAACACGACCGTCGAGAGCAAAACATTCGCATTCGATGTTTGTGATGAATTGGTTGTCTGAGCAGTGACAGCATTCGTAGATGTGGGCGATCGTTTGATGCTGTTTGTTATAGCATCTTGTTTGACGATGGGCTTTGGTGTGTATGCTGCTGCGTGCGATGTGGTGGACGATTGTTCGGCATTGAGTGGGTGATAGCCAGGGTGGAGCAGTGAATGGTGGCGTTTTTTGCAATGACGACACGAGAATTTCGATTGACAATTGCGCGCGAGGTGGTCTTGTCGAAAGCAATTATGGCAGAGGCGGTGGTCATTGACAACTTTCAGTCGTTCGGGAATCGACATTTTCTCGAATCTCGGGCATTGGAAAAGTGGATGATGTTGGTCGCAAGAGTGGCATTTTCGAGGAGTAGCTTCGGCAACGGCATGGGAAACGATTTTTTGGAACGGTGGGCGGCGAAACATAGATGCTTGCTGATTGGATGGTGGCTGCGCTTGGTGATTTACGGACATGGATTCCAGTACACGGATGCGACGTTGGAGAAACTCGATGAGACAAGCGTAGTCGGGGTCATCTATGGTAGTCGCGAAATCTTCCCATGCTTTCTGAGTAGCATCGTCGAGTCGGAGGCATAGAAGATGCTCCAGCATAGTGCTCCAGGAGTCGATGGGTTCACCAAGTTGGCGGAGGGTTTTCGTGTGGCGTTCATACTCGTCGACGACTGAATGCAATGCAGCGGCGGATTCTTTCTTCATTCGGGGGCAATCGAGGAGGGCTTGTAGGTGGCGTTTCTTAAGAAGGTAGTCGTTAGCGTAGCGCGAGACGAGTGTTTGCCAAGCAATGGCGTAATTGGCGGAGCTGATACCGATCGACTCAATGAGTTGAGCTGCTTCTCCTTTCAGAGCAGCACGGAGATAGTGGAATTTTTGGATGTCGTGAACTTCGAGGTTGGAATGGATCAGGGCGACGAACGTGTCGTGGAAAGCTAACCAGTGGTTATAGTCTCCGTCGAATTCCGGCAAGTAGATAGTTGGCAATTTGATACCGGACAGCCCGGAAAGAAACGATTGAGGGATTGCGCTTGTCGTAGTAGGTACATTGGGGAGGAAAGATTGGAGAGCAGCCTTGATTTGGAAGTTTCGGGTTTCATTGTGGGAACGGAAAGCTAGGTTCTGTGCCATACCTTGATTGGATAGTTCCGTGTCCTCCAGCTGGGTCTGCACATCTTCCAGTCCCATCCACACGGTATCGAGGTTATCTAGACGTAATTGCACCTGGCCTCGGTCCCGTTCCGCCACGTATTTATCGACGAACTGCTCGGCTCGTCCCAGCGCAGCGATGAGAGTTGTACGCCGGTTGATGAGCTGCTGTCTCGAACGTTCGTCCGCCATTGCGGTATCGGGATGCCGTTGGTTGCACTTCTCAAGGCTAGGTTTAAGCCTTGTATTTTATTTAGAACTGGAACCTGCTTGCGAATGCGGGGAGGTGGATCACAGACGAAATATCGGATGGCAATGGCGTAGTCACTCGCACAATAGCGGCGGTAGCTGAATGGCGGGTCACGCCTCCAGAAGGTTCAGTGAACTCCGGAACGGTCACGATGAGTCGAGAAAAAATGGAAAAATCTCAAGGCACCCACGGTAAACGTCTGCGCACTTCTGAATTATACGTACCGGGTGCCTAAATGAATTAGGCCTTGTATCAATTATTAAAGCGGGAACTCCGAATGACTTTCTCGATGGCAGTGAAGCACAATAGACTTCGGGGAAGATGGCGATCTTATAAATGCCAGTGGGGCACACAATGGTGCGGAACGATGGCGGTAGATAGCGTCGTTGTTCGTAATGCGATGGCGGGTTTTCGGGAGGAAACCTGATCCTGGCAACGGCACCAAATATGATAGGGCAGGATCGTGATCTCCGACAAGGATTGGGGTCACACCCGGGCAATTCGGACACTAACGGGCCGATCACTATCGGCGGAAACTGGGCACCACAAGATTCACCACTTAAACAAACTTCTGAAACTTTATTAGGCGTTCTAAGTAAAATCTTTATTCTTCGGCGTTTAGATTACAACTAAAATATATTTCTCGTGATTCATCTACTTTTTAACCCTACGTTGTGTGAATACGTTCCAATTTAATTAACCATAAACTTAACTATAAAAACGAAATACTTCAAGCTTCTGCCAGCCTATGAAACTGACAGCAAAAAAGAATACCTGCTTTCGACAGCAATCAGTATTGAGAACTGTCACTATGAGAGTATATGTCAGAGAATAATGAATCTCTTAGTAAACAAACATTAATAATGCAAAAGATACAAACAAATACATAAGTTTGTGTTTTATTTGCATGGCTAGATTTCAACCCTGCTACGTGTTCTTTTTTTAATATTGTTATAAAAAAAAATAAAATGAGTTGTTTTTTTTTTTTTTTTTTTTTTTTTTTTGTTTTTTTTTATTACTTATTGAAATTAAATGTGTGTGGGGGAAGGAAAAAAAAAAAAAAAAAAAAAAAAAAATATATTTTGTGTGTGTGTTCCCTTTCGTTTTTGTTTTTTTTTTTTGGTACATAGGTAGCACAGACTTGTTTGTTCGAACTGATTTGAGTGTGGATGAGGATGTGTTTCCTTGCTAGGCTGAGCGACACACATACACTGGAATATCGGAAAGAGTCAAGTACACATAGCGCTATGATTCGATATTCACTACGCTAACGTTGTAAGAAGTAGACGTGTTTTTGAAAAGTGGAATTGGAGTCGAAAGAAAAATGGAGGTAGATAGTCAAGAAGGAGGATACGACACAAAAGAGCCAGCGAAATCTTTGTTTTGGTGGTTTAGCCTTTCTCTAGAATCCAGTATTCTTCCATCAATTTTGAAAGAATCGTTTTTGATTCCGATATTCAAAGGTGGCAAAAAACAGCACATAAAAAAAATATCGAGGGATTTCCTTACTATCATGCATTCCTAAGTTGTTCAAGTCTAGAATCAATCAATATTTTTCTCACAAGTTAAAAATTTAATCTATAGCAAACAACATGGGATTATCTGCTTCTGACAAATTTAAACATGGGTTTGTTAAAGGACGTTCAACGACTACAAATGTATCGAACTTTGTGACATTTTCTATTCATGCAATGTATAACGGAAATTATACACGGTGTTCAATAAGTTCGGATACACTTTCAAAATTTGTTAAAAAAATGAAAACATGTTTTTTTATTTTTTGGATTTATGTTATTGAAAGCTATGTTTACAAGGAACGTTTACAACATTTCTCTTGGAATGACCCCCCCTTTGTATTCTTTAACGAGCTTCAAACGTTTCTCGAACGCGTCGCAGGCGGCACGCACGGACTGCATGGGCATTTCGTCCCAGATTTTGAGAATTACCGTCTTGAAATGATCCAAAGTGCTGACCTTGTATTCGTTCAGCTTCGCCATCATATAGGACCAAACAAAAAAGTCGAGAGGATTCAAGTCCGGGGAGCTGGGAGGCCACAAAGTTTTGTCCAGAAAGTCGGTTAAATTGTCCCGACACCAGGCTTGAACCACATTTGCCGTATGGGCTGGTGCACCGTCCTGCTGGAACACGTAGTGCTCATCGCCGTAGAGGCTTCGGAGACTGGGGGCAACAACCTTTTCCAAAACCTCAGTTTTGTAGTACGCCGCGTTGATTTTGACGTTTTTTTCAATAAACACCAAGGGTAGCTTACCACGTTTGCATACTGCCCCCCAAACCATCACCGACGCGGCACTTTGGAACCGAGGGATGTTTATATTGGATTCAGGAATGCTGTCCCTCGATGGCGCCCACACCCGGTCATTTTGCACATTGTGCGGCTGCTGCAGCACGAACAGTTTCTCGTCCGAAAAAAACAAACTCCTGACCAGCGTGCCGAGAGAGGATCCTCTTAGCTCGATCCAACCGCTTTTTGCTGGTAGCCTCCGAAACGCCATGGACCTTACGTTTTTTGTAAGGCCTGAAACCAAGGTCCTTGGTGAGTATGGTGTAAGCGGTTCCAATGGAAACGTTGAGATCTGCAGCCGTTTTCCGGATTGAGCGGTTCTTTTTGCGCCGAATTCGCTCCCTCACGATCTTGATGACCCGTGGCGTCCTCGCTGAACGCGGCCGACCGGATCTCGCACGGTCATTGGTCGAGGACGTCTCCCGGTATCGCCTGATGGTCGTGTAGACAAAGTTCCGCTTGACCCCATGCGATTTCAGCAGCCGGAATATATCGCCGGGTCGCTCACCGTTCAAAAAACGCTTAATTACAAAGTCCCGATACTCTTTCATCGCGCGTAACAAACAAACAACAACTAACAGAATGTCAACACCGCGCACATTCGGTAGCGTATGAATGAAGCTAAAGCTGACACCAATACCAATGCAGAATATGTACATGGCGCATACCTACGCAATGATGAAAACTTGTATTCGAACTTATTGAACACCGTGTATTGAGGCATTATATACTGACTTAAGTAAAGCATTTGATAGAGTCGACAACCCTTTATTGCTTTTGAAATTTTCTGAGCTAGGATTCAATTGCGGACTTTTAAAGTGGGTTCAGTCATACTTGGCCGGTAGAACACAAAGAGTAAGATATGAGGGAAATTTTTCATCAGTAGCGAATGCGACATCTGCTATACAAAAGGGTTCCCTTCTTGGTCCATTACAGTTTATTTGGTTTCTTAATGATGTATTAATGATTAATGATGTTTTAAGTATCTTCAACGTTTCAATATATGCAGATGATATGAAACTTTATATGGAAATATGTAAAGCATCTGATCTTGTAGTATTTCAGAATGAAATTAATAATTTTCACAACTGGTGTTCAAAGAATTTGCTGGAACTTGATGTGAAAAAATGAAATTCTATATCATTTACAAGAAAAGGCAAGAAGCAATTACTATAGGCTAGTACACAGTTCAGATATGCAGTGAAGTTAAAGGCTTAGGTATTATACTCGACACAAAATTAACGTTTGTAGATCACTATACTATAATAACATTGTACATAAGGCAAACAACATGCTAGGATTTTTTTTCCTCTGTTCGGGACTTAAACCACTGCTACCAGTAATTTGATCTATGGTTGTATATCCCGTATCCTTTGTTTAGTGTATGCCGAGTAACTTCATCACTATGGAGACATGATGAAGTATTCGGTGCTGTTACAGTTGTCATTGTTTGTTTTGTTGACAATTAATCGACTTTTATTGAAAGTTTCCGCTACTTAAATCCTTTGAAGAGTGAGAGCACTCTTCAAAGGCATGTCGCTTTATTAGTCAAAGCCGGGTTCATTGCAAAGAAAACAAACAATGACTCCGATACTGACCATGCATCAGAACCCTAGTCATAACCAATAAAAACCATAGAATATCAAATAGAAAATGAGAATTCACATAAATGACTAACCTTGGTTCCTTTATTCCAAGCTCATTCTTGGTGGCACAATCCTAGTATTGTCACTTTTCACAAGACAAAAAATGTAATAAGGACTAATATATGTTCCTTTGACAACAAAAACAAATATGTTCCCTAGTTTAAATTAATTCAGACTAGGGTTCGGTGGTAGATGTCCCTTGCGCTGAACTGGCCAGCTTGACGTGCCGCAAGGGCTCAGTAGGGATTCTTTGATAAGACCCGTAGCTAAGAGTCAGTTGCATTGTGGTTGTATCACATAAATAAGTTTTTCCACAGTATTTATCTACACATTTCAGCATGAAGCAACATGACACACAATAAATGCAAAAAATTTCAGCTTTTCAACATGGAGACGCTGGTTGGCGTAGCCTGGGCAATGTTGTCGATTTGAAAATAGCGAAGTGAGTGACTGCGACTGAAGATTGTGTACAAGCAAGGTATGTATTCCATTCTCATTTGATTATGCTTGTAATGCTCATACTGTTTTTCTGCATTTTATCTTCGTTGATTGGACTGATCTATTGTGATTTTCAGCTTTTCCAGGACTATAAAAAAGATAATAATACATATCTTATTTTTATTTTGCAGTAACAATCCAATAGATGTCAGATATATTTTGTAAATACATATACTATATTCTTTTACGTAAATTACACACATACATTCAATAACAACAGGGTGGAGTGACCACGGCGTAGTGGTTAGCATCCATACCTCTCACGCCAAAGTCACGAGTTCGAATCTCACCCCCGAACAAGTTACGAAAATACCCAAAAAGGGAATTTGAGTAACCACGACGGGAGATGAACCAGCCCGAGGCTGAAAATCTCGATAATCAAGAAACAAAAAAACAACAAACAACAGGGTGGAATACAGGGTGCCAGACGAAATGTAGGCTGGATGAGGGATTTGTGGTTATCTGGCCCAAGTCATGGATGATAATTATGCCTTTCTTGATGGAAATCGTCAGATCGAGATCAGCGAAGGTCTAATTATCTTTTGACAGTCTACCATGAGTTTGCTAACCCTATTTTTAACAATCCACCAAACGGAAATCCTAATGTGTATTGGTTACTGTTAATTTCCTGTAATAAGAACGTTTCGTTGGAAGAAAATTCTATATCCTTTCCGTGGGTTTTGTGTAAGAGCTTCTGATTACGGGTCCACACCACCGTTTTTGGCCCTTCGTACAACGGA